>JARKID010000049.1:0-600000 GCA_029449255.1 Mycena polygramma
ACATAAGTGCGAGTTTCTGCCGGGCAACGCTACGGCCCTACACCCCAAGTTTTGAGATTGTGCATGTTCAACTGTGCATATCAGCTCAACTGCACGGAATTGCGTTGCAGACAATACAGAATAGTGTACAGGCATTGAAATCATGCTTTGCTCCAGTATTACTAAGCCAGAGGGCTACATGCAGCTCGGAACTTGCTCAAGTAACTGTTTTCTTCCGTTTTGGGGGATAATTTACCACATGAAGCAGCCAAAAAGAGTGGTATCGATCCGAATTTGGGCAGGGATTGACTCTACATATGCATTTATATTTTACGAGGCCCGAAACCAATATTTGACGCGTCCAAATCGTCGAAAGAACGAAAACACGGCGACGCGACGTGAACACGTGTTGCCGATCACGCTTTCTGCCGGCGGCATCCCCTCGGATCTTTCCGGCCTGTCTGATCGCTCCGGCGTATTTCATATATCTGGGCTGGTTACCTCGGCAAGCTTACGGGGGGGTCACCGCGAGGTAACCTAGGGGTAACCGCATACGTATACTCTATATATAGGATGTCCCTCTAACTCAACCACCGTTTGTCTGTTTGCTTTCGTGTAACGAGATATCATACTCAGAATCAAAAACTGAGTAAGAAGGGGAGGACATTCAAAAAATTCTAAGATTGGTAGCCCCTTGCATCGTCAACTAATCGGTTTCTCCGACAGATACATAGATTGGAAAGGCGCATACCCTTATTATTATAAGTGGTCACTTCAATCACCTTGCTTGTCATGATCAACCCTCATAATTGCACCACTTTTCGTACGACCCAATGATTCGACTTTACCCGAATGCCGTCACTAAATCAATCAATCACCCGCTAAGCAGAAATAAACAGGCTCGATTTGGGTTCAACTTTGCCCAAAGCCAACACGCTCTGAATCACCTCGCATTTCGTGTTAGCAAGGCCGCATTTTGGCTGGAAGCAAGAATATGTCTCCCGAGTTAACGCAAAAGCCGGCTAAGACACAGTTACATAAATCAGCACACATTCCGGCTCCCATCCAACTCCTATCGCTCCCTGGAGTTTTGTCTGAACTTCCCACCCAGAAGAAATCTGGCACCTGACTACCTGGATCATGTCCCGGGAAGCTTTGCGATTTGCTTATCCGAACTGGAGCTTTTGGGGTCATGTCTGTAGTTCAGGTTGGGCCAAATTTGTGAAAAGTCGTCGCATTCGCAGGCGCCGTCCCGCTGGAGGCTTTATGCAAAAAAACCCGGGAAGGAGGTCGATAAACTCACCTTGCAGACCGGGATGCCTCCGCCTTGATTGGTGCCTTTGTGTTTGTGGCAAGAGTATGCAAGGCTGCGAAAAGAAAATCGATATTTGCCCGTGTCCGACGCGAGCTTTTCGAGGCTGAAATCGTCGAAAACAAGTCCTACTAACATGCACAACGGGATGCACCGCTACCTATCCAAGAAAGAATGTTGTGGGAAATTACCTGATTTTTTGGGTCGGGAAAGTCACAAAATGAGCACCTTCGCTGGCCACGCAAGACGAATTTCTGCTACGTGCCGTTCAGGGTTAGCCAACACACATTCCCGGCAGCGGTCTATGGGTGGGAAATCATCCTGGAGGTGACGCGACACAGCGAAACTAGTGATGTTCAGGGCCCGGCTTCAAGCCCTAAGCCGGCAAAGCCGAGCCGCGGCTTTGGAAAGCCGGGCCGGGCCCTGGACAAGGCTTGAGCCGGCCCAGGGCTTGGGCTTCAGCGTTTTGAAGCCCGAGCCGGGCCGCAAAGCCGCGGCCTGGACAAGAACCTCGTTGCTTCGAACAAGGCTTCAAAAACAATTTCCCAGCTGCTCGCTGGTAAGCAGAGTGAGCAGAGAACTTCGTATGTAACTAATAGAACTATACGTGCGCGTGTTTTACCCCATTCTCAACGCCTCCGGCAATGCCGCAGCTCGGCATCCATGTGATGGAAAGCTACTGTACGCGTCTGACTCTTCCGTGCCTCCCATCTTCTCTTTTTCTTAAACCTCGATGCAAAGGGAACAGTTTTCCAAGCTCAATGGAACTTGTCATAATTTCAACCGCAAAATTCAACATACAGTACACCCCCTCGGCTATCACACAAAAGCCCCGGCTCAGGCCCGGGCCTACGGCTTTGAGGCCCTGGTTGCGGGCTTGGGCTTTGGATTTCTCAAGCCCGAGCCCGCTCAAGCCGGGCCCAAGCCGCGGCTTTCAGGCCGGGCCGGGCCCTGAACATCACTAAGCGAAACAAGTCTCAGAAAATCTGCGTACTCGAGAGCTATGAAAACGTGAAAACTTAAGCTCCCCGCGTCACTTTAAGTGAAGGAAGACTTTAGGGGCCTCACCGCTGTTGACGGTGCGACACAGATTCGTCGCGTTAATCAAGAGGCAGATATTGAGCCTGTTAATCTTTTTCGGGCCATCATCTGTATGTGTTCGAAATCCACACCTTTGGTCACGCAAGGTCTCTTCCGACGCAGTCGGAGCTTCCTAGTTCACCATATTAGATGTTAACGAAGGTATCGGTTGGTTGATCAAGTGTACTCGCAGTACTACTTCCCACCCTGGATCCTAATCCGCTCGGAGACTCGGAGTAAAGTAAATGGTGACATCCTCCCCGATATTCCTCGCGGCTGCCGCCTGCCCCTCAAGGCGTAAGAAGTTGTGGACGTGGATATCGCTAATTGGGAGATCGAACGGGTGGTTTGCCCTGGTTACCTCGACTGACGTTTGGTCAGGAGAAATGCACCTGTTCCTGTTCAATAACCTCAAAATTGAAGAATCAGATGCTGTGGATTCGCTCTTATACGGCTTCCCTCTTATACGGCGTCCCGGGCCTCAAAGAGTGGTCGATTAAGGTGGGTTCCAGTCATTCATGCCGTCGTTCAAATCATGCTAACGCGTGGCCTGGTGCATGTATAAATCCGGCTCCAGACTGTGGTCCAAATACTTCAGCACGTTTTTGTAGTCAGATGGTAGGCTGACGAGGGTTCGATCAAATCCCTATCGCTGCTGCTTGGATTCGTCCCCGAAGACGCGCATCCTCAACTTCATAAGCTGCCGGCACCGGTCGTACTTCGGTCGTCAGTTATGCAAAAGAACGCTGGTCAGAGCTTCCCGACCCACACAGCGTCTTTCACACTCTGACACACCAAAAAAATTAATTTGGTCTCCATTTGTAGAATCCGGGGTGTTGGAAGAAAGTAACGTGGTGGGAAGCTCACATCACGGAAACCCTTATGGCGGAGCACAATGACGAGCAAGGAGGTAACGAAAGCTAAGGTATCGGACAGGCAAACCCAGTTGCCCCACGTGATCGACTCAAATCGAGCGATTCACAGCTTGGCAATTGAAAATCAAAAAAACCGGCTCAACAGTTCTGTGCGCATGTCCCTCAATGTGTCTCTGAAATATTTTGAATAATTTTAGTGAAGAAACGAAGGACTAGTTTCCAAAATGATGGGAGCCCAAATTCCTGTCGATCCCGAAAGATTTGATAACTAGTCGTCAGTTCTCCGATTTTATTCAAGTTTTTGTGCTAGGTATCTCGGTATGGACAATTAGCACAACTCTGTTGAGCCGGATTTTTGTTTTCCATCCATGGGAAGGTGGATTCTGTGAAAAGAATCGCCAGCCTCCAAATAGTAAGGAGATTGATCACGTGGGGCAACCGCGTTTGCCTGTCCGATACCTTACTTTCATCAATATATTATATTTTCACACAATGTACAAGGACAGTGTATACTGCGCGCAAGTCAATCCTTCACTGAGACTTGCGGCCGTTGAAAAAAGCTCCAGCGATCAGGCAAACAAGGACCGACCATATGAATCCCCCGATCCAGATACCTTGTGCAACATCTCTGAAGTCTTTCTGGCTTTTGAACACCGGCGTCCACCCGTTTTGGTGATACTGGAAGGCATCTGTCTGGCACCAGCACGTCTGGAAGTACCCGATGTCATCCATGACACTGAACGCAATGAGCCACGTTGCATTGCAAATGGCGAGGGTTTTGCCAAGGAGACGTGTACTGACTGCCAGCGCCGACAAGATACCCGGGGTGTTATTGGGATTCCGCTCAAATCTCCGCATTGCTTCGTGCGATAGAAGATGCGAGACAATGAGGATCATCCAGGAGAGGGTGGCCGCAACGCCGTAAATCAGTTGGCTTCCTGACCGGCAGCCGACCCCTATGGAGGGGGTCCAGTACGCTATAAAGACGGCCGCACCCGTAGTTCCCCATTGGAGAAACAACGCAGCAATTGCAGCCATCCACATGTGCTTGATTACAGCGCCAGGGAGCTCGGACCAAGGATTGAACGCGCTCAGATCCTCAGACTCCTGCCATTTGCAGCATCTTGCAGCCTCTGCGGTTGTTACAGGAACCCGTGTTCCCGTCTGGAAACTTGCTATCGCCGCGTCGAACCCGTGTTCAACGTGAGCGGTAACCGCAAACCAGGTGAATAGACGCCCATAGTTGAAAATTGGACCCTCCTGGCCCTCATCGCCACGGATGCCAAAGCCGCACCATGTCGGCGGCGGTACCGGGCGGTTCGGCGGGCCAGGGGTGGGCGTAAGGGTTGTCTCTGGCCTTGCGGCTTCGTCGTCGTTGGGTACCAGAATACTCTGAGGCAACTGTGGCCCGCTCCTTGTGGCGACCGGCTGCATAGTCACAGCATCATCCAACGCCTCCTCTAGAGCTTCGACGGGTATTCGTTCTAGAGCAATGGTGGGAGCACGCTCTGCGGCCGGAATTTGTGGCTGCGCTCCACACTCCGCATCCAACAGTGGCGCGAGTGGTTTGTACACGTCAGCGTTCGGACGCAGACCGAGTCCGTAGTAGAAGAGGCCCGAACAAATAGTGATTAGAAGGAGCGAAGCAGCAGAAGAGGGTTCTAAGACCTGACCGTTTTACGAGATAGAAGTCACGTGTGACGTAAAGACCGGCGATCAGCCGGCCAACCCGCCGGCATCAATGGGCCTTGGATCCAGACCATCCCCGGATTCATCCGAAAGCCGTCATGCGCCGGACGGCAGATAAGATAAGATACACCGGCTCTTTCCGTCAGAATGGGTGGGCGACATCGTATCGCCCACCCACGTCCCATCATCCCCAGTTAATGACATCGTATCGCCCAACCGCGCCCCATCATCACCAGTTGGTGATGATCGGCGCTGTCCGTCTGCATCGGGCAACGTTTTCGCCCGACCAGCGGGCTCGGGACCTCAACCCCTTTTGTTGGGCTCATTCTGGCACGTTTCCACATGTGTATGAATTTTTGCGATAATTTAGGGGGAGGTTTGATGATCCCGAAAATGCCTTGAACGGACTCAAAGCGAAACAAGAATTTGGTGGGGAATGTCGTTTCACTTCGACCTTGACTTCAACAAAAATATCCTCAATCGTTGTACCTCTTCCCCAGTATGTTTTGAACACCCTACGACGAATTGATAACATTGCGAAGGGAGAAACTGAAGAACTCAGGACGACAAGCGACTGATATTGAACTTCAAATACATTCACTTTCAACTATGTATCATACCAGCCGGCAGTACCGAGCTACGTAGACGAGCAGGACGGGCAATCCCGGTCGTCGTAGACTGCTCCGCATCGCCACGTCGCCACAACACAAGCACGGTGACCTCCAGATGCGGCGCCGACCCCAAGAGTACTCACAATCTTTGCAATTGCGCCTAACATTTCCAGGATGCACCGATGCATCATAAACGGCTCATGCAGCAATTGCGCTAGTGGTTTGCACGCCGTTTGACGTGCACCCGCGAGAGCCTAAGCGGAAGTCGGGAGGACTTGCCCCTTCCGCCTCCAAACACGACCACCCCGCACTGGTGCGTGCGCGCTTCGACATGCGATATAAGAGTGGGTTTGGCGCGGCGTGCGGACCTCGGCTCGAACGATCGAGTGTGGGCGTCTCTCACCGGGGCCGATGACCAGTCCGCGCGCGTCGTAGCGCTGAGTCTACACGCAGCAGCGCCGACCCGGCGGTAACAAAAGCCCGCGTGGCCACTACGGACGTATGTCACAGCCGAGTCTGTTGCGCAAAGAAAGCAGCACAGAAAAAGGCGGGAATCAACACAAGGCGAGTAGCCACTGAATTGGGCGGTTTCCAGTCTTCGTCTCAGCCCTGTCCGAAGTCCTTATAACGTTGGCGCGAAGCAACCCGCACTCGCGCTCGCGCTCGGCTTCTCCTCAGCGACGGTGTCGGTGAACGGCGTTACGGGGCGGAGATACAGCGTCTCGGGGCACGCCAACGCGTAGCCCGCAGAAGGTGTTCAAGGCGCGCGGGGTGTGGTTCAGAGTTTGTGCATGGAAGGGGAGATTCTCGCGCACTGCTTTTGCCTGCTTTTGCCTGAATGATCCGCTGAGTGGGAGTCGGCGCGGAACTTGCACGCAAAGGTGCGCGCAAGTTGTGTGGGGGCCTCGTTCATCGCTCCGAATCTGAGGTACTTGTCTGGCTGCGGCTTTCCGTCGAGCATCGTGGAGGGGTGTCAGCAAACCCTTCACGAGATGGTGGAGCCAGAAGACGAGCTCTGCGAAGTTGGGACGTCCACATATGGGCTCAATGAACGCTGAAGGCATCAACACGCAAATGGATAGCTTTGAGAAAGTGTTCGGCACACAAACGAGTCCCGAGCGACGTGCGCAGATAACATACAACCAGGAGCTGCAAGCGCACAAAGCGCGGAGCGCGCAGTGCGCGCCGACTCGGATAGGCTGGGCCAGGAGGAGATGTATATTCAGAAGTTACAAAGATCCCGTCCATCCCGTCCTCCAGCATCGTCGCGAGGAAGCCCATCCATCAGCCTTGTCGCCGAGGCGTACCACGAGGGGGTGCGAGCCGCAAGCGTGCCGTGGAGTCCCAATCCAGTCTGTCTTGCGTCGATGGAGCGGTGTCCGCAGCTCGCAAACGGAGCTGGGAGTGACTTGGCGGGAGCGACATGGGGAACGGTGACGTGGCGGCGAGGTGGTTGTTGCCAAAGTGCAGAGGTGCGAGCATGCGTAGCGCGTTGCCGGGAGCATACCGCCGGCTTGCGTTTGCGGCTGCGCGCGGTGAAGGGGCCTCATGGAGGAGAGCGAGGGACGACGCAGCGGAGGCGACGGTCACGCCTTGGTTCGTGAAACCTTCTTCTTTCGTACCATCACTTCCGAACATTTTCCCACGCTATCAAGGCGCAGAAAATTTGCTCGAAGTCGAGGACATACATAGAGAATGGCAAATACGGGACATGAGGGCCCGGAAAAAGCACCCCTGGGTGCAAATCGACAAGGACAAGGGAGGACGAACCCCCCGGATAAAGATAACCCGACACTCAGCATACGACGCACACCCAGCGCAAGCACCCAACGATTCAACCCAATGGGCACCAGCGGGCCAGGACCGTCAGGACCACCGAGGCCCCCAAAGAAAACGAACATAGTCGCACCATCGCCAGCGAGACCGGCATCATCCGGACGCACATTCCTCCACAAAATCAGAGACGGTCTGTCGAAATCCCCGAGCAAGTCAAGGACCAGCATGGAGGGAGCCGATGGGAGGACGACTCCGACTCCCAACACCCTGCACCGCGAGAACAACGACTACGAGAACCCGCTCAACGAAGACGACATCGATATTCGGTCGTCGGACGACGAGTCACGTGTGCGCGAGGACGACATAACGATGGACACCGAACGCGAAGACGTACCCGGACAGGACGGAGAGCACAACGAGCCGATGGCAGAGTACCAGTACCCCGCCGTGGACGACAGAACCAGGGTACTAGGCCAGATAGTCGAAGCGCTGGACTACGCAATTGCATACGTAGGGCAACTCAAGGAGCTGGGGGGACCAGACGCGCAGGTACGCCAAAAAGTGGACGAGCTACTAAATCTCCTTCCAGAGTCCGGAGGGAGGGAGAAAGGGACGCGAGATGCCGCCGAGGGGGCCGAGAAGACCTTGGTGAACGTCAATAAAGCACTTGAGAAGCTGATGCAGCGCATGGATAGGCTCGAAGCCGGAAGCAAGCCCAGCGACACCCTCGACCCCACCACCAGGCCACAGACGTCGTCGGGGACCCGAACGGCAGCAGAGGCAGCGGCAAGTGCCAACAAAGCCAGCGCGCCAAAGAAAGCCCCAACGCCGACCAAACGATCAAGCCCACTACAGGCTCACCATCGGTGCCGGCTCATCCTCAACATACAGGGACGGATACTCGACGCAGTGCGAACCCAGCCCGCGGAAATTGTCCGGGGAATCAACGAAATACTGCAACAGTCAGACGACTCAAAACACTTGATAGTGGTGTCGGTCAAGCCTACGGCCAACGACAACGCTGTAATCTACCTGCGCGAGGATCAAGATGCTGCATCGGCGGCCCCGTTTGTATCGCGATTCAAGCATCTCGTTGCCGGCGTTGCAGAGACACGAGGACAGCCAGACCAGAAGTGGTATAAGCTACACCTGCTCGGAGTCGACACCGGTGTATATTCCTCGGGCACTGGCAAAGTGTACTCGCCCGGAGAAGTTCACCAGGCGCTGAAAAGGAACAACCCAGTGTACGACAGGATCCCGGAAGACGCGTTCGTGCAAGGGACACGGTGGCTAAGACTAGACAACGAACTGCAGAGGCAACCGGCCTCCTCGATAACCTTCGCAGTCAACGACGAAGCCATATACAAGCAGCTTCTGGCGGGGCGCGTTCTGGCAGCATTCGGCAAGTTTTGTAAACTTTGCCCGTTCACTGACAAGCCGCCTCCTGTCCTTTGCAGGAACTGCTGGTCGTTTGAGCATGTAACACATAGATGCCAACGAAGCACGCGCTGTGGTGTTTGCGCAGGCGACCACACAGAAGCCCAACACTACGACGAATGCGAGACATGCGCCATGGCCGATTCGGGGATTGTATGCGACCACGCGCCACCTCCACGATGCGCGAACTGCCCCGAACCGCGAGAAGGGGAAGAACCCACGAATAACCACCGCTCCGACTGGCGACAGTGCCCGGCACGGCTGGCGAAATACGGGAATACAATGCAAAACCCTACTTCGCACGGGGGAGGATGGAAAACAGCGGGACGCAGCAAGAAAAAAGGGAGGGCTGCCCCGCGACCAGCTCCCGCACAGGCTGACGCACCGACAGGAATAGCGAGCCAGCGGACCCTGATCAACAAGCTGAAGGCTCAGTTCCCCAATGTCGACGGCGAGATAGTTCGCACGATTTGCGAGAGCTGCGATTACAACGAGGCGAAAGCTACCGCAGCCATCAATGCCACGGCACAAAGCTTCAATACCTTCGCCGTTCTCACCCCCACCGTCGAATAATGGTTGCGAAAACCACGACGCTCCCAGTGCGGGTTGCGCAACTGAACACGAATCGCAGGAACGATGTCGTGCATACCATGTTGAACGAGGAGGTAAGTAGGACAGATATCCTGGTAGTCCAGGAACCGTGGTGGGGTGAAATAAACCCGAACGGAGACAAAGGGCCTGTGGCCCACCAGCGCTGGACGCCGATCCTACCCGCTGGCCGGATTGAGGAGAATGAGCGCCCACGCGTTATGGCATATGTGAAAACGAGGGCTGATTTTTCAGTTACCCTCCGCTCGGATATCACACGTGACATGGACGTACAGGTTCTCGACGTCGCGCAGGGCCCACACCCGACGAGCACGGTCGTCAACCTCTACAACGACAAGAAGCAGAGGCAGAACGGGGGACGAATGGCAGCGGAACGGGTCCTGGACCTCGACCTGCCAGACGATCAACCCGTCTTTCTATCGGGTGACTGGAACCTCGATCACGAAGAATGGAACATGGACGACGAACCGGCTGACGCAAAGACGGCGGAGATCAGGGAGAAACTGGACGAAAAGGGCTTCATTCTCCTCAACGAGAAAGCCGTCCCAACGTACATGTCCCACGACCACCGTCGCACGTTGTCAGTCTTAGACTTGACATTTGCGAACCCAATCGCTGCGCAGCTGGATGCCGCACGAGTCTGGAGAGTCGACCCTGCCCCAACATATCGGTCGGACCACCACGCAATACGCTGGGAGTTTAACTGGGGCGAAACGGAAATCGAAGACATCGCCGGAACGAAGTACAATTTCAAGGAAGTGGAACCGGCGGACTGGGAACGGGCCTTCCGGACGAAACTAGCTGAGTCGGAGGATGCACTCGCAGGACTTTTAGACCCTGACCGCGTACTTTCAGAAGCGGAGCTTGACGCTGCTGCCGATACGTTCACCGCGGCACTGAAGGACGCCACGGAAGAAGTGGTTCCGAAGAAGAAACCAAGCAACAAAGCTAAACCGTGGTGGAGCAAGGAACTGTCCGACGCTGCGTCCCGGATAGCGAGCCAGAAGGAGGAGCTGAAGGATTACAAACTGAGGAGAGGTCGTACAAGCGGGAACCTCGAGGCCTTGATCCGCAAGTCGAACAATTATTTCAGACGGCTTTACTCACGCCTAAAGGACAAATGGCTGACCGAGACACTCGAAGACGCGAAGGTGGAAGACATCTGGGGTTTCAGGAAGTGGTCCAAAGGGACACGGAATTACCCAGCACCGGCGATCACCAGACGCGACGCGACACCGGCCGTTACACACGCCGACAAGTGCAAGGCGATCCGAGACGAATTATTCCAGCCGCCACCGCCGATTGAAGACGAGTCGATGCCCGACTTGACTCAGGACGACCCCGACGATCTCGAATACGTCGATGTGACTCAGGCGGAAGTGCGCGAGGCACTATTCGAGCAAAACCCCAAGAAAGCCCCCGGCGAGTCACAGATTTCCTTTAGAGTATTACGCTGGGCATGGGCCGCCGCTGAAAAATACATTGTAGCACTCATGCGCAAGTGCCTGCGTGCCGGCTACCACCCAAAGTCGTGGCGGAGGGCGATAGCCATCGCATTGCGCAAACTCGGCAAACCGGACTATTCAAACCCACGCGCGTACAGGCTAATCCAACTTCTCGAATGCCTCGGGAAGGTCCTCGAGCGCCTTGTCGCCAACCGCCTGTCCTATCTCGTCGGCAAGCACGGCCTCGTCTCGGGACAGCAGTTTGGAGGCCGCCAGGGCAGCTCCACCACGGACGCTGCACTCACCTTTGTCAACGATGTCGAGGCCGCGTGGAACCACAAAAAGGTGACCTCGGCACTTACATTCGACATTACTGGCTACTTCGATTTTGTGAATCACGCCAGATTACTCCGCGAAATGCGACGGAAGAAAATCCCGCTACCCTACGTCAAGTGGACTGCGTCGTTCCTGAGCAATCGGGAAGCGGCAGTGTGTCTCGACGGGGTGCGCGGCGAGATGGAGCCGGTGGAGAACGGTATCCCCCAGGGATCGCCAATCTCCCCAATCCTCTCGGCCATATACACGTCAGAGCTCCTCGAGTTATTCGAGGAGGACGCCAAGAAGTTCGCAGCCACAAACCTACCTCTGCCGGATAACCCGACACCGACGACGCTGGTAATGTATGTTGACGATGGCAAGACCTGGGTCTCGTCGGAGTCCCTACTCACCAACGTCCGGATCCTGGCCCGAGCGTACAAAAAGATCGACAGGTGGTTGATCTCCGTGGGTCTGTCGCCGGACCTAGTCAAGCGGGAGCTGCAGCACTACACGCGCAGACGGAACGACGACTGCCCGCCGATCCCTTTGCCGGGAAAGGACGGTGGAATCGTCTTCCTCACCGCGTCCAAGACAGTAAAATGGCTCGGCATCCATTTTGACCGCAAACTTAGATTTGACGAACATGTCAAAAAACTCGCAGCACGGGCGCAGTCGGCGGTGAACGGGCTGTGCATGCTAGCAAACACGGTGCGTGGGTTATCCCAATCGCACCTCCGGACACTATACCTGTCCTGCGTGCTGCCCATACTGTCGTACGGAGCAGCCGTGTGGTGGACCGGCTTGAAAAAACATAGCAAACAGCTCGAGAAAGTGCAACGTCGCGCCCTGCGCCTGACGTGCGCAGTCTTCCGCACCACGCCTATACAGGCACTCGAGATCGAGGCGTCGGTGCCCCCACTGCGACTCTCGCTTGATTTGGAACGGAAGCGGAATGCGATCCGCTTGAACAAATTAGATATTGCTCACCCGATTGTACAGAGACTCCCTCGTGCTTGGCGGAACCAGAAGGCAGCGACAAAACCACCACCGCTACCCCCAAATAAGAACAATGACTATCATTCACCAAAGCAGACTACAAGGCTGCTAAAACTCGCGCGCGAGAGCGACCCGACCTGCGAACGGTTGGTCCCGTTCATGCTTCCCCCGTGGAGAAGGACGGCCGCCGACTTTGGGGGACGGTTGCGCATTCGACCCGCGACGAAAGGCGTAGAGAAGAAGGACGCAGCGAAGGACCATGTCACAGAGATAGAGAAGATACGAGACGACGACACACACCTAATGGTGTACTCGGACGGCTCTCTCCTGCAGCAGGGCACCAAACGCAGTGTCGGAGCCGGGCTGGTTGGATACTGGCTCGGAGAGGAGGTTTTCACAAAGAAGATTGGGATGGGCCAAAAGGCGGAGGTGTACGACGCGGAGATGCAGGGACTGGCGCAGGCGGCGCAGGACGCATCAGCATTTATTGTAGAAAAACCGTGCGTAACGCACCTCCATTTCTACGCTGACAATACATCAGCAATCCAGGCCATCTTCGAGCCAAAGCTCAGAGGGGGGCAGGCGCGAGCTATGTGGTTCCGCGACGTGGTCTGCCGGTTCCTAGACGCCGATGCCAGACACACCGTCGAAATCGCGTGGTCCCCGGGCCACTGCGATATCGAAGGCAACGAACGGGCAGATGCCCTGGCCAAAGACGCGACGAAGCTCGCCGGCAACGGTCGTGCGACGTTCATTCATGCGAGACGGCGAGCCAAAGAGGAGATGCTGGAAGAGTGGGTGCGGGAGTGGAAGCGCAAGCCGCATCAGGGGCGATACGCTTCGGCGAACCGGATACCACCGACCTTGCGTCCGAAACCGCACTTCACGGGATTGAAACGCGAGGTTTACGGGAGAATTACCCAATGCCGAGTGGGACACTGTTTCACAGGGGAGTACTACTCCTACTTTGTGCCAACTGAACCAGTTAACTGCACTTGCGGAGCAGGATTCGAGACGCGGGCACACATTCTACAAGAGTGCCCGCGGTACGACGATCACCGAGACATTTTGCGCAAGGCCTCAGCCACCATCCATCTCCCCGACATCCTCGGGACCAAAGAAGGCATCGCGGCACTCGCCGACTTCATCGAGAAGTCCGGCGCATTCACGAAGACTGGGGCACCACGGCCCGCCCGCACCATCCCGACTTTCGAAGAGGAACCGGAGGCCGAGGAGGTCAGCAGCGATGGAGAAACTGACGATGAAGACGACGATGAAGACGCGGCCTAGGACGGCCGCCCGATACCTCCCTTCCCCCTTCCCCTGTACATACTTTCCCATGCTCCATGCACCCATATGCCCCATGTCCATGTCTCAAGACAGACAACTCGCACTTGTACATACCTTTCCACTCAAACCCTCCACCATTACATTCCACCTCCCAACTATTATATTCCACGACGAACTACAAACGGTACCGCACTACCCAGAACACTTAGCTAGATTAGGTACTAGTGGAGTAGGGTGGTGACCGCGTCTTGGCCCCCAGTTGGCCTGTTGCGGTATATAAATCTAGAATTCTCTCTCTCTCTCACGCCTTGGTTCGTGATATCACGGAACGTCGGCCGACGGCTCGGGTCGGGAAGCGGACGAGATCACCGGGCATCGGCGATGGCCGCGCCTCATTAGTCAGAGAACCTCAGAATCGTACTGACGGTGCTTCTAACAGAACTTCTTGTGGGCCTGATCTACTGTCCTCTCACGCAGACCTTTCTGATATCCGTGGGTGTCGTTGGGGTGAACAATGATTCTGTTGTCTGCCAACGCCGCTTCAATTGACCCGGCCCTGTACTGCGATCCTACGTTGATATAGCTGTGAGTCATGAGCTCGTATTAAAGCAAGGCTGAGCAGGCAGAAGCTCACCCATAGACGATTGGGAACCTGAAATAGAATCGGTCGGATTCACGCAAAATTCGACCAGCAAAAAGAGCTTACATCCAACTCCAGACGGCGCTGGAAGCAAATTGGAGACCAACCGGGCTCCCAAGAGAGTCAACCACGGATGCAATGAATGAGATCAGGTAGGTTACAAATGCCAGGAAGACTGGGAAGCGGGCTGTTAGTCTCAAAAAATCGGTGAGCACCAACACAAACCTTGGGCGCCGAATGAATAGCTAAATCCGCGACGTGTGTTTTTGAGATCTTTGGCCGCGATCTCCCAGAAATTCTGGCGGTGCGGACCTTTCAGAGTGATGAGCTTGCCAAGGTCGCCGCTCCGCTGATTGGCCCGGATAGGACATTGCTGACTCTCCTGGAGGATGTACGCAGCGTCCTCGATTCTGCTGGCCATAAAGTGATACTCAGGAGCAAGTTCTCTCTCCGCTGTGCGTTTCAGGACTTGAAATCTTTCTGTAATGTACCGTCGATTGAACACGGTAAGGGAGAGGGAGTATGTGGCCAAGGCTGGACTCCCAACACACAGAAATCCGCTCAAGATATCCGACCATGCATCCGACGCTTCGAATGGTAACTGAGCTATCAGAGCGATCCAGGGAAGCAGCCACGCCGTGAGCGGAATGACAGCGGAGAAGTTTATGCTCTTAGCACGGGCTGAGTCGATTGTAATGTTATTTGGAAGCCGGTGGAGACTCACCTGTCTCAGCACGCCCATCCCGCAGGATTCTTCGCAAGCTCCGAATGTTATCCCCCACACTTCAGGTGCCGCTTGAATGGTGGTATTGCATGAAATCCCATGGCCATTGCTATCGACCAGCCCGGGGGAAGTGCAATTGAAGAGAGCGGCACATTCTTGTTGCCAATTCTCGACATAATGCGTGCTCAAAATACTGCCCATGGCGGGGAAGTCGAGCAGGGAAGATCACCCGGAGCCTGAAGGTGCGAAGCCTTCTTACAGCATCCTACGTGGGATTCATGGGAAAATGGGTGCGCAGATAAAGCTGTATATTGAATATAGCTGCGGACAAATCAACACGACATGAGACCTTTTACCTCGGAGCGAATAAAGCTCGCTCCAACTCCCGATCACGATGTCGGAAAAACCAAATTTACCTGATCAGAACCTGGCGATGCCTGACGCTCTGATCAGGCCGTATCAGGTCCTGGTCAGGTCTCCCTGTAAGGGCTACCAGACGCTGTCAGGTGATATCAGGGCCCCAATTTTTTTTCTTTCACTATACGCTCGGGAAGCTATCTCTTAGCAATGTACGAGAGGTCGCTGAATTTTCCTGACTTATTGGAACCATTTACCCGGCTTAAACCGGGTTTTTTTGGGAGGTTTAACGAGCTGTGGAGCCCGTGTGAAGCGTCAACCCGGTGGCCCGAGCAAGGTACATAACTCAGGTGATGACCTTCCAAAATTTTCCCATACATGTATGCGTGCGCGAGTACGTGCTCTACTACTTACAGTTGACTACATAACACTACCAATCCTTACACTCCTTACTTACATTGCATCCTCTTACTTCACTACCTCCAACACTACTATTGAACCAAACGCTACACGAACATGAAGTAACGTAAGTAAAAATGTGAGAGGCGGGGTAAGGGGTAAGACTTTTGAACCCTTTCATAGCCTAGTCTGATCAGGTTACCGAAACATTATAATGCCTGGTTCGACCATTATCACCCGGTCGAAAACCTGACCGCCTGATTCAACATGATATGACCAGACCACCTCTGGTCAGACTAATTTGATTTTTCCGACAGATCGTCCCGCCGACACGGCCATGTGGCTGGTCTTACCAATATCATTGTTGCTGAAGTTCACGTTACTGCCGGCGCAGGTTTCATCCTGCTCAAAAGTGATATGCGGATGCAAGCGCTGGGCTCCATGCCCGCGGACACGACGTTGAACTGAACTCAGACAGAATGCTGTAGTGTATCTCCGGGTTGGCTCTCGGGCTCTATAGCAAACAACGCCCATACGAGCTCGTCGAAGACTCGACAAGTTCACAAGGTGAAAAGCGTCGAAACTGAAGTAAGTCCCCGTGTGAGATGCACCGCGACGTGCCACAGGGTGCAGTGTGGTACATCTGCACGACCTCTGACTCAATACACACACACGAGCGAGAGGTCATCTCCCGCTGTACATAAACTCATCGAAAAGCCAAGGGGACAAGGGGATGGATCATGGTATTGTCATGGACTCATGGAAGCTGTGCGGCAACAGCAGGGCTACTCCGAGCAACCAATGAACGATAACATTGGCGTGCGCTTATTATAAGTTCTGGCGGCTACCGGCAGGCAAAGGCGGTACGTTGAAATCCAGTTAGCCGCACCGGGAATCTGCGCCGCAGCAGGGTCCAATCGAAACGTCTCCAGCAACGCTGCTTCGTTGGGGTATAGTTCAGGGGGAGCGTCTTCGCGAAGAGACATGTGGGAAATTGAGAAGGTCTAGTCAAGAATCGAGTTGGGCCATCCATTGCCGCAACCATTCTCCACCCAGCGGTACCAGTCCAGGGATAGATTCACAGGCTAGGAAGGTTTACAGACAGTGGTTTTTATTGATGATCGAGCCTTGCTGGGAGTCATGTCGTGGTAGTACCACGGCTTGGATGGCGTTCAACGTGGTTGATTCGACATTTCAGACTCCGCAGCTCTGATGGCACTGCTGACTTTCCGCCTCAAACGTAAGTTAGGGAATGATCTTCGGCAGTTCGGCAATATTCGGACTCCGCTGACTCCTGTTTGCTCCGGATCCTCGCAAACAACGCGCTGTCAGCCACAGCCCCATTCTTTCTCCTTCCCCCCACCTCGCTGCCCTCCCCGCCTCCGCTGTCGCGTACCCTGCGTCCCTTTTAGTCTGCCTCGTCCTCGCCGCCGCCCGGAATCGCCGCCATCATCTCGCCGTCACCGTTATGGGGAACGGTGTCTATAACGATTGCTTGGTCTAGCCGCCGCTACGTCGCGTGTACTTCATATCCACCCACGCCAAGGCGGGACGACCGATTTCTATGACCGGTACCGCCCTTCCCGCCCCGCAGTGGCCCACACGCCCTGAGACCGTATCAGCTGGCAGTCGTTGGGCAGTGGAGTACCCGCCACATCAAAGCTACATATCATATATGTAGCGCCAGAATGCCGTTCCACACCATGTTGCTAGCTGCGTGCCGCGTCCGTATTCCTGGCTTGCTTGCGCGCCGGCGCCGCGTTCAATCTGCACTTAGCAATGTACTTAGTCGTAGATTCATGTGATGTGATCCAAAATGCTTCCCACTTCTTTTGCATGCATCTGTACGGGAGACCAGTTTAAAAAAAACGACTTTGACGGTGGGTGCGCGTCGGGCACGCACTCAGAGAGCTCCTGTATGTTGCTTGCAAGTGCGGCGGCAAGTGCGGCACAAAAGAAGGTGATGCCGAACTGCCGAAGATAATTCCCTAATCGGGGGCTTACGTTTGAGGCGGAAAGTACGCAAGTCTCTGATGGCCGAGGGGTTTCCGAATAGACAATTCCTTGGGCTTCTCGGCAAACCGGGGTTTCCACTGGAAGCCGGGTTTCCAAATAGAATTATCCGCTATGTAGTCCCTAGGGGAAGTCACTCAGTGCTCACTTTGCCCTCCGAGGCGGTTTTTTTTTTTGCCACAGATAGTATTGCAATTCATAACGCCCTCCGGGCACCCCTGGTACCTCCTGACCTACCAATAGCTCGTTGCTGGTCGACAGGATCCATTCATATACAAAATCAACCAAACCCAATTCCAGCCCCGTCGTATACATCGAATAACCAGGCAGTATCATTCATTGAAAGCTCATTGAAAGCTCGGTCCTTTGAGCTTGATCAACACGAGCTAGGGGAGTCCAGGAGGACGGAGGGAGGCAGGACGATTCTCTGCATTGATTGTAGGACCACCGAGCTGCCAAGGCTGAGCCTTCGAGGCAAATTCGAGGCAACATTGAGACCCAGGATGCCGCTGCATATGATGGACGTGTTGTTGAGTTCACGGCCATGTCTGCCAGTGTGCCCGGGAACCATGCAGGAGGCCGTCACGACGGAGGCGAATTGCTTTTGCAGGTTTTGGAGATCCGGATGTGTGGCTGTGGGCGGTAACTAGAGAAGACGCCGTCATGATCGAGGCGAATTGCATTTTTCATGTTTTGGACAGCGAGATGTGTGGCTATGCTCGGACATCACCGACGGCATATCTCGGATCTGATCAAATGGGAATTTTTTTCGGTAGACCTGGTCCCTAGGTCGGTACCAGGAATTTGCAAGGAAGACGGTTGTATACGAGAGTTTGTCGATTATAATACACTATTACACTAAATGTTCACTTCTCATGCTTCGTTTCATTCCTTTTCGTGGGATCTATTCATCGACCTCGCTTCACGCCTTCCCCCCCTCTACCTTCTCCTTCCTGAACAAATTCCCTCTCTCGCGCTTACTCTCCCCATCGAAGTTATCATCGTCCGGCTCGTACAGCTGCTCCGCCTTGACGTCCTGCCTCAGTACGAACTTGCGTATGCCGTACGGGATCTGACGCAGCCCGTACGCCGCGTGCGCTCGCGCGGGGAGGGCGAACACCTGGTCGAGCTCCTCGAGCGTGCGGCCTTTGGTCTCGCGCACGAAGAGGAGGATGAGCACCCATAGGACGCTGTTGGACACTCAATTAGGCAGAATTTAGTGGAGGGAGGGTAGGGGACGCACCAACACCACGCAGCATAGAACCCAAACGCGCCTTGCGGCTTGAACGCAGCGAGGAGGGAAGGAAACGTAATCGACAGCACGAAGTTAAAGAACCAGGTAGTTGCTGCGGCGAAGCTCATCCCGAGCTCGCGGATGTACAGTGGGAATCTGGTATCACCCGCCATCAACTCTGGGTACACGGAGTGGTAAAAAGTACTTACGCCTCAGCGGAGTATGTGAATGGTACGGGGCCTTCACCGGGTGAGTAGAACATGCCGAACAGGTCTGTGAGGATAGCACGATTTTGAACACCCGATAGAGCTCGTTTTGGGAAGGACGTACAGATTCCGAGCGATACTCCTGCGAGTTGGCCTTTTGGCGTCGGAGACCAGAAGGAAAATCCGGTGATGAGAAGGCAGATAGCCATTAATGGGAACGTGCACAGGAGAAGGTTCCTAATGTCGTGAACAAGCTGAGTAACGGATTGTGTTTAGATTACCCTCAGTTGAAACGCACCGTCGGCCGAAAGTGTCGATGGTGAAAACCGCGGGGAGCGCAAAGAGGAAGTTGATAGCCCCAAAGCCGAAGGACGACAGGAGTGAGGCGACGCGCGAGAATCCAGACTGGAAAAATACGGTCGAAGAATAATATGCGATGACATTGACCCCGCAGAATTGTTGTCCTGTTCAACTGTCCATCAGGATCCCCTCCGCAAGACCCAACATGCAACGCACCGAACATAACAATAAACGCCGCAACCGCCGCATTACGATTCCGCGCAATCGCCCACATCTCCCACAGCCGATTCCTCCCCGACACAATCTCGCGCTCCGCCTCGAGCAGGACGTGGATGTAATACAAATCGCGCGCGGCCTGCACGGAACCGAAGCGCAGGCGCGTGAGCTCGTTGTACGCCTCCTGATAGCGGCCGCGCCCAATGAGCCACCGCGGGCTCTCCGGCGCGAAGAGCACCTGGCAGCAGACGAGGAACGCGGGGATGCCGGCGGAGCCGAGCATGAGGCGCCAGTTGAGGCCAGTGATGTTGGGCTTGTCGGGAACAAAGAAGAAAGCGACGTCGACGAGGTCTCCGAGCATTATGCCGAATGCTGGGGAAACGGATAGAATTGAGTGGGAGGGAGGAAGAGCAGGAGGAGATAATACGGACCGGTCCACATCTGCCACATCATGACCAGCGCGCCACGGATGTTGGCTGGGGCGCACTCGGCGGAATACACCGGGACGGTGGCGGATTTCGGACCAATACCAAACCCGCTACATGCTTATTTGAATATTCTTGAGGCAAGACTGGGACAGGGAGAGACGAACAGGAAGAACCGGGCAATGAACAGGTGCCACCACGTATTAGTAAATGAACTCCAAACACAGGTCAGGAAGCTGGAACTGTTGTTAAACACGGACGACAAGCATGTGAGACCACGTACCTGATTAGACATGTAACAAAGATGGTCTTCTTGCGGCCAAGGGCTTGGTTGAGCGGGTCTGTAAGCCAGCAACTGATGAATGCGCAGCACCTGGAGAAACAGAGTCAGACTGTAAGCCATCGCAAGAAGACAAAAACGCACATGTAAGGCGCCGAATTGACCAGTCCGACGATCCATGTATCGTGTTCTGGGGAATTCAATGAGACGGTGGGTTAGGATCCGTGTATTAGGATGAACGCACGGCTTGTGGATCCAATCCCGAATTGTTTCGGGTAGATTATCTGGGCGCCGTTGATTACCGCTTCGTCCATTCCTTGGACGGCGGCGGCGAGGGAAGACATCACAACCATCTGCGTCAGGGAAAGTAATGTAACTTTTAATGTCAGTCGATAACAATAATCGAAGCACGCACGTAGTAAAGTGCGGGAGTCTGGCTGTATCTATGTGTGGTCTCCCGCCGAAGGTGGTATTTGTCGTCCTCGTCGAGAATATCAATGTTTTCGAACGCTGGATGTTGGAAGTCGGTCAAATAACTATCCTGAGTTTTAAGTCAAAACACGAACCCTGAGGATCCCGGGCAACCAGCGCTCCCTTGCGCAACTCGGTAGAGAGGTGCTTCAACCCTTTCTCCTCTGCGAACCGATCGACATCAAGCAAAACTTGCTCACGCGATATGCCACGAAGCGGGTTGGCAAGTTTGGCGTTCGCCGCCCTGGAACAGTATCAGTCTCATTAGGACCGCACCAAGACATTGGCACGCACGTTAGTTCTTTCAGAGACGGTTCAACATGAGATGAACGTCGCGACACCGTCTGATTTGTCGTTGGCGTATATCGTTCATGGTGGTCAACCTCCGGCTTCTCGCTGTATTGTGGGTGGCCGGGTTGCGACATGGTGGGGCAGAATTGGAGTCGCTGTGAAGAAGCGGAGAGCTTTTATAGCGGACGGAAGTAAAAGATGGGGATGTTGCGTCACAGTGTCCAAATTTGGGAAATGGAGGTGGTGCGGAACTCGGCCCGGTGGAGACTGGGTTGTTATTTGGCCCGTCGGAATGAGCTGTGGCAATGGTTGGACGAGTCTAAGATTTCTTTTACCAGAGAGAACCCAGTCGATTAAAAAGAAAAGAAAAGGCACCAACGAGCCACGTCAGTTCAAAATCGGGGTTGCGTCGAGGCTTGTCGTGCTCGAGAGTCGTCGGAGTAGGCGTTGGAGTTGGTGTTGCATGAGGCTCCATGGGATTTCGGCAAAGACACCCCACTGGTCCATATGGTTCCGATAAACGGTGACGCCAACGGCGTTTCCAGCCAAGGATGCCGTCCAAGGTCGAGTGTTGGGTCGAAGTCCTACTTACGTGTATCTTGAATTTGCATCTCAAGAGGTTCGCTGAAGGGATGAAGAGTTTACCTGCCAGGAGATGGAGTAAACGGTTAATCGTTCGGACGGTTTGAACGGCGTTCTCACGGAGTTTAGCAGCGACCATCGAATCGGACACATACCAGAATTCTACGTTCAGCACGAGAATAGAATCCGGTTCGATTTATCTGTTGAGTCGAACAGAGAACGATCAACTGCGATGAAAACGCGAGATTCAATGGTCACAACAACCAGCCCCGAGATCGACTCTAACGAGAAACTATTGCGAAAAAACGCTGGATATCAAAGTGCATCGGTCTTGAGATTCTATCAGCACTACCGATACCAGCGCGCGCGTTGATTCCGGCGATGAAGGGCTAACAAGGGTACCAGGGGCAAGTGTGGCGGAAGGACGTTGGCTGGGAGAGATGGCGGGAAGCAAGGTGAGAGGTCACGTCTCGGTCACGTCACAGCGGCACTTCCCGACCACACCAAACAGGCGTACATACCAGGTATTCTTAGCGCACCCATCACGATCGTCGCCAGTCGCTGTTCTACCCGTGCTGGCCTCCGTCCGCCCTCCGAGTCGGCCGGTGACTCTTACCTATGGGCCTCTCGCGGCTGTTCCAAGTTTCCCCTTTGCCCGCCCGATGCACACCACGCCGGCGGCCTGCCAGCACATCGGTGCACTGGTCCTGACTATTTCCAGTTGTCACTCGGCCACGACGGCCTACAAGGTTAGTTCCATAAGTACGATATGCAATCTTGGCTTCCATCGCTCACGCACTCCAGACAAAAAATATACGCCACGCTGCCGCCACCGCGCCACAAGTGGTTAGAACATCAATAACAGCAAGCCTCGGTCGAGTAACACCACCGCCCAACTGCCTCACAAAATCTCTACAATGGGGAAAGCCGTCTAAAAACTTCCGGAACAGGACCAGCGTTTCAAATTACGACCAACATAGGACTCCGGAGTCCGAATGTATTTATCCGCGGATTCATACGACGATTGTTGATGCTCCATGCCAAGGTCATGCGAAACTTCCGCTGCACTGCATAGAACGCGCGCTAGCAATCTGCCCTCCACAAGGGAGAAGCGCAAGATACATTCCATGAACCGCAAATAAACGTTACAATCCGTTCCAATTTTGTCAAGTCTTCTCGCCGAAACGAGATATGTTCGCAGCTGCCGTTGCTTTTTCGCTCGGGATCAAGTGTGGCTCAGACTTTGCTGTGCATTTCATCAGCTTCGGCGCCGTTCGATTTTAGAGTCTCTTCTGCTGGG
Organism: Mycena polygramma; assembly: GCA_029449255.1. Lineage (NCBI taxonomy): Eukaryota > Fungi > Basidiomycota > Agaricomycetes > Agaricales > Mycenaceae > Mycena > Mycena polygramma. Next base: position 22,856 of record JARKID010000049.1, read on the forward strand.
AAACACCCGATCAAACTGTCCAAAAAAGTGCGCCCGCTCTTCCGTGATTAGCTATCAAGCTGAGCGCGCTCCGCTTCGGGCGATTTGCAGGCTGCCAAGTTCAATGGCTCTGATCTTCGAATTTCTATCACCACCGTAGCCAAGCACGGGGCAAGTACCCAGCGCGATTGGATCCTGTAGCCAGAACCACTGCATGGTGCGGCCTATCTCAGTTGGTGTTCTTAGACTTCGCCTCCACATGATATTGGTGAGTCGCATAAAACTTCACGGAAGACCGGTACTAGTCAGCCATATGTAAATCCGCCTTGCGTTTCCGCAGCTCGGGTGCTGGGGGCTCGCCCTGACAAGAACTGACACCGTAAATGAACGGGGATCGACACTCATTGAATTCAATACAAGGTTCAACGCCTCGTGTCACGAAGATCCAGTAAATTCCTGATCGAGGTTGCTGTTTCGAGTCATTTATATCACGGATTTTCTTTCCGCTGTTTCCCAGACATTCCTCCATAATCAATATACAGTATGCATTTCATTCAACAAACATATGATATTCGTGTCTAATTGCCTCCGATTTTTTCTAAGCACCGACTACCGGCGGAGACCGCAATAACATGGCCCGTTTGGGGGACAGTTACAATAGCTGTGTATGGTTGTGAGTACACACGTTGAGAACAGCATTAAAACTGACTACTGCGATTGGCTCGGCGCGTTCCAATCGTAGGCGTAATTATCATAGCCCAGGGGATAGCCTGGATTTACGGGTTGCTGCGGCGGGGCAGAGGAAGGATACATCGCAGATGGCATACCACTCGGGTAAGGCATTCCAGGCGCCTGCGGCTGGGCAGGGACCTGATAATTCGGCGTCGATGGGTAGGTGTTACTTCGATGGTTGGAGGGCCTGTGTTGCGAGCCGTCCCCAGAGGTGGGGTGGGTACCGTACGGGCTGCCGCCCATTGTGGGAGCCGCAGACGGCGTATAGCCTCCATGCGAGGGGCCCTGACCGTAGCCGCCATGCGAAGGGAATTGCCCATAGCCGCCCATGTTTGGGGTCGTATTGGAGGTCGGTGTAGGGAATGGAGCCGTTGCGGGATTGCTTGTCCTTGGTTGCTTGCTGCCCGATCCGCGCGAGCGTTGTTTCTCCGTCGACACATATTCGCAAATCAGTCCGTTCTGCTCGCAACGCATGCACGGCTTCTGCTCGGGATGCGCCATACACTGCCGACTCTCAGTCAGTCAATAAAATTGGGGCATAGGACCGGTGCATACCTTGACCTTGCGCTCGCGGCAGTTCAAACACGCCACTGCGACCCGTCTAGATTGCTCGAATGGGTCAGACATGGGAGAGGGTTTGGGTAAGTGGATTGAGTTCGAGTGGTGGAAGTCCTCGCCTTTTATGCCGGCTCGCGGAAGCCAATTCGATACATGGCGCCTATTAACCAAATTGAAGATCCATCCAGGCTTGGTAGTTCAAGTCCCAAAGACAAAGAAAGATCTGTTGATCTGGCCGCATAGCTGTAACTCGTTGAACAGCTTCACAAAAGCAACTCGTCTGAGTAGCAAACTAGCCGAGAGCAATGCCGTCTTACCACCATCTCTGAATTGTGCAGATCCCATATAATCGGGCGCCAGAAAGTCAGTTTGACTCCTCACCCCTCATCATATGTGTGATCTTCTTCGTCGATGTTCTTCCGTGTCTGGCCGTGCTACCCATTTATCGCTCACGGTTTCCTGGGCCAAATACCACCGATGCGAGCATCAGTAAATCCTGATTTTTATATATTCTGTTACTTACCTGTAGGCATGCATAGCGTTATGCAGCGTCATTCAGCACCAAGTGACCCTACTTTGCTACAGGTTCTACGTAGCCCGCCCTGGGGCCAGGGATTGCCGATGAACGAACATCTCGAGGATGTTGCTCTGGCAACAGCCCCAATGAAAATCAGGATTTTCGGTACTTTACAGCCGTCACCGATGGCGTCTACGTGGTTTAATACAGGTATGAGTCCCATCTGTCCTGATTCATTAGACGTATGGCGAGCGATGAAACAAGGCCAAAATAGAACGGCGTGGCTCAAAAAAATCCCTGACTCGAGAGGAGTGGAAGATGTCTCGTGTCTTACGGACTAAACCCAAAGGTTTCAAATTATCTTGGTCTTCCGTTTGCCTTCAGGCACAAAAATTGCTCCAACAGTTCAGCTCCGCCGTCAATCCGCCGTTGGCCTTTCAACCGATCACGTGCATTAGTCGGCCTTCGGAGCCGCGGCGCACAACAAATAGAGTCAAATACAGCGCCAATCGTTTCTTCTTTCTTCCCCTTGGCATCCATCAAGTCTCGCGAGCCGATGGCCACCCTCGAATGCTTGCCTGAAGATGTCATCCTGCTCATCCTCAGCTGCTGCGATATCCATGCTGTCGTTGCCACCGGTCAGGCGGGTCGCCCCAAGAGCCAAAATTGCGCTCTGCTGAGAGTCTGACTCACATTCTGCAAAGGCTGATAAGTATCTTCGCCGGTTGTCAGTTGAAAGACTGGTCTGGGCGGCGTTAGTGCAGGATCTACGCCACCGGGGCTTCGTTGCCCAGTGGTCCTCCGCGGATATTCAAGCTTTTTCTACCAACGCTCTCGTAGATTTGGTGAAAAACGATAATTTAAGGGAAGAAATCCTGGCCAGTAGAAGAAAGGCAGTCGCAGGCCGACCTCACCTCTCGTGTCTTTGGCAAACAGAACTCTTGGATCTCACGTTTGCCATTCCGGCGCCGTTCGACACAGCATGGCGCTCAAATCTCAAAGCAACTCCATATCCACCCTGACGTTGAAGGTGTTTCACGGCTGCCCCACTGGATCAACTCAACCATCTTACTGCGCGGTTGTCGGTACATCATATTCGGTGGGTACGAAAGTGTTCACTGTTGGGTCGTACACACGGATAGCTTACGAACATGTTTATATACGCCGCCTCATTGATTCCCGCTGCACCGACTTGAACATGTACACAGTTCGACCAATGTAACAACAAAACATCGCATAGGGGAGGCACGTTTGCGCCCGATTCTTTAGGTACTACCGGGCACGAGCCAGATGGAGCGGAACTGCTCGATCGCTGCTTCCAGTTTAATGGGGTCGATCAGAGGGTCCGTGACCGGCTTCTGAGACCCTCCTCCTCCTCCGCCGCCGCCTGCGCCCCCTCCTCCTCCTCCCGTGGTAGTGACCTCCGCGAGCGGGGCAAGATCAATACTAACGGGCAAAATTTCGCTGCAGTCCGTGAGATCGGTCACATCCTGCCCGAGCAAGCTCATCTTCTCGTGAGCGGCGGCATAATCGGTAGTCCTGAAAATCTGGATCAGGCTCCGATCTATGTCAGATAAATTGAGGTGAGACGCCCACCAAATGGTCTGGGCGCCGATGAAACGGGTGAAGTCTGGCGAGGTGCTTGGATCGGTCGAAAACGCGACGTCACTGTCGAGTTTGAATGTCCCTAGCGGAATCACGTCAATTTTCTTGTGGAAATCAGCCTGAAATCGGGCAGCATACCGGGCAAGTCGGTCGTGGGGTCGTCGGTCTGCGTATCTATCCGAACATCAAAGGGTTTGCCTTTTTCAGCTTCAAGCTTGAACTTGCTTACAAAAACGAGTGTCCCAGATGTCCACTGTGGTATCGAATGTATTGTTCGCTACCGAGGTATCGACGAAGCGCTGCTTTCCCGTGGTATGCGCTCCGATGAGGGCCATCATCTCGCGGACGGTGAAGCCCATGTCTGCGAACCGCGCGACCAAATCGGCCACAGGGGACTCAGGATTCGGAAGTAGGCCATCTGGGGCGATGTTTCTCGTCGCGGGGCGACCGACGAAGGCGGGAATAACAGGACCACCGGGGCATGCAAGCTACAAGTTGAAAGTAAGTAAGGGATAATCTCTGTGTGCTGAGACTTACGACTGCTAGTACGCCGGCGAGCTGTGGACAAATCATTCGAATTATTGACTGAAGACGCACGGTCAATCGAAAACATACATGTACAATATCGCCTGGGGCGACACCGAACTGTGCGGGTAAGGGCTGAAGGAGGCCAACAATTGTCTGCAGTCCGTTATTCTCCGAGCGCAGGACTTCGTTCGGATCGGTCAACATGGATCCGTCTGCGCCGCCGTTGGGCAGTGCGTTTACTTGCAGCGCAAGGGAGAATGTACCTGAAGAGTGAGTTCCATCAATGTGCAAACGCTACCGTCTCCGACTCATGTGTACGTGCCTGCGTCGTGGAATGCCAGGCGGACCGCTGCTCGCGCATTGTCGCCACATCTACCTGCAAGAAATGAATTACAGGCTAAGTTTTCTTGAACAAGAAATGAACCACCCCACCTTCGAAGATCCCTCCCATGATCGCGTCGCGAATACCGTACCATGGAATGCATGTCGGGTTCTGGGCATCGGTCACGTTTGGAATCCCGCTCCCAGTGACCGGGTCTCCGCCTGCTGGATTTCCTCCTCCACCCTTACCGGGAACGCCGCCGCCGCCACCACCGCCTTGAGCGGGGATTGCGGTTACGGTGGCCTGTGGCATAGCGTGTGCGTGCATCCCGAAGAGAGCTATCACGACGGGGAGGAGTACGATGGACCGCATGATTGAAGACGAGAGCCAACCCCGAGAACTCGAGATGAAGGAGGCCACGAGCAACGGGACATCCTTTATAATTGTGGCCCTTATCCGACGTCAGGTACGAAGGTGCTATAATCTCTGAGACCATCATCTAAGCAGTCGTTCCTTACCCCTGGTACTAGGTCGCAGAGCTAACTTTCTCAGCGTACTAATTCTCCAGGGGCAGCGAGTTTTTTTTCATTGCGGTGGGCTCTAAAACTGACGTCCCGATGTTAACCTTGACTGTGGTTGGAAGGCAAATATGAGAGTTCAGTTGCTGAACATGGAGGAGCATCAACGGGAACTGTTTTAAGAAGTACGAGTCCCTACCTGAATTTAATGATAATTATAGCTCATGTTCCTCTCAAATATTTTTAGATTCAGTTTGTGGATTGAATTGAAGGGATTGGATGCTTCGACAAAGCACCTCAACAATACGACTGACCGTACCCACCGTTTGTGCCATGGAGAGCCACGCTGTCCTGTCTTTGAACCAGCAGTGCCAGAGCCCCGGTCGGTGGTACAGGAACGATATCCAGAATTCTAAGATGCAAACCAGGGACACTGAGAGATTGGGATCCAGGCCCGTATCTTCGGATGACCGGTCCTCGTTCATTCATTCAGACTGCATTCTTAAATCTCACGAAGTTTATTTCTGGCCAGGGCCTGCTTCTTCCGATCTTTCATGGCCAATCAGGCAGGGTATATTCGGTTACTCTGCGAATCTCTGCAGCAGCGAATGCAAAGTGTTGTGCTTATTTGGGATGAAGAAGGCTTATTTGACAGGAACTACTTAGTAGAGCTAAATCTAGTCGAGGCAGCGGCCGTCTGCCACTGACTTAACAATCAATCGCGCTATCGATCCTCAGTGGTGTGGGGACTCTGTTCTACAATATCTATACTACTAGCTGTGCCCCGTGAATAAAATTCACGCCAAATTGAAGCTCGTTCGACACCATCCTCTCAAATCACAATTGTACTATGACTGTCCAATTTGTGTGAGTGTTCAGTGCTCTCTCTTTGTTTAGTTCCCCATCCCTGTGGTTGAGCTTCTTCCCGTTCCTGACTACCCGTCCTGCATTAGAGCTTGTCCTTGCTCTGTGCATGTCCCTGTTTCTCTCTCTATTTGTCTTCTCCGCTCCTGTCTCCTGTCCCTCCAGGTCCTTGTTCTATGTCCCCGTACTCGTCCCTGTCCCCATCCTCGTCCCCGTCCCCGTGATCTTACCCTCTGCTCTCCCACCTCTCCGAATAATTATCATGTCCCCGTTCCCCTCTGAGCCCATCCCATCCCTCATACACCTCCTTTGTCTGTCTCGTCTGGTTAGGTTGATGCCGTGTCGTCCTGGTAGGTTGATGCTGTCGCTGCCGAGGTTGCATACAAGGTCGGCTCGCGTGCCGAGGTCGAGGTCGAGGCTCGGCTCGATCTTGATCTGATCCAGTGTGGTCCGTGACCCGTTTTCTCGAGCTGTGCCCTGTGAATAAAATTCACAGCTAACACATTCAAGTTCGGTTGTTCCCATCTCTTCTGGATCCAAGTTGAATTGTCTCTGTCTCCCCATCCCTATCCCCATCCCCATCGCCGTCTTTGTCTCCGTGTCCCCGTCCCCGTCCCTGTTTCTGTCCCCGTCCCCGTTTCTGTCCCCGTCCCTGTCCCGTCCCCATCCCCATCCCCATCCTGGTTCTGGTCCTGCTTCCCTTCCCCAAGCTCGTACCCGTCCCTCCATCCGTCCCCGTCCCCGTCCCCGTCCCCGTCCTGGTCCTGGTGCCCGTCCCCAAGTGCTCGTACCCGTCTTCTCCATTCCCCTACATGGCTGTTTCTTGACTGTTTCTGTATAATTAAGCTCTTTCCATTCTCCTCTCTGTCCTAGCTGTCCCGACGCCGTACCCCAAGCTTATCCCGTCCCTCATGTTTTCGCGTCTTCCGAGTCGCGTTCAATGTTGATTTGATGCTTACCACTGAGTTGCACCGAGGCTCGGCTCGGCTCGCGTGCCGAGGTTGAGGCTCGGCTCGATCCCGGGTTCTTCTAGTCTCCTGCCTCGGGCTTGACCAGGTCAATCCACACTTCTAGTCTGTGAGCATGACCGTGGGATGGAAGGTCGTGGAATGTTCTTTAGGTACCGCTTGATATTATAGTATAGAAGATACTATTTTACAGGAGATACAGAACAACGACGAATGTTCTATATCCCCACGGTCATCCGACGAGAGACGAGACTTAGTCCTTTCAACTATGATTGGTCCATCGGCGTGTCGAAAATAGAATTTCACCACGGTCCCCGAGAGCTGGAAGCCGTTGAGCCGCTAAGACCGAGATCGAGCCGAGCCTCGAGCGGGGGGCTCGGCAAGTGAGCCGACTCTCCAGCCGTTGCGGCGTAACAAGAAACTCGAGACGGAGAACACCTGAACAGGACGGGGAACTGGGACGGGTAAGATGCAGAAGCTACCAACTGGGACCAAGTTGCCAACTGTGAAAACCTACTGCGAACAACCAACTGTGACAACCAATTGCAACCGCGAGACCCAACTGGGAAAAAACCGGGTGCGAAAAACCAATCGGGACAACCAACTGGCAATAATGAACTTCGACAACCATTTATGAACACACTGGGAGCAGCCGAGAGCATTGAAAAGCCCGTGAATTTATTCACGGGTAGCTACTAGTCCAAGTATACTATAGCGTCCGCTTGCGCTTGGTCGCAAGTTGACATCGTTGAGCAATTGACTTCACTTCAAGCTTCAAGTTGAACTGGAAGGCGACCGCGGCAATCACCGACGTCCGGCAAAAGGCGTGATGGGTCATGTAATGGCCGTCCGGGACCGGCAGTCGGCAATTGCACACCGTTTCTTCTTCCATTCCACCATCGTCCAAAATGACAGAAACTCCCTTCAGAATTTCTGTTTCGGACGAGCAGTTGAATTCCTTGAAACAAAGGCTGGAACTAACCACCTTCCCCGACGAACTGGTCGATGCTGGCTGGAGCTATGGTGCCCCACTCGCGGATGTCAAACGCTTGGTAGCCCGCTGGAAAGATGGCTATGACTGGCGTAAACACGAAGCCCTTCTCAACGCGGAGCTTCCGCAATTCACGCGCGACATCGCGGTCAACGGCTTCGGGACGCTGAATATCCACTATGTGCACAAGAGGAGCGCATTGGAGACAGCCATACCTTTGCTCTTCGTGCATGGATGTGAGTTACTTCCTAGTCTCAACTGCCTTAGTTAACCATCACTCAGGGCCGGGCACCTTCATTGAAGCACGCAAACTTGCGCCGCTGCTGACGGCGGTTCATTCTGATCAGCCTAGCTTCCATGTCGTTGCGCTCAGTTTACCAGGCTATGGATTTTCCGAGGCTCCCACCAAGAGAGGATTTCAGTTGGCTCAGTACGCAGAGGTAATCCCCTTGCGCTTCCAAATCTCCGATAATCAAATCCGTGCAGGTTTGTAACAAATTGATGCTCGCGCTGGGATACGCCGAGTATGGTACGCCAGGTCTGGCCTTCACATTGATAACGACTTATCTGTCCACAGTAACGCAAGGAGGAGACTGGGGATCTATAGTGTGATGTTGTCCTTTCTTTACGTTTCAGTTCTCAACATAGCCGCCCCAGATCACCCGCAGAGTTGCTAAAATCTACGGCGGCAAGCATAGTAAAGCATGGCACACAAACTTCCCCGTGTGAGTTTTTACCGTCACACCTTTGAACATCGCTGACGAATATGAATCAGAGTTGGCCCACCGGAGTTCAGCCTGAATCCCTGGCGCCTCCTCACATCGGTATCAATGATTTTCCAACTTCTATGGCTCTCAGCGGTGGAGAGAGCTGGCCTCAAGCGCTCCCAAGAGCTGGCGCTTACGGGCCTCGGATATTTGCGTCTCCAGACAACGAAACCCCAGACGCTCGGATACTCACTCGCTGATTCGCCTGCTGGGCTGCTCGCATGGATATATGAAAAGCTCGTCGGGTGGACGGATAAGTATCCTTGGGACGACGACGAGGGTCTGTATCGTGTAATCTATTCATCACTGGCATTGAGCGAATGCTTAGTGCTCACCTGGATCTCGATATTCTGGTTCTCACGCGCAGGTCCTGCGGCCTCTCTACGGATCTACTACGAGGTTTCCTCAGAGAACGCTCTCGTGCCGAATATAAACGACGTTCACCCTACCATTCCGCACGGACTCTCGTTCTTTCCCGGAGAGATGATAAGTCTTCCCCGAAGGTACGTCGCCCAGTTTCTTTGTTGAAACCTTCATCTTACATTCATCTCACACCTCTCGCAGCTGGCTCCGCCGCACCGGAAATGTCGTCTTCGAGTCGGAACATAAAATGGGAGGGCACTTCGCGGCGCACGAGGTACCCGAGCTCCTCGCAGGTGACCTGCGGAAGATGTTTGGGCACGGGGGCCCGGCCTACGGTGTTGTTCCCGGACGAACGGGGTACTAGGCCAGACCAGACCGCACGGTTCACGGAACGAAAATAAAAGGTTATTCGTGTAACAGCAGCTGTTTCAACTTTGGATGTGTACGAAACAAGCATCACCTACTCACCGCAAGCCAGTTAGGAGAACCTGAGCTGTAGCAAGGGCGATAAGTGAATACCAACACAATTTTTTCAACACGATGAGGACATGTGCAACTTTCACACCTGGTAATCAAGTCTCCCATGGACCTGAAATTGAACCGAAATGAAATCCCCATAGACAAAAATAATGGATCGAGTTCCCTCAGATTTAACACATCAGCATAGTAACTCATCCCGTCAACGCACGCCGACCGGTGGTAGCGCTGCATAGAAACCCTTGGAGCAGTCTGGAGCAGTGTGCAATCTTGCCCCGAAGTTCGAAAGGGGACATGTGGTGGAGCCACGGAATGGAAATTTACAGCAGTCGGTAGACGGCAATCATGGCCAACGGCCTTGATGGGCCCGAGATACAAGTCCGTCTGTTGGTCGGCAGAGGCACGGGTGTATCCATGGTGACGAACGGCGTGTCAAGCGAACGGTGCGGCAAGACACGGCGCCCCAATTCAAAGACTGTGAAATGAACACGATCAGGTCGGCCGCGGAGAATCCGGCCCACCGCATCGCATAAATGAATTGAATTGGGCGTTTAATTTGAGGGAGAATTGAGGGTCAGGGTTGGGGCTGCGCTACTCTACCGGGCGCTTGCTGCCATGTGAACTTGCTCGGTGCAAATTTTATACGAGGGTGGTGCGGGAGTCAGAGATGCATGGCGTCAGAAATGTAGTTTCACTTAGCAACGGAAAAGTGAATAATACCTCAAAATTATGGACGGACGACACTTGTCGTTACCCATCTCCGGAAGGTGAACTCTTACGGACATAAATTCGGGATTGCGGCGACTGCACAACGAGGCAACTCAATACAATATCTCCAGCAGTCGATATTAATTGGACTCATGCTGCGGCCTGTCAACAACTTGAGTACACGTTGACTCGAAATTTCGGATGAGTAAACATTCAAGAATGGATCAAATCATTCATCGGACGGGGACGTGGTCGTGGTGGGCAAATTGAAGCAATCCAGATCAGTTCAATCAGGATTCCAAGCCGTGCCGCTCATCGGCCGTCATCTGAACACTTTTGTTATGGGGCTGGGACTCTTTCGGACGACTGCAACGAGAGAAAAACCCACGCTAGATCCGAAAAAACCCCGCAAACGGATAAGAATCAGATAACAGCTCAAGTGGTATCTTGCCATAGCTCCCAAGTTGTCTTCACGCCCAAATAATATTCTACCGCAGCGCATCTTCCCAAGTTCCCTCGGATTCTAAGGAAACAGCAAGTAGGATTACTTTTTAGCCTCCGCGGGGAGATATACAGTCTGAACCTGTCTGAACGCCGGTAATCCATCTATCGGAGTTATGCCGACGTCAAATGACTTGATACACATTTTGTTGAGATGCCTTATCCATCCCGAGATAACGTAGGTTGTGCGCCGACTCTCCCATGCTGTGTTTCCGGTCCACGTTTTTTTTGCCAGGCGCCGTTGCAGTCTTTCGGGCAACCCAAATAAGGGTTTCCCATCCAGCGGGGACGTCGGGCGTCTTTCCGATCCATTCAAGTTATCTTGCTGTGCATCAATGATACACGTTTTTTTGAGGCTCTGACCTCGCCTCCGTTTTGAATTCATTGCCACCAAATATAGTTTTCTGGGGCGCCCAAAGTATGTAGGCGCACTGTGTGTGCATTACATATAATGCATTGCTGTTAGTGTTGGCAAGTTCGGTTCGGTTCAGGTTCGGGCACTTTTTCTTCGAACGCCGAACCTAAACTTCGGTTCGGTTCGGACATTCTGCTGAACCTCGAACATGAACGCACGTTCAGGTTCGGTTCGGCGTTCGAACGCGTTCGAACCTACAATTTTTTTCCACACTCAGAAAGTTAAAATTACGGGGCAGTGGATGTTTAAAAGGGTAGGAATCACCATTTTGCTCACGCAATTGATGATTAAAGCCATCCTCATTGTTTACAGCCATGATTCATGTACTTTTGCAGTCACGCTAACCTGGACAATGTTCAACACGATAAACGCAACACCCGCTGTTCAATCCGTCAAATTACTTTTGGGATTGGTTCAATAAGCACTTTGGTGGCTGCAGGAAGCAAAATTCCGCCTCAAAGCAGTCCGAAATCGCCACCAAATCCAGTTGATTGGTACTTTTCCGGTTCAGGGTTCGGTTCGGTTCAGCAAAGAAAAAGTTTAGCCGAACGTCAAACCGAACTTCAGGTTCAGGTTCGGGCATCTGCTGAACCTGAACCAAACTTTGCCATCACTAATTGCTGTTGTACTTACGCATCGATTTCCGTTATCACTGTGCATCACTGATCCACGTTGTTTCCCTGCGTCCACTCGACGCGCACGCCTTCGCTTACCCCTTGTGGGTCCCTTTGTAGCTCAGTGACGTAGGCTGACCACGATCGGGCTTCTTTTGTCCGCATTGGCTTCCATTTTGAGCGATCACAACGCCCGCCCCCGTGACCAGGTGTCCCTGCACGATGGAGACCGAGATAAGAAAAGCACGCCACGCAGCCTCCCGCAGCGCTAAATCGGATAACGGACCAAAGAGAAACCATGTATTCCCTGAGGCTGCTCTGGCCCGGCGCGACGCAACCATGGGCCCAGGGCACGTTTTACCTTGGCGGAACTCCGTCTTTGAAATGGTTCAAATGCGTCCGGACTCCTCAATTTAGCACCGTGGGTGATCGCACAGCGGCCCGGCCAGGTGCAGCCCTAAATTACGGCAACGCAAGGGAACAGTTAAAAGGCGAGTAAACTTGTCTCCGGAACCTTACAACTTTTGCCCTCGACACCTCACCCACACACCCGCTCTTGCTCTCATCCTTCTGCGACACTATGTGCGCCACTCCTACCACGACGTCCGCTGTCCAGCGCGTCGACAAGACTCCCCCCGTCACTGTCCCCGGACAAGTCAGTGCTGAGACTACGCCCGTGAACAACTCTACAAATGGTCCCCAATGCTCCGCATGTGGCTGGCGAGGTGGAGGCCACGCGTACGTCTCCCCCTGCGTTGTCTCAGCCTATGTCTGACTTTCTTTGTTTGCCTTCCAGGCCGAACTGCCCCTGGAGTACGCTTCCCCGCAGCCTTTGTTCTTCGCGTTCCTGACCGTCCTTCAGAATGATCGGTGCCTCAACGGCGCGACCTCTAGCCCAAATACTTGCCTCCTTGTACCGTAAATTCATCGCTCTCCCCTGTGTTCACTCAACCGTAACGCGCCACAGATCACCACTTTCAAGCTGCTATTAACACCCTCGCGATGCGCATGCTCTCGTCTAATCAATCCGCCGTGTAATTTGTATTTTTGTGATAATTCAATGCGATTTGAAATTGGCAATGGGTTGTATTGCGTGAAAGGAGATAATTGACCGGATATTTGAGAAATTGAGCCCTTGTTGAACCATAGCAACGCAGCTCCCTCGATCACATCACCGTCCTCCGGATCTTAGCTGTCATATCTGGATTGAGAATCCAGATACCTGATAAGGCTCGTTTGTAAGTACCGGAGGCCCGCAGGGCCTCGAATATTTCCTGTGCGTTTTTTTTGCTGCCGGTTCAAGTTCAACCGAGTTCAACTTTCCTTTTTCGTGGTGCCCGGTGGGGTCATCTGGTCATCTGGTCGGGAAATTGAATATCCAGCGGTAGTTGATGGTCGCTATGCAGTTGGTTTGCTGGTTTTGTGGAGCTCTCCATTTCTGCAGGCTGTGCTGTCCGGGAACTTCCGGTCGGCTGGTTTCGGCACGAGGATCGGTTGCACGAAGTTGACCTCCACGCTTAAATTATCCGAAGAAGTCATTCTCCTTGGGCGGCCTCCGTAACTTCTTAAAAAACATCGCGGGGCCTGAAGGGTTCGGGATCCAAATACACGGTGAGCAGAGGCAACGACGCAGGAGACCGGAGATAAGTCCGCAGAGCATCGGAGACAAGTCCGCGTTGTATTGGTGGAGTGTAGAGATACCTGGAATAATCCAGGCACACCACCTGATCGCACTTTGCTTCCCTCGCCGATGTGGAAGATCTGGAATTTCAAGTTCCTGAATTCAACGCACCAGAACATGATAAATGTGGCTCGTTGGGACGGAATTCAGAGAAATTTGAACCTTAGACAGGTACACTACGCGGGCCCTCAAATTCCTCTGAACGTCTTTGAGAAGGGAACACGGTCATTCCGCAATGGAAGCGGATCTGCCGCTTTTGTCCTTGCCATCTTTGCATCCGTTCGAGTCATCTGGTAGACGAGTGGTAAGACGTTGTAGAAGTATCGGCTAGTACCGGTGAGGGAAAATGGCGTTCAGGTTGAGATTGGCTGCTCCACAAAACCGAGTGAGCAGCTGTTCATAAACGGTTAGGTGCCGGACGGATACTCAATACAAACATCATTATCTGCCTCTCGTGATTCATCGAGTGCAGCGCTGTTGCTTGTACAAAGGTATGAATCACTGACCGTGATTCTGTAATTCTTTCCGCGGTAACTACTATTGAGTCAGAGATGCACCAAATTGAACACTTCCGACACCGTGCGAAATTGAACACGCCCAGCCAGTGGCAGTGCTACAGTTCCACTTCGATGCTCCCGTACATGCCACAGGAACTCGTGGAGGCCATCGTCGAAGAAGTCCCCAAGTCGTCCTTGGGTGCGTGCGCCTTGACGACAAAGTCCTTCCTCGACCCCAGCCAACGCCGAATTTTCCGTTGTCTCGATTTCTACACCCCATATCCCCCGGCCAACCACCAATTCGATGCCCTGTGCTTTCTCCTCTGCAATTCGCCCCACCTTACTCCATATGTCCGCGCCATTGTCATCCGCCTACATCCTAATCTGTTTTCTGGGATGGCACGTCTCCTGCGCGTCTGCTCGAGATTGCACTCCCTCGCCATCTGCTTCACGACTCAGGTGGCCGGCCTGGATTCTTCTAGCTTGCCTATAGATCTCATTGATGCACTGCTCCGGAGAATGGCGTCGACATCTCTGGACCGTCTCGAAATTTGGGGCCAGACAAGTCTGCTCATGCCCCTCTCTATGTTTCATTTCGCCGTCGCCTCGGTCCGGACGTTGGCGCTGCGTCGCGTCAAGATTAAACCGGATACCGAAAACACAGACGGCGAACTCATGGCCAGCTATCCTACCTCCGCCGCTGCGCGTCTCCAACACCTAATCGTCGACCTTGTGGGCCGACTCTCCATCTCAGCTGAGCGCCTCATCGAATACCACAATTTTGGATTGTTGGACGAGCTGCAGAAGCTTACCCTCGTCTCGTGGTCCGATCGATTCGCGCCTCTCCTCGAGGCGACCGCCAACACGCTTCGAGAACTCCGCGTCGACCTCGCAGCTGCCTTATGGCAAGGCGGTACGCATCAAATCGCCCCGCTCATCTCCACATCCTTCTGATCGCTTCGAACCAGATGCTGAATTCCCGCAGTTCGCGGCGTTGCGTGTCCTGGAGATTAGGATGCCTGTGGACGATCCCGAGTGGGACAACACAGAGGCGGCGCCGACGATCCAACGCTTGTTGGGTTCCGCACCCCTGCTCGAACGGCTCACTATTTTTTACAACCCGCGCTCCGCCGCGGTATTGCGCCCGCACACTCCGCCCTCGCCGTGGCCCGTATTTGACGTGCACCAGCAGCCGACCCAGCAGCTCACGCATCTGCGCGCCGTGACATGCTGTCTCTGCTTCCCCGCTGACTTCCAGGGCGTACAAGCTGTCGCCTGGGATAGCTTTCCCACCTGGGTTGAAGCGCAGATGCCTGCGCTGCGAGCCACTGGACTGTTGACGTGCTCGCAGGCGCCTCCCCCGCAGTATGCGTCCTGGGATACGTGGCCGTGATTTTTAGCGTCCGCATCGAAAGGCTGTGGATTTGCTTCCCCTCAGCGGTACTCACCATCATGGAGCCCATGCTTAATCCGCATAAAATCGCGCCGACGCACCGGGAGGCTGGTGGCTTAAAACGAACAGGTAAATCTTTCCCATCGTAGTTTCGACTCCAAAATCGTCCAATTGACTTGCGAGATAACCAGAATGTTATAAGCTACTCCATTTTACCGTTCAACGCGTCAAGCCGCTGCTGTGATAAATTTTCATCGGCTGGACGAAACTTCGGCAGTAACAAATCGTACGCACGCTTGGTAAGTTCGAACCTCTGCCGCGGATTATGCTTATCGTACTCCTCAAGCGTAAGCTGGAAAGGAAACCATGTATCCATGTATCAGGTGAGCCTAGCATCGGAAGCGGAAGAGCAGCGAAATTACTGACGGGGGAGCTTCGGTTGCTTCCTTTACCGCGGCCGCTAGGCCATGCGGTCATAGCCAGCCTGCTTTCCTTTTCGATGAAGCTACGGAAAGAGAAGTGCGTCAACTCAGGACTCAGGGGCAGCGCTCCGCAGACTGACTTGACGGAGCCGTTACGGTTTCCTTTTGGCATGGCCACGACATCCCAGAACGTGCTGACGTTGGGGCTCCCGACAATCTGGGTGTGGATCGCGGCGCCGCTTGGGGCGATGCCAACGCCCGCGGTCGTGTAGGACAAGATCGTGGGCACGGCCGCATTGAGGACGCGATACTCGTTCTCATCGCCATTTTGGGCGTAAATGAACAACCACTGTGGAATCCATCAGCATAAAACAATCGTTCCAAAGCAAAGACTCGCATTCTGGGTCTTGTTCTTCGTCTCTGCGGCACTCTGTATGGGAGCAAGAGGGGTGGGGCTCCCGCTGGTGAGATCCAGCATTCGTCCTTGGTAGTCTTTAATCTTGAACGTCAGGATATCCGCCGCATGCGCGATGTGGAGGAAACCAAGTAGGAGTGACTTTGAGAACATGGTCAGGGAATGGGACGATAATCTGCCAGCACGCTGGGCTTCGCTTGTTATAAGCGGTGGTGCGCTTCGCATTGGTGTTGATGCACATGTAATACCGTAGTATTTCGATCAAATCGATAGTCACGCGTCACGCGCCGCCCTATCGATATCGAAATTTGGTCCATGTCACGCGTCACCCGGGCCATTATCGAATTGGTCCGGCGGTTCGGAAAATCCCCTTAAAATGCGAGTAAATTCATACACATATTTGTGAGTCTTCGTAGGCATGACAGACATGAAATCTGGCCTATTTTCATCCAGGAACGGCCCATGGGCCCAACATGGGCCTTAAAGTCCCATTTTCTGGTGCCAAATCTTGGCCAAATCGCTGAAAAGAAAACACGGGAGCAAAAAATTCTGAAGATGTGGTAGCATACCCCCGGATATTCGAGGACTGTGCCAGGAGTAATTGCCACTCAGGCAGCGTGAATTGCACCAATTATCGAAATTTTTCTCCGTGTCACGCATTTTTTAGCCGCCTATCGAAAGCTCGAATTGGTTAAAGAAGTCACGCGTCACGCATGGGTTCGATTTGATCGAAATACTACGGTAGATGGAGCTTGTTGACGTACCGCTTCTGCGCGCCGGTATGAAGCAGCTACCGTAACTTTGTTGAACCCGACCGGGGTATATTTATTTCCGTGCTCATTATGGAGATCCAGCGGAGGGAGCACTGGGCCGGCCCCCAATGGGGACTCAACGGGTAATCTAAAGAAACTTTTAGTGTCCATCTTCTGCTCGTTCACATTCAGTGGCACGTCGGATGCTGAGCATCCGACGCCTCCATTTGGTGCATTTGGTTGTAAGTTCAATTGTGGCTGTTCTTGTAACAATCTTTTTTGAACCTTGAATCATTATTTGTATGTGACCGAGCGGTCTGTCAGAATGTCGTGAAGCCAACGAGTGGAAATTGCGAATCAATGTTCAACATGGTTCAACATTACATGATTTCTGTCATCGTGGGGGAACTTGGAGTCGATACGAATTTGAAGCATGTATTCTCGCACAGCAAGGATGGGTCAACCATGGAGGCGCTCAATGACTAACTTCGACGTTGGAGCGACTCAAAATTTCTCGCTCGATAGGGGGTGGCGGTGTCGAGCGGTTGTTGGATGTTACTTTGTTGATCGCGGCATCGCTTCGTCCTTGCTTCCTCCCACAACATGGTGCGTTTCGTGCCCTTTGGACATACGATTTCCTCGTGGCGTCGGCCCCTCTGCCGCAATGACCGAGCTGTGTTCATGCGAGCTACAAACGACCGCGACAGCATCGCAGCATCTGCCAACCCAACTGATCCGCCTGCCTCTCTTTTTTTACCTGTCACTGCCTTCCAGTGCAATTCGGGGCTTTCGGTGACTGTTTCAGAGCTTCAAGGGCCGCGGAGAAGGATGTAACCCCATAACAAACATGCAGTGAGGTGAGGTATACGCCTCTTCGTTACTGCCGGCTGGAACACTGCGTGTCAGCAGCGGAGATCACTTTCCCGGCTACGAGCAGCGGAAAGGTGGGCGTCTTTTCTGACATGCAGTGCACCCACGCCGTTAGGTTATTGTTCGCCCGCCGGCTTTTCAAGGGACATGTGTTGCTAGCGTCGCCGCTGATCTTTCTTCGCTGCTTTCCTCCTCCCTCCACGACCTCACGACCTCAACCAATAATGTCCCTCCTAGTCGAACTGCTACACCGGTCATTCAATGCATACGGCTACGTGCCTACACGATGGATATGCCTCTCTTTCCTCACGCTCTTCACAATTTCATCCCGTACGGCCGTTCTCCCCGACTTGCCCGTCTGCATTCTATTCACGATAGCTCCGTTCTTCATTCAGTCATGCACCTGGGCCAGGCCATCCGTTACCGTGTCTGGTGGCTCCTCCCGACCGCCTTTACGTCCGGGCTGCTCGAGATTCTGGGATGGAGTGCGAGACTGTGGTCCAGCTTCAATCCAACGAAGCTTCTGCCCTATGAGATCCAGTGCGTGGCTCCCCTCCCTTGTAAAAACATTCAATTAATTCCTCGTCGTGTGCCACAGAGTTGTGGGCACCATCATCGGTAAGTCACGTCGCCTTGCGGACAGTACCATTCCGTGACCCATTTGTCTGGTGTGCTGGCAGGTCCTACGCCGCTCATCGCCGCCGATTTCATGATCCTTGGACGTATCATCTCCCGTCTGGGTCCGCGCTACAGCCGCCTGTCGCCGAAGTTGTGTACGTCCGCCGAACTCAATGTGTATTCCCGTCCTGATTACCGCCTTTCATCCAGATTCGATCATATTCTGCAGCTGTGTGAGGATGCTATAAACGGCCTATGCGGATTCTAATCTCCAAATAAAAATGCAGGACATCATATCGCTCACCGTGCAAGGGTATGGCGGCGCATCCGCCAGTCTCGCGGTGGGGAAGAGCGAAAGCCCCGACCACGTACGTTCCGCTCCGTTCCATTCCATGCCATCCTACGCCGCTGATGGCTGACTCCGGGGTAGGGCGCCCACATCATGCTAGTAGGGATCCTATTCCAGATGGGTACGTCGTCTCGTCTCGTAATCCCCGCCCCTCCCGCCCGGCACCAACTAACCACCGCCGCAGTGACCATCTCCGTCTACATCCTCCTCGCGGCGGAGTTCTTCATACGCTTCTTCATGGACAAGCCGCTCTCGAGGAAGGTGACGGCCTACCACGCCGTCGGGACCGCGCGCGGCGGGCGGGGCCCGCTCGACCCCAAGCTGCGGGTCATGATCGGCGCACTGGCGTTCAACACCGTGTGTTTGCTGATCCGGTCAGTCTATTATGCCATGCCACGCATCCCCACCCCGTGCTGACTGTCTTATTTCTTATTTTCGGACACGCAGTGCGATATACCGAACGATCGAGCTGCTGGACGGGTTCTCTGGGCCCATCATCCAGACGGAGCGCTATTTCAACGTGCTCGACGGGGGAATGATCACGCTCGCGATATTCACGATCAACTTCGCGCACCCGGGGATCTTCCTGGCGCCGCAGGACAAGGACGAGAGCGAGGTGGAGCTGAAGCTCAAGGACGCGGGGTTGTTGTATTACAGGCTTTGAGCGTTGAGTGTTGAGTATCGCATGCTTCGTGCTTCCGGTTACGCTTCATGCCTGGGATTCCTTGATGAGTTGCACGTAGATGGGACGCTTTAGTAGATGGGACTATATCTATTGCATATTCTACTTGTCTTCGACGGTATTTATGGTCGGTAAATACCGCTGAGTATCAGCGCCCTTGTATTTATTCAAGCCAAAGCTCACCGCTTAATCTGAGGTCCGCCTCCTGGTGGCGGCCTTTTTAACATTAAACACATCACTGCTACATACCTATGTTTTTGTTTGTTTGTTTGGACGTCACCTTGCCACCACCACCCACTCCCTGCTCTCAATCGCGCGAATCTACTTTCCTTTCGACGCATTTGAGCTGAGTCGTATATTTTGTTGAGCTTTCTAATTGTTTTGGCATTAGTTTGATCCCCATTCAGCGACATCGACATTCTGCTGCAAGCCTCGACATGCCAGCATAAGCTTGACGCTTCCTTCGCCCAACTGAGTACAGGCCCTCTCTTCCGCAACGTTCAGTTCAGTGCCACCTTCGCAGAAGCCGGGCCTTTGAAGAGCCAAGGTACACGTCCAGGTCAAAGCAAGGGTCTTCGCTTACAATTGGCCTTCCGAATGCGGCACATAGGACGCATTGCTTTGACCTCTGCTTGGCAATGCTTTGTCCTTTCGCCAATTGTTCGCCCAAACGGGGGAGATATAAAGACCGGGTATCAGACGCTGCATGCACTTCACTCCTTTCCTCTCGCGAAATCAGAAGTTCTGCCACTCTCAACGAATCTCGCCATTGCCACCATGCTCCGCCGTCTGATCTGTCATCTTATATTTCGCGCCTGTGAGTTATCCGTCTTTGGGATGTTGTCGTATATGTCTGACTGGGATACGAATCCTCAGGGTTGGGAATCTTGGCCCTTGGGATAATGCCATTGTCCGCCGCAAAGTCAGTCATCGTTCTTACACTTGCGTTGCAGGAGCTTTCTGGGCTAACGGCGTATGCAGACAATTTCTTCACTTCCCATCGAACTCCTGACGATGATCTTCGATAACGCTGTTCCCCCGGGTTATTTTCTGTGCGCCAAGCCGGGGAGGGCAAAGTCCGCTAGACCTACTCGCTCCTGGCGGGAGTCGATGGCCGTGAAAAGGAACATTGTGTCCGTGTGTAAAACGTGGTACTGCGTTCGTACTCTCTTGCCACCTCTCTCGCGCTTGGCCGTTGAACTCGCTCGCTCTATTGCTAGATGGGGATTTTTCTGTTGTATCGCGACGTGACGATCTTCGACGTCCGCGGTCTACATGCCCTTTGGTGGACGTTCCACGACAGCCCTGATCTCGCCAAGTTGGTACGAGGCCTGTGCTTCATGTTTGCCGCCGGCCCGGCGTTACCCAAGGAAAGTTATAGCGAGGGAGCGGAGGACGGCGATACCTTTCAGGTGATGACGGATATCCAGGTGGCTTGTCCCCATGTTACCCGCGTTGACTACCTTCTGTACCCCGAGCTCCTTCAAATTCTCGCCCAGTGGGACTACCTCCCCGCTCTCCCGTCGGCTTTGAAATCCCTTGGAATCGGCTCCCACATTCTCCTCAAGGATCTCGGCGGCACCATGCTCCGGCAAGCATGGAATCAGCTCCGCGAGCTACGTGTCTCCTTCGACGGGCACGTCGGCAACGACTTCCAAGCGCTCCATCTGTCACTCCCACTACTGCACACGCTGCAACTCACCATCGATCTGCGACGGGCGACGATATCCACCGCTCGATGGACGATGCCGCAACTTAAACGGGTCACCTTCCGTCTGCGTGACCGCGATACTTGGACAGACTCAAGCGTATTTGAGCATGGCGCGCTCACTAGAGAGCTCACCCGCTTCCTACAACGACATGGGGGCAACTTGGAGTACCTCGAGTTCCCCAGTCATCTTGTGA
This sequence comes from Mycena polygramma, assembly GCA_029449255.1. Classification (NCBI taxonomy): domain Eukaryota; kingdom Fungi; phylum Basidiomycota; class Agaricomycetes; order Agaricales; family Mycenaceae; genus Mycena; species Mycena polygramma. The sequence continues at coordinate 43,867 of JARKID010000049.1, forward strand.
CCAGCGAGGACAGCGAATTCGGACCCCTTATCACACTTTGCCCAGTGGTGCAGCACGTTGTTCTACCTTACGTCGCCACAATGTTCTACACTCCGATCGCACCCTACGACCCGACGACAGGCAATCTGCCGATGTTCAGCTTTGACTCGTTCGTGCCCCGCGAGCCCGAACCTGTATGCAGTTTCCCGTCGGTCATCTCCCTGGACGTGTGGGGTTTCCGCAACCCATGGTGCGAAATTATGGCACACGAGAAGGACGAGTTCGGTGACCGGCAGCGCTGGCCCAACGTTATCAACCGCCGCCGATTATCCTGGCCGCTGAAGAGCGTGATACTCGACCCACCGAGCGCCTTGGACCCCCACGCACAATGGGACAAAATGGTGTTGCCTGAGGCGACGTTGGTACGAGTAAAGCACAAAGACTATGACGAAATTACTGTGAGGTTACACTGCTAGAGCATAATTTAGGAGCCACCGGAAAGCGAGCTAGGGAGACGCTTCAACACAAAAGCTCATTTTAATATATGCATCGTATGAATTTCGGCTTGTTTAATATCACAATCTCCGTACCGACAAAAAAACAAAATCTGAACGAATGTATGTATCCCAAAGCAAGAAAAAAAAAGACGCAGTCAAGGTAAACCGGCAAGTCCCGGACCAATCCCGGATATATCCGAGTTGCCACATTGGGAAGAGGACAATCGAGACGTGGCTGTGTTGTGGTCCTTGCTTGACGCCATCACTTGGCCATCACGCTTGGATTTGACCTTGTTTTTTTTTTTTTTTTTTTTTTTTTTGGAGCGTTTGGTGTAACAAAGTCAAAGTCTGCAGATGCATTCTAAGTATTGTCCGCTTGTGTTGCTGGTTTTAGGCCAGTCATGCCGGTGAATTTGTCCAGGAGGAAATGCCGTTACGCACGATTATTACCAGTGTGGGACTCTGGCCTGTGTAGATTATCCTACACCATGCATTGGCCACATACCCACTAAAACCCCCTCTGTAAGTGTCCAATCATCCGGCAATGAGTCTTCATTCATAAGTAGCCCACTCCAGGTGTTCAGCACAAGTTGCTTTTTGAGCGCAAGTGGGCCAAATTTAACTTTATTTGTGAGAAGACGGTCGCGTCGCAACGCTGAGTTGATGGATTTCAACCAATGGTTGTGGATGTTAGCGTCGCTGAATGTTGCACCGGGGTTTGTTATAACCCGGTTCACCCGGAGATTCCAGATACATTGCCATGCGATGGAAACCAATACCGCAAATAATCTTCCTTTCTCTGGTCTTATCTTCTTCGTTGTGTGAAATCGTACAAGATTACAGCCCAATATCAGGCCCCAATTCAGTGATGGCCAAGAGGGGTATTTTTTGGACCATAATTGTCTAGTGAGAGACCATATAATTGCTTGCTCCGGTGAGTGGCATTCCAAAGCAATGTGCTCCAAAGATTCAGTGACATTACAAACATCTTTTGTCTATTGTTCGCCAAAGCGGGACACATATAAGTACCCGGTGGCAGAACAGCGAATCTGCTTCTCCTCCCCTCTCCACTGACGCGAATTGACAACAAACTTTCAAGTTTTCCACCGTGCCACCATGTCTGCGTCTGCAAGCAACTTCAACTCCGATTATCCTCACAAACGGGCACGAGTGCGTCTTGCCTTGAAATTCTTGCCAAATTTCTTTTTTTTTAACAAGGCTCTCGAGCAGACAGATGTACCAGGCGGAACGTCTGGCACCGTTACGGCCCGTTTCGTTGCACCCATGCCTGAAGTAAGTCTTACATGTAATACCTTGACGAACTTGGCTGACAACCCGTGTAGAAATTCCCTCGCGAGATTTTGGACAATATAATCGAGCACTCCCTTCCGCCAGATCAGTTTCTACGCGTCAAGGCTGGCTCTAGAGACAGGCACTCTTGGAGCGAGTCGATGGCCACGAAACGCGCCATACCATCCGTGTGCAAAGAATGGCGAAAGGTCTGTGCCACCCTACCCATTTCACACGTCAGACTGACCATTTCCCGTAGATGTACCTGAAAATCTTGTACAGCGACATCGCCATCCTCGAGGACTACAGTCTGTGGGCCCTGTGGCGGACGTTGAGCGACATTCCAGCCCGACGCGCACTCGTGCTCGGGCTGACCTTTATGATTTACACCCCGAGCCGCCCAGGGCAGTCGCGCGGGTGCATCACGGACATTTTACGCTGGTGCACCGGCCTCGTACGCGTCGATTTCCTCCCACGCGGGCTCCCCTACTCTCTCAAGTCAAAGGGCATCCTTCCCGCGCTCCCCTTGACCGTCACATCGCTCGGACTCGGCTCCGGTATTGTCGTCGCGGATGGCTTTGCCCTGGTCCAGCAAACTTGCGCCACCCTACAAGAACTGCGCATCTCCCTCGATGGCGGTGCCGGCGCCAACTTTCTTTGCGCCGACCTCGTCTTTCCACGCCTTGATAGCTTGCAGCTTACCTGCAGCGGCGGGGATCCGATGCCCGTGATGCCCCTCCTCAGGATGCCGGAGCTGAAGCGCCTCACTTTCCGCGTGACCGACAAACACCCTCCGTCGTCGGTGCCGATAAACGCGTTCTACAAAAACTTTCTCGGAAGGTACGGACGCGAGCTGCATTATCTCGCCTTTCCCGAGACTATCGAGGACATGGCTCCGATTCCCCCAGAAGTATCCGACTACGGCGAGCTCCTCCTGCTGTGCCCCGAGCTGCGGCACGTCGTCCTCCCCTCCTGGGCCGAATTCCCATTCCTCCACGACGATATCTGTCCCTCGATGGAATTGGTGGACATATGGCGCTGCTCACCACGACTGTGGAGCCACGCCGTAGCGACCGTACAGCGTCACCAACTTCGGTGCGCATTCCCCGTAGCGGCGCGCATGCGCAGCCTTGACGTCCATCTTGTTGACACGATCCTGGACTTCCCGCGCGCCGTGGACCGCGTGCAGCCCCTTGTGCTCGATCTGGGCGACGGTGACGCCGACGTCCCGCACCGGGACACCGTACCTACGCAGTGGAAGGACAAGGATGCGGACTTCGAGGTACCTGCGAATGTGATGGAGCTGGTGCAGCTGCGTCGCAAGTATCTCACACACATCTGCGATCGCAGCATCTATGCCCGATTGTATGCCGACGCAAATCGGGAACCCCTACTTCCACATCATCTGCGCCCACCGAACCCGCCGCCGCGGACGCTGGGGCCGATGGCACGCTGCAACGCGGTGGCCCCGACTCCGCGCTGGCTAGGACATTTGACTGACGACGAGGATGACGAACCCCCGAACGCTGCGGTTAACGCTCTCGCTGCGCCTGGCTCTCCATTGGGCGACGTGAACTCCGCGTCCGAAGCAGGGGACGCTGACGCTGACGCCGACATTTCCGATCCCAGCACTCATTCCGACGATGACAACGATTTCGACGACGATTCCGATGACACTGAACCGAACGCCGACACCGACGCTGACGCCGACGCGGAAAATCCCCTCTTCCCCCCACTCCAGCCGGGTTTGCGCCGCTTCCTGCAGGCGACGGTGCCGCAGCGCGTCCTCAAACGGTTCGGGCGTGCGGTGGCGGGGATGATTTTCCAACTGCCCGACGCGTAGATGTCGAAGGTGAAGTTGGACGAAGGTTTACTTATTGTTAAAGTAATTGGCCTGTGCCTCTTTTTTATTTCTCGTACCCGTTGTATTGTTGCGTCCGTAGAGGACGATGTTCCGCGACTCCTTTATTTTTTTTCGGTCGCGTGCCGATGTTGTACAGTCCAATATTTAGACTAGCTGGGGATGATGGATGGCGCCAACGCTATTTCCTCCCTACTCCATCCACCTTCGTGTCCTGTACGGCGTTGTTCCGCACCCAATTATTCCGCATGGTGGTTTTGCAACCTAAAATTGCCTGCAGAGTCTGACGCAGACAAGAAAATAGCGCATCCGGCATTATCTCGGCTTCGCGACAGCTGACGCGCCTTCCTCTCACTGAAAAAATAGCTTCGATCGGGACGCGGCTGATATGAATACAATTCGTATTGCAGGCGTTGACCCACCTGAGTTGCAAGCTGCCAGAGATTTTCCGGGAGGGAGGATGCGTGTTTCAGACGATCGATTTCAACTGGGGGAGAAAAAAATCAAACCTGACAGTTTCAAAGCACGCATATATGCAGAACCCACCCACGTTGGCTTGAGCCTATTTCTCTTGTGAAAGTCTATGTTAGATCGGACTCAAAAAGTCCTGCACAAGTCACAAACTCCCGCAGTTCGGTATCGCAGGCTCCTTGAAGCTCAGATTTCCTTGGAAATTTGCATACCGGTGGGTATGCAGGCAGCCTGTCTCATGATGGGGAAGGAAATGAGTTAGCAGGAGATTGAGGCGGTCAGGCTCAGAGGTGCCAGTTGGGTGCCAGCAGAAGATTTCCCCATCAGTGGCTGGCCCGATTGGGAAATCGTGCCTCTCTCTCTTTTCCTCCACCACGGTCTACGGCGAAGTTCTCTCTCAGCCCAGCCAGCGTGTCTTGTGCTCCTGCTTCAGGCTCTGGATGAATAGCAAGCCCCGTATCCAGCTTCTTGTGCGGAAGACCGTCGTCCTTTGGATGTTCCTCTGCTTCCGAGACTGCGTCATGAGACCAACGGCTTTGAGTCTGATTTTCCCGAGGTTATGAACGGTAGAAGGTAAAAAGGGCTGCCCAAGGGATTCCTCTCCAAGCCCCCCACATCCACCATGGCTCAATTTCCAAGAACGCTCCTCGTCTCCGTTCTCCTCTTCCTCTGGTCTGGACTCGTCTCTGGACTTACCTCGACGCTGCAGCAAGTCACAAACTTCGGTAGCAACCCCACGAAGGTCGGTATGTTCGTGTACAAGCCCACCACCGTCACCGCCAAGCCTGCCGTGATTGTTGCCATCCACTACTGCACTGGCACGGCGCAAGCGTACTTCACAGGGTCGCCCTACGCGCAGCTCGCGGATACCCACGGCTTCATCGTTATCTACCCCAGCTCGCCCAACTCCGGCACCTGCTGGGACGTCTCCTCGAAGGCCACGCTCACGCACAACGGCGGCGGTGACAGCGGTGGCATTGCCAGCATGGTCTCATACGCGATTGCCACCTACGGCGCCGACCCGTCGCGCATCTTCGTCACCGGCTCATCCTCGGGTGGTGCGTGTGCTCCCGCTTTTTATCCTCCGGTGATCGCTGACGGCGTAATACAGCGATGATGACCAACGTGCTCGCGGCGGTCTACCCCGAGCTCTGGCGCGCCGCGACCGTCTACTCCGGCGTCGCCGCCGGCTGCTTCATGTCCAGCTTCGGCGGCGTCGACGCATGGAACTCCACCTGCGCCGAGGGCCAGGTGTCCGCCACCTCCGCCCAATGGGCCGCGGTCGTGCGCGCAATGTACCCGGGCTACACCGGCGCGTATCCGCCCATCCAGGAGTACCACGGCACCATCGACACGACGCTCCTCCCGGAGAACCTCGGCGAGGAGGTCAAGGAGTGGGCGGGCATCTTCGGGTACAACGCCGCTGCGCCGACGCAGGTGCTGCAGAACACGCCGCTGGCGGGGTACACCAAGTCGATCTACGGCCCGAATCTGCAGGGCATCTTGGCGACGGGGGTGGGGCACACGGTGCCGATTCAGGGGAACGAGGATATGAAGTGGTTTGGGATCGTCCCCGGGGGTGCGGCGCCGCCCCCGAGCGGACCAGGTAGCAGCTCCACTGGACCGACGAGCACTACAACCGTCGTGACGCCGCCCACAAGCACTGTCAGCACCCCGATTAGTACGCCAACCAGTGTTTCGCAGCACTGGGGTCAGTCGTATGATGTGCACCGTCGTTTTGCTCTTACTAACGTGTGCGTCTAGAACAATGCGGCGGTCAAGGGTGGACTGGCGCAACCGCCTGCGTTGCCCCCTTTACCTGCACTGCCCTCAACGCATTCGTGCGTTACTACTTTCCATTATTTTCGCGACATGCTGATTTGTTGATCATAGTACTCGCAATGTCTGTGAGATCTGAATACGCGTTGTCTGCGATAAATATGAAATGCATCACCTTTCACAATCGCCAATTTTGCAGGATGATTTGTTTGAGCTCGCCTTATAAGTGCGGATCGTGATGAGATGTCAGTGGTCACTGACTGGCTTTACGGTTGCCTCTAAAACCCGTCTGAGTCTCTTCCCCCATCCTCTCCTTCGTCGACAGTATGAAGGAAAGCACGGCCGACACCCAATCCCCGCCCACATGACCGCGACGGACATTATCGATCACCCACCTTCGCAAAAGACAGTTTAATCTTTCACCGACATAAATACTGCCTCAATAGATTCAAATTAAGTCGCGGGAGCATGGGCCTGCTTCCGCTAAGCTGCTAGCTATGATTCTGTAGCAAACGGCCAACAATCAAGTACGCTACAAACCAATACTTTATGTGGCAAAGGCAGATTGTAAGGGTCCATTTCCATTACTCCTGAGAAATGCGGAGGTTCTTCTTTATTTTTGCTGCAAGCTGTCAGCACGCAGGGCTGTTCGTCCCAAGAGCTGAGTTGTATCTATCCACGCTGAGGAGGATTAGTGGAGGATCCTCCCGATATAATTGTGGTGTTGCCGGTGGCGCAAGGTGCCAAAGTACTCTGCAATATTGATAGGGAAAATAGTTCATTTTTGCGGAGAGAAAATCGCCACTGGTGCTCTACTCTTTGGCAGTCCGCATAATCAAAGAAGCGAAACATAAATCCCCAAATCTGGTATTAGAGTTTGGATCCAGACTATCCAGATGCGGCGAGCCGTGAGAAAATCTGAAATGATCCGACATGAGCCGCCTTTCTGCTTGCTTCCTCCCGTCATCACCTTCAAGTCGCCTTCGTCAACTCGTCTATCTTCTGGATGTTTGGTTTCTCCTGGATGCCAAATGGACTCTGATCTACTCTGGCTGAGTCAACTAGGACCATCTGTAACTCCTCAAAACATTCACGCCCAGCAAACACGCATCCTTGGCGGTTTGTAACAAATCCAAAACCGGCCGACGAAAGTCGTACATCCGCTGGAAAAGCCTCAGCGACTTCTCTTCTTTCCAGGCACATGAGCTCCCGCCAAGCTATGGAGAGATTTCGCGATTGGTGCAAGAGATAGTGCGAAGAGCCCGGCATGCGCTAAATAAGCTAGAGGACGTATACAACGTCTATCACTGTCATCGGCTCCAGTGCGCCATTGTCTCGACATTTAAATATGCGGGTGTATCTCTATCTCTCTTGTCACACACTTATGCGCCGCGGCTACCCTCCACTTTTCCTCCTCGCACGATGCGTTCTGGCTTCCCCCTTCCCTACTGGCCTCGAGATACAGTTTCTGACGGCGAAAGCAGTAATGGAACACCCTACACAGCTGTGGTCCTTCGAATTCTGGCAAAAAATCGCACTCAGCATGTTCCTGGTCATGGCTGGGGGTGTATTTGCTGGGTGCAATACTTCGCTCCATACACCTTCTTTGTCGCTCAAGCACCTGCTAGATTGACGCTTGGTCTAATGGGCCTCGACGAACTGCATCTGCGGGTTCTGGCAACGGCTTCGGATGACCTTATTGAGCAAAGAAATGCCAAAGCTGGTATGCACCTTGATCCCAGCGGTGTCACTTACTTATTCCTGCTGCGTAGTCCTTGCATTGCTGGACAAGGGGAGACATTGGGTCCTTGTCGTACGCCGTTTTACTTGATTGAATCGAGTCTCGCTCAACAACACGGAACAGGTTTTATTGCTCAGCAATGTGGTATGTATTTTCTGTAATTCAAAGCAAACAATCCTCATCCAGGTCTACAGATCATCAACGAAAGTCTACCCATATTCCTTGACAGTGCTGTTCGTGTCTTCATCTTCGACATGTTATATCTTGGACTGATTTAGCCGTTGGCAGATCGGAGGCGGTTTCGCGGCAATCGTACTCTCCACCACAGCGATAGGTGAGAAAGCGTCAGTCCGACTGCGATACCCTGAAGACTAATCTTCTCCCAGTCATTTTCGGGTTAGTACCGATCTACACCAAATTATGCTCACCCCAACTGATTTCGACCACTTCCGAAACAGCGAGTACGTTTCCCCACCGAGATTCCCGTTGCTTGGCAGTTATGTATTCTCGTTCACAGGATCATCCCGCAGGCGGTCAGCGTGCGCTACGGCCTCTCGATCGGCGCCGCCTGTGCCCCATTCGTTCTCTTCCTCATGTACCTCTTCTCCCCGATCGCGTACCCCATCGCCAAGCTCCTCGACGCAATCCTTGGCGCGGACGAGACGCACACGTACAAGAAAGCGGAGCTGAAGAGCTTTCTGCAGTTCCACAAGACGGGGGAAGAACCACTTATGGACGATGAGCTCAGCATTCTGAATGGCGTGCTGGAGCTCAATGCGAAGAAGATAGAAGCGATTATGACGCCTATTGAGGTTTGTTCCAGTATCTGTGAGGTAAAATCCGATAGTATTTTGACTCGTGCGTCGTTTTTAGGACGTTGTCAGCCTCCCTGCCGATGCAGTGCTGGACGAGGAGCTGGTGGATATAATGTACGTTTCAATCGCGCTAACCACTTCTTTGCACGGCAGCGGTCTTACGCATGCTTCACCCAGCCTCCGAAGTGGCTATTCCCGCTTCCCAGTCCACGAGCCCGAAAATCCCGACGCATTCATCGGCCTGCTACTAATCAAGAAGGTGCGCGTCGGGGCTCGTGCTGTTTGAAGTATACAATCTACTAACACGGCTGTAAGCTCCTCGGCTACGACCCGGCGCTGAGACTTCCCGTCTCGAGCTTTCCGTTGACGATCCTCCCGGAGGCACACCCCAGCATCAACTGTTTCCAGGCGCTCGACTACTTCCAAATCGGCCGTGCACATCTGTTGCTTATCAGCGAGACGCCCGGAAAGCCCGCAGGCGCGCTTGGCGTCATTACACTGGAAGGTAAGATATGTTTCCTGTTCGTTCACACATGCTGATTTTCTTTCTCTGACGATAAGATATCATTGAGGTACGCTGTTCACTTTCCGCCCAAAGCAAGCCAAGTGTCTGACGCTTTGAAGGAAATCCTCTCCGAAGAGATCGTGGACGAGACGGATCGCTACGAAGACAATGTCACCAAGCAATGTGCCCGACGCCTGATGACGCCTGCGATGTTGGGGTGCGGTTCCCCTCTACTCGTTGTTCAGGCAATTTTTTTTCAACCGTTTCCATGTTCCATGTGACTTTTAGCATCGTCGAACACATCCAGCGCCGCGAGGAGCCTGAAACGCGCGCAATGTACGAACGCACGCCATTGATTGCGCGCACCCAGTCCAAGCCGAACTTGAGTAGTTGGAATAGTTATGGGACTGCTGGATAACTGTGAAAGGGGAGGCGTCAACGGAATGCGAGGTGGGCGCTTCCCCTCTAGTGAGATAACCTATCATCTGCTAGTCTTCGTGTATCCTCAACTCAATATGTAATTGTATCGTGCGAATCTCACGGCTCAGATTGGCGATTTTTGTACGTTCCAGGAGAGAGCAAATTCGGATGTTTTCCTGGTCTTCCGCTCAAGTTCCAGGAACCATTGGTCATTTAAGAACCCATCCCCCGCAAGGCTTCCGGAAAGGCCTTTGAAAACACATCGGTGCGTCGCAATCCTCGCCAATGCCTCTCGCTTTTCCTTTCAACAACCGCACGATTCTCGGGGGGGAATGTCAAGCTGATATGCGTCTCAGAAATATCATATCTCTGCACCAATATCGGAATGGGTTATCTAACGAGATGGGTCGTAAGCTGTGCTTTTGCCCATATAGATCAATCTCCATTCTTCCTTCTCTGCTCTCGCAGTTGAAAAACGATTATTCCATCCGTATTGGTGCGCGGGGTCCTGATGGGGTCCTTTCATTTTGGTTCCCTGTCGCTGCGCCAACCCTGCGCCCTGCGGAAGCATCGCCGAAGGTCTACGCAATGCGGCCAATTTTTCAACCACGGTAAGAATGCGTGCTCTCTCCGAAACGGTCACACAGCTGACCATGCGCAGCATTGGATCTTGAGTGCAACGGAAACACAGCCATTTTCGTAGAGGACTAGCCCACTGGCCTCAAAGGGTTTATACGACACAGTCTCGGACACCTGACATGTTCGCAGTTGTTCGCAGTTGAATACTGTGCTCCGAAGTTTTGCCTCCATAAAAGGAGGCCATGCCCTGCCCTGCCGGCTCCGCGCCCTTCTGCCCCCCCACCTTTCCCCCTGCTACTGAATCCCGAAACAACCACAAACCTCACCAATTCTAGTCTCGCTTCGGGATCGTCGTGATGAGCACTTCAATCTGTTGCCCTGGCGCGCCGCTCTGGCTCTCAAAAAGCCTCTCAATCACGCTCTCGTGGTCAAACTCTGTGTCATTCAACTGGCTCTGGTTGGATTACTCTGCCCGTTGACAATTGCAACTTTGACTCCCTGTGTCCTCTGTTCATTTTCACACGGGATCCTCGCTCGTCAATTTGTTTCTCGAGTTTGATGCCCCCTCCGTCAGTGATGGCCCGGTTCGACGCCACCCACTCGGTGGTACTCATTCGATCCTCAATTTGCCATTGTCTTTTACCTCGGGCTTTCGATTCCAGCCATGCTGTCTTCCTGCTTCGTGCGTGACCCATTACCGTTTCTTTTGGCGCGATGTGTTGACTTTCGGGTCGGCATTTCGCTTTCGAAATTCTCTCGCTCACACCTCAAACTTTGTCCTACTATGTTCAATGACTGCATTACAATTGACTTGCCCGTGAATAAAACATTGCCATACCTGCCGGAGCGAAGCGGCGGCTGGTCCTGTGCGTGCTAATTTTTCCGATGCGTTTTTGTTGATTTACCCGCCACAGATAGAATGCGAACCTGGAGTTTTTGTTTGCTACTTGATATGATTACTACTTCGGACTAACGAGAACCTAGACGTTTCACGAACAAGCGCAGCCTTTCTCTCCGCGTCGCCCACACAGGAAGAGGCAACCTGGTGATTGGCTGCGCCAAGTCCCTTGCGGCGAGCTTGGATACAACTTGACGTTGAAAGAGCGCCAGTGCTTCCACGGCGTCGGGCCGTTTTTCTGGGCTGTGCCGGCGCAATTTTCGAATGAATGGGGCCATAAAACCAAGACCATGGTATTCCTATGTGCGTGTGAGTTAGCGAGGATGTTGGGAAACAATTTCGCACCTTCACTAATTCGTCCCGCAGCATTTCGCCTACCAGCCGAATATCAACCTGGCGGTGCAACCCAAAAATTAGAACGACTGCTCAGATTCCCGGTGTATCAGCATGCAGACCTTGAATGGGTCGTACGGAACCGTGTTGGAGAGTTCAGGAGCATGCTCCCGCAATTGGCTAAAGTTGCCCACAACGCGTCCCCGCTCCTCGTAGCTGGGGAAGCGCACCGATATCCCAAAGTCGAGGTAACAGTATTTCATCAGCCCGACTTCGGTGCGCGAGTAGTAACGGTGTGGGTCCGTAGGGTCAGCTGTGTGGGCTTTATCTTCTGGCAAAAAGGCCATCCAAGACGGGTCTGGGTCCGGGTTGGGGCCCACGTAGCGGCGCAGGCGGTGCTTTCCATTGCTGGTCTGCGGCGATGCGAAGTGGAATCCATGTGGGATCATGCGCGAATAATCCATGACGATATTTCTCACACAAATGTCGCTGGGGATGTCGCAGCGGTTAGTATGTAGTGTCATTCAATCAGATCGAGAAACGCTTACAGATGTGCAATGTTCTTGCTATGCAGAAATACCAGGCCCTGATGGATCAACGGGTTTAGAGACGAAAACTGGTAGTATTGGGCGTGCTTCACCTCGAGCACCTGCTGCACGAACTCTATAAATTCACCCACTGTTTCGAATTCAGGCTTGTCGCATTGACGCATACGCGGCATGACCATGAACGACCACTCGTCGTCGAGCTCGAGTAGTTCGATGATGGGAACACAAAACGCCGCTGCGCCTGGCTCGTTTGTGAGGAATCCAGAGATGTTGGTATCCGCCGAGTCTGTCTCGACAATCTTCAGCACTACTGGCGCGCCATCCGACGTGCGGATTGCGTCAAGGACGTGAGCATAGCCCTGAATAGTACAACGTGCACATAAGCTCCTGCCACTGGGCAATTACTCGACAGAACAGAACGCACCGGTGCAGGGATGGCGGTCTCCGAATCCCATGGGGTCGTGCCAGGTGGAAGGGACCAATCCGGTCTGTAACGCGGGCGGAGCATGTACCCCTGCGCCTCCAACCGTGGCTGAAAGAGTGCCCAAACCCGCTCCTCCTCTTTCAAGGTTGTGTCCTCGGGTCTTTCGAGTAGGCGGAGAATTTCAGACTGCGAGAGGGACATGGTGGCGGGAGAAGGTCGAAGTAAAGGAGATATCTGTGTGCCCCCGCAATATTCCGGTCGTGTCTCAAATGCAGCTGCCTCTGCCCGTACACATCCGTTTTACCCCTGTTTTGCATTTGGGAAAGATTGATGGTGATCGAGCCAGCATCAAGACTGGGCCGAAGCACCGAAGCAACAGGTTGACACGCACAAGAAACGGAAAGGCGCCGAAGACGTTTCCCAGAATTTGATGAGTGCGAGGCCTGGCAAGAGTTAACAGCAATGCACGTATCCGGGGTTTCAGGGAGTTCGGCCTAAAGGGATGTCTCAGAAAGACAGAAACCACAGGGCGTATAACAAACCAAGTGCAGAAAATCTTACTTGATGACTGACGACAATGCTCACCCACCGGGTGCTGCGGTTGCATGCGCGTAGAACGAGGATATGGCGTGCGGGGTGCTATCGTGTCATACTGCGGTACCGGTGGGGTTGCTCGGGCACCAAGACTGAAGAAAAAGGCACCTAGTATCGGTAAAGTGAAGGCGGACTAGCACAGTCGAGATTCCTTTTGACCGGCGAAGGAGAGCCGCGACGCGCGGTCAGTACGTCCAGCGAGCCTGAGGCGATGACGCGGCCAATCCTTGACCTTGCATGTACGTGGGTTGCAGCCATTGAGAAGCGATTGAAGACAAGAGAGCGACTTGGACGGGGCGTGGAGATGGGTCCAGGGATTGCCAAACATGATCTATGGAGCGGAAGTCCACGAAGCACAAATTGGGGTGAGAGTTTGGTGAGAGTTTGGTACAAGCATCAGCCGTGAGAAACACGGAATGATCCGACATGAGCCGGTCGTGCTCTCATCTTTTGCTCTCATCGTCCGAAGTCGCCTTCGTCTACGTTTCGTCCTATTTGGTGTCCTGTCGCTGCTGGGCACCGCGTAATGACTTCAAAGGCCATCTGTATTACCCTCAGAGGGTTTACGCCCAAACACTCGTCCGCCACCAACCGCTCCGAGTCCTGTAACAACTCCCAAGTCGGCTGCAGAGAATCGTACATCCGCTGGAAAAGCCTCAGCGGCCTCTCTTATTTCCAGGCACATGAGCTCCCGCCAAGCCATGGAGAACTGCGTCGAAGAGCCCAGCTAGACTGCTGTCATCGGTTCCCGTGCGTCATTGTCCGGACATTAGAGACATCTCTCTTGTCACACACCTACTCCGCTTTTCCTCCTCGCACGTCGCGTTCTAGCTTATACTGCTCTCGATATGCATTTTCTGAGGGCAAAAGTCGCAATGGAACATACCAGCCAGCTTTGGTCGTTCGAATTCTGGCAAAAAATGGCACTCGGCATGTTCCTAGTCCTGGCTGGCGGTGTATTTGCTGGGTGCGATACTTCGCTCCATGCACCTTACCTGTCGCTCAAGCACTTGATAGATTGTTTTTTTTTTTTTTTTTTTTTTTTTGGTGGTACGGGTCCGTTAGGACCGCCAGCAGGAACAACTAACAATTGGCTAGCCTTCCGTACTGAAACTGCGTAAGGATCAGAGGAATTACCTCCGTAGGAATATTGAAGAATACACCGTCCAGGGAAATGCATATCTGCACGAAGCTGTCGGCAACAGTGTGGGGCTCTAAGCCTACCTATTTCGGCCGCGCCGATTTATTGGCGGGGGGGTAGGTTTTGTTCTTTTAGGCTCAGTACCCACTAAAACCCTGGGCAAACGCAGCCAGTTGTCTGGCAAACTGTCCTCGTCTTTCAGAGTGGACTTCCAGGTTCGGAGAACTAGGAGGGGCTTGATCGAAACTTGTTTCCCGTACCGTTGTTGATTAGTCAATGTGCGGTCGAGGTCAAGCCGTTGGTTGATGGTATAGACCCATTTGTTGTGAATTTCTGTCGGGGAGGGTGCTACCCCACCTTTGTTGATCACACAGTCATTTCGGATTTTCCAGATCAGGAACATAGACTCCGAGAGTAATATCCTGTATAGCCGTGTGGCGCCTGGTAGATGGTGGCCCTTAGCGTCTACAAAGTTTGCGAGGCCACAGCCGAGAATAGCGCCTAAGGAGAGAGAGGGCCAATTGGAATTTTTCTTTAGCCATAGTTCCTCAGCTAAGTGCCAGACCTCTCGTTGGCCTGGGCGGTCGCACTTTAAGAGGATATGTTCAAGATCTTCTGTTACACCGCAGAATTGGCAGATTTCGCGGTCCTCGCATTCGGGCATATGTTTCCAGAAAATCCCGATGCGGTGTGCGTCGTGCATAGATTTCCATAGAAAGTTGCGGACTTGTCGCGTAAAGTCCTTATGTCGGATAGATTTCCATATCTCAGCCGGCGACGGGAGTTGGTCGAAGTTGATTTTGGTGGCTGCTTGGACCTGTTTAACCTTGTTGTCCGTGGCCTTCCGGACTGGCTTGGCTTTCGCCTCCTTGATCGCTGCGTACGCTACCGCTTGTGTCAGCTTCGACAGCTTGGCTCCCTTCAGCCTCAGCTCTTCCGGAACGACGAGAACCGGCATATCAGCTATCTCCTTCGTACTCCCTGCGTGGGCCAAGTCTCTTGCTTCGCTGTACCCTCTGTCGTCGCGTTCCTCCTCTTGTGCGGTTATGAAGGTCGTGGGTGCGATACGGGCCTTCAACGCTGCGGAGAGAGTCTGTAGGGGAGTTTTGTCTGGCATTCCGACCCATCCTCTATCTTCCCATTTCTCAAGATTATCGACAAATATCTTCTTCAGTAGATTCCGACTGCTATGAATATTCAACGTCGTCTCTGGATGTGCTCTCTGGACCAGCATAAGGGCCGATAACACTTCTGCGTTGAGGGCCGTTTGGGCCAGAAACTCCGGTATCTTAAGCTCAACATTTCTCTTGTCGCTCTGGCCGTACCAGATGCCGCCCCCGGCAGATTTTCCCCCTTCAGGTGTCTTCCCAACTTTTCCGCCAATGAAAACTTTTACGGTCGTCTGTGGATCAGTATTCTGGGGATGCGGGCCAAACGCTGTCGGTACGCTCGGAGCGTGTTTGCTGTCTTTTGCAAAGATGCGGAAACCTTCAGTCAGGGATTCTATCCGCCGTGGCGCACGGAAGGCTGCTTTTGAACGCTCTTGTGAGCTATCCGCATCATCTTCTGCTTCGTTATCTTTTTGTGTCTGTGTTCTGGGGTCCCATTTGGGCAGAATTTGACCTAGTCTTGACTCTACCGTACGTGCACATGAATGTGGGTTGTTGCAGCCCTCGCTGCGTCGCAGCTCGTTGCATGGTACGCATTTACAGGTTGCCACGGGCTTATGGTCGTCGTTCTGAATTTGACTCGTTAGCCTTCTTCCTTCACCAATCATTTGCACGTTATGGTTTTCTCGGAGACACTTGCACGCTGGTGTGTTGTTCAACTGGGTTTTCGTTGGGTCTTCGCCGAAATGATGGAAGAGCGGTAATTGGTCTCGTATCTCGACCGATGGGTCGATCGTGTCGAAAATGGTTCCGTATTTTTCCGCGCATGCTAGCATCTCTTTGAGATGTGGTGGACGCTTTTTCTGGTTCGGGTTCCAGTCCTGGATGAACGTGTTTATGTGGGAGTTCGCATCTACCGTGGAGTCTTTGACATCCCGTTTCTCCAGTACCGAGTCGGCGATATAGCCCCAGGTCGCCCTTTCGCTGGAGCGCAGTTGCAGGTAAGATTGGAGTTTCATTATGTGTATAGCATCGTTACGTGACCTCAGATCCAACAGGTTCTTGCCTCCGTCTGCAATTGGGGCCATTAGCATCTCTAGAGAGACCGGGGACGATTTCTTTCCCCCCCACATGAATTCCCTCATTGCTTTGAGCAGGTGTTTGACAATCTTTTCGGGCATTCCGTTCACTTGAGTAAGGTATTGGGTCATCGATCCGATGGTAATTTGGATTATGTTGCGGCGTGCTTCCAGGGTTGGGTGTAGTCTCTCCCATCTTTCTAGCGCCGCGTCGACTTTTTCTATGACCGGGGTCCACATTACAAAATTGTCAATATCGTTGCCGATGTGCCCTCCAAGAATTCGCACGGATTCACCGTCTTGAACAATATGCGTGTCAGCAGGGATCGGTATGTCGTCCTCGTTCAATTTTCGGGTTTCAATGACTTTTGCTCTGTATACAGCAGTTCCGACGGGAATGACTTCCGTTTTGCCTACATTGAATTTTGCACTCGAAGCCTTGCACCATTTTTCTAGTATGTTCTTCAGTTCTTCGAAGCTGTCGTGTTCATCAAGGTACACCGTAGTGTCATCCGCAAACATTTTTACTACAACTTTTTCAACCACCTTGGCGACGGTGTATCCTTGTAAGTTTGACTTCCGCAGCATCTCTGCTAATGGCTCAATTGCCAGGTTAAACAGCAAGCAGGACAGTGGGCAGCCCTGCCGAACTCCTCTTATGATTCGGAATGCGGAACTAAACTCGCCGTTGATTGCCACATGGGTTTCCGCATCCGCATAGAGGGCCTTGACCGTCTGGATAAATTGGGCGGGAATGCCTTGTTTTTCCATCGCCTTCCAGAGGTACCTGTGTGAGGTCTTGTCGTAGGCTTTCTCTTGGTCGAGGGCTACAATTGCACCATTTTGCAGGTCTTTTTCGGAGTAGTCGACTACCTCCATCGCCAGATATATTTGGTCCGCAATTCTGCGGCCTTTCATGAAACCCGCCTGGTCTTTATGGATGAGGTAAGGTGCAACTCTACTCAGTTTATTCGAGAGGGCCTTAGTGAATAGCTTATAGTCTGTGTTCAGGACTGTAATTGGACGATAGTTTGCGATGTCGGTTGGGTCCTTTTTCTTCCAGATCGGGCACATCCAGCCTGTTGCGAACTGGGTCCCTTGGACGATTCCGTGTGTTTCTATATCGTTGTATACGGCGGTGAGAACCTTGATCACATTAAAATTCTTTGCTAGCTCCCCTTCACGGGTGTCGTCTTGTTTCTGGGTCTCTAGGTAGGTTGCGTGAAGTTTCTTCCACAACTCTGTCGGAATGCCATTGACTCCGGCTGCTGATCCCGATGCCGCTTGTTTCAGTGCCAACGCAACATCTTCTTCCTCCAGTGTCTTTTTCAGGCATTCCATATTCGGGTTGTTGGCATGCGAGGTCATGCCGGTTAACACTTCTTCAATGGCTCTGTCTTTGCCGCTTTGGTCTTCTTCGGACGCGTCAAATTGGAGGTCGCTGTGGTAGTTCCTGGCTAGCTCTGCCATTCCGTCGGACCGCTTACTACTTTGTTCTGGATTGACATCTGTTCTGCGTAGGTATGACATAGTGTCCCTCGGTTTGCTATCTTTGCTCATGCGTACCGAGAATTTGGTGATTCTGTCCAGCTCAGTGTGGCATCGTATTTTTGTTTCGGTTCGATTTCTGTCTCGTTGCCTTTCCACAATCTCATTTACCTGCCTTTCTAGCTGCGCCACTTCGCTGGCCTTTGCTTGGTCCTCGTTATCCGAGTCAGGAGCGCTTTCAGTCTCAGTGTCGGTCTCAGGTTCATCATCCGACTCATCGTCGGACGTTAAATTCTCCTCTCGTTCAGGTGGTTTGTCCGGATCTTTCTCTACCGGCTCGTCTACGCTCATGTCAGGCGTGTCCGTGGGGTTGAGTAGCTTCTCGATTCTCCCTTTCAACCAGCGCTTCTTTTGTGCCAACGAGCCAATCGCTTTTTTGGCCCTTACGCGGGCAAAATCTCGGATATCATCTTTAAAGCATTTGAAGTGAGTTTGGATGTTCTCGGTGGGGGAGCGCTCTTTGGAGAGAGTTTGTTCTAAACGCTCTCCCTCTTCTACGACAAATTTCATAAATTCTTTATCCCGCAGGAGGAATAGCGGGATGGAATATCTCCCCTTGCCAATAAAAGGTGATCCCGGGGCTGTTACTACAACGGAGACCATTTTATGGTCTGTCAGTTTCCCTTGGACATCGTCGATGCTCCAGTTACGGCAGCGTTTGAACAACGAGGGGGGTACATAAATTCTATCCAACCTTGAGAGGGTGGGTTTTCGGTGCGTGCTCGTGTATGTGTAAGCCTTTGTGTCCGGATTAACTTTGCGCCAGCCGTCCTCCAGTCCTAGCGTACGTTTGAGCCTTGATAGTGCCGCCGTAGCTTTTTCGTCATCTGGCCGGTGTGGCAATCGGTCCGTTGGTTCCTCAACAATATTTGTGTCTCCACCCATCCAGTCCGGTACGGGGAGGTCAACGGTCATGAATAACTCGGTCAGATGGTCCCAGAACGCTGCGTTTTCAGCTGCAGACTCAACCGGAGCATACACTCCTAGCATTGTAATCGTCTCTTTTCCATGCCATGGGATCATTGCAAGGATTGCGCGCCCCGGAACCAGGTAGTGTATTTTTATTCCTTTTGTATTTGTGAGTTCGCGGTTGACAACAATGGCCACACCTTTGGTGCTCGGGTCGTCCGGGCACGAGGAGTTGAAAATCTCCATTCTACGCCCCAAGTGACTCTCTTGGATTTCTGTCGTTTGTGCGGGAGACAGATGGGTTTGGCTAACCACCATTGCTCCGACTTTTTCATCGAACATGAGTCGATGGAGCGCGTGCCATTTGTGTGCCGGGTGACTGATTGATTTTTTCTTCCGGCCGTTTGTGTTTAGTGCGGTGAGCTTTAGATGTGCCGGGGTCTTTCTGCTGATCGCTGGATTGCTATTCGAGTGCTGTTTCATCCGTTTTTGATTGAAAAACGCCGGGGCGTGGTCCTCGTTGCGAGGTAGGTTCGCAGTTCGCCGTTGTCTTCTTTGGTTTGAAGGTTGTTGTCCAGCTTGGTTCCCTTCGGGTCGTTGCCCTGTGTGGTTTGCATTTTGGGTGCATGCTGGCCTCGGTGGGCCTGAATTCCGCTGCGAGGAGCGGGTCTGTACGTTGACAGACTGTGCCCGTTGGGCACGAGACGATATGCGACCGGCCTTCTTCTCCCACCATCATGTCGATTTTGGTTGTTCGCAAACTGGCGTCGTTCTGGCTCAGCAAACACAAGCACCGTCCGGGGTGTGGATGTCGGATGCATCCTGTGTCTCCAGTTTGATTTGTGCTGTCCGGGGCACCGTGCACGATGCATATTTGGGGACCTGGCTGTTACCACTCATCACGAAGGATTACACTCGGGACGTGGACAATGTGGCGGCTCGCACCTGGACTTATTCTGCTGCCCACGTTTGGCCATTGTACCGTCCGGGGTACGCGCACGACGCGCAGGGGAATTCTGGGGGCCTTCTTCCATGACGACGCCCGGATGCTGGCACTTTGGTGCGCACGGACCATCGGACTTTCGGCCAGAACTCCGCGATCCGCATTTGTGCTTATCTCCGCCTCAAAATTGGCCTTGTTCCTCCCTTCCTCTCTACCTCTGCAATGTTTCCGATGGTTGGCGACACGTCTCAACGAGGGTTAGATATTCACCCATCTTTCTCTCTTCTTCGTGGACCGGTACACTCGCTTCCGGGATAGGCTTGGCGTTCCCTTGGCATTCGCGGATCTCTCGGTTGTCCACCCCACACCCCGAGACTGGATCTGAGCGCGCCGTTCTTGGACAACTTCGGCACACCTTCATGATCACTGTCCCGGCGTGCTCCGGCCATGTTTTTTCTTCGGCGGCTTCGGCTGCTTGTGTCGGGCGACACTTCCCAAAAGTCCTTGGGTCTGTCTTCTCGGAGACGGATGGTACGCATGCATCCGCAAAGGGAAAGACATGCGTCGATTTTTTCGTGAGTCTGGTGGACACTGGGGAGTTTTGCCAGGGAGGAGGGGACTCCTCTCGTACACCAGCTACTTGGCTGAGTGGCAAGGTCCCACGAGGTTGCACCCAGTGGTCCCGCCTATTCAAGGCCAGCCAGCTCACAAAAGGTAGCGTGTGATTGACCCCCTGGAACGATGTTGTGCTCGGTCGGCATCTTGTAGGATTCTGTAAGGATAACCACCCGTACAGTACTACATGTTTGTCTTCCGTAAACTCGTTGTTCAGCCTGTGGACCACGCGAGTATAATATACCCCCCCCCCCCCCCCCCCCCCCCTCCCTGCTGTGCAGGTAGTGGATTTCGGGGGTTGGACGAGCTTGTTTGGGGAGCGCGGCGGGTTGGATTTCTCCTCCCTGCGGAGCTACCTTGCGAACCGGTCCCTCCTCCTGAATTTCCACTTGTGTTTGGGTTCTGGTTGCGCGCGTCTGTACCGATCAACGTGGGGCTCGCTAGATTTCTCCTTTGAACCGCAAGTCTCCCGGACCGCCGCACCTCAACCGCATGCCCTCTCATGCTTCCGTCTCCAAAATCTTTTGCTCCTTCGTCGTTACTGTGGATGGCGGATAAACCAGCAGTTTCTCCAGAGCGCAAGACTGGCCCGTCACCAATCTTTTCAACCCTGTCGTTGGGGCCGGGGCTGGCGGGTAAACCGTCGGCTCCTCCAGGGTTGAAAAGGCTATCATCGTCTGCCGGATTTGTCTCCTCAATGGGTAGGTGTGTAAATTTGTTCGCAGTTGACTTATGTAGTCTGGTTATCAACCATTCACCAGGTACAGGGTAGATCTCACCGACCTCCAAAGCGAGCGATGCGAGAAGTACTGACCCCCGCCACCGAATGGGCAGTGACGAGTCGTTCCCTAACGCTTAAGCCTCTCGGCGCGGCTAACTCTGACCTAAATAGGTCTCCGCTTTTTGTTTTTACCCCGGGTTATCCTGTCCTGCACGCAGTCAGGGCCCGTGGCTGCTGGATGTATGCACGTCGTGCTGAGTCGTTGGGTGTATATTTTCGGGGAGTCCAGGGTAGAAACCCATTATCTACCACAGATGTTTAGTGCACACACACAGACTTTCTGCAACAATGGCAGGTCTTCCCCGACGGGTCTCTTGTTATTTTGACCGAGCGGCGATAAGTTTCGGTTTAAGATCAAATTTAGATAGCGTCCCGTTGTTGATCCAAGAGTGAAAGTCCTCTCGTATTCACTTGAGTTTGAGAGCTTATTGTCCGGGTTTCGAAGTAGAAGTGAGCAAGAGAAGGAAATCTATTTCGTTCGACGTGTATAAAACATGAATATGTAACATATTTGTGGGAACAGTTTAATTACGACCGTGACCGCCGCGAGGAGCACCGCGAGGCCCGCCCCGAGAGCCGCCGCGAGAACCACCACGCGAACCACCGCGGAAGCCGCCGCGTCCGTTCCCTCGTCCTCCTCTGCCCGAGCCGTGCCCCCTTGCGCTGCTCGCCAGGCGCGCTGCACGGCGAGTCTTGATGAGCTCGTCAATGGTCGCGGGAGTAGCGCCGAGCCAGTTGGTGAGACGGGGGAGGTTGCACAGGTCGGTGGGGTGGTCGATGCCGGGGCAGATTTTGCACGCCAAGGGGGCGTCAATGTAGCCCTGCCCGAGGAAGGAGGTGGTGATGGTGAGGCCGCTGATCAGCTGCCGAAGGGCATTGAAGTCGCTGACGATGTTGGTGGGGCTGAAGGCGTACGTGTTCCACGCGACGTAGTGAAACGTGGAGGAGCCCTCCTTTCGGAGCAGTTCAATCCCTTCGACGCCAATGGAGGCGATGAAAATCTCGACCGCCTCATCCCCGCTGACGTGCGGGGGGAAAGCGTCGCGGTGGGCGTGGATGAACTGTGTGATCTCGGTGCTTTGCGATATGGCGGCTGCGATGAGGGTCTGGGCGTGGTGCGAGGCTTCCGGCGTGTTGGGCAACATCAAGCCTGCGAAGGCGCCCAGGAAACCTTGGATCTCGGGGGTGTACGGCGTGAAGAAGAGGGTGATGCCGTTGCTGCAACTGAGGATCGGCCACTCTTGGAGAATGGTTTCCGCGAGGTAGCGGGGGAGGCCAGCGATGAGCCAGGCTTTGGCGTCGCCGTTGCCGCCTTCCGGGGTGCCCGGCGGGCCCACCCTGATAGTGGCGGCGTCAGCGTTGACGGTGTCGGCGATGGCGTTGGTGATGAGGGGGGTCATGACGATGGGGTCCCCGTTTCCTCCGCTGACCTGCGCGAGGAACTTGTATGGGTCGGGCTCGGCGTCCCACATGGCGTGCTGCGGCGCGGGGTGGTTGCGCCAGATGGTCTCGTTGTCGATGCCATAGATCTGCCTGAAGCCGCCGGGCGGGGGCTGGGTGAAAGCGCCCCGCGGCGGGTTCCCGTCGGCGGTGTGGTAGCGGGGGGCAACCGGCGGGGGGTGGAAGGGGTCTGCGACGCGCACACCGGCGGGATTGGCGATGCGCCCCCGAGGCGAAGCTGGGCGCGCAGCGGGTTCGGCGATGGGGCGTGCGTCGCCGGCGGTGTTGGAACGAGCCCGCTTTGATGGGGAGCCAGGCTCGGCTGCGGGGCGGCGTGGCGCAGAGGTGGTGTTGGGGCTGCGGGACGACGAGGAGGCAGACGCCGCGGCGTGGTCGCGGGACGTGGACGCGGAGCCGGAGCCGGGGGCAGCGGGGTCGGGCATGCCGAGCGATAAGGCCTTGGCACGAACCAGGTCGGCGTCGAAAAAGCCACCGCGGTTTTCGTCGACGCTGTGAGTGTCGTCGTCGTCAGCGTCGATGGGAGCGACTGGGGGTATCGTTAGCGTCGGGGGTCTGAAAGGGAATGTCATGACACACCTTCGGTCGCCTTCCCTTTGCCTTTGCCCTTTGCCTCCTTGCTGGATTTGGCGGGGGATTGTATTTCGGCTCCCGGCGGGGGGAGGGGCGGGTAGCTGGCATCGCGCCTGACGGTCGGGGTGCTGCTGCTGCTGTGGTTGGCATCGTCGGCAGCCTCGAGGACCGAGGTGCGGTCGCCCTCGACCTGGACTGGGGTCGAGCTCGCGGTTTGGCTGCCATCCTAATGTGTTCACCGTCAGCCACGGTCTTGTGGTGAGGTTACAAGACTTACCGCCGTGGTGTTCGCATTGGTGGCGTTGTCGGGGGCGTCCACGTCGATGGCGGCGCTGGCCTGCACCGGCGGCGGAGTGGGGGCGTCGACGTCGATGACGACGGAGGTGGCCTGCGCCGGGGACGCAGTGGGGGCATCTGCGGCTTGCTGTGGCGAACATCAGACCCAGTATGAAGGATGGTTCAGATACGTACGACAGAGTCAGCGTTGGGAGCGTCGACATCGATGGCGGTCGGCGCGCCGCTTTCAGCTACGGCAGGGAGCGAGGCCTGCGCTTGGAGGGCTGTAGGGGGCGGCGCCCCGGGGGCGGGCACACTCGACGCGCGGTTTGCAAGCCTGAGCGCGCGCGCGGTCGCGGTGGAGCACGTCGAGGAGGATTTAGCGGAGGTGGGTTTGGCGGCCATTCGGAGCGACAAAAAGTGGGAGACTGGTGGTGTAAGTGGTTAAGTGTCTTTCTTTGGGGGGTGGGGAGTTAGCTCGAACGCGTACCCGTTATAACGACCTTGGGACAAAGAGTGAGAATTTTGAGGACGCGACGCGCATGATTTTCTTGGCGTCCTTTGTGCTGTCAAGAATCCCTTTCTGTGCAACGGCTGCGATTCGTTGTGGAGAAAAGATGGCCACGGGGTAGCCTCGTGTGTCGTCTTTGTCTTGTCTTTGTGCGGGGCGAGGGACGAGTGCACACAGGCAGCGGGCTAGGAACGAAGAGCGGTGGGTGGCGGGAGCTCTGGTGCGTTGCTGGCGACGTAGACGCGGGGCGGCGCAGCACTGCGTCTGCATCGCAGTGACGAGGTCGAGAGCAAAAGGTGCGGATCGTGTTTGATTACCGAAGAAACAAAGGGCCTCGTGTATTTTCTTTGTGCGGAGGAATGGGGGAGTGTGTTGCATTCAGGTGGTAGGAACAAAGACAGGTGGGCAAAAGGAGTGGCGTAGAGAGAGACGTCGCCGTCGTCGTCGTCGATGGGGGCGCGGGGCGTCGCGCCGCACCCAAAGACGACGAGGGCAGGAGCAGAGAAAATTAAATTAAATGTATCGTACGATGATTCCGCTTGTCTCCGTTTGACTAGCGTGGGCTCGGCATTTCGCCGGCCTGATCGAAACGGTGTTCGGTGGCGCGGTGGCCTCGGCGTTGTCGCCGGGGAGGTGGTAGCGGTGTACTCGAGTGTCGCTGGGGTGGTTCGGACTGAGGATGCTCCTCATCGTCATTACCGACCCCAGGACGCGCTCGCCCTACCACGCAGGCGTGGGAAAGTCCGACCATTGTGGTGGTTCGGAACAAGGGACCTCCCGCACTTGATAGATTGGAGCTTTGTCTAATGGGCCTCGACGAACTTCATCTCCGGGTTCTGGCGACGGCCTCGGATGACATTACTGAACAAAGAAATGCGAAAGCTGGTACGAGCTGGTGGATATGATGTACGTTTCAATCGCGCCAGCCACTCCTTTGTACCATGACGGGAGCGGTCTCATCCTTTATACTCATGCGCTTCACCCAGCCTCCGAAGTGCCAGTTATTCCCGTTTCCCAGTCCACGAGCCGGAAAACCCCGACGCATTCATCGGCTTGCTACTGATCAAGAAGGTGCGAGTCGTTACTCGTTCTGTTTGAAGTATACCACATACTAACACGGGAGGAAGCTCCTCGGCTACGACCCGGCGCTGAGACTCCCCGTTTCGAGCTTTCCGTTGACGATCCTACCGGAGGCACACCCCAGCATCAACTGCTTCCAGGCGCTCGACTACTTCCAAACTGGCCGTGCGCATCTGCTGCTTATCAGCGCGACGCCCGGAAAGCCCGCAGGCGCGCTTGGCGTCATTACACTGGAAGGTAAGATATGTTTCCTGTTCGTTCACACATGCTGATTTTCTTTCTCTGACGATAAGATATCATTGAGGTACGCTGTTCACTTTCCGCCCAAAGCAAGCCAAGTGTCTGACACTTTGAAGGAAATCCTCTCCGAAGAGATCGTGGACGAGACGGATCGCTACGAAGACAATGTCACCAAGCAATGTGCCCGACGCCTGATGAGTGCGCCTGCGATGTTGGGGTGAGATTCTCCGCTTACTCGTTATCAGAAGCAGCCTGATCATTGACTATCTCTATGTTCTGTGTGAATTTTCAGTATCGTCGAACACATCCAGCGCCGCGAGGAGCCCGAATCGCGCACAATGTACGAGCACACGCCGTTGATCGCGCGCACCCAGTCCAGGCCGAACTTGAGTAGTTGGAATGGTTATGGGGCTGCCGGATGACTGTGAACGGGGAGGCGTCAACGGAATGGGAGGTCGGCGCTTCCCTTGTGGTGAGATAAACTAACTATCATCTGCTAGTCTTCGTGTATACTCAACTCAATGTGTAATTGTATCTCGCGTGAATCTCGCGGCTCGGATTGGCGATTTCGAACGGTCCAGGGGAAGTAAATCAAATCGGATGTCTAAAGACTCCGGGCATCCTTCGTTCAACCCTCAAGAAAATCCAAATTACAAGGCACGTCGAACTGAAGTATATTTTAGCAGAGCTTGCGTCGAACGGCTAGTCTTCATTCAAGGTCCACGACGTAGGTATTGAGCCTAAAGAACTCCTCTCAAAAAGATAATCATCGATTTCATTTCGTTCATGTGATAGCCACGTTCATGTGTTAGCCACGATAAACGCGCTCGCAGTCGGCGCGTCCTCGTCGTAGTTCAAGTGCTGCGCGGCGCCACCCGATCCCGTGCAGATAATATCTACGCAACCAGGAATATCGATATCAGCAGGGAACCAGTACGGCGGGAGAGGGACGTACCGCCGGTGTGGCAAAACGAATCCACCTTCGCCGCCGGAACAGTGCCCACAGGAGGCAAGGTTGAACGCCCCACACGATCCGGGTCGCCGAAAAGAACAACTGTTGAAAGACAGTTTGTCAACGAGATGAACACGAATGCGTCAAGAACCCGGAAAAAGTCTCACCTGCGCTGATTCGGGCGGTTACAGCGGCGGTGAGCTTAGCGGCAGCGTTGTGTACAAGCTGAGCGCCCTGGCTGTAGCCGCCAATCACGATGTCTGTGCTCGGGCACTTACTCGCCGCGGTGTTGATCAGGTTCAACATCGTCGTGCTACCGGCGGGATCACCTCCCTCGAGGTAACCTGGGCGCCCCAATAAATTGCATGGATTTATTGCATAACATGCATCACGACATACCAAGGACACTGGCAGAGTAGTTGACACCCTGCGCCGCGATGCCGGTAGTGCCGAGTGCAGCGCGGAGGTCCGCGATGAGGGGCGCCCCGACGTCCGCCCCGACGTTCCCGTCCTCGTTGGTCCCCCGGGCGAAGATAAACTGGATGTCGTTCAGTTCATTCTTCCTATCCAAAACTGCCTCCGGATACTCACCGTTACGGCTCGGCAAGCTGGGTGCAAAACAAATGGTCAGTGCAGATACAAGGACATTGAGCAGTCCGTATACATACGGCCAGCAAGCTGATCTTCTTCGGTGTCACTTGCCGCTTGCGCCGTCGGGACGGGGAACGCGTCAATCGCAGGTACAACTGGCGCCGGCTTCGTCACCGCCGCAGCTGAGACAAGCGAAATCCAGAACAGCGACGTGAGTAGGGCGCTCGACTTCATCGTAGTCTGGGGGGAAGCGATTCCTGACGACCGCTCTTGGCCCGTCTGTACTTATAACATACGGTCCGAAATTCATCATGTGAAAGCAGTCTTCGAAACACCCAATCTCCGTGTCAATCAGTGTCAGTTCAGATTAATTCCTAGCGCGTGGGACCCCATCCTCGTGGGCCCTCGCGGGCCCCACACTGAAATGGGGAAACCCTGGGAAACCGCATTCTGGTTGCATGCGTATACGATGTCCGCAAAGAGACTCCGTAAGCAGCTGACCATGGCTCGTGACAAATTTAGCTTGGCCGTTAACAATATTGTGCAAGGCTTGTCAAACGTGCCCCACGCCGCTTTGTATAGCGTACATGAACGCTAACCTGTCAGTTCCACCACCATGTGAGAAAAAAAATGAAAATGACAGGTGGGATGGACGCCCGAGGACGCCGAGCTGATTGCCGATGCCGGCTTCATGTTGAAGCATCGTCTCTTAGACGACCATGAGTATGTACGGCCAGATGTACGGCACAAGACTCCAGAGAAAATTCACGGAAGCGTGTGAAGTCACAAGTTATGTACTGCAACACATGCTTTACCGGGAGTTAACCCGTCCACGTTCGCCCAATTTTCTTGTGTCAGTTGCGGGATTCCCACGGTTGAGTTTTGTGGTCTGTGTTGAACTCATCCTCCAAGTCCCGTCGAAGTCCGCAGGGCCGCGAGAAGCTGGGGAGCGGTAGCTGAGCATGAAAAAAGAGCACGCATGGAGATTCTGCACAGCTGGCGCATCATCTCATCGCAGAACGTTCAGAGCTGAGTAATCGCGTCTGACTCCGATTTGGTTCTGTAATGGCTAAAAACAACTTCTGCCGGGCAGTGTTTTGCTTGGTCTTGTTTTACGACGAGTACACCTTCCACAAACTCTGACCATGCCCGGTAAGTGAATCCGCTCATTGATCTACCTCCTTTGAATAGGACCTCGCGGACCCAGATGGATCACCCGTAGAGCAGCGTACCAGAAGCGTTGTGTCTCCAGTCAGCACAGTTCCCGTGGAAATCATCGCCAAAATATTCTGGCACAGTCTTCCGCATCAGGTTGAAGCACGGCCCAACGAAGGGCCACTACTCCTCGGGCAGATATGTAGTTGGTGGCGTGAAATTGCGCTGTCAACTCCGATACTCTGGGAAAAGATATGTTTGGCTGAGCATTGCTCCCAAGGAATTGCCTCCCTTCTTCCGATCCGGCTTTCGCGAGCTGGGGACTATGGAATCACAATTTACATTCAATGGTGGGAACATTCCAGTTCGGATGCGAACTCCATTGCAGTCTGTAATGCCATCCAGCCATTCACCCATCGCATCGCTTGCCTTCATCTTCGCCTCACGACCGAACACATTCTAAATATCCCCATCCTACGGGGCCGACTTCCATCTCGGAAAGAGATTTGGCTCTCTCGCAGGCTGGTCGTCCGAACCGACCTTGAGCCGCTTCCCCAGGATATCACTGTCTTCACTGAGGCACCAGCACTGGCTATTGTTGATTTGGACGCTATCTGCCTCATTCCCATGCCTTGGACACAGTTGAAGGAAATTCGGCTTACCAACTTCACCTTCCGAGGAGTGCCTGCTGCACATGCGTCAAGCAGTTGGTCTTACACATTGCACCCTCTTTTTCACCAAACCTCCTGTCGACGAAATCTTGGCCATTCCACCCCTTCATTCGTTGGTGTCCTTCCACATGGCTGGTAGCTCCAGGGAATATTTCACAAACCTTGCGGACACCGGCATAATGTTCGGGGCCCTAACCGCACCCGCACTGAAGGAGCTCAGTGTTTCCGTTCGTGGCAGCGACCTCGACAATTTCATTCGCTTCCTGGATCGAAGTGCTCCTCGTCTGCGCACCATGCGAATTGACACTGACTTAGCTGAAGAGTCGGTGTTGAACCATCCATCTGTGTCACACCTCGAGTCGCTGGTTCTCATATTTGAGGACGCATTCCCGACACCGACTATCTTACACTCCATCGAAAACGCCGAGTTCCTCCCCGCCCTGCAAGCTCTCGTGATCGTGGAGTCCCGCAAACATTTGCCACCCACGCCGCCGTACGACGATCTGCTGCTCCATGTTCTCTCTTCTAGACGTACTTCTCATGCACATTTCCGCCAATGTGTGTTGCGGACGAGACATTTTTTCAAGGAACCCGATGGCTCGAAACTGCGCGACTTGATCCTGGACCGCGGAATGTCTGTCAAAGTAGAGAGGATTGTTGGGGATATCGATTCTTCGGAATACATTGAGCCCGAGCCCATGTGGACATCGGACGGATTTGAGTGATACGAGAATATACGATGAGTGTCGTGTTTCTTTATGCCCCAAATCTACCGTGCTACAGGCCCGTTTTCTTACTCACAGTGTTGTAGTCAAGTTAAATTGAACTAATCACTGCTTGAAAACTGCTTTCGGTACAATTTTCTGCGATTATCGGCTATTGATTCAATCCGTAAAGGAGATTCTCCTCCCCTCCATCACATTTTCCAAATTCAACGGGCGTGAAGCAACTTGAAGGGTGATTTCTGATTCGCTTCGTAAAGACCGATAGTTCAATGAGTTTTTAGGAGAAATTATATCAAGAAGACAAAAGGATGCCAGTTACTCATCTTTGTGTCAGTCCCTTTTTTGGTGCAGTGAAGGTTCAACTTTAATTCAGCCAAATTTCAGCCGGCCTCAGCCGCATGATCGGATGATCGCATCGCTGACAAAGTGATGGCTCGCTTCCTTGTTCGGTCCTTTCGTCTCTTGCTTTCTCCCACTGCGTGTATCTTTCCCTTCCACCATCCTATCATCCGGATTCCGCTGGGATGCCTCAAAAGCGCACAATACGTGTCGTTTTCGAGGGCTCCGCCGAGGATGATGCCGTGCAAACTCAAAGAAAAATTGCCGTCAGTGTAAAGAGACGCTTCATTGTGCATGTATGACCTCCATCCAGGTCTCTATTGACCCAGCGGCAACGAACGAAGCGCTGGCACGGGAAATCGCCAGTACTCTCAAGCAACCAAGCGTGACTTTGGAGATTTCGGGTGGCTTCGAGCTTCTAGGAAAAGAGTGAGATTTCATCTTGAGCCGACGTTCGGCGATGCCCACACTTGCACAGTGCGATAGATATGATAGGAAGCAACGACATCGTCACGGCTAGACCACCCAAGATTGGCGCTAAACCAACGGACGCGAGTTTCGACATCGTGCCACCAAGTCACTCGGATACGACGGAGCGATTCAAGATCAAATTCGTCACGGCCCAAGACGCCATCGCACATGCAAGACAGACGCCCAGAGAACGAAGCGAGCCAACGAATGGGGTGTTTGGCTTTGACGGTGAACTCGTCAGCGGAAATACAACCCTGGTACGTGGTTCTGTAGGTGGCATTCCCGGCTAACGGCAGATACCAGAGGGACCTCCAGAATGAGGCTGCGCGGGTCTTAAACTCGGCACCGCCCGCCTCGATGGACGTGGACAGTTCTGTCTGTGCGCACGAGACCCAGGGTAGCTGCAGCTGCCAGATTGCCCAAGAAATCGAGCGGTACGGACTATCTGGCACATCTCACTGTCGGTTTACCGTCGACGGATCTACCTGTGGGCACGACGAATGCCCGTATTCGCACGCGGCACTGGACCGTAAGTCGAGCTGAAATTTCATTTCTGCATCTGACGCTCTCCAGACTCCATCACCGCCGCGCCGCCTCACTGTTCCCTCTGCGGGGATGCTTTAGGTGATGATATCTACTTCATCCAACGCACAGCACTCATCCAGCCTTAGCGTTCCCCTGCCCTTCGTGTTTGGGTCGTGCAGAGAGGGCGGGAGAGGAGCCTGGCTCCGTGCAGTTCTGCCCTCTGGTTCAGGTACGTCTCCCCTCTCATCAACCGCTTTGCAATGGTCGATTTCCGTCTTTTAGAACGCTGGGTGTGGGCACCTTCATCACGCACATTGTGTCGGCCCACGTAACAATTCCGCCCCCGCCAGCTGCCCATCTGGTTGCCCAGTAGCTCGATTCCCACGCGAGGCTATCGACTTCAGCGCGCCCGAACCGCACATCGTTATTGCCTGGGACGGCGACAAAATCGACAAGGTTTGTGTTCCTTCTACTGGAACAGACGCCGCTCTTGCCCTCACCACCGACACTGTGGTTGAAATCGTGGAGCGTTTTCTTCAAGACCGCGAGTTCGCGTTCCCGGGTCTCTCACTGCGCATACATATCAGGGATCCATATACTGAGTGCGTTCTCAAATTGATAGCCTCTGATGCGACCCTCTCTGATCATTTTTGTTCCCTAGATCGGTCAAGTTCTTGCGCTCGACGCTGGTTAGCGTTTGTCCAGCATCGAGCCACCTCAACCAGGGACAGCGTCGATTCAATCTCTTCGCCACCGATACCCAAGTTCCGGCGCCGCCACCCGCCCGCAGTCTTTCCATCGATCTGCATACATCGCATGCACCTATCGTTGCCTGCGGCTGCACGCCGATCAAAGAGCTCTTTTCGCACTCGAATTCGGATTCGATCGTGCTCTATGCAGTAAAGCGAACGATGGGAGACGCGGCGATCTCAGATAAACGGAGAACAGTTTCCAAGGAGTCGATGTACCTCGCTGATGCTGCGTGGCATCCGAGTATCGTCCAGTCGCCGCGCGGGATGGCAGCCCTCCTCTCCTCGCTGTATTTGTTCGCGCACTCCGTTGCGCAGAAATGCGCCGCCGCGGAACAGCGGGCCCTCGCTCTCGCATACGCAATGCTACGATTCCCGCCGGCCATCCGAACGTGTAGGTTTACGAGGCACTAATCTCCTTAGACTACGCTTGTATTCTGACTCTGTTTGCGCAGTGGCAGGGTTGGTGCGGAACAAAGTCCCACGACCGGAGGACAAGACGGCGCTTGCGGAGGCCTTGTTCCACGCATTGAAGGACTTCTCGTCCAGAGGCCCACATGTGATTACGAGTCAAGAGACGCGCCGCTTCGAAACGGTGGGTTCACTTCTCGTTCACAATCTACCTCAATTGAATACTTTCAACAAGGCTCGTATCTTCTTAGCATACATAGCCGAAGCGGCGGACGGTGAATCGACCGCTCTCCCGAACCATCCCATCGAAGAATTATCCCTCGTCTGCACGGTATCTCGCAAACGGCTGAGCGATCCTGTGTATTTGGACTCTGCCTTGGTAGAGCGGAGCATTGCGAACCTTCGCCTTCCCGGCGGCGTATTATATCGCCCAACGCCGTTCGCAGGCCCGCCCTCCGTTGTCGAGTTAGTTGACGTCGACCTTGTTCGGCAGCTTCTTCCCCGCCTGCGCGGTCTCTCCTCCCCTTCGACGCTCCTGTTGCGTGTAGACGAGATATCCGCCGTACCGCGAGAACGGATGGCTCCCCTCGACAGCGCCGCGCGTGATTTCGTTGCGGCGATCAAGCGAGCAAACCAGGGGGACCTCGTCTCTCAAGGCGGACCTCGTCTCTCAAGGCCCTTTGGAACTCAAGTCGGTCGATGTGGTACCACCCAGAATCGTCACAGACCAAGAGGTACGTTGATAGCTGTCGAGCATCTCTATACTGACGCTGGTCTGGGATTACTGGCGGTGTTTACAGGGCGGGGATGCGGCACCACCCGCGACGTGAATTTCTTCCGCCCAACGTCCGCATTTCCATGTCTTTTTTCCTCGAATATTGATTCCTGTTTAATACAGGCGCGGGGGCGACACCGAGGTCGACGTCAACGACGTCAGCCATGCATTGCAAAGGGTTATCGCGGCCCGAAAAATCGAGGATACTTGGCAGGTGGATTGTTTCGGAGAAGTGTCAATTGTTTCGCGTCCGCCGGATGAGGTACGTTAAGTTTAGTTCACCCGCCGCGTCTGCTCAGTTCCATTCGTAGGCTGTTGTTCTCTGCCTGGATTTGAGCGAGTCAATGAACGGGCCATCTGGGGTTGAGAGATCTGGACATGGGCATTCAAAGCCAGCCTTTGATTCGAAGGGAGAGACGACTAAAATCACGACCGCGGCTGTCGGGAATATGAGGCGCGTGGACATTATCCAGACAGGTATTATATTTCCGCGATACCATGGAGGGCAGTCCACTCATTTCTTCCATAGCAAAGGCGTATCTGCGCGCTCAGCATCCCAGCTGCCATCGGCCTTGGGCAGCCCTGATGGCTCGTCCCCCGGGACAACGGCTGCTGCGGCGTCTCGCCGTTCTGGCGTCAGACGATCTTCTACGGCTCACCTTTGAACACGAAGAGGACAATTATGATGACGAGGATTGCGACGAGGTTCTCAGTCGCGAAACACTCATGCAACAGGTATTTGATTATGACTTTTTGTAAATTGCTCCATAGTTCTCATCGTCTGCCATAGTTGTCGTGTTTCATATTCGCTGTCGCCGATACCGCCATGGAAGGGGAATTGCGACTGCTTTTGAGTCAATTGGTACGCGACAGCGCGGAAAAGCTTACAATCGGTTTGGAACCGTACGATGTTCCTCGGCAATTCGTCGATTTCAGGTGAGCCTATATGTTTTGCACCCAACGGACTCGTTTCGAATCTCAAGTACTAGAACCGGCGACCTTATCGATGACCCGGTCCAACCGACAAATGCTCCCCGTCGAACCTTCGTCGATCGCGGCTCCCAGGGGTGGTTCGAACAAGGGTCCTGGCCCAGCGGTCACTCTGTTTCGGCAAATATGACCGCAAAACAGCTCAAGACTGCGATAACAAAATGGGTGTGTTTCTTGTCCGCGTATCCTGGCTGTAATTCAAAAGCAATCGTTTTTCTTTCAGATTTCCGGCGCAGAGCTTCTGCCAAAATCCCGCAAATCCGCGGCCACGTTCATTCATGTCAGCCTGAGGGACAATGGCTACGAGACCACCTGGAAACTCACACCAGACACAACGATCCGCACTCTTTATTCGCTCGCAAATCGGGCCACCAAGGCCATGTACTCTAAATTCGGTCTAAAACTCCGCGGCTCCAATACCATCATCGCAGACGCCGATTCCATTACCCTTGGCTCCACGGTGTTGGCTAACGGCGGTACAGTGCAGATGCACCACGCCGAATCTCATACGCGACAAACGTGCGACTTCGAATTGGATCTTGGCTACGGAGGTTCTCCGCAAAGGCTCATCTTGCCGAAAGATACCTCCGTTCTCGCTATCTTGAGCTACATTGATAGTGGCAACGCCAACCTCCCCGATTTGAGGCTCACTGACATTTCCCTTTGGTAGGCCGCCAAGCATATTCGTCGTCGCCTTCAAATTGACTGACATCCTTGGCCAGGTACGACCTCGAGGATTGCGGGGATGGGTTACAACGAGGACAGGTGTTGGAAGACGATCTAGACCTGGGTGATTTAATCGAGTCCCGACCTTCAATATCCCTCGAATGCCAGCCATGCACTCGATTCGTCCCTCCAAGCGCTCGGCAAACCCAGAACGACAGCAAAACGGGCCAAACTAATTCGCCGCGTCCGGGTTGCCGCGGCGGTGACGCGGTAGGGACGCGGCGGTGACGCGGCGGTTCAAATGTTGAACAGCGCCGTTCACCTCTTTCAGTAGCTTTCTTCCCACAACCCAATGGTGGGCTGTGTACGCACGGTGTAGAGGTAGAAGATGGCGCAGGAGTTAGTAGCAATAGCAGCACTCACCGGGGAGATTATGGGCATCGAAGGAAATTTGACGCGGCGGTGATGCGGCAGTGACGCAGTAGTGATGCGGCGGGACGCGGCGAAGTGGCTACGACTTCGCCGCGTCCACCCATTTTGACGCGGCGACACCGCCGCGCGACGCGGCAGTATGCGGCGCCCAAACCTCTCGGACGCGGCGCCTGCACAATGGGACGCGGCGCGTCTCCCAGAGGACGCGGCGCCTGTCATTGTCGACGCGGCGATGAGCGGCGGACTGCTCATGGTCGACGCGGCAGTGCAGCAGCGTCGTCTAATCTCCCCCAAGGTCGCATATAGGTGCAGTTCACCCCCCCGCATGGGAGTTGCAAGTCTAGGCCCAGTGTTCATTGCGGTATTTATGTTGTGTTCAACGCCTCAGCACAGCCACTGTGCCGTCGCCGCCGCCGCACTCAACCGTCACCGGTATTCCCAAGGAATCAGGGCTCAAACACTGCATAGCTATCTGTGCATTGAGTATTTCCAGAAATTGGGTCTGTTGGGTCATCCTTTGTGTTTAACCAATGGCACGCCGCCGCACCGCGTCCCTCGGATAAGGGATTGTTGCAGGCGTCGTTGTGGGCTGTGGTATAGGCCACAAATTGTTCTGGACGAAGCTGTTGTCAAGTTGACTTGGAACTTGCGCCTCGTCGAGCAAAATAGGGTGTATAAGAGCCGTGCGGCGCGACGCGGCGAAGTGTCTCGCCAAGCGACATCGCCGCGTCACGTATAACTTTTGAACAAACACTATGTACGTCCAGATTCCAGTCGGACGGTCGGTTCACGTTGGTGATACATCCATTTCCGCCAAAAAAACCCCACCTCAAATTTGCATTCCTCATATCTAAGTCGCAATCCCACAACGACCGAATGGCAAGTGTCTAAAGAAATACTGGTCTGATAGCTGTGAGTCAAGTGAGATACTGAATACATTGGGGGGCGACGATTGGTGTAATTGGAAGCAACGTATTCCCAAAAAATCTCATTTTTGGGGGGTACAACCTCGTCGGTCATGTTTGGGTCAACGCCATAGCACAGCTACTGTGCGGCCGCTGTTGAACTCAACCCCCGCTGCCGTGCCGTCAATTTTATGGGCCAAATTGTGGGCCGGCTCAAAGCTATTCAACCAAGTATCGAAAGTATAAGCATTGGGAGGTCGTATATAGCATATACGAGCTGCGCGGCGCGACGCGGCGAAGTGTCTCATTGCACCACATCGCCGCGTCACCCGTAACTTTGGCAAAACCACGCTGTCCATCCAATATCAAGTTGGAGTAATGTTCTACCACTGTGATACACTGTTTTCAGGCAAAAAATTACAACCTAAATTTTCTTTGAGTACTCAAGGTTGTAACCCCAAGCATGGACCGAATAGTGAATTTCTGAAGAACTGCTGGCCCGGTTGCCCGGATTCCGATGATTTATTGAACAGAACAAATGGATGCACTAGGAGTGGGACTTCCTGTCCCACAAATCATGCTCAAAAAGCCCTTCTCACAGTTGATTGAACCAGCTGTCCCAGCACAGCCACCATACGGTCGCCGTTGAACTCAAACAGGACCTGCTCTGAGCGATTTCGTGACTCGAAATTTGTTCTAAACAAAACTATTCTCCACCTGACATCAAATTTAGGCCTTTGGGAACGAAATAAGAAATGCAAGGCACGCGCGGCGCGACGCGGCGAAGTGTCTCATTGTGCCACATCGCCGCGTCACCTATAACTTCGACACAACCACTTTATGCATCCGAATTCCAGTTGGAGGAGTGTTCTACGACTGTAATACATTGTTTCCAGGCAAAAATTCTGAACCCAACTCCTCATCTATCATACCTGTTGCAATCCCAGCCACCAACCGAATAGGCAATTCCTGTAGAACCGCTAGGCCAATCACCCAGACTCGAATGATTTCTGGAATAGTTTGAATCTATGCACTAGGCCTCGTACCTCCCGCGGAACAACTCATTCTCAAAAGGCACTTCACAGTTAGTCGAACCAACCAGTCCCAGCACAGCCACTGTGCAGCCGCTGTTGAACTCAACCACCGCTGCCAGCAGTTTTATGGGTCAAATTGTGTGCCGGCTCGAAGCTATTGAACAAATTATCTACAACATAAGCATTGGAACATCATACACAGCATATACGAGACGCGCGGCGCGGCGCGGCGAAGTGTATCATTGCGGCACATCGCCGCGTCGTATATAACTATCGAACAAACACCCTTTGTGTGAAAATTCGAGTTGGGGGAATGTTTACCAATTGTTTTACATTGTTTTTAACCAAAACATGTAATCCCAAATTTTCATTGCTTACACCCAAGTTCAATCTGACATCGGCCGAATAGGGAATTTCTGAAGAACCGCGGGGCCAATTACTCTGAGTCGAATGATTTGTTGAAAAGATCGAATGTAAGCACTAGGCCTTGTACTTTCAGGGGAACCATTCATCCTCAAAAAAGCACTTCACAAGTTCGGCGAGGAGCCAGTCCCAGCACAGCCACTGAGCCGGCGCCGTTGAACTCAAGCACCGGCTAGAAGGAATGCTATATACCAAACTGTGGGCCGGCTCGAAGATACTGAACTAAGTATCTACAACTTAAGCATTGGAAAGTCATTTACAGCATATACGAGCCGCACGGTTGCGACGCGGCGAAGTGGCTCATTGCGCCACATCGCCGCGTCACCTATAACTTGTGCACAACCACTTTACCCATCCAAATTCTAGTTGTAGGAGTGTTCTATGACTGAAATGCATTGTTTTCAGACAAAAAATCCCAATCCCAATATTCATTCGGACCCAAGTTGCGATCTCAAGCATCGACCGAATAGTGAACTTCTGAAGTACTACTGGACCGATTGCCGAGAGGCTAATGATTTATTGAACGAATAGCATGTAAGTACGAGGCCTGGTACTGTTTATTGCACCACTCATACCAAAAAGCCCTTCTCGCAGTTGGTTGAACTTGCTGTGTCGGCACAGCCACTGTGCAGCCGTCGTTGAGTGAACCACACGTTGACAGCGGTCTCTTTTTGGGCCGAATTCTGCGCCGACTCGAAGATGATGTACAAAATATTCATAGCGTAAGTGTCTCAAAGTCATATATAACATATACGGGATGCACGGCGCGGCGCGGCGAAGTGACTCTATGAGCCACTTCGCCGCGTCACCCATAACATTCGAATAGACACTCTGTGCTTCCAGATTCCAGTTGGGGGACTGTTTCTTACTTTGATACATTGTTTTTGGGCAAAAAGACCAAAACCAAAAATCATTCTGTACCAACTGCAAGCACCCCATTCATCGGCCGAATAGGGTATTTCTGAAGAACCACTGGATCGATTGCCGGGACTCCAGTAATTTATGGAACAAATAGCATGGACGCACCAGGCCTGGTACCCCTTGTTGCACTACCCCTGCTCAGAAGGCCCTTCTCACCGTTGGTTCAAACAGCTGCCCCAGTACAGCCACTGTGCCGCCGCCGTTGAATTCAACCAAAACCCGCTCTGAGCTCTTCCGCGGGCCAAAAATTGGTCTGGATGACGTCACTGTCCCGTTGACTCGCAAATTGGGTACGGGCAAGGTAAAAATGGAATTCAAGAGATGCGCGGCGAAGTGTCTCGCCCCGCCACATCGCCGCGTCACATATAACCTTCAACAAACACTCTGTATGTCCAAATCTCAGTTGGGGGAATGTTTTGCCAATGTAATACATTGTTTTCACCGAAAAACCACAACCCAAATTCTCGTTAACCATCCCTGTGGCAATCCCAGTCCCCGACCGAATAGGAAATTTGCGCTCAACCACTGGGACGATTGGCCAGAGTCAAATTATTTCTTGAACAGATCACAGCGACTCACTAGGCGTGGTACTTTCTCGGCCACCATTCCCAGCCAGGAGGCACTTCTCAAAGTGGTCGAACCAGCGGCCGAAAGCACAGCCACCGTGTGGTCGCCGTTGAACTCAACCAGGACTTGCTTTGAGCTATCTCGCGACCAAAAATTGGTGACACACAGCAAGAAGATGCAAGGCACTCGCGATGCGCCCCGGCACACTGTCACATCGCCGCGGCGCCTATAACTTCTCGACAAACCATCTCGACGTCCCAATTCCAGTTAAGGGATTTTTTTACAACCGTGATACATTGTTTCCATGCACATGAACGGGACTGAAAGTCTCATACATCATTGTTGTGGTAATCCCAGTCGTTTCGGACCGAATATAGAGTTTCAGCAGAAACACAGGACTGATTGGCATAAGTGAAATCATTTGTTGAAGGCGTGGGAGTGCTGCGCTAGGTGTAGTACATGCCGTGGCGAAATTCATCCTCCGAAGGTTCTTCACATTTGGTTGAACTGACCAAATAGGAGATTTCTGAGGAACCACTGTTGGGGTTTTCGAGCCCCGGACACCATCTACAAAGGCTCAAGGCTACGCACTAGGCCTGAACTTCAAGTATGGATAAGCTGTACTTCAACGGTGTGCAGCATTTGAGTTCAGCAACCGAATAGGGATTTTTTGCGGGAACCATCTCGGTGATTTACTAGTGCTAAACATTTTTTGAACGGTTTGGAAGGGACAGATAGATGCTCGCATGAAACCCGCCACAACTCACCCCAGGCGTTCTCGATATCTGGCTGTGCAAAGTCGGGTTACTGTTGTAAGAACCACTGACTTTTGACTGACCTGCTTTCCTGCTCGAAGGGCACTTGAAAGTCTCAAGGCTTTGTATCAGGGATCATCTGCTGTAACCTTGCAAGGGTAAGTGTAGGATATATGGGACACAATACGGGATTTCTAAGGAGCCACCCAGCCAATTTCCGAGAGTCCAATGATTTTTTGAACGGATCGGGATGATGCAAGGTGTAGTATTTGCCTCGGCGGAATTCACGCTCAAAAGGTTTGTCATAGTTGGGGAAATAGGGTGTTCCTCGAGCCATTCCAAGACCCAAGAAGTATATTAAAGAGCGCCAAGGTGCTAGTAGGCTTCCCATCTATAAATCGTTCTCCACCCGCGCGCACAATTCTGGTTCAACCACTAAACAGAAATTTCTTGCCAGTGATTTCCATGAGCCTAAACGAGTCTTGGGAAGAGCGACACAGTAAACATGTCATAGAATGTGGCCTTAGAAATGTCCATAATTCAACTCGAGAGCTGGTGAAATGTCGCATGCACGGAGCCACTGGAGTCGCTGCATTCGGTTCAACTGTCACATCGAGCTGAGTCAGAGTCAGACTAGGAGGTGCAATCATAGATGCACGGTGACTGCTGTATTCCTCTATTCGCTCTCTGAATTCGCATCCACCGAGATAATGCTGCGCCCATATGGCTATGGTTCGTCGGAGCCGCGCAGTTTCTGATAGTGGAATGAAGATGGTCCACAACCACTGCCAGACTACCCTAGTGCCTTGTTTCTCGCTCGTACGCATGCAGGAACGCCGAGTCAAGAAGGTTCTAACTACCCACACTATGTTTATTACAGCCGAACAGCTTTCCAAGGTTCCATTCATTGAACTTGGACCCCTATCGCCCATGCTTGATTTGGTTGGGTGCGGCCTGGGGTCGAGTAAGGAACTGTCTCGCAAGGACTTCTAGATACATTACATCTGCTGGCCGTACGTTGCCGCGGATATTAGTGCCGCACCTATCAACAAATCGCGGGTTTCTGGGCTTCCGTACTTACCTGCCACACATTTGAGTGGGTAGTCAAGATATGGTACTTCCTTTGATGGTGCGTTTACAATGATCGACGGACGCAATTCCCAAGTGAGTTGAACCGGGCGGGGTTAGTTTCTCCGTCGCTGCTAGCTCTCAATTTGGAATGAGAAACGCCGCTGAAAAAAAAAAGAGCAGCCCAGTTGTTGAAGAATATCGAACCGTGGGAAGTTGGGAACAGCTTGAAGCGAGGAGGGTTCACATTGCGCAAGCACTCAAATGATTGCTGGGGAGCAAATAGAACAGCAAGAGATTGGAAAAATGGCGGCTGGAGTGAGTGAGATATTGGCGAGTGAGCGGCTGCATTTGTTTAGAGATTCGTTGAAATAGCCGACGAGCGCGCCGTCAATCTAAGGGAGCGGCGGTGGAAATAGGGCCGCGGCACTGTGCGGC
Organism: Mycena polygramma; assembly: GCA_029449255.1. Lineage (NCBI taxonomy): Eukaryota > Fungi > Basidiomycota > Agaricomycetes > Agaricales > Mycenaceae > Mycena > Mycena polygramma. Next base: position 84,427 of record JARKID010000049.1, read on the forward strand.
GATGGAAAACATCGACGCGGCGACCACACGCGGCGACGCGGCGATGTGGTGTCAGGTCGCGGCGGTGCTCCCATGTGACGCGGCGCGCCGCGGCGCCAAAGCGGCGGACGCGGCGAATTAGCCTAGCCCCAGCAAAACCCTTACACGGTTACACCTTTTGAAAGAACTGTTTAACGTGTTCTTGAATCGGGCGGTACGTCCAGTCCGCTGGGTTATCTATCCATTCATTGACGTTGATTAGGGGTCCTTCGATACTTCTGCGTCTCTAGTCCTTGGACTCGTTACATGTGAGCCAAATTCCGTCGCAAAATTTATTTTTCCTCGACGATTCCTGTCAGTTTCGGCGCAAGTCTCGGTAGAGCAGGAACTGACGCCCATTTTCGAAAACTTCAAGCAAAGCCTAGAAAACACGAACGCTGGCGGAGACACTGCGATTTACGATGCTCTGGATTCGGCCAGGCGCATGCTGACACAGTATCGACCCGACCTCCCGAATCTGCGAAAGCGCGTAATCATTGTCTCGGACGGCGAGGATACAAGCTCGACTGCGTCGGCACGGGAAGTTTGTCTCGCCTTGCAGCGGGCTCGGGTCATCGTCGATTCAGTTCAAGTGGGCCGAAGAAGCGATCCCGTGTTACACTCCATATCTGTGGCCACGGGTAGCGATCCTCCTTGCCGTGACATTCTTTTGCTGAGCCGTTTTACATAGGGGGCTATCGCTTCTCACCAAGGACGTCGCTTGCCGATGCATTGAGCATTTTTGTATGTTTGTCGCTTTTGTTGCTGCCCCGATATGCTGAACCGGACTTTCAGGATCTGGAGACGATGCTGTTCTCAGGAGAGCGTCCACCGCGCCCCCGCATGCCGTTTGCTACATCCGACTCCCAGTTGCGCACGTATCAAGACATGCACGTCCACCGTATCGATATGATCACCGTTGACAAGTTCCCTCCCCGCGCTGAGCATCCACTGCTGAAACAGCCGGTGAAATCCGCTGCCACTTTTGTTGGAATGGCTGGCAACGGCGATGACCGCATGAAGCGGATTATGCGAGAGGTAATCCCGATGCGAGTTGACCATGGATTACCTCTCATTCACTGCTTCAGATAAAAATCTGTCGTGGCTGACCCGCACCCCAATATTGACGTGTACTTCAACGACTCTGACATGTCGTTTCTCAAAATTATCTTGGAGGTACGCTTTTTGTCGTAACATTTATTTCATGAAGGCTCAACCGCATGGAAGGCGCCGAATGACGTCCCGAACTGCCCGTACAGGGGTGCCACTTTCCTGCTGACGTGTTCCTTACCCGCGGGATACCCGCGCGATCCGCCAGAAGTTCGTTTCGTGACCTTTATCATGCACCCCAATGTAAGGATCTCCGTCCTGCTTGCTATCATCCGTGCTAACAATCTCGTTGGTACAACAGGTGTCAAAGCAAGGAAAAGTGAGTCACGACGTCTCGGATTTCAATGTCCCGCTGAACATTGAACGCGTTGACAGGTCTGCATCGCCGAACTTGGACGCCTGTGGTCCTCCGATATCACTCTGAAGGAGATATTCAGCCTCGTATATGGCACCCTGCTCACACCCGATCTCGAGAACCCGCTCGAGATCCAGGCGTCGTTGAAATATTGTAAGATCCATTTTATCAATTGAGCCGGAAAGGTTCTGACTCGATCTACAATTTTAAAGACGAGGACGACGGGACCTACTATTTTTGACTGGGTAACCGGCCAAACGGGCTAGCCGGCCATTCACTCTGTACAACAAAAGCAACCCAACATATGCCTAAGTGTGAAGTTGGGGGGCCAAGAGGGACCTATGGCGCTGGTCCATACCGAAATTCAACCGAATGTGATGTTCGGATCACATATTGTGGCATGTTTAGGCTCGGCCGCACAGCCCCGATCAGCGTTTCCTTGGCTTCCTGCGACTGCCCTCCACCTTGCTCCCTCAGTTCTTCATCGTTCCGCAATTTTTTGGGCTCATTCTACTCCCACAGTCTTGGGCTTCCTTCTGTGATGCCACAGAACGCACATCCACCTTGTCCACCGCTGTGACAACCCAGATACCTCGTCACTCCCATAAGTTGTCGGTCAGACGGTGAAAGGGTTGCACAGGAGAAGCGGATGGAATCAAGATTCGACGGTTTAGATATGAATGAAGACAAAGATACAACAAAGTTGAATCTTTAATCTAATCCACAACAAACAACCTAATCCTAAACACTTTACTACTTCTACCGCCGAGTTCGTATTGTAATGAGGGGAGCAGGTAATTAAGGGGTTGCTGTCTTAGACGTGTGCAGCGCGCGTGTGATCTGAGTGAAGTAAGGCTTGGTAACCGAAGTTATAGCACCCTATTCGCAAAGTGGATTGTAAAGCGTCCAAAGCTATATGCCAAAATCCCAAACGTATCCAATCCAAGGCTATGCAACAAGCCTGTAACGATTCCAAGTCCCAAGGCTATACAACAAGCCGGTCACAATTCCAAAGGCTATACCACAAGCCAAATCCCAAATCAAAGGCTATACCACAAGCCAATTCACAAGCCACAGGTTCAATACAATTCACAATCAGTCAGGAGTCCAGGAGTATCGCCAGGGGCGTGCAGAGATTTATATTATAACTTGGAACGGCACTATTCTGAATAGAGTAGCCCTGAGTGACAAGTCCAGATCCGATGTAACGGCGCACTGGAAAGTAGCCGTGTAATCAAAGACCCAAGATTTCAAGATGCGAAGCGATGAAATCACAACACAACACAAAAACCCTAAGATCTAATTTATATTTATCACAACTCGAGCTTCAATTGTTATCCTTTCAGCGTGCGTATGTGAGTTCGGGGAAGTAAGACCAGTATAGTCTGTCCGAAACAATGTACTTCAGTCTAAGAGTGGGCGGACACTTTCTTTATGAAAAGCTAGCGGGCGGCGCGTCTAGTTGCTACTACCGGCCGGAGCGAGTAGAGACTTTGCTTTTCGGGCGGACGAGAGACTTGAACTTCTGAAATGAGGGAGAGCGGCACCGGCGGTCAGTCTAAACCGTGCCAGGGAATTAGCGACGGCCAGACGATTGACGAGGTGTCTTCAACTCAGACCCAGGCGGACGACTCTTTCACTGAAAAGCCGGCGGCTCGGATTCGAAGGCTAGGCTGGCAGACGGTCTAGTCTGGCGGACTTCCTCTTACTCTGACAACGGACACTACTTCGCGTTGACTGCTTCTCACTTCAATGCTTCCGTCTATCAAATCGTCTATTCAAATCCTCTTAGTCTACTATATGGCCCGTAAAGTGGGGGGGATAGTCTACTGGCTAATTACAGGGTATACCGAGTCTTTTTATACAAACCGCTGGGTCACAAAAGGAGATATAAGGAAACTGTCCGGAACACAGTGTGGGTAAAGATCAGTAGTGTGGCCAATGGCGGCCGGGGTATTCTCATCCGTGGGTATAATCGTCTCAGTCAGCAGGCGGCCCATGTGGGCCGGCTGTGCGCCAAGAAGGTTGTCAGGCCGCCCGGACGAAGCTCCGCCCGGTCGCAACCTTCCCGCCTGCTCTTCCTTGGTGTGGGGACTTGTGCGTCCGCCCGCTCAAGCCCTCCGGCCGGTATCTTCTAGCTCATCTTGTGCCCCGTTCGTGTTTCCTAGGCGCGCGCCGCCCGTCTCATCTTGGAGCCAGCGGCCGGATCGAACCATCTTCTGTCAGCCGCCAGGAACAACGATCCTTGATCGTGGATCCTCATGCGTGTGGGCGGCTGATGAAGGTTCTTAGATCCCAGCCGGCCGGTTGCGTCTTCTCGGATTTATCGGACGGCCGAATGAACCGTCCGCCCGAATCTTATCTTCTAAGATTGTCCCGCCCGTAGCTAGCACTCCGCCCGGTAGTGGGCGGCTCGCTCTAAGATAGTAGTTCCTCTTGTTCGCCTCGAGTACACAAAGGTTCGGTGGTTAGCCGCCCCTCTGAGCCGGCCGGTTAGGTACATTGGAGGCCCCACTGAGCTAGGGGCTCAGTGCTGAGTCCTTTGAACGCGTGATTGCCCGCCCGCTTTCGACTGTCAACAGCAAGTATACCGTTCCGAGGAGAACGTATACTCTGCAACTTAGCCTTACATTCCCGCAAATAGGTGTTTCAAAGGATGCGAAAACCAGCGGTTTTCACCGGTGGCTCGTCACCCACCATATCATCTCCCCCTTTCTTAAGATCTCAACTGTCCGCAGTTTATTTATAGCTTGCGGGCGGCCGTACGAGCTCTCTAGTCAGGCGGGCGGGTTCATCTGTTCGACAGCCAGTTGTCAATCAACGGCGTCTCAACGGTCGATCAGTAAGGCCCGACCGATCCGGTTAATTCTTAGGCGCCGCTAGTTCTCAACCGTGGGAATTATTTCATTAACGGCCCACAGTTACTTCTAGGACATTCTTTTTCTATTCAGTCACTTCGAGTCATCCTGACTGCGGAGGTTCTCCTACTGCGGTTCCGCAGTACCAATCGTTGGAAAGAGAACCAATCCGTGCCAGAACTGCCAAAACAGGCAATTAACGCGCCAATCCCGAAGAGACAATCCATGATTGTCGTCTATCAATAGAACTATGGGTCCCGAGAAATTCTATCTGGGTCGCCGGAGAGTCTCCGACATCACCCGGCGGACAGTTTTATTGCCTGGGAAAGTTTTAAAAGATTATTTCGAACTCCGCCGCTGTGGCGTATATAAGGAGGGTTGTTTTCCTGAGTTCACCATCAATTTCCCGTCCCTTTCTCGTTTCGCGTAGCACTACTTTCCGTCTTTTAAATCTTTCGCGTTACTTCCCATAACCCTTCCGTCTAATTCCGCTGGTTTTGCTGAGTTGAGAATGAGCCGCTCGTAAGGCCCTTACGCCTGACGGTAAGTTCAACCCCCACTAACCGTGTGCGTGTGCAGCACGATGCCTCCGCCGTCTCGTTCTGTGTCGTCGTCTCGCCGTCCGGCCGGGTTGCCTGCTGCACCTCCCGACTTGTGGCTCCACCTTCGCAAGATCCCGTCCGGCGATTGGTCTCAAATGCGCGACCTCGGCTGCCCCGACCTGCTCGATACGTTCGATCCGCGAGACATCCTTCACTTCCTGACGACTTATTCTTCTGAGTTGGTACGTCCGTCTATTATTTGTCCGGCCGCCCACTGTTACACAGCGGGCGGCGCGTCTTTCGCACCATTCTGACTTATTTCGCCCAGCGTGCGAGCGTCAACGCGTGCCTCCCCTACATCGATGACGAGGTGATGCCGTCGGCCTTGCTCAGTTTCCACCAAGGTCTCAGCCGCGCGGTCGCCTCCCTCGATGAGGACGCTGTGATCGACAACGGGTTGGACGGTGTGACTTGGCCGCCGGACGCGTTTAGCTCTACCACGGTATGCCGTTTATTTTCGAACCGTCCGTCCGGCCGACTTATCGCTCCGCCTAGCCCCTCCCCTTGACCAAAGCTGAAGCCCGCAACCTTGAGCGTCCGCACCCGAAGCTTTACGCTACTTTCAAGGCACCGGCTCCGCCTTCCTCGTCTTCTTTTGGGATGCCTGGCTTGCGGCCGCCCACCGCGCCTTCGTCTTCGTTCCCTGGCTCAGGTTACCCCTACGTGAGTCCTATCCCGTCCTGGTGGGCGGCCGGCCGGTTTTTACAATTTTAAACAGGGGCCTCTTCTTCCGCCCGCCGACGTCGAAATGGGACCTCCCGAGGATGCGGACGCGAAGCGCGACCGCCTGATGGCAAGCCTGAGCAGCGGGCCCACCACCCCGGTGAGTTTTTCATCTCATCTTTCTTCAGGATGCTGGCGGGCGAGCTTACGCCCACCAGTATTCTTCTTCGCTGAAGCCAGCGCCACACCGTCCGGGCAGCCGAGCTGCTCAGGGCAGAGGCGGGCGGTCGGCCGGGGAGTCGGACAGTTCAGCCATGCCCCCGCCGTCATCCGCGTCGGTTTCAGCGTCGTCCCGCCAGCAATCGTTGGCTAGCGACACTTCTAAGGTACGTCTTTCTCATTCTTTTCCCGGTTTTTCCCGGCCGCTAACACGGACTTTAATTCCTGCAGGCGACCGTACCAGGGGTTATCAAGGTCAAACATGAGTCCGGCCAGCAGCCCGCCAGCCAGCAGCCCTCCGGCGGGAAAGAGAAAGAGAAGAAGAAGGGGAAGGGCAAAGGGACTCAGAACGCGCCCATGGTTCGTCTCCGCCCACCTCCTTCTTGCTCCGCCCGGGTTCTGAGACATCTCAATTTTACAGGAGATTTCCGACCCCGAGATCCCGCCCAACAGTGAGTGCCGTCGGCCGCTCCTTCTGCCGTTAGAACCATCGCGATCTGCGTAACCAGTGATCATCAATAGTCACGAACTTCTTTTCAGGGGGTTGGGCCGCCCGCCAAGTGTCTCCCGCCCACTACCTGCAACATGCAATCACCCGGCGACGTGCGTATTGACGAGTCAATCTTCCCGCCCGCCAGTCAGGCCTTGGTGCGCCATTTGTATACGGTAGTGAGTGATATTGGTGGCAGACAGTCCGCCCGCCCATTCTTCTTGTCTTATGCCTTCAAGCCCGACCTAGTCTGTCATCGGTGTGCGGACGCCCAGCAGTCCTGCACTTTCGTCCGCTGGGGGGCTCGGTGCGCCGATTGTAGGCAAGAGGGACATATGAACTGCTTGTTCCTCAGCCGCCTGTGGTGGTACCAGGAGCATCCGCCGGGCGGTACTGAGGTGTTTTCTTACAACGAGCGTGCGTCGGCCGGTCAAGACCATTTCTCCGCCCGCTTATTGATACTTCCAGCCGCCGCCTTTGCAGAGCTCTGGCACTACCTCTCCTTCCGGGACCTTCAGCCCTGGATTTTTGAGGGGTGCCTCGACAACGGCTATCCTATCGGTCTCATCTTCAGCAACAAAGATTATATCGATTCCATCAGGAACGCGGAACTCCTCCGCCGGCTGATTTCTGTATACCAGGCGGAAGACCGCCAGCTGCTGTTCGACTTTGCATCTCGTCGCCTAACTATGCTGTCCGACTTTGTTCCAACGCCTTCGGAGTCTCAGGCGGCTGGTACCGTAGTCCGCCGCCTCTCGAGTAGTACCTAGCGGGAGCTGTTTTTCAATGATCAAATCTCGATCACTTCTCGAATTTTTCCACCCCGCTGGACCCTGGCGCGGATCCTTCTTTTTATTCTTCCCAACCGATCACCCTTATCATCGGGCAATCAGCGGGCAACATCTGACCAACGGGCGGCGGAGATATATATTTTTCAGGGTCTAGCGACCGCCCGCAGGATATTCTTCTTCTCGACTTTGCTCCTTCACGCGTAGACACCCATATGTCTCCGCCCGAAGGATTGCGCCTTCCTGGCGAACCAAACGGCTCCTTCGTGCTCCTCCAAACCCGCTTCGTAAGTGTCCGCCCGGTCCCTCTGGCTTCATTCTGAGCTCAGTTGAAACAGCCTAGTAACGACTGCGTCCGCTGCACTGCTGATGGGCGCCATTGTATCTGGCTGCAGTGGGCCTTGCCCTGCTTTCGTTGCCTTTTTATCGGGAACCGCGACTGCTGCTACCTCAGCTTCGATCTTTGGAGCGACGAATACGCCCGTGGGCGGGAATCTAACCCATCAGGTTCTTCAGGTGCGCCCTTCTGTCTTTTCATCTTATAGCGGTTGACCTTTCCCAAAGGTGCCCGCCAGCGCCTCGATGACCAGTACTTTGCTGAATGCCGCCCGGTCTTCAACCAAGTTTTCGCGGCCGACCTCCTGTCCAAAGGGGACGAAGTCGTTCGCCATGTCTTGTCCGGCTGTACCGATGTCAAGGAGCTTTTCGTCCTCATCCAGAACTGCACTGAGCTTCGCCGTCCGGCGAACGTTATCAACCTTCTTCGTGAACGGCTCGACGTGCTTTGCGCTAGACATGGGCTTGTCTTGCCCGCTAACATGCAGTTGTAGATAGTCTATCTTCCGTCTGAAATACAATCTTTCTGCTTTGCCCGCCTGGTTTTACCCTTCCGCCTGAGCGTTTCAGAATCGATAAATTATTCTGTTTCGAGGGGATCCTTTCTGGGCTAAATGCAGGGTCTTATCGTAATCCCTCCCCCTATCTTTTTGAAACGGCAACTGTCCCCAGTTGATGCCATGGAACCGACCACGAGGAGTGCGCATCCCATGGGTGCAAATCATATGGGAAGCAGCCGGTTCCGCGGAAGCAACCGCCCGTCAAGAGGAATATGGGGCGATAAATTTTCTGAACCCTGATTTATTTTCTCGTCAGCGGCGGACTTGGCCGATGCATCGGATAGCCGGCCAGATATAAAAGCAGGCGGGCGGTGGGTGCTTCTGCATCCCAAATTTTCCCCTCGTTTTTATTACCAGTCCTTCTACCCCAAAAATCTACCATGTCCAAAGCCGATTTTGTCGCCGCCAAGGGCGAGTTTGTCAAGGCCATCGACACCGCCCGCTCCCTGGGCAAGTACAACGCGCCCATCGAAGCTCGCCGTGCTCAGCTCGAGGATATTGGAGCTGCTGGCGTGAGTCTTATTGCACCGTCGTGGCCCGGTTGACTTGCGCTTTGAACAGGCCCGCCTGGCTCCGATGCAGGCTTACGTCTTGGACGAGGCTGAAGAGGCCCTCCGCCAGGAGTGCTTCGCCGCCCGGCAGTTGTACCACCAGCTCCTCAACCCGGAGACCAAGCCCAACTTCGCTTACCCCAGTGGCTACGAGGTTATCCGTCAATTCACCAAGGTGATCCAGTCCGAGCGCACCAAGAAGCAGGCGGCTGCAGCTCCAGCTCCCGCCGCTCCGCCCGCCGCCAAAAAGGAGAAGGTAGCCCGCCCATCGCACTTTTTCTGCGCAGCTGACACGGCTCCCCCTTTCTTACAGAAGGTTACTCGTTCCTCCACCGCTGCCAAGAAGAGTCCTCCCGTCGCTGTTGATGATAGCGACGACGAGGTCTCCATCATCGTTGGTGAATCCGTCGCCGACAGTACCCCAGCTGATGAGGTATGTCTTGAACAGCTAGCCGATGCTGTTTATGCGGTGACTGACGCCGTTATTGCCCGTGTTTCTCAGATGAATGTGGACGACGACAACCAGCCGGCCGGTGGCAGCAAGGCTTCCCAAGGCACTGCCAAAGGCAAGAAACCCAAGGAGGGTGGGCGCGCTGTGAGTTGCCCTCTTTCTCCTTTACCTTTCTTCGTCTCACCGCCCGGTTTAAGGCGAGCCCTGCTCCTAAAAAGGGGCGGGCGGCCAAACGTCCTCGGGTAGCCGGGATCGACGCTCTCTTTCACGAGGACGCCTTCCTTACGGCCGGTAAGAATTAATCTGTCTGTCTGGGTTTCATATTCACCGACGCCCTTCTTCAGCGACTGCCGAGTTCTACTTGACTGGCCCGCACACGGCATCGCTCATGGAAGAGGTCACCAGCGTGCAGAGCATGTCTACCGACTTCCTCAACAACTCCCTCGCCATGCGCAAGCGCATGTACTTCATCATGGTCGAGCTGGCGGTGATCCACGAGCAGTTTCGCAGCTCGCTTATCCGCCGCCAGCAGCTTATCGAGGAAGGCGAGTTCATTGGAGAGAAGCTTCGTACTCACCCGGACAACGCCACTGGGGTGGACGCCATGGTCCCTTAGGTAGCCGGCCGGTTCAGCCTTTCTACACCCCGCTTCTTAACCATCTAGTTTTGTCACTCGTTTAGGACACCCGCCCGTACTTTCTCCCGGTTGTTTAGTAGCCCCCTTTCCTGTCGCTAGCCTAGCTGTGTGTAGTCGTTCTCTCGAATACTAGCTTGGCTTGGTCGACTCATTGAGGGGAAACACCGTTTACTTTTTCCAGGCGGGCTGCTTGTGCCGCCGCCCGAGTTCTGGGGCGCCTCGGCCGGTCTTCTGTGTCAGACTCTTCCTCCGAGGCGTCCTCTATCCATGGTTCGTCAGACTCAGCGGGCGGTTCGACATAGTTGTCGTTCACACCCAGCCGGACATTCTCGAACTGGTAGTCTCGGCCTTGGTAAAGCTCTAAGCCCTCGTCATTTATCATTTCTTGTAGCGTTTCCGCTGACAGGTCTATCAGGTCGTGGATGTTATCCGGCAGCTTTATCGCCCGCCGCTGTTCAAACGGTACTACCCTGAATTGCGCAATCTTCGATTGGAAAACTGAGCCATCCATTTCAGCGACTATGTAGCTCCCTCCAACAGTCCGCCTGATGACTATCACGGGCCCCAAGTAACGATTCATCATCTTCGTGTTCAAGGATTTCTCCACTACGGTATTGCGTACCAGAATAAGGTCGCCCGGCTGGAAGTTGTAGTCCTTGATGGTGTGAGCGTGCGCAGCCTCATATTTCTTGACTGCGGCCAGCTTTTCAGCCGACACCTGCTCGCGCATCTCCTCAACATGCGTGTAGTGCTTGGCCAAGGCTTGCGCCCGATAACCAATCAATTCAGCTGTTGTGAGTGTCCGGCCAGGCAACTCTACCAACCACGTAGCTTCTTCAATGTCTAGCGGGAGGGTTGGGTGGGCGCCTGTTACCATAAAGTAAGGCGAGCAGCCGGTTCCTCTCCTCACCGTGACGCGGTCCGCCCAAACGACTTGCGGGAAGAACCAGTACCATTTTCCCGGGTTCCCGCCCGTTGCTTTGACAAGAGTCTGCCGTATTGGCCAGTGCCCATTCTCGACCTTTCCGTTTGCTTGAGAGTTATAGGCTGAAACCCTAATCCCCCGTACACCGTACTTAGACTCGAGGTAAGCTACGGCCGCCAGAAACTGGGGAGCGTTGTCTGTTACCAGTTCAACCGGACAACCCCATCGGCAGATAATGTCTTCAAGGATAAACAATGCTAAGGTTCGAGCATTTTCATTCTTAATGGGCCTTGCTTCTAACCAGCTCGACAGCGAACAACGGGCGTCAACTATCTTGTTGAAGCCGTTTGAAGGGGTGCCCACTACCATCACATCAATATGAACCACCTGGAACAGCGAGGGAGTGTACGTTACTACCGGCGGAATCCTTAACAGGGTTTTCTGGCGGAGCTGGCACAACTCGCAACACTTGATGTACCAGTTGACGTCTCGTTCAATTTCCGGCCACCAGAACCTTAACTCAATTAGGGCCTTAGTTGCGAAACCTCCTCGATGGCCGAGACTGTCATGCGCGGCCCTCATCATGTACATACGGTGGTCTTTGTCCACTACTAACTGATGAAGAGAACCTTCAGAAGCCTTCTTATACAGCCGGCCGCTGTCGCTTATGAAAAAGCTGGCGGCGAACCGTAAGAAGCTCTGGAATTCTTTATCATTCATGCCTTCCGGCCGGCGAGTGGTGTCTTTCCACCACTCCCGCAGTAGCAGCAGTCTTTCGTCCGCCCGCTTGCCAGCTTCCGATCTGTGGTCTTCTGAATATGGCTCCCGCTTCTCGGGATCGTACTTCAATTCTAGTCCAGGAATTAGGGGTTCTCCCGCCGGGCGGGGACCCAATTTCAAGGGCTTCTTCTTTCTGGTTTGAGCGAATGATTCAACCAGCGGAACGTCCTTGCTCGAACTCGCCGTTTCCAGCAACGGTCGGGCGGAGGATAGCTCATCGTAGAAATCACCCGGCCAATGAGCTTCCCGCTGGGTAAGCTGAACCATGTACCCTCCACGCGTGTCGATGTCCTTTTTAAAGTCTTCGAATTCACGGATGGGCGGCCAGCTTGCACTTTCCGGATGCAGGCCAGGCGGGTCGTTATTATCGAACTCAACTTCTTTGTTGGGATATTCGGGATCTCCTGGCTGTACTGGGCGGCGGGATAGTCCGTCCGGTCCAAACGTTCGGCTGGGAACATGCTTCAGTGTAAAGTGGAACATGAGAATCTCTTCAATCCAACGGTTGATTGTGGCATTAGGCCCCATTCCCGGGTGATCCAACATGCCCTTCAAGTATTGTGCATCGGTTTCAACTACAAGATTGCGGCATCCCAAAAGCCAGTACTGCAGGGCGTCGAGTATCCTCTTCAACCCAAACAATTCCCGCTTAGGCTGTGAATACCTTGCCTCCCGCTCATTGAGTGGAATGGAGTGGAAGCGGGCGTAATACTTCTTTTTGGGGTCTAGCGGATCACATTGGTAAACGTGTGCGCCGACTGCCATCCACGAAGTATCGACCGCTAACACAACCGCTGAGATCCAGTCATAGTTGAGTGGCTTGAGCGCCGGACAATCCTTCAATGCATCTTTCAAGGCCTGCATAGAGGCCGCCTGATCGGGTCCCCACACGAATATAATCTCCTTCCTGACCAGCCGCTGGATGGGCTCGGCTTTTGTCGAGTAATCCCTTATGAACATTCTCATAACTCCGACGGTACCCAAGAAAGCCCTTACTTCGTGGAAGTCCTTCAATGGCCCCCACCTTTCGATGACCCCGATTCTATCGTCGTCTGGCTTCATTCCTTCATAGGTACAGACATGGCCAACAACTTTGAACACACTCCTACAAACCTGCAGCTTCTTTCCGGAGACCGTGGCACCAGCGTACCCCAGTCGCATCAGGATTCTATTGCAGTCGTTCAGGTGTTCCCAAACGAACCGCCTGATTTGCGGGTTTTCTGGAATGGTTTCTTCTGTCCCGTCCGCCAGCTCGTATCTCGTGGGCGGCCCGCGAGCAGGCACATCGTCAATATACGGCCGGGTGACATGTGGAATCTCATCCCTTAGAATGTATGTCACATCCTCGTGAAATATGGGAACTGAGTTAGTCCAACCCTGAGGCAACCTAACCAGCCTCAGCGCACCGAAGGGTGTTTGAAACGTGGTGTAGTCCCGCGAGTCCGGATGGATCAGGCGGTGGTTATACCCAGAGTACAGATCAAAGGTTGAACCACACGACCGCCCAGCGAAATGTTCCGCCAGGTCGGCCGCTCCGGGCGGCACACCAGAATGCGCTATGGTAACCGCGTTCAGTGGCTCCAGAGAGTGTACCAATCTTATTGACTTCTTATCACTCTTTATGACGCCGAAGTATTTAGTGCGATATGGCCCGTTGGAGGGTTCATATATATCCGCCTTGATACTTGCTCGGAGAACCTTGCAAACTTCCTCTAGCTGGCCGGGCGGAATTGGAATATTTCTCTCAACCCACACCTTATGGTCTGCCTTTACTGGAAATCTGACGGGCGGGAAGAATTCTTCTTTGAACGTTCCCCTCTCCTCGTCCGTCCAAGCTACTGTATTCTCGTGGATAGACAGCAACTGGTGGACAGCGTCCATCTCAACTTCATTCAGGAAACCGTCATTATGCAACTCATCTACCAACTCTTTTCGCTCCTGGGTATATTGTCCCACGGGAACGAACTTGGGCGGGTTAGGATCCAGCGGAATTAGCCCGGCTAACGGATCCCCAGTGATGTTGCGTTCTATCCGGAACTCTTCTGACAGTGGTTCAAACACCGGCCGCACCTTGAGGGCTACGGGCTTATACTTCTTGCCCACTAAGACCTCCTTCAAATTCAGGTTTATATCTTCAAGTTTAATCTCTTCTTGTGTAAAGACAGCCGGGAGGTCTGTACGAGTTTTATTTTCTTCAAAACCCGGGACCACCCAGTCCGCATAGGTACAGCATTTACAGCGCTCTCCGGCCGTATGCTTCGAACGCTCTTCGCCTATAGCCACTTCATCTGACTCGGCGGCTAAGAAAGCCTTCAACACATCCACCGGCTGAGAGGTTGCGGGCGGGCGATGTCCCCTGTTCGCAACTTTTACAACGTAACTGTCTTTAACTTCTGTCGAACCCCCGGCCGCCTGCTTCGTGAAATCTTGAAACAATTGGACGGCCGGAGCATCTTCTCCTACGTACGGTACTGCCGCCTGCAGATAAGCCATTTTCGTCTCTTCGAAAGTGAAGCCTTCTTCGCCACTGTACATCACCGCCGTAATTCGTGGCTCGAGATTCTCATCTAGTTCTATTTGTACAGCGAACTCTCCTTGATGCTGCATCAATTCATCGAATTCTGAAAATTTGTACTGGCCGGAGGAGAAGTGTCCTTGGGCGGATCGCCTGCAATTTCCACCGAGGCATCCCTGACCCTTTTCAATTGCCTCACCGTTCCTCTCGGGAAGGTAGGAACGACGCTTCTCTTCTTTGTGTTCGGGTCGGTTAAGGTGATCAGTTGGGAGCCGTCCGTCCCATTCTGAATCATGGTCCCGGCCAACACATCAAACGGCCGGCCGAGTAGCAATTTGTACGCCGGGCTACGAATAATGTGGACTTGTAAGTACAAGGTCACTTCTTCGAACCTGAACGCAACATTCTTGGCCAGTCCCAGGGATTTCTCGACCTGGGCATTCGCGCTTTGCATGTAGATGTTGATGTCCGGATCCCATCCTATTCCCATTTCCATAGCGGTGGCCTGCGCCATCGACACTATCTGGGATCCCCCGTCCACTATTCCTTCTAATTCTCCAACCCCGTGCACTAGCGGGTACACTACTCGAAGGTGCTCAGAATCTGGTCCGACTACCCGCTGGATGTCCGCATAAGCTACAAATATCTGGCGGGGCGCTACACCGTCCGGCAGGCTCGCAAGGTATTGTACTACCGGGTCGCTGATCACGACGGCTCCTTTGGGCACTAATCCCTCCGCCTGTTGCTGGATACAAGGCGTGGAAGAGAAAGGCAAATCCCTAGTGCTGATAGCGTCCGCCTGTATGAACGAGCTCATCGGCTGCATAAAACTGCTGCCGCCCGGTAACTCTGCGGATAGGTTGGGTTGGGGCGGGTCAAAGGAGGCTAGTGCTTCTTCTAACTTGTCCAATATATTGACCGACACCCTTCTCTTCGATAGCATCTTCTTTGCGTGGCGCAACAGCCTAGGGCTCATTGCAAACAGTTTGTCCAGCGGGATACCAAACTCAATGCTCTTAAAGATCTCTGCGACCATTTCTTCAGCATCGTCTTGGCCCTCCTCTACCGGCGCACGCACTTCATAATTATTTCTGTTGTCGACCACTGGTGGCTGTTTCTCTTCCGTAGGCGGGATACGAGAATCAACGGGTCGTTTTGCGTATTGAACCGCAGGCACCGCCCGGTAAGGCAATTCAGGCTTCTGCGGCTCTTCATCTTCTACTTCCTCAATCGTCGCCCTGCTGGCTTTCTTTGGTCACCGGCTGCGTTTTCGGTTTTTCTTTGGGTTTACGCTTTTCTAGGACTACTTCAACGGTCCGGCCGGTGGGCGTGCGGTTTTCTTGAGTCAGGTCCTCCAGGGGTTTATTCGCACCGGCGGTTTTTGTCCGTCGTACCCCTTTCCTCGAACCGTCTAGAAACCCTCGTTCGACTGGGAGTTCCCCGTTCGGGAGGGATTTGCCCTAGTCTGTGCGAGTTGCAGCTCCGCCGCCTGACTGTTCGTAACTCCCGCCTTTGTCAAAGTGGCCGCCAACAGGGACGAAATGAAGTTTACATCAACCAGAGAGTTTGACTGCTGGGCGGGCGGCTGAAGGGGTGGTTGAACACCCCTAAACTGTTGCTGCTGCTGGTGTTGGACCAACTGTCGCATCATGTTTGCCTGTTCAATCCTCAGCGTTTTTATTTCATCATCTCTGGGGTCATACTCCGCTGGGTCGTAGTATCCATAGCTTTCCCCGTTCTCATATTCGGCGGGGAATTGCTCTTCAGGTGGGTAGCCGGAGTACGCATTTTGTGAGTAGATGCTCTGCACGTTTTGCGACGCTCCTTGACCTTTTGCCTGGTATTCGTCTACTAGCTGTCTACGGGACTTGGGACCATACATGGGCACCGGGGTGCTGTTCGCAAAATGGTCCTTCCCACCTATCACCTTCAAAGCTCCGGCCGCTATATGGGCGTGGCGATGAGGACAATTGTTCATCCAGTGACCAGGCGGGTTATTCTCCCGACAATAATGACACAAGTCGTCCTGAGTTACCGGCCGGAATCTGACTTGCTGCCTGGGCGGCAGAGTCTGAGAGTCCGGTGCTCCTGGCACTTTGCCGGGCAACGACTTGTAGAACTGCTCGAGCTCCGCTAGCTTTTTCTTCTGATCGGTAGACATGTCTGCCAACTTCTGACTCTGCTGCGACTCCAGCCGGTCAATCATATGTACGACTGAAAGTTTTATGTCTGCTAGCATATTGTGGCTTTCTTTCTCCGATATTTCTTTCTTTACCGGTCTTGGCGACAGACTTCTCTCTGTCCGGCTGCGTCCAGATCCTTTCTGGAAGAAATCCGCCTGATGGTCCCTTCTCTTTATGAGACGCTTGGCTTCATCCATTACTTCTTTCAAGGTATACGTGCGGTCCTCATCAACATTCGCCGCCGGGTTTGCACCAGCAGCTGCAGCATTAGCGGCCGGCTGCGCCCTATCCAAGTTATCCAGGATCTTGTCACGGAACGAAGAGGTGAGCTTTTCAAGGAAGTAGGGTATGGCCTCTCGGTCGCTGATTAGTTTTGACTTCAACAGCCTAGACGCCTCCAAGTTCATTCCTCTGCTGAGCTTCATCAGTTCGTCCGGATCGGAGATACTAATGTCGTGATCGTCAAAGTCCCGGAGGAACCTCATGAGTTTCCGCATCGAACCGCGCTCGTTTTCTTTAGCCGTTGGGTAGTTCTCGAGAATCTCTGCTTTGAACTTCTCATAGTCCTCCGTATAGGTATCGAAATGGCGCCATTCTTCTGCAGGCCGCCGGAGGGCATAACGCACAACAAAGGCATTCTTCTCGCCGGCCGGGGTCTTCTCAAGTTCCATCATCCGCTCCATGTGTTCTAGGAACTCAGGAAGCTCTTCTGGTTTCTCATTATCGAAACGAGGGGCATTCCGCTCGTACGACTCAGGTACTTTCTTCTTTCCGTCAGTCATTGTTCTAATAAGAGTTTGGCTGGTTTGTATGTTTTGGTTCTGGTCTGCCACTAATTCGGGCGTAACTTGTGTTGTACCTGGCGGTCGCAACGAGTTTTGTTGAGTGGGCGGAGCAAGGCTCGACGACCCTTGGTTTGCAGTTGGCTGCTGCGAGGCTTGGTAGGCCTGTGCTCGTTGTCTTGTGACAGCGGCTGCTGACTCTCTTGCGAGGGCAGCGGGAGAAGATGCGGGCGGACTAGGTGGAACGTTTGAAGCGGCTCGGGCGGAGTTCTTAGTCAACCTTGGTGGGGGAGTTACCCACGTAGAGTGTGCGTTTGAACTGGTATTTCCTTCCTTCGGAGCCACGTCTAGTTCGATGTAGAACGGGAGTATCTTTCTCTTATCTGGAGCTAGGGCTCGACAGATGGATGGTTGCTTTTAGTTTATACACTCGGGCGGGGTGTTTTTCTCGTTGGGGCAGTTGACCGCTAGATGGCTTGGGCTAATTTTCTTTATAGTCGCAATCCACAAATCTTATCTTTGTACAATTGTCTCGTTACCCCTCATGGGGAGCACCAGATGTAACGGCGCACTGGAAAGTAGCCGTGTAATCAAAGACCCAAGATTTCAAGATGCGAAGCGATGAAATCACGACACAACACAAAAACCCTAAGATCTAATTTATATTTATCACAACTCGAGCTTCAATTGTTATCCTTTCAGCGTGCGTATGTGAGTTCGGGGAAGTAAGACCAGTATAGTCTGTCCGAAACAATGTACTTCAGTCTAAGAGTGGGCGGACGCTTTCTTTATGAAAAGCTAGCGGGCGGCGCGTCTAGTTGCTACTACCGGCCGGAGCGAGTAGAGACTTTGCTTTTCGGGCGGACGAGAGACTTGAACTTCTGAAATGAGGGAGAGCGGCACCGGCGGTCAGTCTAAACCGTGCCAGGGAATTAGCGACGGCCGGACGATTGACGAGGCGTCTTCAACTCAGACCCAGGCGGGCGACTCTTTCACTGAAAAGCCGGCGGCTCGGATTCGAAGGCTAGGCTGGCAGACGGTCTAGTCTGGCGGACTTCCTCTTACTCTGACAACGGACACTACTTCGCGTTGGCTGCTTCTCACTTCAATGCTTCCGTCTATCAAGTCGTCTATTCAAATCCTCTTAGTCTACTATATGGCCCGTAAAGTGGGGGGGATAGTCTACTGGCTAATTACAGGGTATACCGAGTCTTTTTATACAAACCGCTGGGTCACAAAAGGAGATATAAGGAAACTGTCCGGAACACAGTGTGGGTAAAGATCAGTAGTGTGGCCAATGGCGGCCGGGGTATTCTCATCCGTGGGTATAATCGTCTCAGTCAGCAGGCGGTCCATGTGGGCCGGCTGTGCGCCAAGAAGGTTGTCAGGCCGCCCGGACGGAGCTCCGCCCGGTCGCAACCTTCCCGCCTGCTCTTCCTTGGTGTGGGGACTTGTGCGTCCGCCCGCTCAAGCCCTCCGGCCGGTATCTTCTAGCTCATCTTGTGCCTCGTTCGTGTTTCCTAGGCGCGCGCCGCCCGTCTCATCTTGGAGCCAGCGGCCGGATCGAACCATCTTCTGTCAGCCGCCAGGAACAACGATCCTTGATCGTGGATCCTCATGCGTGTGGGCGGCTGATGAAGGTTCTTAGATCCCAGCCGGCCGGTTGTGTCTTCTCGGATTTATCGGACGGCCGAATGAACCGTCCGCCCGAATCTTATCTTCTAAGATTGTCCCGCCCGTAGCTAGCACTCCGCCCGGTAGTGGGCGGCTCGCTCTAAGATAGTAGTTCCTCTTGTTCGCCTCGAGTACACAAAGGTTCGGTGGTTAGCCGCCCCTCTGAGCCGGCCGGTTAGGTACATTGGAGGCCCCACTGAGCTAGGGGCTCAGTGTTGAGTCCTTTGAACGCGTGATTGCCCGCCCGCTTTCGACTGTCAACAGCAAGTATACCGTTCCGAGGAGAACGTATACTCTACAACTTAGCCTTACATTCCCGCAAATAGGTGTTTCAAAGGATGCGAAAACCAGTGGTTTTCACCGGTGGCTCGTCACCCACCGTATCAGCGGATGGAATCAAGATTCGACGGTTTAGATATGAATGAAGTCAAAGATACAACAAAGTTGAATCTTTAATCTAATCCACAACAAACAACCTAATCCTAAACACTTTACTACTTCTACTGCCGAGTTCGTATTGTAATGAGGGGAGCAGGTAATTAAGGGGTTGCTGTCTTAGACATGTGCAGCGCGCGTGTGGTCTGAGTGAAGTAAGGCTTGGTAACCGAAGTTATAGCACCCTATTCGCAAAGTGGATTGTAAAGCGTCCAAAGCTATATGCCAAAATCCCAAACGTATCCAATCCAAGGCTATACAACAAGCCAGTCACAATTCCAAGTCCCAAGGCTATACCACAAGCCAAATCCCAAATCAAAGGCTATACCACAAGCCAATTCACAAGCCACAGGTTCAATACAATTCACAATCAGTCAGGAGTCCAGGAGTATCGCCAGGGGCGTGCAGAGATTTATATTATAACTTGGAACGGCACTATTCTGAATAGAGTAGCCCTGAGTGACAAGTCCAGATCCGAACCGTGCGTTAAGGAGGGCCGTAACTGGGTGGCGCCTCAATAACCGGGGTGGGATTCCGTACCGTACATGCCAGTGCTCTCGCTATTTTATACTGTACACTATAACACTTACACAGAGAGAATTACAAGATTGCGGATAAACGGAGTAGGGGTGTGACAGACGATCGGGTATACATGTGTTTAAAATGAATAGAAAAACGAGTTATATCGGTAGCCAAGCAGTTACAGTTGAAATAAGAAAGATTAATGAAAACTCCTGAATGTCCATTAGTTGCCTTGGGACTTATCTCGGACTTCGGGTGGTGCTGGAAGTCGAGATTAGTCCCTGGGTTCTGAATAGGGCCGTGCCCGTGAATAAGATACTCAGAAATGGATTCTACATGTCCGTAGCTTCCACTGAGTACCCCGCACTCCTTGATGAAGAGCTTGGAAGATCAAGTTCCTGGATTGGAACCTTAATCTCCCCGTTTTGAGAGTCGATCGCGATTTGATGCGATCATGTCCGGATAATTCCGTATCGGCTTATTCGGAACATGATCTCGGACAAGTACTGAGCCGGTCACGTGGTCCATCGCGTGTCCCATTTCGATGCAAAGAGATGTAAACAAAGACTTTAATCAAGCGTCCGGCGTCCTCAAGACATAACCAATAAATCCCCCAGATGCCCACTAGGTACGTTATGAATAAGGGAGCTCTCTTGTACAACCTGAGCGTCTGTAAGTTGACCCAGTTTTAATTGTAACCCGTACAACAGCGCTAATTCAGTATGATCTTTCTGAATAGCCCCTGCGGGTGGACTTATTATAGTCCCCATTAAGAGTAGGCTCTAAGCATAATATCAGATATGATATTATGCTTGAGACGCGCGTTAAAAAGAACAGAAAACGCGAAAAACGCGTGAAACAGGCCTAAACCCGATACACGGCTTATCAACGCGCAGCCTCCCCAATCGCGCCGGCCCATGCCCTTTGTGTCGTGCGCGCGCGCCTCCCCGCGCTGTTCCCCTTCGCGTACGGACACCGGCTCCGGTGGCGTGCTCTTTCAGTGTCCTCCCCTATCGCGCTAGTCACACACGCTGCCGCCGACAGTGCCATTCCGGCTGGCGTCAACGCCCGCGCCCTCCTCGTTGCACGCACGCACGCACGCATCCTCCCACTGCAATCGCACCGGCGCATGCCCCGCCCCCAATGGATTGCGGCGCACAAGCGTGCCATGCACCCCCTGGCATACGCCACGACAGCTGCAACTAACAGCTCCGCACGCGTTCTGTACACAGACGCGAGCGTACATCCCACCCAAGCGCACGGGCCACAACACCCTCATCCCGTCGCATACACGCGTCTCCGGGTGCAGTTCCCGCTCGTGCACGGCCTCCGCCAGCGCGCTCCCCGCACAATCCTCCCGCCCCCAGCGCATTACGTCGCACATGCCACCGCACCCGCACGCTCTCCTCCGCACGAACCTGCACCCTCGCCAGTCACGATGCCCTCGTCCACTTGCGCGGCGCTTGTGACGCCTCCGTAGTCTCGTCTCGCGCCTCCTCTCCCCATTGGCACCGCCCCCAGCCTCGACGCCGCGAGGCCCACCGCTCAATGCTCTATCCACCATCCGCAAGAAACCGTGACGACTTGAAGGCCAGCGTGCGTTCATGGGAAGGGGTGGTTATGAAGAAAATTGATGGGGGAGAAGACATGGGAGGGATGAGAAGCAGGGGAGAAAGGGAGGGAAGGGAAGGCATGGAGGGGAGGGGAAAGCAGACGAGGGGAAGAGGTGGACAGGGATGACGGGGTAGGAGGGAGAAGACGAGGGGAAGCAGGGGAGGGGACAAAGGGGACAAAGGGGGACAAAGGGGGACAAAGGGGGACAAGGAGGGAGAGTGGGGGACGATAAAGACGAGAGGGTAGGAATGAGACGCGAGGAGAACGGGACGAGAGGGAGGAAGGAGATGCGAGAAGGGGGGACGAGAAGAAGGAAGGACGGGAGACAGGGGAGGCGAGGGAAAGAGTACAAGTAAGGCGGGTACAAAGGGCGTCGTTATTGAGTATTCGCTGCCTGTAGATGGGTCAGCACTGTGCTATGCCACGAAGGGACGAAGATAAAGCAGAGAAAGCGGGAGAGGGGTGGGTGGGAGAGGTGAGCAAAGGACTTGAGGAAGCCGACATGCATCCGGATGTGCATTGCCGTCTCTGCGCGCGCCCATATTCCATTACCGCCGGCGTTGCCGCCGGTGATTGATCTCGCCGCGTTCCACATCCCCGCCCTCGAGTCTTCGCAAAGACGGTAGAAAGGGAAAAGACGGGAAAGACACGCACCGAAAGGTCGCAGGCACGAAACAAGGCTCTTCCAAGACTATGGGCGGATAAGAGATGGAGCTGACAAGGAGAGCAGGATTGTACGTTTGGCCCTTGGGGATGCAGGAGCGGCGCGAGGGCGAATACGAAGTGTGGCTGCAAATCGTCACGGTGGATGTCAGAGTGACATTGGAGTCCCAGAGGCGTGGCGTTACAGTCGACGAGGTGAGCGGTTCGTTGCCGCGGGCGCTGAGTACGGGCACGGTGACTGAGAGGTAATGAGAAGATTTGAAAACAACGATGAAAACAACGGCCGACTGGCAACGAACCGTTTAAAAGCAGAGCCTCGCGGGGAAGGAACAAAAAGCCATACGTAGCACAAAAGAGGCACTGAAGCGCAGAACGTGGGCGCCACGAGCGACTACGAAGTGGAAGTCGAATGAAGAGCCAGAAAGCTGCTTGGCGAGGTGCTGGCGGGCTTGCAGTCGATAGGACGTCCTGCGGGCGGCTGCCTATAAAGTCGATTCGATCGCAGCACGGTAGACCGCTGGAGTCGACGCGGACCGTCGCGGAGAACGCACGAAAAACTTCATTCAAGAACGAGATCAAGTGCCAGTGTACTCATGAGCTCAGCGTGTACCAGTCCAAGTGGCGTTGACGACTGGTCGACAGCTAGAGCTTGTCGTCCTTGACTCCAGACCGAGAGACGTCTTGGGTGTTTGCCGCCGCCGACTCGCGTCGACACAGTCACGGTACTGCGCAGCGTTGGCGCAGCGTGCCAAAAGCTCCTGGCCGGCGTCAGTGGCACCAATTGTCGGGTTGCACGAAGATTTTGGTAGCTAAACGGTAGAGGACCAGTGGGTAGAGCATTGGCAAATTTGAAGCAAGGTCGAAGTGGGTGGAGAAAAGCTGGTGGCCCGCATCCGGGCCGCGACACAGCCTCTGATAGCTTTAACAATTTAACAATGTGATATTCGTCTCCGTGCATAACACTTAGGTACAGGTACCTCGACGAACCTAGGTGGAAAATTGTAGGTAAAATAGAATGCCTTCGCTAACCGTCAGCGGACACAGTCAGAAATGGCGCATAACTCAGTCCAAATGGACCGAAACCGGCAGCGCGGCGCGTATTACATAATCTGTGAAGCCACAAATACGCGGAAAACGGGGGTGAATGCGAGGTGGTGGCAGAAAGCTTCGGTAGACGCTCGAAGGGTGTCGAGCGAGGGCCTGAATGAATCCAAATAGTATGGGATCGTTCGTAGGGCGTGAGACGGCTCGAAGGGCTGGATGCGCAGTGTTAAGTGCGGATGAGGATGATCAAAGTAGCGAGCGATGTCGGCGGTTCGTCGACTTTAGGTTGGCAGGAGTCGACTAGATCGCTTCATGATGCAAGCTCGTGAGCAATGAGCCCGTGATATGGTCGAGGTAAAGGCAGTGAGCGATGTGGTGAAGAAAAAGGACAACGGGCAAATTTGAATAGGCAGGGGGCGGGGGGGCAATGGGGCGACCATGGGCCAGGTTGATGATCTATCGTCGCTACTGAGGGCCTGAAGCTCAGCAGGGACGGAACGACGTCGACGGAACCGGGGGTGGTGGTGGTAGTGGTTGTTGTTGTTGTTGTTGTTGTTGTTGTTGTTCTCTCTCGAACCACAACAACCTCGGCGGGTTGAACCTCCAACTCGGTCCTCATTCCAGTTCAGCCACTCGACCGTCCACTCAGCTATTTTCCATTGCCCACTGTATCATATCGTAAGATATGACTAGGAGTCTTGGACTGCGAATTTGATTCTGATTCGGTTGGCAATCCGGGGTTCGACTCTCCGCGTCCAAATACAATCAGCTCCCCTGTTTTCCCTCTAGTATCCTTTTCCTACCTAACGGCTTTCTTGATTTCCTCGGCATCCTCACCTCGCTTCAACCTACAAAACTGGCATTTCAGGCCGATTATCGCCAGACGGCGTTCAGTTTGTCTGCCTTTCCCTGAGTTTTTCTTGGAACAGTGCGCTGCCATACCCGAACGCTCACAGTCCTGAGTCTTTCTCCAGGTTATATGTGGGACATGGTGCATGGTGATCATATCTGCTTCAGAAGTTGGGAGTCTCCTGGTGCTGAGACCATCTTGTCGACGAGGTTCGACTCCTCGTGTCCCATTGACAATACTCAACACTGACACGAATTTTTGTTGGCCACTCACGGATATGGCACAGAATCTGCCTTATATGAGGCTATGGACTGCACACTCATATTGCGGATGGTGTGCCTTGGCTTCCACTCACGGGGAGATGCGATGTATGAATTACCAACGGGCGTGGTGTATGGAACACAGCGAGAGCTCTTAACAACTCGGCAATAGGGGATAGCTCGCAGCCGGGGTTCGACTCCCCCCGTCCGAATAGTCTGATCGTGTGTATTTTTTTTTTACACCGTTGGTTTACTCCAGCTTACTTTTTGTAGGTCCTCATGCTGCAATGTCCAGGAATATTCAAGTTGTCCGCCCACGAGGAAAGACCCACTTGAATGCTTGGAAGATGGGCTTCTATCGTACGTTCCTTGCTCTCGACAAGTCTAATATTCAACGAAGCTTCAATGCAGCCAGATTAATCGGACGTGGTGTACACAACTTGTCACCAGTGCAGATGTGGCCGGCGAGCTCGGGGGTTCGACTCCCTGTGTCCGAATTTCGTGTATGGTCATCATCTTTTTGCCTTCCTCTCCTTCCAGCGTTCGTCTCAAACGGTGCGTACAAATTGTATTCCCTGATTCCGGTGAAACGTTGCTCGCCCTGCAGAATCCATCCACCTGCAATAACTGCGGCTTGTCTCGAACAGATTCCAGGCCATGATATCCACTTGGAATCTACAGCCAGGTATAGGCCAATGACAACGGGCGTGGTGTCCGGAACATAGCGAACATTCTCGGCAAAGTCGCATCTGTGACATCTGTGATAGCTCGCAGTTGGGGTTCGACTCCCCTCACCCGAATAGTTTCGAAGATGTTCATCTTTTTCTCAACACACCGTTCGTTGACTCCGCCTTATCTAGATTCTCTCGGGAAGGTTCAAGT
The DNA here is from genome assembly GCA_029449255.1 of Mycena polygramma. NCBI lineage: Eukaryota > Fungi > Basidiomycota > Agaricomycetes > Agaricales > Mycenaceae > Mycena > Mycena polygramma. The sequence goes on from JARKID010000049.1 coordinate 109,194, forward strand.
TGTGCGCCCACGATGAAAGTAGAAATTTACGAAAGCTAAGTAGATATCCCCCGTACGTTCCGCCTTCTCCTCCACAAGAGTACTCACCCGAGCTTAACGCTATTAAACGCAGTTCTGTCAACCGGACCTGGCGTAAGTATCACACACTGGCGGTGAGCTGCGCCAATGTAGCTCAGGGTTCGACTCCCCCTGTCCAAATTCGTGCAGAAGGGTATATTATTTTTCTCGTCCTCTGCCACAGTTTACCTTGCTCGGAGTCCTTCCAGCGTCCATCCATCCCTCGCGCCTTCTGTACGTACGAAATTTATTCTCCTTGATCACTCTGAATCGCCTCTCAAACAAGTTTTCGCTCGCACTCTACACCCAAATTTGACCTAGATATAGACTGATAACATCGGGCGTGGTGTACGGAACACAACGAGCATTGTTTCGCATCATTTCGCCTTGAGGATAGCTCGCAGTCGCGGTTCGACTCCCCGCGCCCGAATTTGTCATGTGCGCGAGTTTTTTTTTTTCTCTTTTTTCACCCGGTTCATTTACTCCCGCTGCCGGGAACATTGTCTGCAGTAAAGCACTCGAGTGTTCAAAAATCAACTCTCTACTCCATACGTCCGTCCTTCAGCTTCTCTTTAGCGTGCTGATTCGCCCCAGCTTGAATACAGCCAGACGAATCGGACGTGGTGTACCACACGCTGCAAGTGAACTTCTGCGAGGCTGGGACTGCAACTCGGGGTTCGACTCCCGTCTCCGGAATCCGAATTCGTGGGAAAAAGGCTACCTTTCTCATTTCCACAGATTTCCTCGCTTCTCCTTCAGGCGTTCCCTCAGGCCTTTGTGCGTACGAAATTTATCTACTGACTTCGCTGCATGGCCGGATCCTGCAGAATCCATTCACGATTTATATCCCGGTCAATTTCGAGTCGGAACCTGCAGTCAGATATAGGCTAACAACAACGGGCGTGGTGTACGGAACAGAGCGAGCAGTCTTCCACTGTGGACAGAGGGTTATGGCTCGCAGTTGGGGTTCGACTCCCCGTGCCGGATGATTCGTCAGATAGAGTCACTTTTTCCTTTTCTTTCTAAATTGCTCATTTACGCTGGCTTATCAGGTTTTCAGGCGCACAATCGCTTGAGCAAGAAAAACAGGTTTTCGTACAATGCCTTCATGACCCGGGCCTGAGTCGAACAGACATCTTCCAGAGTATGAAATCGCAGCTTGAAGCTTGCGTGGATGCAGACCGTCCGCTACCGAGTCGATGGAGAGCATCGAGTTGTTTTGCATACATGAGCTTGAAAATTTTCTCTTTCTCGGGTCAGAGCAAGTGAAGGGATAAATTTTCATGTGTAAGAACACAGACTCGCAGGGTGATACGCAGTCTTCGCCCTCATAAGTTGGGCAGACGATGCGCCCGACCCTCCGAATCCCGTAGGGACCCGGCATGTCCCGAGCTAGCCATACCACAGTTACCCGCACATGGCGTGCATCGCCCGACACTCTCCGCCTTTATACCCGGATAGGACAGTGCGTGTATGTGCAGAACACGACTCGGACTACGCCGCCGCTCCCCGTGCCATTCCCGCCTGCGCACACGCCGCCGCCGACAGCGCATCCATTCCCGGTCGCGCAGGCATCTTCTCCAGCACGACACCGTCCACCACCTGCTCGGACACGCGCGCCGTAGCTCCACACGCCGCTCTCCCGCTTATGATTGTGTGCGGACCGTGCTGCCGCTCGGAAGCTCCATCGGAACGCGTACGTGCTCTGTCAGTGTCCTCCCATGGGATTCCCCACCACCGACGCAAGCACGCACATCCTGCCCGAGCTCGCACGGACTGCATCGCACACCGCCGCCCCCAGGCACCAGCGCCGCTCGAAGCGCGCGCCGCGTCGAATCGAAGCGCGGTACATATTCCCCAATCGCAATCGCGCACGGTGGCTGCCCCCGCCCGCCCGCGCAGCTCCGCCGCAAGGCAAACAACATCCTGGGGGCTGCACGCACGGCACACATGCCCCCCTGCTCCTCCGTACGGCGTACCACGTACATCATCCCCATGCCGCCCCCTCGTCTGCCCTCGCGATCCCTTCGACATCCTTCGAACGCTTCGATTTCCCCCGCTCCGCATGGGCCCCGTCGTCAGCGCGTTGCACGTGTCAGCGGTGCGCCGGTGCGCCGGTGGGGGAGTGAAGCCGGGTGGGGGAATGAGAGGGGTGGGAGGGGGAAAGTGGAAAAGGATCGGGTGAGCTGAGGGGAGGGAAGGGGAATGCGATGAGTGAGCGGAGGAGAGATGGAAGGGAGCGGGGAGGGGGGAAGAGGGAAAAAGGATCGGGTGGGGTGAGGGGAGGGAGGAAATGAGCGAGCAGAGAGCTGATGGAATGGAACGGAGCGGGAAAGGTGAAAGGCCGGGGGAAAGATGGCGCAGAAGAACGAAGGGAGACGAATGGAGTCGGAGGGCAAGGCGGGAAGAAGGAGAAGCGGGACTCATTAGGGGGGACGAGAGACGAGAGACAGGGAGGAGGAAGCACACGGGACGGGAGGGGACTGGCATACGCTACCGCCCCAGCCTCGATATCGTCCCCAATCGCGCCCCGCGCCCCGTGGACAGCTCCATCTCTTGTCGCCCCGCTTTCCTGCGGCAGTAGCAGCTGCCCGCTCCATCGAACCCCGCCGCACGCGCACAGACACAATCCCCGATCGCAGCTGCCAGCCGGCTCCCCGCAGAGCCCCACCGCCCCACGCACGCACACACGCGACAGGCGCGGGCATCGTCGACGTCGCGTCTCCGCCTCTACGCGCACGCGCATAGTCCCCCTGCTCCTCCAAACGCCGTAACGCCCTCGTCTGACACCTTCGATGCCCGCTCGCGACCTCCTTCGGATTCAGAGGAGGGATAGAGGGGAGGAGAAGGGGACAGGTGAGGCGAGGCGAGGGAGAAGAGGAAGGGAAGGTGGGTACGAGGTGACAAAGAGCGTCGTTTTTTTTTTGGAGTATTTTCTGCCTGTAAGTGGGTCAGCATCGTGCTATATCATGAGGAGAGGTGGAAGGGGAAGAGAACGTCGGAGAGGTTACGTCCTAGGCGAAGGACACAAGGAAGCAATTCCGCAAGAGATGGCGCGCTAGACATGCATCTAGACGTGTACTTCTATCTCTACGCGGAATCGTATACGACATCCCCGCCGCGTCCACAAGCTCCACAAGAAGTTTAAGAAAAAGGCAAGGGGAAATATGTACATCGCATGCACAATACGATAGAAGTCTCCTCCTTCCCGTTGCGCAGACCGCCAGAAGCAATGAAAACGGACACTGAGACGGGATGAAAAGAAGAGTAGGATCCTAAAAATCTGGACGCACTGCGAGCTCGCAGGCTATCAGCTGTCGTCCCGCCTGGCTAGAGATTCTGGGTAGACGACCTGGCGCGCGAATCCGGCCACTGTAAGTCGGTGTTCCTTTGGTAGACGCATGAGAAACGCACCGAGTGGCACCGTACATACTACCACCAGGCGTGCATCCAAGCGTGTGTCGGCAGCTAGTCCCTAGTCCTTAGCCAAGACGTCTTGCGGGTGGGTGTCCCCTGGTGCCGACGTCGTGCTGCGCAGCGCGCCAAACGCTCCTGGTGTCGGATTTATCGATGGTCGGACCCAAAGCCTTCGTTCAACGACAAGTGGGCTAAAGCATCGTCAGACAGGTGGGCAAGGCATTGTCAAATTTTGCGGGTGAAAGGTGGTGAAAAGCTGGCTCCGGCTTCCGGCCCGCGGTGCACAGCCTCAAACGACTTTCTCCCTTCAAAAGCTTCAACCACCACAACCTCACTAGGCCTCACTCGTTCGTCACCCATCTTCTGGAAAATCGCTTGGCAATTCTATCGCAGCACGCTCGAATAATGAACGGGAGTCTTGGACGTGGTGCACCTGGCACCGCTGCATGATGAATCTGCTCGTCTTGCGCAATCCGGGGTTCGACTCCCCGCGTCCAAATGGTCGGCGAGGTCTTGACATGTTTCCTCCATCGAGTATCCTTTTTCTACCGAAGTGCTTCCTTGCTTTTCTCATGGTACTCATTCACCTAGGACGGTACATACACACGGAAAACGTTGGCTATGAAGCAGAACTGTAACGGATCACCGCCTCCGAAACTTGAGACTGTCGTTGTTGCCCTTGCCCTTCGCTGTCCCCACTCTTCTCTGTCCTGGCTGCCCACAGTCTTGAGTCTTCATCGAACAATATACGGGACGTGGTGCACAGCGATCGCTTCTGCTCTCAAAATCTACTCGCATATCGAGGTTCGACTTCTCGTGTCCGACTATGATACGTTCGTTGTCAATTTTCTTTTTGTTGGCGGGACCCACGCGTCGTAAAGTGCTTCCTCGTCCCGCTGCCAGAACTGCGTCCACTCGCATGCAGCCAGGTATACAGTGGCGGCAAAAAGAATGGCCGTGATAGTTCTCGGTCATTCCTGGACCGAATCACTTCAAACAAAATTCCAGCATGAAGGGGAGGGAATTTGAATATCATATGCACAGTTTAAGTGGTACCATACCTGTCTAGTTGGCCTGGAATAAAATCATTTAACCGATTTCCAAAAATCGAGATCATGGATTTTGATGGCAGTCAAAAACGGTCATCATAGGCGGAAAGTACTTGAAAAATAGAGTAGAGTGACATTTTATTCGATATGGATTGAGTGGTAGGTTGGCTCACACGAACCCTCGCAAGTTGGCAAGTTTGATCAAAAATTGACCAAAACAGCCCAAAAATGGTCAAAATGGGCAACTTGCAGCGCATATTGCGAGCCAACCTACCATTCAATCTGTGTCGAATAAAATGTGGGTAGACTTCATTTTGCAAGTACTTTCATGCTAGGTTCACTGTTTTTCGAAAACTGATGTATGTAAAAAGTCGATTTTTCAAAAAATGCCAATTTATTTCATTCCGGAGGATTAAGGCAGATATGCTAACGTTCAAACGATCCAGAACACCTTAGAATTGCTCATAGATCATGTCAGTATTTTATTTGAAGTGATTTCGTGCAGAAATGAGCTCAAACGACCACGGCCATTCTTTTTTGCCACCACTGTATTCAACACCCTATTAACGGGTGTGGTGTACGGAACACAGCGAGCATTCTTGCTTTGAAATGCTTCATTCGTGATAGCTCGCAGTTGGGGTTCGACTCCCCGCGCCCGGATACCTTGAAAGTGACTTCTTTTTCCTTCTTCCTTTTCCCTCGTCGTTTATTTTCTCTGCCTACAGGTTATATAGGTGTTCATGTAGGTCACCTCGGGAACATTCTGCACTCGGCAGTTCAATCAAGTTCGAAAGCTGAGTTCTCGGTTTATGTCTTCATGTGTTCCTTCTTCACATAGAGTATACGTAGGGGTGCGGTTACCCCTAGGTTACCTCGCGGTGACCCCCGCGTAAGCTTGCCGAGGTAACCAGCCCATGTATACGAAATACGCCGGGTTTGACAGCCGAGATAAGATACAGCCGGACCGGGAGGGGGAGAACCCGATCAGTGTGACTGCACCGCCCCAAGGGGTTCTTTTCTCACCCAAGCGCCCATCTCGTCGAAGCGCCCAGGCTACTAACCGACGCCGGCGCGTCGCGTCTCGCTGGGAAAAGCACGTCCCGTCCCTTCCTCTATCTAGTCTACCCCTACAGGCCCTTCCTCATGCTCTGAATACGGCCAAAACCTGCTGTACTCTTACCTTACAATTCACCTAATCACATCACTCGCTACACTCGCCTACACTCGCGCCGCGGCCGCTTAACCTCTGAATTTCACGCATCCAGTCCCCGGCCTCCCTACCGCGAATCTACTGGTCACACGGCGAAAATCTCGCGTAGCTTTTTTTTGTACGCAGTCAGCGACACGATCACGGTCCTTCCCCTCCAGACAAGTCTCGCGCGCGCAGTCTCTTGCTTTCTCTGGATTTTCCGTCTACCGTGCACGTCATATTAGGTGCGTTAGGTGCTCGGAACTCCCTGTATCGTGTGCTAATCGCACCCGCGTGCATCTTTATTTCGCAGGCAAAGATACACTGCGCACCCTAAACTTAACTAAACTTAACTTAAACTGTGTCCTCGTATCGAGCCCGGACGCCGCCAGAACGATTCGTAACCACGGAATACCCCGAGCGACGCGTCTTTAGAAGAAGCAACACGCCCAGTACGTGTACAGTTCCATTGCAAATCATTTTATTCATACGACACTAGAACATGGAATCTACCCCTCCCCGCCCTGCTCAATTTGTTTCACATGGATCTCCCGTGTCGCCGCTGGGCCGTAAGCGACAACGCCTTGCCTCTGGAGCGCCTGCGACACCTGCGTCTCAGTCCGCGACGCGCACACGTCCAGTGCTTCCGCATTCCCCATACAGATACCGTAGTATTTCGTTCAAATCGATAGTCACGCGTCACGCGGACCCTTATCGATATCGAAATTTGGTCGGCGTCACGCGTCACCCAGGCGAATATCGAATTGGTCTCACGGTTCAAAATTTGCTCGTAAAATGCCATGAGATCCGGTAAGACATTTGTGAGTGTTTTCAGGCATCGAGGACACAAAGTTTGCACTATTCCTCTGATTCTATGGGTTCATGGCCCATTGGCCCGATTTCTTGCCCCAAATCCCTGCAGGAACAAAAATTGTAAGAAAATTCTTTCAAAGCTCGCAGCACAGAAGCGTAAGTTCCAGGATTGTTCTCGCACTTCGTCCTATGGAAGGCACTTCATTTCCGATGATTATCGAATTTTTTCTCCGTGTCACGCACCTTTCAGCTGCCTATCGAAAGCTCGAATTGGTTAAACAAGTCACGCGTCACACCGTGGTTCGATTTGATCGAAATACTACGGTATAACGCCGATGGTGTCGTAGTCGATGCCGAGCCTGTCGACAAGTCCGTTTCGACACCTGTAGTGGACACCACGGCTGCCATGCTTGCTCTGGATGCCGACGCACATCAGCTCACCAAAATTGTTCGCGAGAAGGAGCAATCGGATAAAGCAACGAAAAAATGTTACGGTCGGCATCTCACTCATTATGAGACCGAGTGGGCCACAACGCCGTACGCCGCCGGAGATCCAGCGAAGGGGTTAGCCCCGCTCCCTGCTCACCCCATTACTGTGGGAAAGGCCATCGTTTTTTTGCGATTTGAATCGACGCGGCCGCAGGTGAGTAGTATTATTTCTTGTTGCCTACGCGGCTTATTCATAAATTCATAGAAGAAGCGCAAGCGCAAGCACGCAGATGATGCAGATGATGAGCCTGAGACGTCATCCGTCGGCGAATCAGGTCTCAAACAAGTCATCTCTGCGCTCGAGCATTACCGGTTGCATGAGCAGCATCTGTACAAGGATATTCCGGAGGCACAAGTCCCTCTCCGCAGTGACCCTCGTATCAAGGTGTTCGAGTCCGCGGCCGGCCATAAAGAGCCCGAACGCGTCAAGATGGCACATTCTCTCAAGGCCAAGGGATCCTCGGCAGGTGCGCTTTCCTTTCACCACTGTTCGCACGGTTGAAAATGGAATAACTCTAACTTCATTGCAGACACATATACCGTTGAGGAGCTTGCACGATGCTCTGTCTCTTGTCTGACGGACTCGCGTGGCCCCAATGGGATATTTCTCGACGTACGCGACCGGGCTATGCTGCTTACGTCTACCTTGGTCGCGTGCCGGGGCGACAGCTCGCGCTCTCTTTTGTGGTCGGATCAATTTCTATTCGAAGTCCCCATTCTTGCCAAAGGATTGGATGCGAAGATCCCTGTAAGCTGACGCGTCCCTCAAAATATCCCTCACTCACTAATTGTATTGTAGGCACTCACTTTAATCTCAGACAACGCCAAACACAACCAGACGGGGCGCATCGAAGAATACGGTGCTTTTCACCATCGTCGTGTTGAACTATGCCCAGTGGGCGCAATTGCGACCCTGTATTTCGTCTGGTTCCACGTACTGAAGTGCCCGGTCCCCGACTTCAAGCCCAACTTCACAGATCCCGGCTACGGGCCCTTTGGGCGTCGTGATTGGTACAAGAATCATGTATTCAGTCACGCGAAACATGCCGAGAAGCCCATGACTTACGACAGTACGTGCGCACACCTCCAATATACCCACAGAATAGTTCACATGTCTCCAGATCACCGCGACCGGGTCAACGCAATTTACGCGAAGAACAACATCTCGGTCTCGAAAGTAACTCACGGGGGGCGCGGATTCGCGGTCAAGGTCTCCCGTGAACATGGTGCCAGCGTCGAGGGTGCCAAGGCCCTCGGCGGATGGAGTGAGTCCGGTTCCTTCCGTCCCTGCTACGACCGCGCTCTCCCCGTCGACGCGATGCTCGGCGCAGCCATTTTCGATGCAAGGCGGCCAGAGGCACATTTTCTGCCGCGTGAATCCCTTTGTAAGTGCAGAAATCTCGGTTGAAATATATTTACTAAGTGTTCGCTGGACAGTGCCCCCTGCTGAACTAATGACCGCACTCTTCCCTTGGGTTGAGGGTGAGCAGTTAGAGCGCGAAGCTCGCGAAGCCAACAACCGTATGGCGAAGGATATTGCCCTAATGCATTTCCTCCGCCTAATGGTTTACTTCCGCACCGTCATCATCCAGGACTTCGCCATCCTCTTCACATGATACCCCACCTGTCCTGTCTTCCAGTATCCTCCCTTCAACTCACCCTGCTTTAGAAGCTTCGCAGCGCAATCGACGCAGCGCATTCTAGCAGTTGAGCAGCAGGCCAAGATGGTACTTGCAAATCTGCCGCAGAATGTTGCCGATACTTTTCTCGGTGCCGTCAGCAACGTCGCGCTTGAACACAAGCGTGAACGAGACGCGAACCGAGCACACATCCAGAGCTTAGACGAGAAGCTCAATCTTATGTCCAGTCTTCTTCAGCAGACGATGGGCGGTAAAAACTCTCGAGCACGAGGCCAGATTGGTACGCATGTCCCGTGTATTCCCATTTCCGCTCAATCACTAACTATTTTACAGTGCTTCCGCCGCCTCCTGCGCCCGCATTCATCCCGCCACCATCGATCGACCATGCGGCATACCAATTTTCCCCCCAGACACTTCCCCTTCCATTGTCCTCTTACCTCCCATCGTCCGCTTTTTTCCCTCCAAGTGGCTTACCCCGAATCGAACCCGGACTTACGGACAATATCTTTCACTTCCCTTCCCCTTTTTGCCCCAGTCCGCCTGCCAGCGACCCCTCGCATTGCAGCTCTATCCCGCTTCTCGAAGCCAAGACCATCGTGGGTGGGGCTGAATTTACAGGGGTCCAGCTGGAGAATTGGGCGACATTTGCGTCGAAGTTTGACGATGCTCGTCTCCGTCGGCATGACTGGGATTGGGTGGTTGAGAAAAAAACCCAGTACTATCTCCCCATCTACGCTCAGCAGGACGTGGATACGATAACGGAGTTATGGACGGAATGGTCGTCTGGCCTCGACGGTTACCTTGCAGTTTGAGACCTGGAGGAGCATTGGGGTCCGAAGTGGCGACGGAATGTTGCGGGTGTCAAAACCGAGTTTGGGCGCCGTAAGAAGGTAATCCAATTGGTGGAGAAGCTTCGGGCCAAACCCAATTGGAACACCGCGCTGGCTCTTCGATTCCTGAAGGAGAGGTACGAGCCCATATACAAGGCTCGCAAATTCTGTGAGTACCTCCAAAAAACTCCAGTTGCGGGTGTGTTGTCCCGGATAGAAGAAATCCTGGCTGCTTCTAATTCGTTTACTTAATTATTATGTACCCTCTTCTAGCGTGCGTAAATAACCATGTTCGGAGCGTACTCGATATGACAGCAGACTCAGCATCTAATTTGTATGAGACTTTCTCCAATCGTCTAAAAACTTGCCAAACACCCGGCCATATGTGTCCGTTGGATTGGCTTGATCTACGACCTCCTGCGCACGCTGCTCGCCATTTTCACCAAACTGCTCGAGAATCTTTATCATCTTCTCCGCCTCTGAGAGCGACGTCGCAGGAATTCCAAGCGCGACTTCAATTGATACCTTTTTCACTGACTTTCCTTGCCTCTCCTGCATGGATTGGGTTAGACACTGTCATTAAATGATGAGTGTAACTTACTGCTGAACCCGACGGCTTGTTGAAATACTGGCTTGCAAATTGAGCGGCAAAGCGCCAGAAGTCAACACGATCCTTGTTGGTGAGTTTCTTTCTCTGGTTTTCTTGGAACTCTGTGTAGCCGGGACGCAGCGGCAATAGAGTTTTAAGCCAGTCCACATCGGCTTGGTCCGCATGCGAGGTTCGCTTTTTTGCTGGAGGTGCTGTGGTTGTTCCCAAAGCCAGCCCAGCTTGTTCGGCGTCGGACGGGGATCGCTCACGCTTGCGAATTCCGGCTGGCTAAAAAGGGCCGCGGTGAGATACATGTAATACAACATCGATGCTTACTTACGCCGACACCAGAATGTTCAACAAATATTTTGAAGCGACAATCAGCCGGGATAGTGAGCTGAGATGGAGAGGTAGATGCGTTTTCTAGCGCCTCGGATCCTATGACCTTTACAAAGTATCGCTTCCATCCAGGTTGCTTGATATCCTCGGAGGCAAGCTTTACAGAGCCTGCACAGATATTCAGTGTGAAGTCGAACAACAGAAATCCACAGACCATCGAGTGCAGATGGAGATTGCTGGAGAGCATAGAGTAGCTCGTTACTATCCACGAGCCACTTGCCCGTAGCCTGTTCGCTGCACGACGGCAGCACAAGTTGCTGGATGAATTTATTTGAAGGCTCTTCGCGCAGATCTTCAATCAATACATCCACACTGCGAGGATGCGTGATGGGAGGATCATCTGAACCGATTTCAGAGTCAGGACGGGGCGGGGATGGCACAGTATCTGGACGAGACAATCAGAACCACGCCTTGAACGTTTTCAAAACATACCTTCAACCGCGGGAATGTCGGACGTAACAGCTACAGAAAATCCACAAGTAAGGATGTTTGCGACCATAACATCCCTCTTGGTTCTCGACTCGTTGAACGTCGATTCAGGCCACTTGTCAATCTGCTTCCTGATGATAGCAGCCAGTTCCCCCTTTCTTTTTCCCTCCCTGGAAGTAAGTGTAGTCAATGTAAAGTTCCGAGTGAAGAACACCCCATACAAATCATTTTCAACATATGGGCGCTCCTGCGTCGACGACATGGTGGTAGGCTGAGAGAAGGGTGAGACATCCGGGTCTCCTCTGAGCTGTATTCACGTCGATCGAGTGGAGCTGAACCAGGTTCAATCAGACATTTTTGATCCGCACTGTGCATGTTCGACTGGTGGACCGAACATTTTCAATCAAGCATGCTCAATTGTGCATGCTCACCGAGTCCGTCGAACATCATCAATTGAGCATGTTTGGTGCCCGTAATTGAACATGCTCAATTGTGGATGCTCGATCGTTGTGTGTTCAATCATGGCCGATCACACATACCTCTTGTTCTCTCGGCAGGGTGCATGATTGAACACACCGTGCATGTCTGATTGGTCTGTGTCCATTGAACATGTTCAATTGACAATGTTTAGTCAATGAAATGTGGGCGTGTTCAACCGCATACCTTGCGGATGTTCAGTTGCGCACCATAATTTTCCAAGATACCAAAATGTGTTCATTGTGTTCAACTGGACACAGGCTAAACACACAATTACCAGGGGTCGAGCGAGGTAACCGCGATCATTTTGGGCCTGCTTTTTGGCGGGGCAGAGGGTCACATGCTAGGTAACCTGGAGGGTACCGCGGGGTCACCGTAGCCGAGGTATATCTTGGTGACACGTTTAACTAGCACCCCATATATGTACATCTCGGCGCCAGATCTATGGCTAAAACATTCACTAGTACTCGCATGCATATTTAACACCCTAACAACGAGCGTGGTGTACGGAACACAACGAGTACTCCTGTCTTGAGTGTCATTCGTGATAGCTCGCAGTTGGGGGTTCGACTCCCCGCGCCCGAATAAATCCGTGGACGGCTCTTTCTTTTTCATTCCTCCTTCCACGCCGTGTATTTGCTCTGGCTTCAGGTTATACACTGTACAGGTTCTACCCCATGAATATTCTTCCCTCAGCTGATCAACGAGGTTCGAAAGTCGAGTTCTGAGTTTATATCTTCACACTCGACTAGATACATTCCGGTGCCAGATCTATAACTTCAACGCTCACTCGCATACAGCCAGGTATAGGCTAGAAACAACGGGCGTAGTGTACGGAACACAGCGGCCATTCTTGACCATCAAGAATAGGGCTAATAGTAGACCGGTTGACCGTCTGTCTATGAAAACTGTCGATAGACATCGACACAGCTAAGTTTCGATAGATAGGCTGGATTCGAGCCTAGGCTAATAGCTCGCAGTTGGGGTTCGACTCCCCGCGCCCGGATACCACCTGACCCTGAGTCAACTTCTTTTTTGCGCTGTTGATGTAGTCCTCTGGCTCATGTACTCTGACTCCTGTATTCAGGTCCTCATGCGTCGCGCGGGGAATGTTATATGCACCAGCAGTGCTCTCAGGCTGGTCCCAAGTTCGAAAGATAAGTTTCATCCTCATGCGTTCCTTCTTGACGTTGTTGAACCACCTCGTATACAGTTAAGTGAATCGGACATAGTATGTACTGCACGTACGCATTCGCAATGGTTGCATGCAGCTGTTAAATGAGGGTTCGACTCCCTGTGTCCAAATGCTATGGTTCAGTACGACGATTTTTTATTTCTTTTCTCAACTTCCCTCGTCTTCTTCTAGCCTTCCTCAGCATCCCTCGATTTGTCTCAGGGCCCAGCCCTTCTGTACAATTCCAAAGTTTCCAGCTACTCGCGAGAAGCGCGTACAAAAAACCACAGGGCGTAGTAACTCACCTCTGGAAAAGATCCAAGCCTAAGGCTTTGAAGTCAAGCCGCAAGCTCGGTGAGAAAGTGCTTCGGGTTAACCACGGGTGTGGTGTACGAGCGGAGTTTGTGACGTCGAGCAACAACTGAGAGCTTGCGGTTGGGGTTCGACTCCCTCCGGATACCGTATGACCTTGAGTCAATTTCTTTTTGCACCGTTGATGTTCTTTGGGTCCTCATTTACATAAGTACTCTTCGGTGGGGACGGCGATGAGAACAAAATCGGTGCATGCTCAATTGGACTTGCGTGTGTGTGCTACCTGAGGCTGCGACGCACCGCAAGCTCGGCGCCACTTGGGCGCCACCTCATCTTTGTATCGATGATCAAATTCGCCGGATTTCCGGCCCGATACTGATGGCAGTGGGCGATAGCTCGACGGATACCTTGCGGAGTTTGAATGTATCGGCATCGCGGCACATCCATCCAAAGGGTCCCGAGTTCGAAGCTAGGCGGCGCGTCTCTTTTTGGTACCTGAAGTTCAAGTGTCGGTAAACATGCCGCAGAGCAGCAGACAATAAGCTACTGAGTTTTCTGTCTTTCAATAACTCATTCATCGGTCCTCTAGCATGCAAACCATTGATTTCATTGGTACCAAAGATACTGAAACAGCAAGTTTGAAGGTGATTTGTGGAATACAGCAAGAAGCTGCTCAATTCTATGCGCTGTAAATCACATACCATTCCACAAGATTTAAAGCATTTGCTCACCATTACCACTGTGCGAGATGGAGGATACCTATGATTGGCAATTCCTTGAGTTGTCACACAAAAGTCGACGATCTTGTGGTTTCTATAATTTGGCTGACCTGTCAGGTAAGTCTGCATCCTTTGAAGGATGAAAATGAAACCAACGATACCAACAAAGACCGTGCAACACGAGTATCTCGAGCAAAAGCAACGATAGTGATGGATTGATGGCAATCGGGCTGCAGACGATCAATTTTCGAACTCCGTGAGCTATCCTCAAACTCCGCTAGCTATCCTAATCTTTTTGCTACACAGCCAAGCCGTGCTCGTAAATTCTACGTATAATTTGAGGATCTTATTGAATGATACAAAATCACTTCTGATTTTCTTTCTGTCCTCCGGGGACGCAACAATTATCATCCTCAACTTATTCAAGTATCTGTTTCTGTGGCTGAGCAGCGATCAAATCAGCGGCAGCCTCTTATCAATGAAGATCAAGGTTTCCGGAGATCTCGGTTATGGGCGAGAAGGCTGATTGCAAGTGGCATATTGTCTGTCAAAGCCAGGCAAGGGGGAACGAAGATTAGAAAAAAAGATATCACCTACAAAAGTTTTTTTCCAGGAGGTTGGTGGACCCTCCCCCCCTGTTGCCGTGGGAAATTGCCTTTTTAGGTCTGATTGCCGACGGAATTTCCGCCGCCCCGCCCAAGTCTTCAATAAAACATGGGGTGTCGCATGAGAAGCACTTATATTGGTAGGGGAGCGCGCGCGCATTGTACGATGTATTTAATCAATTTGGCAGCATAGAATTGTTAAATCAACTGTCTGATTTCAAATTTCACCAAGGATGCGAACAAATGTTGAAGTTGAATTGAACAGGCATTGCACTACAAGTCTACATTCAACACTAATACTTACGACACTTTGAAGTAGAACAAGCTGGGCATACCCATGCATTCGTGTAACGCTGGTCTGAGAGGCAATCACAACGGACTCAGTTTCATAAGGGCGACGTGCGTGTCCCGATCGAGTCTTCTGCCCCGGAACCAAGGGACCCTCACAATCTGTCGACCGGTTCTGCGGATCCCATATGGGCATTTTGGCAGATTTTGGCACTATCCTCGTTGAGGGGCGCTGTATCGGCCACAAAAACATCGTGGAAGAAGAGCAGGCTCTAAACCCATCGGGACAATGCCTCTGCCCAACAGCTGCAACCGACAGATTTGGGTCCGAATCAACCGGAAAGGTGATCGCGGCACCTTGAGTGACCGTAAATCACTCTGAAGGACCGTTCCGTGCTCCTGGCAAGCTCAGGTCCCAATTTCTGGTTGTTTCCGGTGCAAAAACTTTTGACCCACAAAAGTTTTTTTTCACCACCTCACCGACCCCTCCCCCCTATACCCCTGTGTCGGCTATTCTTATCTCCGTCCCCCCTTGAAGCCAGGACTTTGTCAATGTCCTCTGGGTTGTGTCCAATATCCGCAATGTCAATGAAGGTCTGATGTGCTGCATCTTGCCCCAAGGGATTCAAGGGGGGTAAAAAAGGATGTGACCAAGCCACCTTGGCAGGCCGCTGGGTTCCACGCATCATGACCTATCAGAGTAGTAAGTAATGTAAAACTAAAACTAAGGACAGACCACCTGCACCCACCATCAATGCAAGATGCTTCACATCTGTGAGCAGTGACAAGAACTCTTCAACCTCTTTACGAGACTCCAATGGCTCCCAAACCGTCTCCAGATTGTCCAAGACAAGGAGACTTGGAGGGCTGCTGAAGAGGTGCCAAACAATGGCTCGAGCCAGGTCTCTCTCCGGCTTGAGCCCCAAATGAGCCCCAACCAGTGCAGCCAGTTCTACTTTGGTGGTGGCAGCCTCACAAGCCACAAAGTACCGATGCTGCTCATATCTTGTGTCAATTTGTGTGTGATGCAAAACCACTCTTGCTACAGTCGTTTTTCCCATTCCACCGGTACCTAGAATGGCTATCCTGGGAACTCCCTCGCAGAATAGTTGAAGAATTGCAACAATTTCTGAGTTGCGGCCATGGAAGATTTTGGGCTCCGATGGTAGCATGGTGAACAAGGTGGAGCTTCGAGCAAATATAAGAACCTAATTTAAACATGAACAGCAGCAATACATACCTAGTGTGAGAGCCAGAATACACTGTGTTTATCTGTAATCAGGTTATTGTAAATTTCCCTAATAGAACAATAAACTCACAGTTGAGTTTGCATCGGAACTAGCATCAGAGAGTACTTCAATGAGGCACAGCACCTCTTGATGTCTTTTTTCAGACTTTTCTTGCATGTCTTCGATATCCTTTGTGATTTTTCCAATGTTGATCTGACTGTCTTATATCAACGACTGTGTTGAATTATACTATCTGGTTGACTGACCTGGAACGAATCAAGTCCTTGTTGTAGTCCCTCTTTACAACCTCTGAGCAGAGTACCAAGCTCGCCCTGGCGGAACAGCTTCCTGATTTTGCTGCCTTTTTGCTGGGCCTCAATAAAGGTGTGAACCTTGTGGAGTGTTCTGAGAATGGGGAATAAGTAAGTAGGTGACGGTAGCAATGATGACAGGTCAAGTACTCTGTAAATTTTGCCATCTGACCCAACACACCGGGCGGCAGGTCTGCCCCAGTGTTGGACTTGACATAGGTGACAAGGATTGCATTCAACAATTCATGTGTCTGCTCGAGCAATTGGATACATGTCTCTTTGTTCTGTTTGATGATCTGCGACAGTGACTGAGATTCGGGTATAGATGACCAGCAGCAAGAAAATACCTCGATGTTTTTCACGAGAGATCGTGTGGTGTAGGAGATAGCCTCAAGGGATGATTCCCTCAATCCACTCGAAAGGACTTCCACGGAGCTCACAGTGATATTGAGGCATTTGGTAATGTTATTCAAACGAATCTGTATGAGGGAGGGTTGTGGCGGCATAATGATGGGAGGGGGTGCTTCCGTCGGAGAGGGAGGACTCGCCATTTATGCCCTCCCCTCATGGGAAGTTTCACGTTCATTGGCTGCAGTTCATCTTTTGATCTAACAGTGTCCATGTCTATTCACACTCTGTGCATTCAATGTAGCTACGATCATCAGCGACGCGGGAGATAATCTTTGGTGTATTTAAAGGTGCCTCTCCGCAACACTGATATGGCTGAATTTGGAACCAGTTTTCCTATAGATACGGAGCTTGAACAGTGCACAGAGATGGGTACTAGAGGGAATCAAAATGAAACCAGATATCATATACTGAACTTTTGGTTGCTGCCAAAGTCCTGGAGATTTGCCTGGACCTAGGAAGATTGGATGAACTTCCTGGTAAGCTCCTCTACGCCTTCTGTCCTGAAGGCGACAAACAAGTTGAATAGAGAGTAACCTTTGTCGCTGGTGAATTATATGGTTGATCTACCTCCATTCTCCATTCTCCACTCTTGCTCCTCCCTACCAACAAGTGCGCACAAGAAAGCAGAATCTGTGTCACTATCACCGCAGATGCAAGTATCTCCTCACCTGGATGCATACTTGGACATATCAATGATATAATCCCAATAATGACACAACAGTGGGAGCGCTCTCTTGCCGCGAACTCTTCGAGGACAAACAAGAAAGGGACGCTACAAGCCACTACACAAGTACAGTTGCTTGAGCATTCCAGCACACCACAGGCTTCCAAAAAGGAAAGATCTTGAGTCACCACATTGCCTCGGGCCTGAGTCGAACAGGCAGCTTCCACAGCATGATGGGAGGAACACATGGCCAAGCTTGGGTGGATGCGGACCCTCCGCTACCGAGTCGACAAGGAGCATTCAGTTGCGTTCAATAGACCAGCTTGGAAATTTGAGATTGCAAGTCTTGTATCAGAAGGAGCGAAGAGAAGTTACATGGAATCGAGGGAGGTGATATCCCAACCCGCGTCGCCTTCTCCGTACATTTCCGAATCGGCCAGACAGTGCAGCTCCCCGAGTCCGCACCCCCAGTCCAGGCTGTCAAGGCATCCGCACTCCGCTGCGTGCTCAGCGCCGTCCGGGCTCCGCCACTAGCGCACGCAGTGATGTGCCATCCCGAGCCAGTCGCGACAGCCGCTGCACGACTGCACAGCTGTCCCCACACACGCCGCCGCACCTCCCCTTGGCACTCCCGCTCGCGCCACTGGCACACGCTCCTTGAGTGCCCTCCCCTATCGCGCCAGTCACGGTTCCCTCAGGAGCACACCGTGTCGCACACGCCGCCGCCACCGCTCGCCGCTCCCCGTGCCATTCCACTCGTGCACCTCCTGCACCCTTTCCCCCCTCCTCGCCGGACGCATACCGCACGCAGGGATCCCGATTCCTCCCCACTGCAATCACGACTTCCACGCCTTCCGCACACACGTCTCCCGCTCACGTACGGACTGCGCCGCTCACAGCGCCGACAGCATGCGTACGTGCTCTTTCACCCCCTCTCCACCGCTGGCACATGTACGCGCACCATCCCCGATTGCACACGGACTGTAGCTCCCCGCGCACGCCGCCCGAAGCACAGCACATATTCCCCCCATCGGAAGCATGCACATCCTCCCCGATCGCATACGGACTGCGCCGCCCCGATCGCATTCGGACTGCTGCGTGCACGCCGCCGCCCGCCGCCCTCAAGCACGGACACCGGCACCGCCGCCGCCCGAAGCGCAGCACATATCCCCCCCATCGCTATCACGCGGGTCCCGCACGCGCAGGCGCGCATCTCCCCATCGCCGCTCACCCCATCGCGCACACGCACACGCACGCGCACGCGCATGGTTCCCCCACCCCGCGCACGCTTTGGGATAAGGCATCCCGGCGGACAGCGGAGAGCAAATGGAACGGGGTGGAAAATGAGTGGGGAAGGGGAAGGGCTGGCAGCAGAAGACGGAGGGGAATGAGCGAGACGAGGAAGCGACGAGGAGGGAGGAGGGGGAGGAGGGGAGGAGGGGAAGGAGGAAATGAGTGAGTGGAGAGCGCTGCTCTCAGAGTAGAGAAAAGATAGAATGGAGTGGCCAGGGGGAGGGGGCAGAAGGGCGAAGTGAGACGAGGGGAGATTGAAGGAGAACCAAGGGGGAGAGGGAGTGCAGATGAGGGGAACGAGGACGAGAGAGGACTCGCATCCGCCCCATGTCGTTCCCGCTCGCACTCGCGGCACTCGGCATCGTTTCCGATCGCGCATCGTCCCCAATCACGCCCCTTGCCGTATGGACTCTAGTCCTGCGGCTCCATCGTACCATCGAGGTCCGCCGCACGTGCGCACACACAGTCACCATCCCCGGTCGCGCGCATGGACTCCAGCGCCACTACAGCTGCCCACGCACGCATGCACCCGTCAGTCGCGGGCAAGGTCGATGTCGCGTCTCCGCCACCACGCGCACACGCCTCGCGACCCCCTTCGAGGTCAGAAGAGGGGTAGAGGGGCGAGGGAGGGGGACAGAGGGGGGCGAGGGATAGACCAAAAGTAAGACGGGTACGAGGGTACAAAGGGCGTCGTCTTTGTTCTTTTAGTATTTGCTGCCTGTAAGTGGGTCAGCACCGTGGTATAGCATGAAAAGAGGAAGGGGAAGAGAACGCGGGAGATGAGTTAGTTGCCCAGGGGCGCGTGCCGGGCATGCACCTGGTACCTGGACGTGTACTTCCATCTCTGCCGAGCAACCCCGCCGCCGCGTCCCTGCGCTCCGCAAAGAAAAAGGCAAAGGGGAAAGACACACATCGCACGCTCCAACACGATACGATACACGTGTCTTCTTCTTTTCCTCCTGCCGTTGCGCGGCTAGCCAAGAGGAAGTGGAGAATTGAGAGCGGACGCTGAGATGGAGGTCACACTGCGAGCTCGCGAGTTGTCGTCCTGCCAGGATTCATCGCATCGGTAGACGTCGTTTATGATTTCTGGCCACTGCTCGAGCCTCAGCGCAGTCGGTATTCTCCTGATAGACGCATGGAATCTTGGAAAACGCACCGCGTGGCAATGGCAACGTACACTTCAGCGTACCTCCCACCAGGCGTGCGTCCAAGCGGCGTCGACAGCTTGTCCCCAGTTACTACCCAATGCTTGAGCTTGTCGTCCATGCCTCCAGACGTCTTGTGTGTGGGTGTCGGGCCCGCGGTGTTGTCGACGTAGTACTGCGCAGCGCGTCAAATGCTCCTGGCTGGCGCGAGAGTCATCGATGGTCGGACCCAAAGCCTTCGGTCAACGACAAGTGTGCTAAGGCATCGTCAGACAAGTGGGCAAGGCGTTGGTGAAGGATGGTGGAAAGCTGGCGTTCGGCTTCCGGCCCGCGATGCACAGCCTCAAACGACTTTCTCTTCAACCACCACAACCTCCAACTCCGTTCGTTGCTTTCGACTGTATCTCCCCAACCGCTTGATCACTCTATCTTGGCCCGCTCAAACAATCAATGGGAGTCTTGGACGTGGTGCACCTGGCACACCTGGCGTGCTTAATAATAATCTGCTCGCAATCCGGGGTTCGACTCCCCGCGTCCAAATGGTCGCCAAGGATTGTCCTTTTCCCTCCCCTCATTATCCTTTTCCTACGGAAGAGCTCCTTGCTTTCTTCGTACGTGTTTCGGTCATCCGTCATCTGGGACGCACACACGTCGGAAACCTTGGGCGACTTCAACTTGATCTTTCTTGCCCTTCAAACCCTGCTTT
The DNA here is from genome assembly GCA_029449255.1 of Mycena polygramma. Taxonomy (NCBI): domain Eukaryota; kingdom Fungi; phylum Basidiomycota; class Agaricomycetes; order Agaricales; family Mycenaceae; genus Mycena; species Mycena polygramma. The sequence goes on from JARKID010000049.1 coordinate 129,432, forward strand.
GTCCTGCGGTGCCCTCTTGTACACAGTCTGGAGTCTTCACCGGGCAATATACGGGACGCAATGCACAGCAATCGTTCTCACCCTCAAATCTGCTCAGTGCCCAGTTTAAATTTGCAGATCGCACATCGAGGTTCGACTCCTTGTGTCCGACTAGGATATGTTCGTTGTCCATTCTTTTTCTTCTTGGCGGGGCCGTCATAAGCGCACCGTCCCTCTACATCTGCCAGATCCCTGCCTTCAACATCGACTCCCATGCGTCCAGATATAGGCTAAAAACAACGGGCGTGGTGTACGAAACACAACGAGCATTCTTGCTTGAGATGCTTCATTCGTGATAGCTCGCAGTTGGGGGTTCGACTCCCCGCGCCCGAATGGCTTGTTGTGGACTGAGGATTGTTTTTCTTTTTTCGTTCTTTTTTCCACGCAGGCTTTTAGGTGACCTCGGAAACATTGATCAAGGAAGTTCGAAAACAAAGTTGAGTTGATATCTTCTTGCCTTCCTACTTACCATATTCAACTGGCACCGCATATACACCTCGGTGCCAGATCTGTGGCTTCAACGCTCACTAGTACTCGCATGCAGCTAGGTACGCTTACTACCCCAACAACGAGCGAGGACTCTTAGTTGGTCTTGGGATAACTAACTCGCAGTTGGGGTTCGACTCCCCGCGCCCTAATAGTCGTCTGGAAAACGATGTATTTTTCTCCATGCCGTCAATTTGCTCTGGCTCCAGCTTCTGGTTCTCACTCAGCGGAACATCTAGTTTGCCTTTATTTCCCTTTTTTCTCCTTCTTTGCAGCGACTGTCTGGACCATACCCGAACTCTCCCACCCTTCCCTCCTCGCCCACAAAATATGCGGGACGGTGGGGCACGGCATTGGCAGGGCGATCATATTCGCCAATGCTTCAAAAATTGGGGGACGAGGTTCGACTCCTCGTGCCCGAGTGTTCACCCCAGAATGTGATCTTTTTCCTTGGCGGGACCCACTTCCGGCCGTGCGACACTTTCCACTTCATCACCCACTCACACTCACGAAGACCCACACATCCACCCGTCGGAATTGCCTGTATCACAGTTTCGACTCGCGAGTTTGACATCCACTCATCGTATCGCAACACAACAACGCACAATCTCTCGAGGAAAAGAAAAACAGAGTCTACGCAGCGCGACATGACTCGGGCCTGAATCGAACAGGCGACCCCAATACGAATCGTACGATTCCACGACGTATTCAATGGTGTGTCGATGCGGACCGTCCGCGACCGAGTCCGGACGGAGCGTGCGCCGTGAAGTCAAACGCAGGCCTCGGAGAATCTAGATTGCGTCAAGATCCAGTTGCCTGCGAGAAGAAAATCCAATGTGCTCGGGTTTGAGTTGCGGAGGTAGCCAATGTTACTGTATTTTGATCTGCCGTTCGTACCATTGACGCCTAGGGTTAGGGCTCGAAAGAAGAAAAAAAACAATGTAAAAGCGATTCACAGCAAGGACGACTCGAGCCCGAGTCGAGCAGGCAGCTTCCACAGCTTATGGACGAAGGATGGATTTTTCAAGCCTGTGTGGATGCGGACCCTCCGCTACCGAGTCAACAGAGAGCTTCTAGTTATGGCAGCTTGAAGATTCAGATATTCAAGTCTCAAGGAAAAGAGATTTTGTTGAGTGCATTTTTGTGCGCGTAAGTACATGGACTCGGAAGGTGATACCCCTTCGTACGTCTCCACGTCGCGCGGACGATGCAAGCTGAAGCCCGTACCCCAGGTCACCCCGCTGCCCTCATGACTATCCGCAGCACGCACACCCGCCCAATCCCGAGGCAGAGGATAGGTATCCGCACGAGGCCCGTCGTGGGTGCTCTAGTCTACCCCATCCCATCCAAGCACAAGTCACCGCAGTCGCGCAACCTGCCCACCGCACGCGTCTTCCGCACTCCTCGCGCCCTTCACGCACAAGTCGCCGCAGCTCCCGTGCCATACCCGCTCGCGTATGTACCGCCTGCAGCGCCGGCGCCGGCCCCACAGTCTACAGAGTCCCACACATGTACGCGCAAGCGTACCCCATAGTACACGCGCACCTCCCCGTGCCGTTCCCCCTCACATACGGATACTGACAGCTGCTAACTCCCGCCGCACCACACATGCGGGAGCATCGTCCCCATTGCCCAATCGCGTTGGTGCACACCCCGCATACGCGCACCTCCCCGCGCCGTTCCCGCTCGTGTACTGACTGCAAGTGACTGTAGCGCCGTAGGCTGCCCCCCGTACCCCGCTCACGCACGTAGGGCTCAAGCTCCAGCGCCGGCGTGCCACGAAATCTGCGCGTCAAGGCACGTTTCTCCGTCCTCAGATAGCCCGCACACGCAAAGCCCTGGCTGGCGTCATACGCACACTTGCCCGCCGTGCCCGCTCGCGCGCACCACCGGCGCGTAGCCAAGCGCCCTGCTGCCCTGCAAGCCCCGACCGCACGAAGCTCCGCCTGCGAACACGTCGCCGCACCTCGGAAGTACGAGCGCCCCTCGCACACGGCCTCCACGCACCGCGTCATTCCCCCTCACGCGCAGCACCACCCCTGCAAAACCCCACCGCACGCACACCGGGTACATCCCCAAATGCGTGTCGACGTTCGCCGTTCCCGCTCGCGCGCAGCACCGTGACATCCCTCGCAAAACCACCCTCACGCGCGCACACCCGCCGCCCGCACTCGCGTACGGGCTCGGGCACCACCAACCTCGTACTCGTACCCCCGCGCACCTCATAAGCACACAGGCGCGTCCAACGCCGGCTTTCTCGTACGTGGGCGCCGCACTCGTGCACAGGCTCCAGCACCGTTCCCGCACGCACAGGGTACCCGCACACGCTCACGCTCTCCGACGCGAGGCGTAGAGCGTAAAGTTACCGTCACCGTATGTGAGAGCGACCACCGTCGGCGCGGCGCGGAGCACGGCATGGAGTCGTGACGGTCAGCGTGCATCGATGCGGAGGAGGGATGAGGAAGAGGGGTAGGGGAGCAGAGGGAGCAGAAGGCGGGAGGAGGGGGAGAGTGGGGGGAGGAGGAAGGGAAGGAACGGGGAGAGTGAGGCGTGCGTCGTTGGGCAGGGGTGAGTGTGAAGAAGATGGGAGGAGGTGTGGTGAGAGAGGGAGGGTGAGACGAGGGGGAGGAGGGACGAGGAGGAGGAGGAGCCGAAGAAGATGAGATGAGAGAGGGTGGGACGAGTAGGGGAAGGGGGGACGAGGGAGACGGAGGCAGGGGGTGTGTGGGGCATTGGGACAGAGTATCGCGGCCACAGACTCGCCACCTGTAGATGTCTGGGTCAGCGACCGTGAAAGACGAATGAGAGAGAAAGCGAAAGCGAAAGCGGAGGGGATGACCATAGGTGGAGGGAGGGAAGCAGTCCCGCGCGCGCATCTTTGCCTACGCGCGCACCCGTACACCATACCGGCCGCCATCCGCGAAGAAGGAAGACGGAGGGACTCGCCCGATGTCGCCAGCTCCATCCACGCCTCCTCCAGCCTTGAGTCATCGCTGGCGTGAATCGAAGAGGACGACTCCCAGAGTCAAGACGGGGTGGCGCTGTCAGAAGCGTCAGTGAGATTGCTTGTCATAGTCATTGCTCGACGAGGAATGAGAACGATTGACAACGTTTGAAGCTTGAATGGCAACGCACCATTTGAAGGCACAGCGCGAGGAAGAAGACCGAAAAAAGTGACGGCACACGATGTTGGGCTGGGGTGGAAGCGGATTCAATCGCAGTGTTGAGAGCCCGAGTGGCAGCGCACACGTCAGTGTATGTATATGCTACCAGTCCACAGTCCAAGCGCTTGAGCGGTGTCGATTCGTCGTCCGACATGACTCCAGACGAAAGACGTCTTCGAGTGTCCCTACCGTGCGTCGGTCATGAGCTCCTGGCCCTTGTCAGTGTCGTCGAGTGTTCATCTTCTACCAGCCGCGTCGGTCGTTGGCCAGTGGGGGCAGTGAGCCAGGCCGTCAAGGTCGTGAAAAGAAAGCGGCCCGCTGCCGGCCCGCGACGCACAGCCTCAAACGGCTCTCTCTCTCCAACCACAACGACCGTCTCTATCTGCCCCTGAATCTTTGGGGCAACTCGATTTGTCCTGGTGCACCCGGACAATATCTGGGAGTCCTGGACATGGTGTACTTACAAGTGGCACCTACGTCGTACACATGACGCTGCTCGCAATCTGAATTCTGGTTCGACTCCCCGTGTCCAAATAATTGGGTAACTCCTGCTTTTTCCCTCCCTCGAGCACTCTTTTTCACAGAAAGGATTTTCCTCATGCAAAGCTCGATCTTTCAACACCTCCACTGGCGAGGACTTGCGCCTCTTTATCAGCTACAGGAACGTGTGCTTGGTCTGTCTGCCTTGGATTTCGTGCCCACTCAGGCTGGCCTTCACATTTCAATGCCCGAACGCTCAAAGTCCTCGGTTCTGACCCAAAGAATATGCGGGACATGGTGCACGACGAACTTTTCTTCCTCTTCTTTTCACACCGGTGATTTACTCGGACTTTCTGTAGGTCCTCATGCCACAATGCATCGTGGAATATCCAAGTTCTCCGCAGATGAGGAAAAGCGATAGTTACAAAGACAAGTGGATATTCCCGGTGTTCCTCCTTCCACATGATTTGTTTAGCTATTCAGCCAAGTTTGAATACAGGTAAGTACTTAGATTAATCGGACGTGGTGTACACACGCTGCCAGTGAATCATTGCCATGCGACTGTGACTGTACCTCGGGGTTCGATTCCTCGTGTTCGAATTGGCGATATGTGGTCGGATCTTTTTGTCTCATCCTTTCCTCGCTTCTCCTTCCGGTGTTCCCCCAGGCCTCTGTGCGTACCAATTTTATCTACTACTCCCGATGCATCCCATCGAACCCCTCACTGATATTCCCCGAACAGAGCCAAGGCTTAATTGCTATTACTACTCACATCCTTCCGCATGCGTATAGGCTCACAACAACGGGCGTGGTGCACGGAACACAGCGAGAGCTCTTAGAGAGTGACATTGCGTATAGCTCGCAGCTGGGGTTCGACTCCCCGTGCCCGATGCCTTGGAGGAGTTGACGAATGTTTTTCTCTTTCTCTATCTTCTTAGACTGTCCATTTACTATGCATTATCTAGGTCCACGCTGACTCCACAGGCGTCGTGCGGAATATTCGGCAGACCAGTGAAAGTTTGAAAGATAAGCTTTCTCCCGGTGCGTTCGCCCTTCTCCTCGACAACTTGAAGTCTAGTATTCACCCAAGGTCAGATACAGCTAGATGATTCGGACGTGGTGTACCACTGGAAGACTGTTGCGAAGCAGGGACTGTAGCTCGGGGTTCGATTCCCCGTGTTCGAATTGGCGATATGTGTCGGATCTTTTTGTCTCATCCTTTCCTCGCTTCTCCTGCCAGCGTTCCCCCAGGCCTCTGTGCGTACCAATTTTATTTAACACTCCCCATGCATCCCATCGGATCCCTTACTGATACTTCCCGAACAGAGCCAAGGCTTAATTGCTACTCACATCGTTCCGCATACTTTTAGGCTAACAACAACGGGCGTAGTGTACGGAACACAGCGGGAATTCTTAGCATGGGCCACATTTAGGATAGCTCGCAGTTAGGGTTCGACTCCCCGCGCCCGTATGGATGATTATGATAACACCAGGATTTTTTTCCCTCGCTATTCATTCTCTGTACATCATGGTCGGGCCGGGAACGCTACACTATCACATCGAGGTAAGTTCGAACGTCGTCATCTCACGCCAGGTTTTGGGGAATGCGGACCGCTCGCGACCGAGTCGGTACAGAGCATGGAGTTGCATTGAATAGATCGCATTGAATTAGGCTGTAGAGCGAGCAACTAATGGTTCGCGCCTCTGGTGGATCAGATTCCCGTGCGCAGACTGATGAACAGGAGAGGACTCGAAGTTCATGGAATAATTTTAGAGGGCAAGGGCAAGGCAGAAGAGGATTGAAGAAAGAGAACTTCGATTACATCCACTGTAAGAAAACAAGCCGCCCTATGGTTTCTCCTATCCAGCAGCCAAATTCGCTACAGTATACTCTCCCTCCGGCATGAAGGACAGACGCTCCCGAGCGTGCTGCGTGAACAACACATCCGACGCTTTCGCATACCTCTTCTTGTCGTAGTTTCCCTGCACAAGCCCCTTCGCCCGAAACGCAGCCCACGCCACCTGTCTCGCGAGATCGTGGACATTCGACGCGGGCGTGGCACTGAGGATGAGAAAATACTTGACAGGGAATCGCTTGTGGTAGAAAAACGAGACCTCTGGACGGCCGCCTGCGCCCTTGGTATTGTTGTATCCGGCAGACAGATATCCAGACGATTGTTCCGCTGGGCCTTTACCACCGCCGTACAAAACATTGACGGCTGAGCGCCAGACTTCCCATGTACCGCGTCCGGTTGGCCGATTTTGAAACGACTGGAATGGTGCTTCAAATTGCCGCGACCGCATCTGGTCAGTCACGTCCCCAAAGGACTCGACTTTGAGGGGAGGGTCTGTATCGGAGCGGGTCACGACAGAGAAGAGATCCGGGCGAGAGCGGAGTTCGCGAATAAACGCAATCGTAAAGTCGTCCGGCTCATTTCGGATACAGCCGAACATGTACGCCCGAGTGTCTATCTCGGCCCAAGTGATGCACCCGGGCTGTTTCGCTGGGAGGACACTGGGGACGGGGCCCGGGATTTTGACGATCATGTCGCCGCTAACCATGTCCGCAACAACGACTCCGCAAAGACTCAAATGATTCCTCGTCGCTGCTGAGTCTCTTGGGTCGCCGTCGGGCCTGGAGGAGTCAGTACAAAATGTCGGGGTATTGGTGCTCAGCACCAGTGCGCTGAATGACAAGAACGCGTGCAGCTCGTCAAAGTTGCAACAGAGTCGGACGTAACGGTTTTCGGTGTCTCGCTCTGGCTTGTCTGCCATGAGCATTGACTAGTGCATTGGCTTCAATCACAATAGATTACATTAGTAGAAATCTACTCACATGCCACACCTTGTTCGGCGCAGGGATTTCGCGGGAGTTGTTGTAAATCCACCCACCCAGGACCTGGATCCGGTTCTCTATGGATTGTGATCATGATGAGTGAATCAATTCTTGCTATTCATCGATTGTAACTCACCGACGTTGCCCATATTCGCACTAGCTGTAGAGCTATCTTTGATCGCGATAGCCTCGGTCCACGAATCTTTCCACCACCGCAACCCGATCTTCAACCGCTTAGTAGTATACATAACCGCAATTCGAAGAACGTCGTCCAAGTCGAAATCATCGTCCATGAAAAAGTGTTTGAACGAGACCTTGTTCATTGACTTGGCGAACAGAAGCGGATCATGGAAGATAATGCGACGCGTATACTGACGCCACACGTTCGTGATTATGTTTCTCGTATTTTGTTCCTGCGGAGACGCAGCCTTCTCTCGAAGCACATAATCTTGGAATGCGTCGGGTTCGAGAATGTGTTCGAAACAATGCAGAATTTTCTCGCGTTCACTTGCAGTCCATCAGCCAGAGCTGTTGCGTTGAAGAAAAAGAGACCAACAATCTCAGCTTCAACGCGATCAGATCATCGTCCTCGTTTAAGGCGGCCTGCGCGCGCAGATTGGCGGACTGGGCGCGGAGATATGAGAAGGCATCCTCGCCCGGTTGGAGGTCCTGGTCCTCATCGGCATCGTCGATCGGGGCAGTTTGGGAATGTTCGACCCAGTCCTTGGCGGGATGGTCTTCAAGATGGAGAGCCAGTGCCCGCGCTTCCAAGGCGTCCCGTATCTCGACCCCTTCGGTCATCTGTTTGGCCAGGACTTTGATGCGGATTTTATGTCCGCTATCCACTAACACAAAATATTTCAGCGGTGCTATCGCGGAGACGAACGGATCCACACACCTTTCAAGAAGAACCGATGGTGGTGGATGTCCCGCCCAGTCCTCTCCTCTCGAATAGCGTTCACATACTTCTTCATCAGGCGTGCTTTCTCCAGGACGGTAGTAATCGATGTGTAGCCCTGGACGTCTTCCTTACTCGGGATCGCAGCGCCGGCAAGGGTCTCATCGACGAATTTCTGGGCCTCCTTGTACCGTCCCGTCATGGTCTGGTACTGCTTGTGGTGGACACGACAACGCTCTATTGGTTTCCCATGAGTGGGAGTCTCAGAACAGCGGGTCATTCCATCTTCCAGGAGGGTGGTGCACTGTGCTTTCACGGTGCTAGGTGTCGCAGTTGAGCCTTTACGATGCGCTTGGGGAGGCATTGACGTGGGCGGGACGAGGCGACTAATCGCCCAATAAACGCCCAATAAACGCCCACCAATCGGTGCCGGCACAGGATTCTCACGAATTTTGAAGTTCTTCGAACTCAAGATCTTAGTTAGCCAAGACCAAGAGGACCATAAGCCGGTAAGAGGATTATTCCGGAACCACAGAAGCGCGCCCTAGCAACGAAGAAGACCTAGGAGCTCTTGAGAGATAGTACACTGAAAACACTCAGTCCGAGCCAGCTGCCGAGCCAGCTGCCAGATTCTGCACAGATCGGATCGCGGGCAGTGAGTTTTGAGTCGTGCGTTGAAGTAACAGGAAAGTGAGGACAACCTTGAAAGTATAAAGCCCCCCTTTGTTTTCGGTGTACCTTCCTACTCAAAAGCACGTTCGGGAGTCGAATCAAGCCAAGATAGGTCTGGCACCTGCAAAAGCATTTTCGTATCCCAAGCCCAGGAGATACAGTGTGGCACACAATGGGCGTCGCGGCCCTGGCGAGGTAAAAGGCAGAAAAAAGCAAGAAATTGCTGATTCCTCGTATACAATCATCCTGGCTCCGCCAGGTATATATATGAGGAACCCCACCCTGGCCCACCTGCAAAGAGCCCATCTCGCAACTCCGCCGCAGTGACACCTTCACGACCTCCTTCGACCGCTTTGACACTCTGACGGCCCTCGCGCGTCGGGGGAGGAAGAAGTGAGCAGGAGGAAGTGGGGAAGATAGAGAGGGAGGCGAATAGAGCCAGTCGACAAAAGCAAAAGGTATACATGGACGCGCGCACCATCCTCCAGTGGACAGCGCACACGTCCCCAGCCTCAGCTTGTGCGTCCCCCTCGCATCAATACACAGCGTACGCATCCCTCATCGCGGGAGACTCGACACCGTACATCCGCTGGCGTCCCTGCACACGTAGTCCGCTCTCGTCTGCGCACGAGCCACCAGCACCAGTCTCTGAGCCCACATTCTCCGGACACACCCGCTGACTTCTGTGCACCAGCACCTCCCCACTCGCACCTTCCGCGCCCCCAACATCGCACACGCCTCCCCACTTCCCCGTACGGCTTCCACCACCGCCGTAGCCAGTACACAGCTCGCGCTCTTTCGGTGTCCTCCACACCACACGCACACCGATTTCTGTGCACCAGCGCTTCCCTCCTGCAATTGCACCGCCCACCCCGCACGGGTACGGCCTCGAGCCGCCATGCAGCTCCGCTGGCACGCGCTCTTGCGGCGTCGTCACGCACGCGCCGCCGCACCCCTCGGACTCGCAACCTCCCACACCGTTCCCGCTCGCGTACAGCCTCCGCCAGCACGCGCTCTTCAGCGTCATCCGTGCACGCACACGCATCGTGCCCCCATCTAAACACACACGCCACCGCCCCCTCGCACACGCGCGCCGCACCCGTTACCGCATGTGCGCCAGTACCTTGCGTCGCCCCCGCCCCCGCCGCCGCCGCACCTCGACGCCCTATTCCCACTGGAGAATCGCGAGGGCTGCAGCGCCGTCTCCCTCGTACGCATGCCCGCAGTTGCTGGCTCCACGGGCACACGCACTCCTCCTTGGCGTAACGCGTAAGGCGCGGCCCCCAGCTTCGACACCCCCAGCTTCGAAACCCCCGACAGCTTGCGAGTCGCTATCCACGGGCCACTCTCGTCTCCGCACGACACTATACACATGGGACCGTCGCCGAGGGGAGGAAGGGAAGGAGTGGAGAGTGGGGGAGGAATGATGGTGGGAGGGTGCGAGGGAGCAGAAGGACAAGGAGAGACGAGGGATGAAGAGGGGGGAGGAGGAAGAAGGGGGAAGAGGGAAGGAAAAAAAAACGAGGGAGGGACGAGAAGGAGGGAGGATGGAAGGATGGGGGAAGGGGAAGGGAGACGAGACGAGATGGGTACACGAGCAGGAGGAGGATGGGAATCTGGAAGGCCGTCACAAAAAAGGAGGGGACAGCAGGGGAGGCAGATGCGACAGGAACAGAGCGTGAGCGTCGTCCTTCTTGGGTATCGCGACCGCAGTCTGAGGTAGAGTCGCTACCTGTAAGTGCGTGCGTCAGCGACCGTGCCATGCCACGAAGAAAGATGAGAGAGAAAGCAGAGGGTGGGTGTGAGAAAGCGTCCCGCCATCACCAAAACGGGGAATAGCGCTGATCGCTTGTGATGGCGGCAATCGAACACAACGGTGATGGTGGTTTGCAAGCGTTTGCAAAGCTATCACCTACCATTATATCTGTGATACAAGGCTGGTCAAGATTGGCAAAGGCATCATAATTCATGTGAACAGTTTGCCTACCATTATGTGAGACTTCTGGCGCATTGACTTCTCAGACAAATAATTTATAGCGTTCAAAGTGTATTTCAGTGCCAGTGAATGCCACTGGTAAATTTTGGGCTCAATGTTTCTGTTAACATCCCCTCGGATACCGATAAGTACTACGTCGACTGAGCATTCTCGCCGGGAGACACATGCGATGACATCAGTTCAGGTTCAGCTCGCCGAGCCCAGGCATGGCAACCAATGGCTGGTTCTCACCAATATATATCCCTCTGGGCAAGTATGGGAGTATATGTATTGCACCCCAGGTTCTCACGTCGACGTCCTCGCCTCCGCCGCAGACCAGTTGGACCACCAACTCTGTTTCTACCTATTCTGTTTTCATCATTGGTATACTTGCGGGAAAGTACACGCACATTTCAAGTGTGTCCAAGCGAATGGACGAGGGAGTTTGCACTTGGTATGAAAGCTGAGAGTGGCGGTCGCGAATCGCGATAGCTTAGGATCATGTGGGTGGTCCGTGCGCACACCGCCTTTGACGTGATGCCAACTTTGCGTTGATCGAAAAATTGATCCCACTCCCTTCCTTTCCCCACCACCACCATGTCCGCCCTCCGCCTCCCGCACTGTGGGCCGTCCCCTCAGCCCTCCATCTAACGCTTCAAGGCCCACCCATGAAGAGGTGTCAATCTTCTCAAGTCTTTGATCACTCTCTCAACGCCCTCAATCTTCTTAAGTCTCGCAAAACTTTGTCGCCCGGTCTTTCTTTTCCTCGGAACCTCTTTCAAAGTATTCGAAATCCCAAACACCTCAAGAACACCATCGGCGGGCTTTCATCTCGTCCCTCACGTCTTCGCCTCCACCAGTGGGCCTGCCGTCGTAGCCAAGCCGACTTGAGACGCAAAATTACCCAAGATCCAAGATGTCAAGTCATGACGCTCCTTGGATCCCATGCTTTCCCCGTTGCCTCGTCCACCCCCGCCCCGTCCGCCACTGCCGTCACCGTCGCTCTCAAGGAGCCCGAGCCCGACCCCATCCAGAGCAGCTAGTCAAGTCAGCTCAAAATTTCGGCTCAAGAATTCAGTGAACGATCGCTCTTCTCTCGAGTTCCTCGCAGGTCCTTCTGTACTGTCAAGTGGCCTAGTCGGAGCGCATCGACTGGTACAAAGACCCAGTCGGAGCGCAGCGGTGGTATCATTCTGTAGTCGTTCGTTTCCTCGCATGCAAATACATCTCGTTTTCCTCCTGCTATTTGCTCTCTTCTTCCGCCGTGTTTCCCAGTGTGTGCTGGATAGTGCAAGAGGCGCAGGGTACATAATATATACTTGTCCAAGGCCTTTTGACCGTATGTAAACTTCACAATCCATTGCATACCATTGCAAACCCCGCCAGCTTTGGGATGATTATAGGAATTCTAGTCTGGTATAAGCAGCGGTGGAACATCAGAAGGCTTTTGATGGATTGCCTTGGATTTCGATGATTTTGTGCGTCTGCATGGGTTTGCAAGCCTTTGCATTTTGTTCCCGGTTCTCGTGATGGCAAACGGACGGTGCACACACCTCTGGATGGACGTGTACAGTCGTCTCCGCGCACACGCATACCGCAGCCGGTACACCCACACTTGGCGCCCCCGCTCTCCGCGAAGAGGGAAGAAGGGCAAAGAGCCAGGACACTCACCCAAATGTGGCCAGCAGGATACGCGTCGTCTCCTCCACGGTTGGTAGTGCGAATAGGCAAGAGGCCGAGACTGAGAGCGGACGAAGGTGAGATAGGGTAACGGGGAGAGTACATAAGATCGTACGTTTATCTCGACTTCGAGCCTTCCACGGACGGGGACGCAATAGAAACAGCAAGGGCGAATACGAGGTGTCGGCGCAAGTTGTGGTCGCGGTGCGTAGCGTGGGCAGGTGGCGTTACAAACGACGAGGGCTCGGTGAGGGAACGATTGCCACTGGCGCGATGCATTCCGCATTCATCCGATTACTGGCACGATGACTGAAACCCGATGAGAACGATTGAGAGAAAACGTCGACTGGCAACGCACCGTTTGAAGGTAGAGCGGGTCCCGAAAAAAAGGCTACAGAGCGCGAAAAAGCGTGGATACGCGCGTCACCCTGAAAAGAGAGCAAATCTGGATCAGCCGCATGAAGGACCAAGAAAGAAGCTGGCCGCTCAGAGTTCTCGCCATCCCTCGTGCCTTCTGTACGTACGAATTTTATTCTCCTTGATCACTCCGAATCGCCTCTCGAACAGAATCAAGGCTTCAATCAAATTTCACTCGCAACCGGCAGTGAGATAACTAATGACAACGGGTGTGGTGTACGGAACACAGCGAGTATTCTTGGCAAAGTCGCATCTGTGATAGCTCGCAGTTGGGGTTCGACTCCCCTCGCCCGGATGGATTGTAGCGACAACGCCAGGATTTCTTTTCCTCGCTATTCCTTTATCCTGGCTTCACCCATCGTGCGGAATATTGTTCGCAAAGCAACAGATCAGCGGAAGTTCGAAAGACAAGTTGTTCCCGTACGTATCTTCAGCCTTCTGCTCGACAGCTCTACTATTCACCCCTGCTTAAATATAACCAGATGAATCGGGCGTGGTGTACCACACGCTGCAAGTGAACTGCTGCGATGCAGCGCTGGGACTGCAGCTCGGGGTTCGACTCCCCGTGTCCGAATTTGCGACTAATTTGATAACTTTTTTTTATTTCCTCAGCTTCTCCTTAACGTTCTACTCACCCCAGCTCAAGAACAGCCATTCAGCGCTGCAGGTGAACTGCAGCTCGGGGTTCGACCCCCGTGCCCGAATTCGTGGAAAAGCGTCACCTTTTTTTTTATTTTCTCGTATTCCCTCGCTTCTTCTTCCAGCGTCCCCCAAGGCCCCTAGATCTGTGCGTACAGAATTTATTTACTGATTTCGGTGCATCCACTTGCTCACATACCTGACGCAGGGATCCTGCAGAATCCATTCCGGATCCAGGCGTGATAACTACGAGTCACCTCCCGGACAGAGCCCACTCGCGAATATGACCTGAACCACGAATAACCTACGGCAGCTGAAAGTCAGCCTCAAGGTGAGTGAACAGCATCCTATGTTGATCCTATGCCATGTTGAAAGCCAAGTTGAATATCAACCTCCGCTGCCGCCCCAGAGCCAACAACGGGCGTGGTGTACGGAACACAACGAGCATTCTTCCGTGAGTCACCCTGTGGATAGCTCGCAGTTGGGGTTCGACTCCCCCCGCCCGCATGTTTCAGATGGGGATAGTTTTTCCCCTCCAGGCGTTCGTTTATCTTATTGTGCAGAATATATCGCCTTCAGATCAACGACAGTTAAAAGTGTGAACCGTCAAAATCATAACTTATCATATGTTGACTACGCTCAAGTGTTGCCTCTCTCGTGATCAAGGCTGTTTCACTCGCGAGCGCGCTGGAGACGAGGGGTTACAGTCGCTAAATGGGTTCCGGAACAAGCTGCACCAAATCGCAAATAACAAAGTAACAAAAAATGATACGGGAATTCTGTGCGTATATTCGAATTCTGCGACCTCGAAAACACCGGATGCAACTTCGGGCCAAGTTTTCGCATGACTTGATGCTTTGCAAACCGGGGGCAAAGGTGATCGACATATTTCGGCAAAATTACCACTTCCGGAACATCCTCGGTTTACGGGGGTTTGTGACTTGGCCAGGTCTTTTCTTTCACCATGGCTGTCTGCCGCAGCTCAAATGACACACCCACATAACACAGAGCGTCGGCAACGCTGGCTCTGCGGCATCGCCGCCAAAAATCCTCTACGGTTTGCGATGAATCACCCATGATGATTGGATTTTGATGGTGTATCAGAAAGAATAATTTGTTGTGCAACAACAGAGAAGGCCTTTGGCCTGATATTCTGTAGGATGCTGTGGAGGACGTTGTAGATTATGCCCTAAAAGTTTTGAAGTCGGAACTCTGCTTGTTGCGCAGAAAATCGCACTTGTTCCGGAACTGGTAATGTTCCGGAACCCATTTAGCGACTGTATCCTCAAACGGGGGTTGGATGATAGAGCAAGCTGCTTGATTTGTGTGGGAGGAAGAGGTGGGCAAGAGGGAGCCCGGAGCGCAGACTTCCAAGCTTTGGCGAAGTATGCCGCCCACGAGTGCGCCTCCCGTTCACTGGCATAAGTGCCTTCCACATTCACTCAGCGTGAAACCGAAATGCACTATTCAGTATATAGGAGGTTACAGGCGCACAATTTCTACCGAAAAAAATGGGTGAGAGGCACGCAATGACTCGGGCCTGAGTCGAACAGGCAACCCCCATATGGTCAGAAAGACTCGCGTTCTATCTTGTATGGATGCGGACCATCCGCGACCGAGTCTGGAAGGTGGATGTTGATCAAATGGAAAACGCTGGCCTGGGAGAATTTAGACTGGGTTAGGATTGACTCTGAGTAATTCAGAACGAGGTTACGAGTGGGAAGTCTGTATAAGAGACTACTGAGTTACTTGCGCGAAAAAAAATCCAATGTCGCTCAGATATGAAGTCGCCCTCAAAGCATCGGGTTGAATTAATCACGGTTCCACATCGTAGAAACAAAGAAGGGCTACACGAGTGCAGTTGCTTAGCACCTGGTAGGCTTGCAAAAAGAAACAATTCCCGCCTGCTGCATTAGTCTCCCTAGTCAGACCAAATGAGAAAATGAAAAGTGAAAAAATAACCTGATATATGCCGCTGCATTGCCTCGGGCCCGAGTCGAACAGGCCACGTCCACAGTATAGCCACCGACCTCGCAAAGCTTGCGTGGATGCGGACCGTCCGCTACCGAGTCGACAGAGAGCATCCAGTTACGTTACACAAATGAGCCTGAAAAAAATCAAGTCTTGGGTCAGAGCGAGTGAAGGGATAAATTTTCATGTGTAAGTACACAGACTCGCGGGGTGATACCCGCTGCCCACGCCGTCTTCGTAAGTCGCGCAGACGATGCGCCCGCCCGGTCGCGCCGCTGCTGCTCCATGGATATCCACACACCCTCCGAATCCCGTACAGACGCGGCATGTCCCGAGCTAGCCATACTGCAGCGACCCGCGCATGGCGCGCATCACGCGACACTCCCCGCCTTGGTACCCGGATATGCTCCCGCCTACGCACACGCAAGCGGCGCTCCCCGTGCCATTCCCGCCCGCGCACACGCCGCCGCCGACAGCGCATCCATTCCCGGTCGCGCAGGCATCTTCTCCAGCACGACACCGTCCACCACCTGCTCGGACACGCGCACCGTAGCTCCACACGCCCCTCTCCCGCTCATGATCATGTGCGGACTGTGCCGCCGCTCGCAGCGCCGACAGCATGCGTACGTGCTCTTTCAGTGCCCTCTCCACCGCCTCCTCATCGCGCACGGTCTGCAGAGCCCCTTCCGCCGCCCCCGCGCACCAGCGCCGCTCGAAGCGCGCGGACACCGGCGCCGCTCCGAATCGAAGCACCAGCACATATCCTCCCCGTCGCAAGCACGCGGGTCACGGTGGCCGTCCTCCTCCCGTGCGCGCGCATCCTCCCCGTTCGCGCACGCTCACCCGAGCTCCGCGTCCTCCCCATCGCACACGCGCACTCCAACCCCATCGCGTAGTTCTGCCTTCTCCTCGAGGTAGTCGGCATTCCCGCGCATGCTCACCCCGGCTCAAGGCAATCAGCATCCCCGCGCACGCATGCGGCCCCATGCTCCTCCGACAAGGGAGGATAAGGGGGGAGGGAGGGGGGAAGAAGGGGCTCGGAGAAGGGACGAGGAAAGAGCGGAGTGGGGATGGCGCAGAAGGACGAAGGGAGACGAAGGGACGAAGGGAGACGAGGGGGAGAAGGAGAGACAAGGCGGAGAGGATGAGGGGGGACGAGGACGGAGAGGACAGTAGCAGCTGCCAGCTCCATCGAGCCCCGCCGCACGCGCACGCGCACACAGACACCATCCACGATCGCGCGCGCACGGACTGCAGCGCCGCCACAGCTAGCAGCTGGTTCTCCCGCAGAGCCCCACCGCCGCACGCACACACGCGTCAGTCGACGTCGCGTCTCCGCCTCCCACGCGCACACACATGCTCCCCCTGCTCCTCTGTACGCCGTGACGCCCTCGTCTAGCACCTTCGATGCCCGCTCGCGGCCTCCGAGTCCTTCGAATTCGGAAGAGGGATAGAGGTGCGGGTGGGGGAGAGTAGAAGGCGAGGGAGACAGGGAAGGCGAGGGACAGAGTGCTAGTCAGGGGAAGAACGGTGTCGTTTTTTGAGTATTCGCTGCCTGTAAGTGGGTCAGCACCGTGCTATGGGATGAAGAGGGGTGAGGGGGTAGAGAATGCGGGGGAGGGATTGCAAAGCCACATCCGAATCCCACGGCGAAAGAGACAGGGAAGCAGCTCCGCACAAGTGGCGTGCGCCGGGCATCTGGACGTGCACTTCCATCTCTGGACGGGCTCGGACACCATAGCGGGTACATGTGTCCCCACCGCCGCGTCCTCGCGCTCCGTAAAGGAAAAGAGAAAGGGGGAAAGACGCACACACGACGCGCGACACGATACAAGTATCCTCCTTCTCATTGCGCGAATAGCCAAGACGAAGAGAAGGATCGAGAGCGGACGGAGAGATGGGATGAAAAGAAGAGCGGGATCGTAGAGATCCGGACGCACTTCGAGCTCGCATCTTGTCGGCCTGCCTCGCCCTGCCTGGCTAGAGTAGGTGTATGGATAGATGTAGATCTCCCTGGCGATTTCGGCCACTGAATTACTGAAGTCGGTGTTCTCCTGGTAGACGCAAAAAACGGACCGGGTGTCAACGTGCTCTTCGGTGTACATAGCACCAGGCGTGCGTCCAAGCATGTGCTGGAGCTTGTCTTCAGACGTCTTGGGTGTGGGTGTCCCGTGGTGCTGCCGACGTAGTTGCGCAGCGTGCCAGATACTCCTGGCTGGCGTCGAAGTGATCGTCGGAGACAAAGCTTTTGGTTGACGCCAAGTGGGCTAAGGCATCGTCACACAAGTGGGCAAGACATTGACCAATTTGCGGTGAATGGTCGTGAAAAGCTGGCCTCCGGCTTCCGGCCCGCGACGCACAGCCTCAAACGACTTTCTCCCTCCAACCACCACAACCTCCAACTCGTCGACTGTAATTCTATCTTGGCCCGCTCGAAAAATAAACGGAAGTCTTGGGCGTGGTGCACCTGACACTGCTGGATCTGCTCGCAATCCGGGGTTCGACTCCCCGCGTCCAAATGGTTGACGAGGTTTGACGTTTTTCCTCCATCGAGTATCCTTTTTCTACCGAAGTGCTTCCTTGCTTTTCTCATAGTACTCATTCACCTAGGACGGTACATACACACGGAAAACGTTGGCTATGAAGCAGAACTGTAACGGATGACCGCTTCAACTTGAGACTGTCGTTTTTGCTCTTGCCCTTCGCTGTCCCCACTCTTCTCTGTCCTAGCTGCCCACAGTCTTGAGTCTTCATCGAACAATATACGGGACGTGGTGCACAGCGATCGCTTCTGCTCTCAAAATCTACTCGCATATCGAGGTTCGACTTCTCGTGTCCGACTATGATACGTTCGTTGTCAATTTTCTTTTTGTTGGCGGGACCCACGCGTCGTAAAGTGCTTCCTCGTCCTGCTGCCAGAACTGCGTCCACTCGCATGCAGCCAGATATACGTACTACCCCAACAACGGGCGTGGTGTACGGAACACAGCGAGCATTTTCAGACGGTCTTCTGGGATAGCTCGCAGTTGGGGTTCGACTCTCCGCGCCCGAATGGTTAAGGTGGACACAAGTTTTTTCTGTTTCTTTCTTCTTTTCACACCGTTTATTTACTCTGGATGCAGACCTCGGGAATATTCTGCACTCGAGGGATCAACGAAGTTTGAAAGGTGAGTCTAAATCTTGTTGCGTTTTTTTTTTGACATGTTCAATAACTGACACCCCATATACGTCTCGGTAGCCAGATCTATGGCTTTGACGTCCACTAGCACTAGCATGCAGTCAGGTATATCTAACACCCCAACAACGGGCGTGGTGTACGGAACACAGCGAGCGTTCTTACGATGTTAGTTACTACGCGCGATACCTCGCAGTTGGGGTTCGACTCCCCGCGCCCGAATGGGTTGATGTGGACGAATGACTGTTTTTCTTTTTCCTGCTTTTTCTCTCTCCTCTCCACGCCGTTCATTTACTCTGGCTCTGGCTTCCAGTTATACGGGTGCTCACGCATGGCGTCGGGAATCGGTGCAGCAGATCAACGAGGTTCGAAAGCTGAGTCTATAATCTTCTCGCGTTCCGAACTTCTTTAAGACATGCTCAACTAGCACCCCATATACATCTCGGTGCCAGATCTATGGCTTCAACGTTCACTCGCATGCAGCTAGTTATAGCCCCAGCTGCCAACGACGGGCGTGGTGTACGGAACACAGCGAGAAGTCTTAGCAAACGTTGTGACGATTGAGGATAGCTCGCAGTTGGGGTTCGACTCCCCGCGCCCGAATGTGAAATACGAGGATGCCTTTTTTTCTTTCTCCTTTTGTGCACGTCGTTCATTTACTCTGTTCTCAAGTTCAAGGTATGCAGCTACGCAAGACCTCGGGAATTTTCTGTACTTGGCAGATCGAAAGCTGAGTTTATATCTCCATGCGGTGCTACTTGACTCTTTACCCAGGCAAATGACGGTGAACAGCACAAGGCGATCATATCTATTTCAAAGCTTGCGGTCTCGTCGACGAGGTTCGACTCCTCGTGTCCGACTATCAAGTCCATCTTCCCTTTTTTTCTTGGCTGGCCTGGAACAACCGGCCTTCCGAAGTTTCTATTCCACCCACTCACTGACGGAAGCGCCTGCAAAATCTACCTGTCGTAAGGACTGCATACTTATCCATCTCCTGCCAAAAGACCGCCGTGGTTGCCACTCGCAACCTGCAACGATATATAACATAACAACGGGCGTGATGTACGGAGGTTGGAACACAGCAAGCGTTCTTCGCTGCCCTCAGAACTAGGACTGATAACTCGCAGTTGGGGTTCGACCCGCGCTTGAATGGATGATTGCGATAACGCCAGGGTTTCTTTTCCTCGCTATTCCTTTATTCTGGCTGACCTGCTCATGCATCGAGCGGAACATTCTCCACAGATCAACGTTCGAGAGCTGAGTTCATATCTTCATGCATTCCTTCTTGGTTGCTCCGAGTCACCTCTAGATTAACCCTGGATACAGTCCAGTAAGTCAGGCATGGTACTGCGACAAGTATGCTTTCACGATGGTTACATGCAGCTATTGGCTCGATATTAGCTCGGGTTCGACTGCCCTGTTCGAATGTGGGAGTCTAGCATGAAATTTTGTCTCCCTCTCCTTCCAGCGTCCGTCTCGCGGGGTACATACAAAATTTCATTCACTGATTGAATAAATCCCCTCAAAGCTTGCTCATTCTGCAGATTCCCGTGCTGATAACTATGACTCATATCTCGCACAGATCCAAGGCTTCAATTTGCATCGCAGCCAGATATGAACAACGAGCGTGGTGTACGGAGCACAGCGAGAATTCTTGACCGTCGAGATTAGAAGATTATCAGCTAGCTTTGACGACAGATCTGTTTTTTTCTAACATGCTGTTCATTTACTCTGGCGACTTGAATCCACCTCGTGCTGGGCATAAGTATTGTCAGCAGATCAGCGAAAATTCGAAAGATAGGTTGAAATCCACGTACGTTCCTCCCTCTCGTTAGCATTTTTACTCACCCCAGCTTCAATATAGCCAGATGAATTGGGAGTATACGTACAAAAACAACCGGGCATGTACCACTCTGCAGTGGAAAAGAGATCCAAGCTCAAGGCTCTAATTCGAGTCGGAACCTTCAGGTAGAGGACAACAGCCTACAACGGGTGTGGTGTACAGAACACGGCGAGAATTCTTAACCGAGGGAAATATATTGATCACTCGCAGTAGGCGTTCAACTCCCCTCGCTCGGATCAGGGCAGATTTTATTCCACTGTTCATTTACTCTGTCTTATTTTACACCTGGTTTGCAGTACAAGTTGGCTAGTCATCGTTGTCCACGGATTCCTGAATGGATTCGTATTGGGAAGTGTTGGAGCTGACTGGCGGGGTAGGATCCGAGTCTGCGTGCCATGTGCTTGCAGTGGGTCCGGGTTCAGCAGTTCGCGAACATGAGTCGAGTGCAGCACGAAAACGGTTGATTCGGCCCATCGTAGCAGAATCGTCGGACGGTACCGTCCTTGCGTATACAGCCAATGCTTCGGAGAGTGTGGCGCATGCATTGGGATCATCAAGTTGAAGCCCATTGGAGCCCCAATCTGACCAGTGGAGGATCACGTCAATTATTTTCGTATGCAGTGCAGGTAATGCAGTGTTGCGGACCATCCTCTCAATTGAACCAGTGTTGCAAAATAATGTTAAGGGTTATCAATGATAAGGGCTTATTTAAATATTAAGGTAAGCACCCTGAGATGATTATAAGGGCTTTATAACCCTTAGGTACTCGGAAGCCGAGAACACCGGGTCACTTGGGTCATTGCCGCAACACTCAGCCAGGAAAGAATGACGATGGCTAACTCCGAGTCTCCGACGTCCAGCATTCCATGTCCCGACTTCGCAACCATATCAATTTTGCACCAATTTCTCCCTCCCTGGGCAAGATATGGGTCCTTCTGACCGTGGCAAAGCTCACTACAATGGCTGTGACTTACTTGCAGTCCAGTAAGGACTCAAAGGGTTGAGGGAAAACATTTCGAGTACGTTCGGATACATCTACCGCCGTACAATGTTGAGATTTCTTCCTGCTAAAATAACCCTCATTTTGCCCTTATAATGGACACCCTTAATAACCCTTATCTCATTCTAAGGCCTTAACTTCCGCTGGAACCCTTATTAACCCCTTCTTTTGCAACACTGAATTGAACTGGCAAGGCGATGTTGTAACTCCGGCCTGAAGAGTGAGCTATCCGATGGGCAACAATTGATAAGGTACCCGACTGTGAAGCGTGTGTTGTTGATATTCCACTCGTCCAGCGAGAGTGTGGAGCTATGTTGTTCTATAAACTCCACTAGTATGAGGAAGAATGCCGCATTAAGTCGTCCATCTGGCCCTAACCTAGTGTCGTTTTCCAACGTAAATTCTGGGATATTCAGTCTGCTCAACAACGCATCTAGTTCGTCCGGAGGGAGCTTTTTTGAGCGCAAGAGGATATGTACTTTGGCTGCTGCTATGGCACATAAGGACACGGGAAATATAGGCGCAGCGGATATGATGGACAATATGTCCTCTTTGAAGAAAACGAGGACATTTTCAGGAGAACTGAGGGTGCATAGCAAGTATATCACGAATATGGTCTGTTCAGTGTGATTTCCAGGGCCACGGGAGAGGAAATCTTTTAGCAGAGACCCAAAAAGCACAGGATTGCATAATGCCAGTACCCGCGGGCAAACAAAGGGCTTGTTCAGGCGCAAGGCTAAATATGTGACGACCGCCTTTGTGAAGCTGACATTGAAGACGGAGTCCTGTTCATCCATGTGGGGCAGTGTCAACCCAGCTATTACGTCAATGTGATGGAATGGCTTATAACTTGCTAAGAAGTCCCAGCCCAGGATGGCTATTATTTTCGCGAATGTGTCCTTGAGGGCTCTTTGCGCCGATGGGGTTACAGAAGTTTGAACCCTCTGCAGCAGATGACAAGTAGGTTCAAATGCTTGGGAAGGTTCATCGATCCCGGCCGCATTGGTTAGGTATTCCGTGAAGATGTCCGTAGCCTCCAGTGATAGCGCTTCACGCGAAGCTTGAATGAGCCTCGGGATATGGGCTGCGGCATCGGCGGGGATATCCGTTGGGATGGTGTTACTCAGCCGGTGGAATCCCAGTTCGTCTGCGCGGTGTTGTATGCTTCCCAGCCGGGCCCATACATCACTTGTGGTACCAGCTGCAGCGGTGTTCATTTTGGATTCGATATCGCGGATGACAACCAAGAGGGACCACATGTGAATTCATCGAATTAGTGTGTATGTCGAGGCGAGATACGACTTGTCTGCAGAGGTTGCGGTAGGGGAGCCGAGCTGAGCCGCTACGAGTCCTAGGTTGAACTCGGGGAAGGAATTACGTGATGACACATCTTGGGCAATAAAATAGGTGATTGCCCACAGCGCCTTGATACATGTCATACGACGGCGAGTGATGACATTCACAGAGAGGAGGCCGCTTTCACAGCTGTGAAGTAGATCTTCAATGCGAGATATCAGCTGGAGATCGGGGGTGTCAAGAAGCATGTCGAGCAGGTTGTCTTCCGTGCGAATCTGATTTGAGCCCAATACGAGATCTGGAAGAGCCTCGACGAAAGGTTCAAGCTCTTCATGGTCTGATAAGGACCGTAAAGTCCAGATAATTGCTCGGTTGTCACGCTTTTTTCTATTGCCCGAGTCCTGAGCCGCGTCGCAAACCATCACTTCGACCATCGTCGGGCTGTCATCCATGGCTCTGCGGGTCTGAACATCTGCAGTGGCCTGTTCCTTGTCCCCCAAAGGTCCTCGTTTCCTTGGCAGATATGCAAATAACACCCACACCACATTGGACAAGGGTGTCCGATACGGTGAATCGGAGAAGAATATGGGCAATATTGTGAGGGTGACATATGTGACACATATTAGGGCGAGAATCAGGGCCGCGACGAGCATGAGCACGACATTGACAGGATAGAGAAACGCCACGAGGCCGGCAAAAAAGAAGAGAAGGGACAGGTGCAACAGGAGGGGTATGAACTCCACCATCGTGTGCATGCCGAATCGTCGGAGGCCGAAGTACAGGTACGAGAATATGCGCGCGCGAATGATGGGAGAGGGCCGCATATCTGCTCGCTGGATGAAGTCTCTTGACCACTGCTCCACCAGCGTGGCGATTAGCGCGCATGAGAGACTGAGGCCCAGACTGAGGAACCACAGAATGTTACACGCGAGGGAGGAGGCGGAGGGTGAGAAAGGGAGTGATGCAGTGAGTGGCGCCAAGGAGGATCTGTTGGATTGTGGCTCTAGCTGTCGAGAAATCTGTGCTAGAAGTGCGATGGTTATCGCTCCTTGGTCCGGGCTCAAGGTCTTGTAACTCTCCACGATGAATGCCGTCAAGCTTGCTGAAAAGAGGCCAGCCTGGCAGTTCCAATGAGCCGGAGGTCGCATGCTGGTGTATTCACTCACAAAAATGAGGAGCCCGTCCATGTCCGACTTCCATCCTTCCACGAGTGTCTTGTCGTACTTCTCTGCCTCAGAGATATAGACACTCCAAAGCTTAGCGGCAGCCCAATCGTCTTTGCGCCCAAAACCCGCGCGGTATTCCGCAGCAATCTCAGTGGCCTTGTCCATTGTCGTGGTAGGAAGGGAAGCTGTTGACCTGTCGAACGTGGGAAGAAGCCACATAGGGACCACGGTCACGTGTGCGCAACGTGGTCGCGCATCATCTCTGGAAAATGGTCGCGTTTACATTGACAATGAAATTTGCAGTGAGGGCAGGGTGAAAAGCTGGCAGCCGGCGTCCGGCCCGCGACGCACAGTCTCAAACGACTTTGCCTCCAACCACCACAATCTCCAACTCCGGGTGTGGTGTACGGAACACAGCGAGCGTTCTTGCTTTGTGCACGTGCTTCATTCGTGATAGCTCGCAGTTGGGGTTCGACTCCCCCCGAATGGGTGGACGGGGACGACTGTTTCTTTTTCTTTCTTTTTTCTACGCCGTTGGCTTAAAGTTATGCAGGTGCTCATGCATGACCTCTCGGGAATATTCTGCACTCGGCAGATCAACAAAGGTCGAAAAGCTAAGTTGAATTCATGCGTTCCTACTTAACGTTGTTTAACCACCCCATATACAGTACATTTCGGTGAATCGGACGGCGTACTGCAAATACACTTTCCCAATGGTTGCACGCGGCTATTAAATCGGGGTTCAACTCCCCGTGTCCGAATGTTGTGGCTCATTGCGACGTTTTTTCTGATTTCCTCATCTTCCCTCGTCTCCTTCTAGCCCTCCTCAGCATCCCTCGAATCGCCTCAGGCCCTCTTTGGGTACAAATTCCGTTTCCAGCCACTCGCGGGAACCGCGTACAAAAACCACCGGGCTTTAATTGTGTGTCGCAACCTTCCGCTAGAGGATAGCAGGCTAACGACGGGCGTGGTGTGCGGGACACGGCGCGATCCGAGACTTACACATGTAAGTGGCTCGCAGGGGTTCGAGTCGCTTTGATGAGGATACAATTTTTCCCTAAAGCCAAAGCTCGCAAGATCTCAGAGTTATATCGTACGTCGTTTCTCTCCTCGCCAAGTCTGCCCACCCAAGCTTGAATGCAGCCAGATAAATCGGATGTGGTATACTGCACGCTGCAATTGACTTGTTGCGACGCAGCTTTTACTACAACTTTGGGGGTTCGACTCCCTGTCCAGCGTCCCTCACTGGGCCGGCCCATCGCCTACTGTACGTTCAAAGGATGAAAAAATGGACTCTCTTCCGCTCCAATTGTATCTATCGACGGGACTGAGCAACCACCATTTTTCAACGTCGATTTCATCCCCGCACGCCGCTCACTCGGGGGAACGCATACAGAATCCACCCGCTGTATACTAACAAAGGGTGTGGTGTACGGAATACAGCGAGGATTCTTAGGTTGTACGTTTTGGGATAGCTCGTAGTTGGGGTTCGACTCCCCGCGCCTGATAATTGAACAACAGAGAAACAAATATTCTTTTTGTTTTCTTTTTTACACTGTCCATTTAAATTTCCTCTGGCATATCTAGATGATCCAGGCAATATTCAAGTTGTCCGCCCGCGAGGAAAGAGGAAAGCCTCTGTATGTACGTTCCTCCTTTTCTTCTCCTCGACAAGTTTAGTATTCACCCAGCTTAAATACAGCCAGAGGAATCGGACGTGGTGTACAACACAGTGCCAGTGGACTGTTCAGAAGCAGCTGGGGCTGCAGCTTGGGGTTCGACTCCCCGTGTCCGAATACTCGGGAAGTAACAGAGGTTTTTTGTCTCGTCTTTTCCCCCGCTTCTCCTTCCAGCGTTCCCCCCAGGCCGTCTGCGCGTGCAAATGTTTATCTACTCCTGGTGCATCCCACCTCACGCAGGTGTCCCGCAGAATCCCTCGCTGATATTTCGCGAAACAGAGCTAAGGCTCAGTTGCTACTCACATTTTTCCGCATACTTGTAGGCTAACAACAACGGGCGTGGTGTACGGAACACAGCGAGCAGTCTTCCACTGTCGACACGGGGTTATAGCTCGTAGTTGGGGTTCGACTCCCTGCGCCCGAATGGCTTTGTCGGTTGATATTTTTTTCCAACGCGCCGTTCGTTTACTCTGGCTTATTTGATTCTCAGGCATCGTGTGGGGACTATTGTCCGCACTGCAGTGGTAGACTCGCGCAACTTCCAAAGATGAGTTTCATGGCCAGGCGTTCCGCCTTCTCCTTAGCGGGTGTAGTCACCCCAGCTTGAATGAAGCCACAGGAATCGGACGTGGTGTACCAACACAGCGCCAGCCAGTGGACTGTTCCGAGGCAGCTGGGACTGTAATTGGGTTCGACTCCCCGTGTCCGAATTTGTGGAGGACTGGTATGTTTTTTGTCTCGTCTTTTCCCCTCAGTTCTTTTTCCAGCTTCCACCGCGAACCGCGAAGCTCGTGGCTTCTGCATAAACCAAATTTTATTTGCTGAATCCGGTGCATTCCCTTACAGTAAGCTCCTCACGCAAGGATCCCACACAATCCATCCGCAATAACCACAACAGGATTCGGTTGGATAGAACCAAAGTTTCAACTTCGCCTCCTAGTCTGGGGTTCAACTCCCGACGGTATGTTTTTTCCACACTCTCCATTGACTCTGGCTTAGATTCTCATGCAAGCCAGGGATATATCACTCGAATATCAGCACAGTTCAATGTTTGAAACGTCAAGTGTTGCGTCTCTCTTGATCAAGGCTGCCTCACCCGTGAGCGGGATTTTGAGGCCTCAAACGGGTGGCTGAAGAATGGCTCGGTCACGGTGTTTGTTGCAGCCCAAAAGAATTACAAAAAATGCGCCCAAAAAGGAAAGAGGAAGAAGGAAAGAAAGAAGGAGAAAGAGAGATTTCAAGCCTCCTCTCCCGTGAATAATTCGGAGAAAAATGTGTGTGACACTGATCACAATCCCGAAACTCGGGCGCTGCGCGGCACAATTATACAAAGGCTGCCGACTCCGTGGATTGCAGTTTTTCGAGGTACAACGGTCGAAAATGGGTGTAAACATGATCTGAGTATACAAGAGACGCACCACATATTGTATTCAAGCCCTGGCATGCACACTAATGCCCCAAAATTGACAGATGTGCCAAAGTTGCGTCAAAGCAAGAGAGACTTACAAACCGGAAGGTGGCTTTGAAAAGCCAGAGCCCGTACACCAGAATTTGGATCCTTCTAACAGTGACTGCCATAATTTGAAGGAGAATACCGGGATTTGGAAACATCCAACTTTGATGAAACTGCGTGCATCAGCAACTTGACAACTTCGCTTTTGGGAGCTTTTTCGTCTTTTTAAAGAACGAAAAGAGGTCAAAGTACCAAAAGACGAAAAGCAAAAAGTCTCTTTTATTAGATAGGTCCCTTTTCTTTTAAAAGTGAAAAAAGAGCCAAAAGAACACACGAAAGGGGACGCACAAGGAGCTTCAGAAGTACATTTCAGGCGGGAATCCAGCGGGAATTTGAGGGGGAAACAGTGTATATTGACAACGAGTAGCGTACAATGATACATATGTAGTAGATACAGCAGAATGCATCCTGCGACAAGAACTCGTTCCGTCATCAGCTTATAGGGGGAGATGTAGCAGATGACGTACCATTGACATTGACATCATCAGCATACGCCGACGGCGTAGGAACGAGTAGAGAGCGGCCGCTGTGGACAATACATAACATTCCACAACAGAGACAGCAGCGACGACGATGTTGTTCTCTATAACCTCGATCAGTTGGGATACTCGGACGATAAAACAACGGCGCACCCGGGACACTGCGTATGGGCTTCTGTCCGATGAACTTCTTCGACGGGGCCGGAACGGAAGGAGGGGCGGGGGTGGAGCACCGTTGAAGGGTGAGACGAGCTTGGACTTGAATGAACGGGCTCTTGGAGGCAAGATCCTTGAGTGCTTCCACCGGGGCGCCGGTGTCGTGGGAGGTACTCTTGAGGAGTCTTGACAGCGTCGTCGCGTGAACCCGAAGCAGACAAGGACATCTTGATGAGGGTGCTTGAGGGCCTTGAAGCGAGACATAGCTTGACCCAAGAAGTCTTGAAGTCTTTCAGCTTGGTGGGAACAGGGGGAAACAGGGAGCCAGACGGCGGTGGGGAAGAGGGAGAAGATGGGAGGAAGAGACAAGAGACGACGAACCGTTTGATGGCGTTGCCAAATCACGCCATTCGGTTCGACGTGCCGGATCATGATCCGGCGGAGTTTGAAAGACTTCGCATTTCGCGACTCGCGAGCTTTTCTCCGCTTCAAATCATAAATGAGTCTTTGCCGCTTGCCGGGAACTCACTGAGCACCAACTGAACTTCAAGACCTCCTTGATATGATTGTCCCCTAGATTATGGAGCCTCCCGGCCGCCGACAACTCACTTTGTCCTCAGGGCAAATTGATCGCACGTCCCATACCCTGGCAGCAGGTCAGCATTAGTTGACAACGTTGGGTCGACGTTCCGGGTCGTTTACCCACTAGAACCGGAAGAAAACCGGTTTCAAGAAGGAAAAATTGAAAAGACAGGAAAGGACCAGAAGTGATTTTGCGGGGGGAAAAGCGCGGAAAAAAGTGACCGAAAAAGACAAAAGAGTCGAAAGAGCCAAAAAGTGGCCAGACAAGAACTTGTCAAGTTGCTGATGTGCAAAATTCCAAGAGAGGTATTGATGTATCTGATCACATAGGAACTGTATCCTCAAAGTCCTAGCACTTCAAAGGAGCATATCCTATACCATAGGGTGTGTCACTACGTTTCTAGCGTTTCCCGCTGTGGTCTTTGCATCACTCACGAGAAGTATGCTCACATGACCATTGCATTGGTGTAATTGATCTAGCAATAGACCGCAAGCCTAAGATATTGCCCGTATGGCTCAAGGTAAGCTGCAACTGAAGAATAAATCTATACCTGGCCTTACTTTGGAGAATTTCCGCAAACCTGCCCCCCGTAGAATTACAGGAGTTCCTGAAAATAATGGCAAACATATTTTTTTTTTGCGCGGTTCCCAAAAAGGAAATTGGCCTCCCCGCCCTTTCTGCGCGCTGTTCGTTGACGCTGTGACTTTCATATCGTCCAGAGGTGCCGTACAGGCACTACTGCACGACAAAGCATGGCGACGGCGCGCCAGCAGCGGTTTCAAGTTGCTGCGAACATTGTATGGTCAAAATACACGATGGATGGGGACAGTACGGGGCAGCTGTCATCATTCGGTGTCCACAGTGGCGATGGGGACTTCAGTAGCTTGCGCTGGGGCCATGCGAGTGGAAGAGAGCACGAAAGAAGGGGCTCAAGGCAGATTTCCTTTTTGGGAACCGCGCAAAAAAAAATCGATGTTTGACATTATTTTCAGGAACTCCTGTAATATGTCAGTGTAAGTGTACACCTCAGTACCCCTGGCCAATGCTGACGAGTGCTGCAGTTTCTGCTATGCACAATGTCTTCTGTGAGTCAGCAGAGACCTGAGCATTTTGTTTGACGCGTCAGAACACGTCGGAACACGTCGTCTTGACACAAGGAACAGTGAATCAAACCGTGTGAACCTCAAGTGCGACCTTGCACGTGCGTGATAATTCCCTTTTCTGTCTTCACTCGAACCCCATTCGGTTTCACCCAAAAGGAGTGAAACCGTTTTCGGTTTCACTCTTTTAAGGAAATTTTGATGCAACTAACACCAGAACCGCGCCCTGAAGGGCGGATGGAGCAGGTCACCTGGTGTGCGTGAGAGAACCAGGCGGGCAAGAGGGAACACGGAGTTCCGTTTTCGGGAAGTGTAGGCGTCAGACGGAGATGCAAGTAAGAGGCAGACTGGACTGGACTGGACTGGAGTTCTATTTAATGCTGTACCTGGCCATAATGGCTATGCAGCAGTACACTAGCTATACACTAGTCGGGTATGGTAAGCTACAGTAACTGGGGGGTATTTGACAGACATGATATACAAGGACGGAACAGAAATGAAAAGTTGATAACAGATGGGGAAACTCGTGTTAAAAGGATGGATCAAGCGGGAATTGTATGTTGTCAAATCATAGGGTAATGGGTTCTCTGCGTAGTGGTTTTTAAGAGGGAAGATGAGGGGGGAAAGACGATTAAGAGTACGAGTAAAGTAGATAAATAGATGATAAGTAAAAAAGGAAAACAGGTTGGAGACTCAACTGAATCACTGCATTCAGGCCGCCTGGAGGCAGAGTCGGTCGCCCTGTACCGACCTGTGCCTCCAGGCCGAGACCGACTCTGCCTACCTGAGAACCCACGGAGACCGACTCGGTCTCGCCATGGAGGCATAGCGCGGCCCAGGGCGGCTTCCTCTGCCTCCGCGCCGTCTGAATGCAGTGAATCGGCGAGTTTGAGTGATGAAGTCGATGGCCGGTTTCAGGAGTTTCGGGTGGTTTAGAAGCGATCGAACATCCACCGCGCCCAAGAGGCCTGCACCGTAAGAGGCTGCCTGAAGCGACTATTTGCACATAAGATGTTACAGGCGCACAATTTGTACAAAAAAATCGGTTGTGCGGCACTCTATGACTCGGGCCTGAGTTGAACAGGTACCATACTGGGATGGGGAGCGGACAGTAAGAGCTTGAGGGAGCGCGTGCCATCCGCTACCAAGTCGATATAGGTGTGTGTGTTAGAATACTTCACATCGAAGTGGGCTGGCTTAAAAACACAACGTGAATGGGCGAAAAAAGAAACGCAACGATTGAGGCCTTTCAAAAAACTATCAGGGTCGGAAGAAGAGGGTTGAACTCCAGTGGGATCAGAAATCTTTGATAGTTCTGTCTGTAAATCAAAACGAGCGGATCCCCTCCCCTACGGCAGGCACACGAATGAAGAGCACCACGGTTCCACACATATCCTCAACCATGCTGTCCTGTCCGATATATGGCGTCTTCGTACGGTTCTGCTCCCCAAGCTTGGACAGCCAATGCGCCGCAACCCCAGGGACCTGTGAAACATTGATCTTCATATCCCCGCCCCACTTTCTCGCAACCGAGGGCTGCAGCTCCTCCAGACGCGAGGCGTCGCAACAGAGCACGGTTCCCTTAGACATAATCCGCCCCACCGCCGTCTCTTCACCCAGGTCCGCGTCGCTCGACCCCCAGCCCATGCCGGACAGGCCCTCATGTATGCCGAACAAGTCGGGAACGTCGTCCATGAGCACGTCACAGACAACGTTGTGTTTGTGTTCGTAGCCCTCATAGAGCGGCCGCACAAATGACACGAGTCCGATACGCGTGGAGATGTCGCGCAGGCGCGCATCGACGCCCTTCAGTGCGCGCAGCACGACACCCCATTTCCGTTCCGGCGTGTAATACGTAACGTAAACGTCGCCCTCCCAGTGCGCAGTGGGGTCGTGGTCATACAGCCCAGTCGAAGTGGGCAAGGGGTAGGTGTGTGCGAGCCCCGTGGCGAGAAAGCCTCCCGCGGGAAGGAAAGCCGAGTCAGCGAGCAGCGCGCGGAGCGTGTCTTCGAGCCGGCGCTCGGTCGACGTGAGTGTCGGAGGCTGTACGGAGGGCACGCTGGGGTCGACGAGGAATAGAGTATAGGTCAGGATGACACGGTGCCCGGCAGCAAGGGGCTCCACGGTGTGTGGTACGTCGCCGTAGGATGCCATGTACCAGATTGCGGGAGAGGATGCGGCGGCGAGCTCAGACGCGGGATCAAGCGCAGAGGACGCCTCTTGGTGCTGAACTAGCACTTTGGCACCGACATGAGGGGCCGGCAAGACGACGACAAGGGACCCGATCATATAGTTCCCTTGCGGAGACTCACTGTATTTGTTGGGCGATGCACCGGGACCTAAGGAAACTCAGAGATCAATTATTTGTTGAATGCCGCGAATGCAACGACGAACCGTAAACCTTTAGCCTCGTCAGCTGCGCTTTCAGGGATTTGTTGCCATCCGCATTTTCGCCTTGGAGAACATCGGTGGCAATCACGTTAAGTAGACCAGAAGCGACGACATCCAGGCGGGTGGCAAACTTCGTGGCGTCCATTGTTCTAGCATTGCCGATATCATTTCCCTCAGAGAGGCCGCAGGCACTGGAGAGTACAGCAAAATCTTGCTCAGTCGCTTGTGCGAGATCAATGCGACTTCGTGGAGGATAGATTAGGAGATTTTTTAGTCGTGATGAGCCACTCACTTGGAGCCGTCGTCAACGTCGTAATACAAGACAAGGTCTTCTGCCTTGACTGGATGAAGGCCAGCAGTCACGGGGAGTCCTGCTTTAATTGTCTGGCGCAAGAGGGATAGACGATCGTCAATGCTCATGGCGTTCATGGTGGCAGGAAGAAAGGATCGTGTCAACAATGAGGGGCGTCGGAAATGTCCGGGTGATGCAATCATGCCGGATCCCGGCAACAGCCGGTGCAGGCATCCTGCCTGGCAAGACCCCACCGGTCCAGGTGCCCAGTTGAACAGACAATTTCGGACTTCTTGAGCGGGCCGCTCCACAGTATCGACTACAAACATTTTCTAGCCTGTGTGACGGTGTTTGAACATCCCTAGAGGAAGAGTGATTGTCTTGGTGATTGTTCGTGGATTGGATTGGTGCCGCAGATCCAGAGCTTGAACGTGTTCCAAAAAAGGGCGTCCTCTTTCAGCAAATGAGTCGGACCTGAGTTGAACAGGCGACGTCTACGGAATCTACAAGTACCGATACAGATCGCGTGGATGCGGACCATCCGCTACCGAGTTGGTACAGAGTATAAAGTGCATTGCCTAAAGCAGGTCCAATCTGAGCTAGGAATCAAAGGACGCTCCTGAGAATCTGCGGAACACCCAACCGTAGAGCACTGAGCCGGCACAGAAAGATTGGGTTGTCTTCAAAGGATTCAAGAGGGTACAGACACATTACGCTGGCCGCATTGACACGTCTTTTTATCACTGAAAGATCAGGAGTCGTTGGCAATTGCAGCAATTAAAGCACGATTAACGACGAGGGATTTTGCCTCGAGAGTATCACGGGATTCATCTAGATGAGCCTCAGTCTTTGGTGTGGGCATAAGCAGCAATCACAAGTACTTACCGATCCGCCTTGTGGATAAATGTCAAAGGGGTTCTCAAAGAGATCCAGATCCCAAAAATTATGCGCACGACAGACGCAGAGTAGCCTGAGTCTCGGTCATGTTACACGATGGCCGACGCCCTAGGAACGACGGGACACCGCGTGCTGCTGAACTTCTGAAAAAAAGTATGCTCGCCGTCATCCGTATCAATCCGACATCTCCCCTCGTGCGCCATAACCTCCAGAGGCTGCCCCGCGTTGGCTGCTCATGCAAGCCAAGGACCCGTTTCATGTATAGGACCGCGTGCAGATGCTGAACACGGCCCAGCGGGACAGTTTGTCCCCCCGATCGGATTGAGATCGAGATGCGAAGGCGCTCTGGGGGTGAAGCATCGGGTGCTCAACGGCGGCGGGAGCCAGCGCGTCCGACGCGATAGGGAGATGCCGACGAATGACGGAAGAACACACCTCCTTGTCTCCCAACGTTCCAACGCTAGCGCGACGCTCTCCTTCTGATGAGATCTTTGAGCCTGGTGGCGCATGAGCTCTTTAAGAACGTCCCTGCTCAATTAAGAGCTGGTCCGCAAGAACATAGCGAGGGGAATAAGTAACGACTCAGACTTCCGGCTCGATTGTGGGATTTGTGGTCCTGTGCGGAACGAGCGTAGCGGCCTTGAGTCTGTCGTGCTGGTGAGAAAGAGCCTCGTTGCGGCCTCGAGGCATATCAACATCACAGAGGATGAATGCTGTGGGAAACTCCCTAAATGGACGGCCGATAAAGCAGAATAGCCCGGAAGAAAAATCCTCATATAAAATCAGCATACTAACACAACCATCTGGAGGTTCCGCTAAATTTTCCTCTACGTTACTAGCCAAGGATCCTGCAACGAAAAAAGCATGTTACCAATGCAAACGACACAGAATCAAATTCACAAACGACTCACCGCACCGCGGACAAAGTGCCAGAAAAGAATTTCAACCCTGCCTCAGTCTCGAGGCTCTTGATCCGAAGGATATGCGAGATGTGCGTGTGGCGCACGTCGAAGACCGTGAGTGTCTCCAAACGGGCGCCCTTCCATTTATTTTCCGCCGAGGGCGGGAAGCACCGCACCTCGACCATCCGCACAAAGGCCTCGTCGAATGGGAGGCCCGCGATGGACATCGAGCGGAGCGCAGGCAATACCGGCGGTGTATCCCCACTCTCCACGAAGGAACTAAAGAAAAGGTCGGTGACCGAGACGGGTAAAAACCCCGTCGGTGCAGAAACCGTGAGGTGTGCGATAGAAGGCGCTGCAGCGAACACCATGACGAGCTCCGGGGAATACGCGAACTCGTCAATGTGCAGCGAGGTCGGCGACGCCATGGATCGCTGGAGGAGGTGTTCTACTGACTGTAAAATGCTGATATCCGCGGCGGAGATGCGCAGAGATTGCAGAGCGGGAAGCGTAAGGAGCTCAGGCCGAAGGGATCCGGCGTGAAGACGCAGATGCCGGAGGTGGTGGGTAAGTGGTTCGGTGAGCCGCAGGGATGGAGTTACATCCTTGCCGGAAGGACAGACAGTAAAATCCACGAGATCCAGGGCTTCGTTGAGGATTTGAGGATTGACACTGACAGCGCCGGAATAAGAGGTGATCTGATCCCAGGGAAGGATTATGTCGCAAGACCAGAGCTCAAAGGAGACCAAAGACACGTCCTGAAGGCGCGGGGGGCGAGAGAAAGTCGGCAATAAGAAGACACTGTGAATTATAGAACCGTTTCCGTGGGGGCAAGCAATTATGCGCAGCTTCTGCAAAATCGGAAGTCTGCGGTCCATGGGGGATGCCTGCACAAGTAACTTATGTAATTTAACTTGGCCTGCAAGAACTAACTTTACGGAACTTATGGCAGGCTAAGTTAAATTCCCAAGTAAAGTTCCGTATAAGTACAAGTTAAGTACAAACAAGTTACTTCAAGTTCCGCAACGTTACGACAAGTTAGTTGCATGTTAACTGTACCGTGGCCTTAGGACCTGTCGGATGTGTTCCTAACCAATAATATCATCTTTTGCATGAATCCTGGCCAACTGAAACAATGATCCAGGCCCGCTTAGTGAATGCCGGTGGATTATTGCCTCGAGCCCCCGTAACATGCAAGTTCAACGCCAAAAATGGCTTGCATGTGCAGGTAGAAGTTTAGCAGACTCAGCACGTCGACATCAACGCTTCAATGGTTCTCACACCGTATTTGTTCGCACATTCCCTTGAAAGCCGTGGGTGTCGACGGCAGCAAGAACTGAATTCAAGGATGGGATGGTTCGCAGCATGCCCCACTCTTGGGTCGAGCCTTTGTGCGATCCGCCGGCCTCACTGAAAAAAAATGAAACCAAGTTGAACCGGTGTATATATGTTCCCCATGTCGGTGCCGTAGAAAGGGGGAATTAAACAACGGAAGAGCTTGTCGGTGCGTAGTGCTCTGTTACACTCCACGACAAAGCCCCTAGTCCCCGGGACCCGGAATAGTAGAAATGGGCGAGGAGACAAACCCGGAGCAATTGCGAAGTTGAACTTCGCGCTTGCGAACTGAATCAGAAGGCTTATTTGAACCTGTCGAGTCGTAAAGGATCACTGCGAAAGGTATGTTCCAGGTGCTTACATTGGGTATGCCAGAGGGCAAGGTCAAAGTCAGGTAACCAATGCGTGCCGACATGAGTAGAATTTTGAGGGGTTATTTTTTTTGAAGAGAACACATCGGACATACCATTGGGAGGTATAAATGAGTTCCCAATGGTCTACTGACTTTCTACGGGCCAGCAACGTGTTAACTTGGTTCAATTGATCGCACAAGTTAGTTTTGGCGGGGGATTGATGGCATCTGATGGCACAAGTTACTTTGGTTGTGTTTACTTGATCTGACTTGGCGGGCAAGTTAGCGGAAGTTCAACTCAAGTTCCGCACCATCAACAAAGGGAAACTGAACTTGAGGTTGACTTCACATTGATACAAGCTGAACACACCCTTTCGTTTGATACACAGCAGATATAATGACTGGGACAATGGAAAATGGGGGTTTAAATGACTCACTGAGCAATCACTGTCTGAGTCTCGGAGTTCTGGTGTCGAGCGAAGCTGCTGATCAAGCAGCTACTATACCTACGTACAACGCGACTAATTGTACGCTTTAACTTTCAGCACCCAAAATACTTGTTGCCTGGCGACCTCGAGCCGAGCGAAGCTCGGGCGAGGGTGAGCAAAAAGCAATGCCTCGGAAAAGATGGTTGTCTTGGAGTTGAACTTGACTTGAACCCGCGAACTCGAGCCGAGCGCAGCTCGGGCGAGGGTGAGCGAGGCTATGGGCATACTGTGGCATTGTGGTCTTGAAGAAAATGTCTCTCATTGCCTCGCCTCGATGGTCTGCACAGTGAACACTGAAATTTTCCAAAAAGAACCGAACTCGGTCTGCCATGCGCATGCAATGGCCCTCAAGCCCAAGTAAAATTGCAGGTCCCGTTCCCGAGTCGCGGACTCGCGACAAGAGGCTGGGAAAGTAGCGGCCAATGGCAGTAGTCCATGGGAGCTGTAAGTATGTTTGCTCTCCCACATTTAGAGTGCAATCTTATGGGCCACTTCAAATCCCCAGATCTTGCAACCACTCGAGTCGACGGAGAGACCGGCATCGATGAATTGGAGTATTCTCTTGCCAATTCGACAAATCAGACACCGTGTAGCCTCCTAAAATGTTGCGTAGTATTCTACAGTATTGATTCAACATGACACAGCTCCATTTATAGACGCTCATCGTTGAATTGCGTCCATGAGTCAACCATGAGTTTAGTCCAACCAATCAAAGAGGCGGAGGTTTCCTGTATGCATTAGACTACTACACTACTACATGCTGCGGCCGAAGCACGAAAATGGACAGAAAAATGAGTCAAACCACTTGACCTAGGCTGCGGGTGAGTGGAGTGGTTAGCTGTGCCCGCCAAGTAAACCCAAGTTAAAGTCAACCCGCGTGGGAAAACTTAAGTTAACTTGCGGCACGCCTGCCGAAAGGGGCAAGTAAAGTACAAGTTAGTTCCCACAAGTTACTTTTTACGGACTCGTCCATGGGGTAAAGCTTGAGGTCACGGTGGGTGTAAAAGCTCGCCGGAATCTGGAGCTCCAACTCCGACCATTGGGCGCTACGAGCAGCGAGCACCGACATGACAGGTCGACAGTGACCCTTCCCGCGGTGCTCGGAGGAGCCATCCTTGCAATGGAAGCGTACGGCGAGAGGGCGTGTCCCAGCATGCCTGAGCCAAGCCCCGACGAGCGCAGGAGCATCTTTGCACTGTTTCTCGCACGTAAAATTGCAGGAAGTCCAAAGTTCCGGCGTCGACAGCGCGACGACCCGCCAGTAGCTGCAGATCTGCGACAACAGCCACACACCGTCCTTGACATCCACGCACTCGTGGCTGTCGCCGAGCAGGTCAGCGTAAGAGAGAAATATCTCCCTCAGAATCTCCGTGGGCACACGACGAATGGGGGCCAGTGCGAATACGCAGCGCGAGATGTGACGCGTGGCGTGCAATTCCTCGCGCTCCAATCGCATAAGCTCCATCCGCAGCTGTGTAATCTGAAGGCCCAGTTCGCCTTTGAGGGATCGTGCAATGCCCAAGCTATTGGTAATGGCCTCGACCTGATAGTCAACGCGGGGGTCGTTGGAGTTGAGGAGGCGGTTGATTTCGGGAGGGAGCCCGTAGGCTAAGTTTCCCTCATATTTCGACATTTCTGCAAACCACAATCGATGGAGTGAGCCCAGGTAGAGCGGCAAACGGCTTACGGTTACTGTACGCAAAGCCTCAAGTTTCTTTACCAGAATAGAGCCTACGAGACGTGGCTTTAGTTGTGCGTCACTGCGTGTCGTGGAAGGAGGACGAGAGAAGAGATGTGGCTGTGACCGCCCGGGCCGTCTGCTCCGTGTCTTAACCACAAAAAGTTCAAGTTGCGAGACCACTGCGGGACTACATTACATTCATCCATAGATTGTATACAAGATCCCCACAAATACACAAGGAAATACAAGAGACGTTAGAAATTAATTGAAGTCCCGCAGCATCCGCGCCGGGGGGCGCGTTTCCGGTTCGTCCACTTGAATTGTCACTTTCAATCCAAGCTGCACTTCGATCCGGCGAAGGTGCAGGAGATCGTCGTGACTTGTTGTGCCGACGGACGCCACGCTCAGTGACTCTAGCCGGCAGCTCTCGAGAACTGCCATCCCAGAAGCGTTGCGCACGCACCGCGATTCTATCATGCGCACAAACGCGTCGCCGAACGCAATACCAGAGATCGTTAGGTGTTTCAGCATCGGGAGCATCGGGGGAGCAGCCAGCTCCGGCGGGTGCGCCAGAAATTTGAACAACAATTCACAAGCTTCAGGTTCGCTGTTTCTATTGTCGCGATCGGCTGAAATGTGGAGAAAAGTAGCGCTCGGCGCGGCGGCCAGAATGTCGTCCACGATCCTGTCCGAGCTGGAGCTGGAGAACTGATATATTATTATTGAATGCAGAGGCGGCGCTGACCGGCGGATGAGGTCACCAATGGGGGTAGAAAGGTGGGCGGAAAAAGAGATGTCCTGCAACGCGGGCAATTCGAGATCCTCGAGGTAGCTGGCAGCGGCGCCCCATATGACCACGCTGCGCATCTGGTGGACGATATTCTGCCGCGTGCCCATGGGGCGATCTATGCCGTATCGTAGGACACAGTGTACAATGTTTGGCGCCTGCGCCAGTACGTTGGTGGCACCATACGATGCGGCCCCCTCGTAGCGCGTAAGCTGATGCCACGGAAATGCGATAAATTGGGGGGAATTGTCCCATATAGAGAGGGTTCTCAGGTTTAAATCGACGAGGCGCGGGCAAGAGCGGAAGGTGTCCACATCGTGGAGTGACTGCTGCTCTCCCGTCGCAAAAAGGGAGAGGTGGAAAGTGGCCAGGTTGGGGAGCCTGTCCCTGATGATGCGCATCTCGGGGTAGAGAGACGGCGGGATGGTAAATTTGGCCACTTTCCACTGAGAAGACCGGGCGAGGAGGGCGTCGAATATGTCTCTGCAGACATCTCCGAGGTGCTGATGCGCGGAAATTTCGTCAAATCTGCCGCCGACGCAATCGAATTCGATGGAAAGCAGGTGGTTCCTTGAGCGAAGCAGGAATTGTTCGGCCATCGCACTGGCGTTGGGGGGGCCCGCCTCTCCGCCGCACCTAAAAAAGAACGAAGACCAAACTGCAGCCGTCGAAAGCGCAACGGCGCGCCAATGAGCACAAATATGCCCGAGGATCCACATGCCGTGAACGTTGGTACAACGCCTAAGGTGCGACGGGGCGGAGTTGACGAGGTCGGCGTAACAAACGAATATATTCGACAGTATTTCGTTGGGGATCCGGCGGATTGGAGCCAGAGGAAGTTTACAGCGTTCAATATGGCGAACTGCGTACATTTCCTCGCGCTCCAAACGCAGGAGCTCCATGCGCGTCTCTGTGATCTGTAATTCCAGGCTGGCTTTGAGATCTTGCGCGATGCGCGAACTCTCTGTGATCTCTGCCAGTTGGCTATCGAGCGGAACGGCATTTGAAGTAAACAAGGGATCGCACGTTGGGGGAAGCTTGTAAGGAAGTTTCTTCCCCCGAGCATGCTGGTTGTCCGACATGGGCGAACTACGGATTGGCGTGAATGAAGGGCAAGCACTGCTGGGCGCTTGAAACGTACATAAAGGCCGGGCTATTGAAACCGTTCACGTCCGATAAGCTTTCCTCAGTCCGAGACTATGTAATGGGAGCACGAAGTCGGCTCAGATGGCGGTTCAAGATAAGATGTGGCTTGCTTTGGCACGGAGGGGCTTGACACATACGGCCAACAAGAACCAAACAACTGGGCTTCCTTTCTGCGATCATGGTCGAAATCTTGCGTTAGCCGTTGCATCTTCCTGGTCTGGCATACGTCTCATCC
This sequence comes from Mycena polygramma, assembly GCA_029449255.1. Classification (NCBI taxonomy): domain Eukaryota; kingdom Fungi; phylum Basidiomycota; class Agaricomycetes; order Agaricales; family Mycenaceae; genus Mycena; species Mycena polygramma. The sequence continues at coordinate 169,185 of JARKID010000049.1, forward strand.
TACGTGTTCTGCCTCTGCCTTGGCCTGAATAATAATCCCCTCCAGCCCAAGTCCAGCCTGAAAATCTTGATCTTCACCTGGATTCCGGACAAGAATCTCTCCGCGCTGCCGCGCGTCTACAGGCCGTCCATTCGGCGGGTTTAATTTCTTGGACTTCAGACAAATCTGGCTACCTTGTCGGCAAACTCTCCCGCTTTTCAATTCAAACACTCGCCAAACAATTGTCCAGGTATGTGTACCCATCTTATGCGCCGGCGAATCACGGCCATTACGATAACTGCAATCTTGCAGCTGCGATCATTGACCATTATCCTTGATCTCCTGCCTTGGAACATTCGGCTATTTGCCCCCATTTAAACCAGCAACATACTCTCGATTCATCCCTTGCCTCGTTCTCATGCCCCGGCCAACCCTGAAAACGGAAACACGGGGAACCCAGATCCTCAAGCAGACAACTACCGCCGCTCGCCTCTTACTACATGTCGTGGATGGCGACTCCAACAACCCGTATCTGAAGGGAATCGCAGGTGTATCGATCTTGCTTTTGGAGACCGTTGAGGTAATCGTCTCTCCATGGACATCTATTTATCGCTCAATATCACACAAAGAGCGTCAAAGCCAACAAAACACGATGCTTGAGCCTGCTAGAGCGAATTCACGAAATCCTACACGCAATTGTGAATATCTGTGGAGACGGTGGTCCTCTCCCGCCCACCATATTGCGAAATTTATCGCAGTTCTTTGAGTATGCCTCATTCCAGATGTGAGATGGCATACATCTAATGTCTTTCAGCACACTGCAAAAAGTGCACGCGTACGTTCGCTCGCAGGTGGATCTGGGTCTGTTTCGTCGCGTATTGCGGCACAATGAGACCACCGCTTTGCTGGAAGATTGCAATGCTGGCCTACAGCACGCCACCGAGGCTTTCGGAGTTCGTGCTTATCATATGTATGCGTCACAGCCGGAACTAACCGCAAGTAGATTCAAGCAGGATTGAATACCTTCGCGGCTATCGCTGACGCGAAAGAGAACTCGGTACTGCGTCACCGAGAGCTCATGGACCTGCTCGAACAAGCGAACAGTACGAGATCTGTGAGTCCGGTTTCCTCTGATGCTGCCTCCGTTGTGATTGAATTTCTCCAGACATTTTCTTTCTATGGAAGGTGATATCGTCCGTGCTCTGTCAAAATTTAACACTCATGGTTTCCCTCATAGCTCAAGGAGCGCTAGTAGTCTATGGCTCCTCCCAGCCTCACCTGCTATCTTTCATGGTCGTGATTGTGAGGTCGAAGGGTTATTGAAAGTCCTTCTCGGGCCTGACCCATTCCGAACCGCAATCCTTGGCCCCGGGGGAATCGGTAAAAGCAGTCTGGCCCTAGCCATTCTCCACCACAGAGACGTCGTTTCCCGTTTCGGCTCCAACCGCTACTTCATATCGCTGGAGGCATCCACATCAGCGGCGGACATGTTCTCCGCACTCGCAGCATTCTTCGGGCTCGAGGAGACACCCAAATTATCCCGAGCGATTATCCGACACCTCTCGGATCTTGGAGCGCCCTGTGTATTGGTGCTCGACAACTTGGAAGATTGTTGGGAGGCTTCTGGTTCACGATCGGAGGTTGAGGATTTTCTGTCTTTGCTCAGCGAGATACCGCATTTGGAGCTCATGGTGCGTTAATCCTTGGCCTCCATATTTATTACCAACCTCATTCAATCCAGGTGACCATGCGCGGCGCCGAGAGACCAGGAAAAGTGAAGTGGACCCGGCCCTTCCTCCCTCCCCTCGATCGCCTAGACGATGCGGCTGCCCAAAAAACCTTCCTTGACATCGTCGATGAAGTTGATGGCGACGAGCTCACAGCGTTGCTCGCCCTGACCGATAACCTCCCTCTTGCAATCACTCTCATGGCGAACATCGCCTCCTTTGAGGGCGGAGAGTCGGTATTGAAGCGTTGGGGGGACGAAACTACTTCTCTACTCTCCGAAGGGTTCGACAAGCAGTCAAATCTCAACAAGTCGATTATAATGTCGCTTACAAGCTCTCGTATGCTCGCCAACCCTCTTGCACGCGAATGTCTGAGCATCATGTCACTTCTGCCCGACGGAGTTTCGGAAGAGGCTTTGGCCCAGATGAATCTGCCCTTCTCCACCCAGCTCGCCCACAGCAAGTCGACGCTACTCCGGTGTTCACTCATCTACACCACGGCGGACGGGCGGCTACGCACACTCGCACCTATACGGCAGTACGTCGCTGAAAAGTTGCCCCCGACTTCGCAGTCCTTCGACGCACTGTGTGGCTACTTTTACGCCCTCGCGAGTCTCTTCCGCATCCCCACTGACCTGCCGAACCACGATCTCATACAACGCCTCTCTTCAGAATTCGCGAATGTACGCGCTATCACGACGTACGCGTTATCTCAGTCGCTTCATGTGGCGGACACTGTGCGGTGCACGATCGATCTCCTGCACTTCAACGCATCTGCCAAGTCGGCGCCGTTCGATTTATCTGATGCAGTCGAACAGGCCGTTCAGCGGCTCGGTGACCCAGTACTTAAAGGTGATTACCTCCTTGCGCAGGCCAGAATTCTCGTTGGTCGGCCGCCTTGTCTGGGTATTGTCTCTGAAGCGTTGCACTGTTTTGAGCAGAAAGATGATGCATTCGGCCAAGGTACGCGGTCCACACGCATCGAATTCCCATCAACTGACCGTATGTTTTACAGTCCGAGCGCTCTACACCCTCGCAAGCCACCATACCCTCACGGGCCAATTCCAGCAGGCGATCGAAACCGCCGACCGCGGTGCGCGTCTTGCAGAACAATCCGGCCACCCATCCATGCAGGCGCTGTGCCTGACAGCATCCTCCAAGGCGTACCGCAACAGAGGCGACTTGCGTAGGGTTGGGCACGGGTTCGGGTCAACCCGGCGGGTTTCCGGGTCGGGTTGACCGGGTACGGGTCTCGGGTTGATGGTTTTCCAAACCCGGAACCCGCGGGTTGCCCCCGGGTACCACAAACGGGGTCTAAATTGACTGTAATACAGTCATTAACGTGAGTTCATTCATAGGAGCAGTTGTTTGAAGGCCAAATTCACCCACAGGGTGATAGGTTTCCCTTTAAAACAGTGTAATAAGAGGTGCCGGACGCCGGAACGTGGATGCCGATGTTCGGATCACGTCCGGCATCTCGTAGCCGAGACCCGTAATGAACCCGTAAACCCGCGGGTTCGGGTACGGGTTTTGCGGGTACGGGTCCGGGTCGATCGGTTTGTACCCTAACCCGTACCCGTGCCCAACCCTAGACTTGCGTACAGCCATAATCCGTGGGCGCGAGGCGCGCCGGCTCTCCCAGGCTTCGGGGAATATGACCGCCGAGGCCTGGGTGACGCAGCAATATGCGTCCTGTTGCGTGATGGTCGGCGACTACGCCGGGGGTGCAGCTCTGTGCGCTGCGAACACGTCGCTCCTCTCTGCCCTCGGGCTGGCGAATATGGACGTGCACGCGTACCGCAACGTGCTCAATGTCAGCGCGGAGATATTCGACCGCCGCACGGAATACGAGGCGGCGCGCGCGCTGCGTATTCGCCTGTACAAGGCGCGGCGGGCCATTGACGATATACCAAAAGCTTGGGATCTGCTCAACCTCGCGCTGACTGAGATCGAGCTCGGGGATCTTGTGAGCACGCGGAAGCGGCTGGATGCTGCGCAGCAGGCCGTTTCATCGACAATCTGGAAGGCGTCTGGTCTCGATATCTTGGCAGAAATCCTGGAAGCAGACCTCAATTTCCATAACGAAGAATACGGACGAGCGAAGGAAGGATTTCAGCACGCCCTGGCCGCAACGGCTTGGATCGACCTGGGAATTATCGCAACGGAGAAGCTTACGAACGTGACACTGAAAACAAACGATCTGCTCTCTGCGATGCGGTACACTGTCCTCCTCCTGGCTTCAGCTCAGAAAACGCGCGACCTCGCTGCCACACATCAGGCATTTCGCCGTCTGGGTGATATCTCGTTGTCCTGGGGCGACGAGATAGCGGCCATGAACCTATTCCAAGTCGCGTTGGATGGGTTCAGAATGATGGGTATACATCGCGGAACCGCGGAATGCTTGTTTCGAATGGCAAATGTATGGCATTCTCGAGGAGACGCATCCAAGGCGGCGGAGATGTGGAGCGAGGCGCGGCCGCTGTTCGAAAAATCATCCCAAAGGGCCGATGTCATTCGATGCGATGAAAGATTGCCGAAGCTCTAGAGGATTGGTATGTAAAATTCAGAATTCCTGTATTCTATCGTATGTCTCCTTAATTTTCGCTCTTCTCCGTCCAAACGAACAGCGGCTTGGCTGCTCCGCTATCCCAGCTAGCCAGGGCGGAGATTCCCGCCGTCCCCCAGTCGAAGGTTTCGTGCTTATCGCGTGCTTCTGGGCCGTTGACGAAGATCACGAAACTCTCGTTGTCTGCAGGAATAAATCCCTCCTCGATGCCGTTGCGAATGAGCTGACGCAAAGGTTCGAAGTAGGAGAGAACGTTCAGGAGAATTATAGCTGTTGAAGGTCAACCAAGTCAACGCGCGCGACTGAGGAAAGATATCGATGCAAATACGCTTGGTGTGGAAGCCGATCTGAGTCCAGGTGATCACTTCCAAAACCTACCGTAAAAATGAGTATCTGACCGGCAACTTGAAAGTTAGAGGGTACCCAACCTCATCCAGTGTCCCGAATCCACCCGGCAGCCCGAAAAATCCGTCCACACGTTTCGCCATCTCAGTTTTCCTCTCGTTCATCGAGTTAACGACAATCTGGATGGACACGAGTCAGCAATTCCAACACCTACCCGAGTTTTGACGATACTGACGGTTTCGACCCGTGCAGAGCAGGCCTGCAAGACATCCTCGACACCAGAAGCGCTGGCCGTTCCTTCGCCTCCGGCTATCGCTATTGCGAAAGGGACGATACCCGTCACACTACTCCCTCCTTCCAAAACTGCACTGGCGACCAAGCCCATCAATCCGTTCATTCCTCCGCCATACACCAGTGAGCGATCTGCCTTTGCGATCGCGGCTCCTAAGGCTGGGACGGTTGCCAGTTGAGCGAAGTCCACAGAGAAAGAGGGGCTAAGGATCTGTTCTCACAAGCAGCTGCCCAGCGGTATGCACGCTGTTTCCCCAGAGTGGAGACACAGTAGACGGCGACAGCTTTCGGGACTTTCTCTACGACAGTCATGATCTGGGGCTTTTTGTGGAGGGGAGGGACATATGGAGGTCTATATAGCTTTTAGAGGGCGGCCCTCGCAGCGGGCTGACGTGTCCGTCGTCAGCGCTTGAGCTTCGATCCGTCGCGTGTATGAGCAATATTTGCTCAAGCGGTGCAGGGAAAGGTTACCGTGGCCGGTGTTTAGCGCCGGCTTTAGCGGCGTCTCATCGAGTCGGCGTCGACGGCGGTTTAACTGTCGACGGGGTGGAGTACCGGTGATTCTTTACTCCGGCCACCGGATAGGTACATGTAAATAAGTAGGCACGATTTCAAGCCAGGCAATGCGTGCCCTTCAATTTTAAGAATCGCTATATAGTGCACTTCAATCCAGCACCGCCTAAGTACAGCTGCAAACAATACCGCAAAGATATGAAATCAACCAGCCCTGATCATGCAGGCATGGCACGCCTGAAACGCGGGTTTTTAGAATTAAATGAGGCTATTTTCCCAGGAATGATGCGCGGCCACGTTGTGTACACGTGACCGCGTGTCCTTATTTCCCGCGTTCGAGTTATATGCCCGCATGGCCTAAGGTCACTGGCGGTTGCCAGCGGTTGTTGGCGGCTGCCGGTTACCACAAGTGACCGGTGATTAGATACTGGTTATCAATGGATTTGTTTGTATTTAAATCACCTGTCTTAAGCCCCTATGGACTCCGATGGTTCTTGGTGGTATGGTCGCAAAAACCGACGGTTTTCGGCGGGTCCAATTTCAAAATTTTGCCAATGGCGTGATCTGTATCTCTGTCTCCGACTCCTGGTTACCAACGGCTCTCGACGATGTCTGCCTCCCGGCCTGCCACCGCCCCTGCTCAGTTGGGTCCTTTCAAAGGTCTCATCGACGACAAGCGCTCCACACCGGATTTGCAAGCCATCGCTACTGCTCTCAATATTCCCCTTGTGGATGAGAGAAAAAAACAGTACACCAAGGCTCAGCTCATCCCCGTCATCGTGAAAAGACTGTTCGTGGAAGAGCTGACCTTGCAGGACAATCCTACTTTCTCTGGCCTCTATGGGAAGCCGACCGGAGGGAAGGGTGGCGCCAAGAAGACTAGTGCGGAAAAAGACGCTGAAGTGGCAAAGGAACAGTCCAAGCCTGCCCAAGCTCTAACGGGGTATTTCTTTCTAACTTCTCGTCTCTTTTCTACATCTTACGCATTCCACCAGGGCCAATCTCAAGCTGCACGAGAAAAAAGTTGCTATGGACCCGCCCGCTAGCTTTGCTCATGTGAGATTATCCTTGCAGGGCGCAGGTGAGTTTCTGCCTCTCTCCTCTCTCTCTCTCTCTCAAGCTTTCATAGCGAAGAGCCTGGGCGAGCAACCCCCGGCTCCTCCGCCCTCTGATACCAGTAGTCCCTTGAGTCAGGCCGCACCCAGCACCCCTGATCGAGGCCCCAAGGATCTCGATGAAGACGAGAAAGAGGTTGACGACGAGGAGAAAAAGATCCAGTTCTCCACCAAGGCCAGCAAGGGTATAGGTGCGTTGAACAGTTGGCCCTTGGCTCTGTACTCTCACACTGCATTGCTCCAGTCTATGTGAAGTTCAGCCACCCTCATCGCAAGAAGGTCCCTCCCCAGGAAGTCGCTGTGGAGAATGTATCCATCACCAACTCCATTGCGCCTGGAGGCATAGTCAGCTTCGAGACCAGTCTCAAGGGCCTTGTTCCTGCCGCAATCAAAAATCATTCGCCGATGAAACGTACTTCATCCCTTATCGTCACACCACTCGTGCTGAATGTTTCTTTACAGAGGATCGCGCTGGACGTATTGCAAGGCCGGGCTTGGTGGAGCCGACTAATACCATGCAGATTGGCTCAGTCTTGCAGTACCTTGATGGGCCATTTCCTAAAGCTCTCAACCTTGTGCGTGCGGATACTGTGACGTTGCAAGCCACCGAGCATCCCGGAGAATTCAAGTGTGACTTGTTTTTTGAGCCGTCAGACGTCTGTCCCTTGATTTACTCTCTTGTGCTTAAAGCTGACTCCCCCTTAGACCCAGCTTCAGCCAGCGGCCCCGACCACCCTTACTGGTGCCAGCAGCGACCGCCCTCAAGAGATAGCTCAAGCCCGAGCTGCGGCCGTCGAGACCAAGAAATCTCTCACTGCCCTCACCCATCCCGATTTTGCCGACGCTATGAGGGCGGCTGCGGGTATACCTACCAAGCTTGAGCTGGCCACCAACCTCGTGGCCAAGACTGGCCTGCTCAATTTCCGCGAATTCGACCAGGCGTATGAAAAGTTCCAGCCTTTCAAGAAAAGGGGCTACGTTATTCCAAACAGTGAGTTCCTGCCCACTCTGACATTCGTAATTGTAACAAGGTGTTAGCCTTCCAGCCTCCCCCTGGATGGGCCACTGAAGCGTGGACCCAGAAAGGATGGGACAAGTATAGGGGCGCTACCTTCACGAAGATAGATATCAGCCACGCCGTTGGCCTGAAGAAATCCGCCGCCTTCGACAACCATAACCGGTTTAGGGAGGGAAGGGAACTTCGCCACTCCAAGATCGGCAAATACATCAGACACGCACACATCGGCGACGACCGGTCTGAGAAAATCCTCAAGCTCGAGCGCGAATTCGACAACATGGACTACGGTCTTTTCATACTGCATCTGACGGCCGCAGTGAAGCGCGCCGAACACGAGGATGTTTCCAAGGCTACCAAGAAATCGTCCAAGAAGCGTATGCTGGAGGAGGCTGACCAGGAGGAGGGCGGCTCCAAGAAAAAGAAGAGCAAGAAGGAGCAGAAACAAGAATTGCTTCTTGAAATCGCCGGGGGCAAGGTCAAGGTCAAGGGCAAGGGCAAGGAGATGGAGGTGGGGAAGGGGAAGGGGAAGGCGTCGGAGAAGGCGTCGGAGAAGGAGATTGATTCGGACAATCTTGACGACTCGAATAATGATACGGACTAGCCTCATACAGTCTGACATTCTGCGGAAATGTGATTTATTTCTATTTCTATTTCTCGGATTGAGGTCCATGTCTAACTACATGCGCACCCCATCCATTACATTTTTCTGCCCAAGCGTCGCCTTTGGGATCTGTGTGCAATACAATGGTAGCACGTCTCCCTCTGAAGTGGCAATTGAAGTGCGTGAGATGACAAGACGAGAAGGCAAGGACATCCCCCATCTTCAAGTCAAAGGACAAGCCTACTTCGTAAAGGCCCAACTGGCCGCCTTCGAAGTCACCCAAAGGAATGGTGAAGCACATTACTTTGTCGCCGTCGCGGTGGGACCAGGTGCAGGAGTTGAGGTTAAGGACGAATCCAGAAAATGGATACGCCGGGGAAGAAGCTCCGAGGGGCAGTGTCTCGGCGAAGATGCTGATCTTGTCGTACTCAGTCCCGAGATAATGCTTGAACTGCACAAGATACATTGTTAGCGACAGGGATAATGGCGACAAAAAAAACTCACTGCAACGCGAATGAGATCGAAAAAGTCTGTGAAAGCGTCTGCAATACGCTTGTACTCTTCTTTGTGCTCTTGAAGCTCTTTTGATTCGCGCGGGAGCCGCTGGAAAAGATGTGATTTCCCTTTGCCCGTTTTATGCACATTGTCCGGATGGACATCCTTGGGAGCACCATCGCCCTGTAAGAACACAGTGTCAGTGGATGTCATAGCACAGAACAACATAAATGCCATACCTTCTCTCCGTAACGCGCATACCACACATAATGAATGGACAGATACTTGAAGAACTCACGCCGAGAGTCCTCGTCCTTGAATTCCCCCGGCATAGCGGCGTTGATGGCGTCCATTGCATATACGAGCTTTTGACGAAACTCCTCAGGCACGCTGTATAACAACGCGACGAACTCCCCATTAGAGTCGGCGATGTGCAACGCTTCCCTGCAGTATGAATCAGTAATTATGCAAGCGAGAGTGAGAGTGTTAACTCACCCGTTAAGCATTTTGGTATTTAGCTGCAGGTACGTGTTCGGAACGACCTTCCCTCCAGCATGAAGCTCCGACGACTGCAATAACAGTTAAACAATCAATGCCAGACGGTCGAAGCAACACATACCTTTTCAATGAAATCGTCGATGCTGGTTACAACCGTGGCCTTGGATGCATAACCCCGCTGTTCCTCGGTGAAGGGATCCCGATTCTGCTTGTTTACCGGAGACGGCGTCTTCTTGAAAACAAAAGGCGTCTTGACTTTTCGTAATTTGGGAAGCTGAACCGTCTTCGGGTCATTGGTTCGTGTCCAGGGAAGGACATTGGCCATGGACCATTCCGCCGACCTTGCAGGAAGCTTCAACAAGCTATATGGAAGACGTTAATAAACAGTGAGCATGGTACTCCTGTGACTCACTTGGTTTCGACGCGATCCAAGATTCCATCCATTCGCGGGATCTCGTCAAAGGAGATGAGTTCGCTTCTGGGTTCCTCCGCGACACCCACAGGCACATCATAATTCGGTCGCAGCGTTTGTAGAAAGCCGGTGTGGGACTGCATGTATTTAATGGGGATCATCAACTGCCGGACCATAGGCAGCCACATCCCATCTGGATGGACTCGTCAGACCGAGAGCGAAAAAACAGAGAAAAACTTACGCTTGACTCGCCGTAGTGCTTTTGCAAGAGATTCAATATCCGCCGGCGAAGACGATCTACCTGTAATCGCGGTTCTCATCTTGAGAGCGGCAATCAGGGGCAGAATATACATGGTCCCTGGTGAAGACTTCGCATTCAGATATGTTCGGAGCGCAGAAGAATAACAGCCCACCTGCGGCACACAGGAGCAGCAGCTTTCGTCCAGCGACCAGCCAGTTGACAAAGGTCCGGCGGACTGTTCCAGCAGCATAGGCATTCGCAAGATCATCTTGAGTCATCTTCGGTAGATATTTCGCTGCTCTGTCTCGCTGCAGGCTGGGACAATTCTTAGAAGGAAGCTTGCATGCATAAAAGGACACCCACCAGTCGATACTCAATGCCAGCTGCACCAGAGTCAGCATGTGGTGAAGTTCGGCGAGTTGCAGGGAGTCTGCCTGCTCCTTGATGCGTGCCACAAGGGTCGGGATATCGAATGAGGAAGGGGCTGTAAGTAGGGTGGTGTACGTGCTTGTGCTTCCCAAGATGCTGTCGAGTGCCTGGCGTTGAGCAAGCCCGAAGATGGACAGCATCTGGGATAAGAGATCCCCTGCGCGAAGAGTAATGGGAGCCCCGTCCTCATCCACGGTCCATGTGTCCTCTCTTGAGAGCCGCGGCTGCTTTCGCGGCCCTTTCTGGCCATTATTCTTGGTGCGCGTTCTCCCTTCATTGTAGGTGGGGTCGTTCTGATTTGAGCATTCTTCGCAGTCGGGCTGATTGCATGGCATCATGCCAATGTCCTGTGCTTCACCGACGCGGGCAGCGTCTCCCTTGCGCGGACAGGGCCAGCGCGCAACAGGGACAGGACCAGCACCACCGCCAGCACCGCCCCCATCCCCGCCGGCAGCAGCACCAGCACCATCGGCTGCGCCTGCATCCAAGCGAAGGGCGGCACGCTCGAGATAGTGTTGCAGCAGCGGCTGCTCTTCTTCGGAGTCGGAGTCTTCTTGCTCACTAAGGAGAGCGCCAGCGGCAGTGCGTTTACGAGGCGGAGTAGGCTGCACGGCGTCATCGTCGCCCAGGTCCATTGGATCAGCGTCGGAGTCGTATGCGTCAAAACGGAGCGGTGAAAGTCTTCCTGGCGGTGAAGAGACACACTGAGGCGGCTGGTGAATATCTAGAATAAGGTCAGAGATTGCGCGTGCCAAAGAGGGTGCAATGCATACCGGGGGAGTTTTCATACAGAGTTGGCGAAGTTGTAGTAGAAACCGGTGTGAGTGTTTCAGGCGTCCTGGCAATTAGACGCGTCGGGGTCGTGGTTGAGGGCAATAGAGCCGCGTCGACGCGTGCTGGCAGCGACGGCACTGGAACTCGTATTAGAGGAGGGAAAGGATGAAAGGGGAATGGCGGCATACGAGATTCCCGGGAAAAACCCTCCCACAGCGGTCTATCCGCCAAAGGAACACTGGTAGCGCGTCGATTGAGATATTGCATGGTTGGAGGAATATTCCTGGGGCGTTGGGGATGAGACGGCATGGTGTATATCTGGGGCCTGGAGGCGACGAGGGCGCGTGAGGGGACCATTTGTTGTTGAGAGGAAGCATTTGAGGGTCCAGTATTAGCATTGGGCTGGGCAGTGGATGAAAGGAGGATGTTGTGCAGGTGCCCGAAGGACGGCGCCAACGTAGTCGCGTCGACAGCGGCGAGGGCGGCGAGCAAGGATGCGGCGACGTCGTCAGGTAGCGTGACAGGCATAGCGGAGGAGCAAGGAGAGGAACACAAAATGTGTAAGAAATGTGAGTGAAATTCGAATATTTTGGCCACAGGTGGCCAGAGCAAAACGCGTACCGTCACAAAGGTACCCACGGCGTTATGTTGACGCGACGCACAAACGCGTCTGCGGTGGGTTGAGGCAGACCGACAGAGTCCTAAAAGGGGAAGGGTCACATGTGTACACATGGACCCACAACGAACGTTCTCATCGACTGTCCTCGCACTTGGCCTCTTGTCCTTTCCCGCTCCGACCCAGCAGACTCAGCAGCATGTTAAAATCCACTCCCTGTGGAGGCTCTCCGATCTTGTAGAGTTAAAACCGGGATCATAATGGCCTAAATTTCGACTTTTTGCCTTCCGGCAAGTCCTCCTTGCTCTAAAGCTTGAAAACCTTCTGATCTCTTCAATTTCTTCGCAGCAAAGCCCTCTCACGTCCCCTCTCAAGGTCCCAGGTGCTGCCAGCACGTTTGCTCCCTTCCACTGGCTTCAACGACATCGAATTCGAGGTCACCTTCGACCAAATCCACTTTTTAGGCCAATGTGAGTCCTTCTCCTTCTAAACCTATCCAAATCTTTTAATTTCTTCGCAGACTACTCGTCCTGCATCCTTACTCGACGTGCGCGCCGTCACCGCCCGCTTCCTTTGCCTATATACCGTCGAATATTGAGAACCACTACCACCTGTTTTCGACTTTTTGGACACAAGCAAGTCCTCCTCCTTCAGAACCTTCCCAATCACCCTAATTCCTTCACAGCCCTCTCGTCCCATATCCCCCTTCGAGGTCTATGTCAACGTCGCCCGCCTCTGTGACGCTCATGGGGCCCACAGCATCCAATCTGGCTTTCACCCATTTTCGACTTTTTCAGACAAGCAAGTCTTCCCCATCCAAATCTTCTCCAATCCCCTAATCCTATCGCAGGCTCATCCTTCTGTGTCCCCTTTCAAGGCCTTTACCCTCGCCGCTTGTTTGCCTGACCCTCAAAGGCCTCCACATGGTGTCATTATGGGCCACTTTTCGACAATTTTCGACTTTTTGTCCGCTGGCAAGCCCTCCCCATCCAAAACCCATCTATTTTCGCTAATTCTTTCGCAGGCGCCTCGTCCCGGACCTATCCTCAAGGTCTACAATATCGCGCCCATTGGCCTTCACCACATCGGTCTTTGAGGAGCACTCATCACTAATTTTCGGCTTTTTTCACCAAAGCAAGTCCTTCTTCCCCAATACCTGTCCTATTCTCCTAATGTCATCGCAGCCCACTCTTCGTGTATCCCTCCTCGACATCCGCGCCGCTACTGCATGCTCGTTCGCCCTCATTGGCCTTCACCCCATCGGTCTTTGGGGGGCACTCACCACCCATTTTCGACTTTTTTCACATATGTAAGTTTTGCTCTTCCAAAACCTATCCAACGATCCTGAGCTTTTCGCAGTCTACTCCTCCTATATCCCTACTCACCATTCGCGCCATCGCCGGCATCTTCGTTCGCCCTCGTCGGCCTATACATCATTGGTTTTGGGTGGACACCTTGAATCAATTTTCGACCTTTTTCACACATGCAAGTCCTTCTCTCTCAATACCTGTCCTAATCTTCTAATGTCTTCGCAGCCTACTCGCCACGCATCCCTCCTCCACATCCGTGCCGTCGCCGCCGTCCCGCCCGCCCTCATCGGCCTCCACATCGTCGGTTTTGGGGCGGCATCCATCACCCATTTCCGACTTTTTTGCACACATGCAAGTCGTTCTTCCTCAATACCTGTTCTAATCTTCTAATGTCTTCGCAGCGTACTCTCCACGCATCCCTACTCGAGGTCCTCGCCATCGCCGCTTGCTAGGATGGCGCTTATCGACCTCCACAATGTCCAATTTCGGGGGGTGCCCCTCTTGCCGAGTTCGTTCAATTGCTCACTGTTGGTGTCTCATTTCTCTTCCCCCTCCTTATCTGAACACGGCTTTCTTCCACCTTCACTATACCTCTAACTTTGTAGTCATTTGTTTATTTTGCAATCTAACGCCTTCAAATACTTCCGCTCTTGTGTGATGCCCCTGTGATCCGTTCGTCCTTCGTGATTCCGCTATGGGGGCTTCCGTGCAGCAGCTCATATTTATCCTGGAGCTTTTCTTTCCACCGGAACTGGCTATGTAGCAAGCGCTCTACGTTCTGGGCGTCCTCATCTCACTATACCCAATCCTCCGCCTTCATTCGAATCAGATGAACGAGGCCCGCCGACAAAACCCTGAGACTGGCTGGAAGAAGAGTATTCATACTCTACTTACGCGCGCGTTCCACGAGGAGGCGAATAATGTGGAAGCGTGGACCACAGGAATAAATCTGGCTCCCGAATACTCGAACTATATATGTCGCGATCTAGACAGGCTTTACACCCTGCTGGGAGTTGGCGAGGACGAAGGGGATGCCGCGTCGCATGTGACCAGGCCCGCACGCCGCATCCTCACAACATCTCGCCTGGATTGCCGTTTCTGTCCACCTGGCGATCGCAATCTTCCCCCCTCCCTTCGCCGGCGTGCAGGCAAAAATCGCAAAAACCCTAACCAGCATATTTGGATTCTAGATGCGACCTTTCAATGGGTTTCCGCAGATCTTATTGTAGCACGCTGTTCCAGGTGCCATGCAGACTACTATCCGGATGTCATTACACAAAAGGTGGCCGGAAGTCATCAGCGTACTCAACTCCTGGAATACGACGCAGAGTATATACGCATCTCCAAAAAGGGGACGTGGGCTCACAGGAAGATCGCTTTGGCACAAGAGAAAGCAGTACAACGCCTGCACTGTGGTTGGTCCAATTTTGCGGACTGGGTCAACGATATGACCCAAGATATCAATCAAAAGCTCACCTACGGCCAAGCACAAAAGCTTTTCGTAGAGCATTTTTCCAGGCGCCTTTTGCTGGCTCACGGCGAATCAGAAACATTCATGTGCGATGCGCATGCCCCTACAAAATCCCTTGCTGCGGCTGTCCGGCGCGTCATAGGGGAAAACGGGGGGATTATCCCAGGCGCAATGGACCATGGCTGCATGGATTGCACCCATGTCAAGCGGTATGGTGCTCCTGTGCTGAATGCAGGAGGCGCCGCCGACGTCGTTGGTTCTGAGGCAGGGCCCGCTGGTCCTGTAAGTGATTTTCCGATTTTCCATTATATTGTTTACGACACTGTACTGACTTTGCTAATAGATCGATCCTGCGCTAGTAGAAGAGCCTCTTCCTCCAAATCTGCCTGAGTTTGTGCCGATGCAAGAATCTCCACTACCTGGAGCTCCTCTCGGATACGAGAGGCTATCTGTTATGGATGGTAAAACTGTAACGCATAAGGTATGCCTTTTCTAATTTCCTCTCTGAAAAAGATATGCTCATGAAGACTTAGAAATGTGCTCTCAGCGAATGCAAAAACCCACTGTACAATTACAAGAACGGAAGATTCTGCGAAGAACACTTACCGCAACGCCTTGTTTGCGGAATTATTCCTTGCGGTCTCCCAATACGTTCCGCAGACGCTGTGACTTGCAATACCCCTGAACACGTTGACTGGCATAAACAGTACGAGGACCGCTTTCACCGCCTAAATTTCCCCGGTGTTCAGCGCGTTATTCGGAGGCAAGCGGCTGCTGCAGCTGGGCCAGGCGCCGCACACCCAGTCCGTGGTCCATCCCTTCAGGTTCAGCTACAGGCTTTGGGGGATACTCCAGGGGATCAGGTGGTCCATAGCTTCAAAGCGAAAACCATCTACTGTCTACAGACCATACAGTGGGCTTGCGGTGTCCCTATCGGCTGGGGAAAATGCTACAAATCCGAAAGTACCCCTCAGGTCCTCGCCTTCCTGAATAAGGTCTGGGAGGATTATCCAGATAAACGCCCAGGCTTCATCGTCTATGACAAAGCCTGTGACCTACTTCGCCACATTGCTACCCAAAATATCAACGACTCTTGGATTGCTTCAACAAAATTTATTGTTGACGCTTGGCATTACATCGGGCACAGGGCGACAGATATTCTGTGTCGCACGAGATGCAATCCAGCTCCGTCGGACGGTTCCCAGCCTGATTTGGTAATTACCCAAGTTGACGAGAATGGTGTTGCTCACCAAACTAGGGCCTTCAACACTGAAACCGCCGAGCAGCTGAATTCCTGGATCAGTGGCTATGAATCTCAGTTGCGCCAGATGACCGACGTGAATTACGACTTTTACATTCATGTCCTCATGATGATGTATGGGGAGATGGTGGAGAGGAGGGTGCTGTCCAAGCATCGTGAACTCACAGATGAGTTCTGGGATGAGGTTAACGGCACCTCAATGGACTTGGATCTTCAATAATGCGTCGTACATATTTTTTATAAAGCAGAAAACCAGTGGTTTCCGCCGGTTTTATGAAGTTGGCCAGAACCAATGGTTTTCAATGTTAGCAAGAACCGTCGGTTTTCTGATTTTGCCGAGAACCAACGGTTTTCTGATGTTGGCAACAACCTGTAAGGGCAACCTCGAGGCCCGAGAATACTCAAGAGTCCTAGCGAGGGGAATCCGAAGATGAATAAACAGTAGCTACAAACAACAAGTAACGCACCTAGCGAGGGGAATCCGAAGAGAAGAAACTCTGAGGATCCCCACGCCAGGCCGTGAGTACATATAGCTACTGCACAGAGACATGTGACCGGAGTGATCGGCAGAGATCCCGGGCTTGATCACAGGCGTGATGGTATCGGGACGGACCGGAGGGGCGTCGGAAGAGGGTTCCCCTGACATCATCCCCCCCTTGGAATGCGGCGCCTCGACGCATAGCACGGACATGGAGGGTGGTGCTTCGGAAGGGAAGGGAGTCGAAGGACGCACGGGCAATTAAACGAGGTTTGGCTGGGTATTTCTCGTAGAACGCTGCGAGGGCTTCCGGAGCGAAGAAGTTGGAGTGCTTGACCCACTGGTTGTGCGCCGCGTTGTAGCCCTTCCAGCTGACGAAGTACCATAAGCTCTTCCAGCGAACTTTAGCATCCAGAACTGCATCAACTTCCCATTCCGGAGCGTCTCCGGGCGCATCTGGAAGGACTGGAGCAGGCTCGTCATACCCCGGACGACCTGGGAAAGGGTCATCCTCCGCGAGCTCCAGCTTCACGACAGGGAACACTGGATGAAGCTTGGAGTAGTGGGGCGGAAGCTCCAGCTTGAATGCGCCCTTCCCCACGACCTTGAGCACCTTAAAAGGGCCCAAGCGCCGATGAGAGAGGCCCGGCGACGGACGAGTGGTCTGGATGTCCGAAGCGTCAAGCCAGACACGGTCTCCAACCTTGATGTCGGGAGCAGGAGTGCGGCGGCGGTCGTAGTACCGCTTGTACTCCTCCTTGGCCTTCACCAGCGCAGACCGAGCTTCTGAGATGCCAGAGGCAATGCGGTCGCGGAACTCGTTTGCAGACTCCACCTTTGAGCGTACTCCGGTCGGCTCAAACCCCATGCGAGGGAGGCGACCAGAGTCGGTCATGAACGGGACCTGCTGCGTGGAGGAGTGGACGTGGTTGTTGTACGCAAACTCCGCAGCGGGAAGGAGGTAGTCCCAGTCATCCTGCTTGTAGTTAGTGAAGATGCGCAGAAACTGCTCCATCTCCTGGTTAACTCGCTCGGTCTGACCGTCAGTCTGCGGATGGTACGCCGTAGACGTCGCCGGTTCGATACCAATGAGCCGCCACAGCTCCCTGGTGAACTCCGCAATGAACTGGACACCGCGGTCAGAGATGTACCTCTCAGGCGTACCATGGTGCCTCCAGACGTTCCGGTAGTACAACCGGGCAGCGCCGACGGCGTCGATATGCGTGGTGCACTCATTAAAGTGGGCCCGCTTACCGAGGACGTCGACTACGACCATGATGGCATTGTACCCGTGAGCCTCGGGAAGCTCCACGACAAAGTCCACCGAGACCGTGTGCCAGCGGTCTGGAGGGACTTCAGTCGGATGCAGCTCACCAACCGGAAGCTTGCGAAGCGCCTTTGTCCGGCAGCACAAGTCGCAGGTCGCCACATACCGGCCGACGTGACGGGACATCTGGGGCCACCAGTAGTTCCGGGAGACGAGCTCCAACGTCTTGAAGCGACCAGCATGCCCAGCGACCCGCGTGTCGTGGTGCTGCTCTAGGATCCGGCGGCGAAGGTCCTTGTCCCGAGGGACAACTACCTTACCGCGGAAGTAGAGGAGGCCACCGGCAACGTTCCACTCAGCGTTCCGGGACGAGCGGGCACCACGAACCTTGAGAAGCTCCCGAGCTGCGCGAGCAACGGGATCCTCAAGATCGGGAGTGCCGGCAAGAGCGTCGCGGATATCGCGGAGGAGGGGGGCTTCCGGACCGGAGATGGTGATGCCCTCCAGCGCGCGGACATGGAAGAGCTCGGGAGTCAGGAGCGTCACATCCTGATTATCCGAAGCTGCCCCATGGTCCGGTCGCCGAGAGAGGGCGTCCGGTCGACCCATCAAGCGCCCGGGCTTGTGGTGAAGGGTGAAGTCGAACCGAGACAGGTACAGCGACCACCGCGCCTGCCTGCGATTGAGGTTCTGCGACTTCCGGAAGTACTCCAAGTTCTTGTGGTCGGTCCAGATCTCGACGGGGAGCTGCGAGCCCTCGAGGAAGTGTCGCCACTCCTCGAGAGACCGGACAATCGCGAGCATCTCCTTGTCGTGGATCTCGTAATTGCGCTGGACCGGAGACAAGCTCTTGGAGAAGAAGGCGACAGGGTGCCACTTCCCATCATCGGACTCCTGCGAAAGGACGGCGCCGGAGGCAAAGTCAGAGCTGTCAGCTTCGAGGCGATACATCCGGGTCTCGTCTGGAAGGATGAGAACCGGATCGGAGGTCACCGCGTCCTTCAGCGCCTGGAACGCACCGGCCTCCTTCTCAGTCCAAACCCAAACCTGGCCCTTCCGGGTCAGATCGAAGAGCGGACGAGCGAGGTCGGAGAAGTCCCGGATGAAGCGCCGGTAGAAGTTAGTGAAGCCTACAAACTGCTGCACGTCCTTCTTGTTCTCCGGCGTCGGCCAGGCAGTGACTCCAGCGACCTTGACCGGGTCCATCTCGACGTGATTGTGGGAGATGATCACGCCGAGATACTCGATCGACGACTTCTCGAACTCGCACTTCTCCGGGCGCAGGTAGAGCTTGTGCTCCCGGAGTCGCCGAAGGACCTCCCGGACGACCTCGCGATGCCGGGTGAGGTCCGAGTGCGCGATGAGGATGTCGTCGAGGTAGACCATGACATCGCCAGACAGGATGAGGTCCTGGAAGATGTCGTTCATCATGGTCTGGAAAGTCGCAGGGGAGTTGGTCAGGCCGAAGTACATCACCAAAGGCTCGAAGAGCCCACGGTTTGTACGGAATGCGGCCTTCCACTCGTCACCTTCACGGATGCGGACATTGTTAAAGCCCCACCGGATGTCGAGTTTCGTGAAGAACCGGGCTCCCTTCAATCGATTGATGAGGTCGTTGATCAGAGGGAGGGGGTACCGGTTTTTCACGGTCATCGCATTGAGCGCTCGATAGTCCTGGACAAACCGAAGTGCTCCATCTTTCTTCTTGACAAAGAAGACTGGAGACGCCATCGGGGACTTAGACGGTCGAATCCTACCAGTAGCAAGGCCCTCCTCGATGAAAGCGTCCAGCTCACGCTGCTCGAGGGGTGAGATTGGGTAGACCTTACAGTTGGCAGGCTTCGAGTCTGGGACAAGCTCAATGGCATGGTCCCAGCTCCGACGCTCGGGCAATGAGTCAAACGACTCCCGGTTGAAGACATCCTCAAACTCACGCGCCCACTCGGGAATTGCTTCCGTACCGGGTGCGGAGTTTTTGGCATACGCCTCTGCCAGCCGCTGTGAAACGGTGCTGGTAGCGCGGATGTCCTCCGGCGGTGAGAATGTCGTGTAAAAGATGCGGTCACCATCCTCTACCGGACCATCCTCATCGTCAGATTCATCGGAGTCGTCAGGAGACAACTCCGGCAGCTCATCGGTGTCAAACTCGTCGTCGTCATCCTCTCCAGACCGGTCATCAGTATCAACTGCGCAGATAGTTGGAACTGGGCCAGCTCGGAGTTGCCGTAGGATGCGAGCAGCAGTTGCTGCATGCCGACGTTCAGTCCGTGCCTCATCGCGACAGGTTGTGCAGACGGATGGGCAGCGACTCATCTTGACCTCCTGGGTTTCCCAGTTGATCTCCGGGTTGTGCTTCCGAAGCCAGGAGTACCCAAGAATGAGCTTCTGCTTGCCAAGACGGGTCACAGCAAGGACAACACGTTCACTGTGGGACTTGTAGCGGAGGATGACATCAGCAACTTCCCGGATGCCGCCGGCTTCATTGGGAGTGCCGTCGACATTGTAAACCGGGATGGGCCTTGAGAGCTTCCGGACTGGGATGTGGTTTGCTGCAACATACTCTGTGTCAATGAACTCGCTGGTTGCACCACAATCAACAAGTCCAGACACAGCGAGCTTCACCGCATCATCGGTGGACTCAATCTCCAAGGGGAGGAAGAGAGAGTTGGGGCTAGGGTCTGCAGCAATGGTGAAGTGCTTGGGTAGCTTGCGCTCCCACATTGGCTTGCGTCGCAGACGATCCCAAGGGAGGTCATCGGGGGCTACTCTGGCACGAGCGGCCCGAACGGAAGTGGGAACCGGAGTTGCCGGAACACTGCACGTGTTTTTGCACAGCATGACATCAGGGCTGGAAAGTTGAGCAGGGTTTGGGCAAAACTTTCTGGGTGTGATGTCATCGTCTATTTTTAGATTTTTGGGGGCGTCTATCATTTCAAGCGATGCAAGAGGTGTATTGTCAGACTCATTACATAGGACATTGAAACGATTGGGGGACGCGACAGAGGGCGCACCGCTCACTCTGCGCGGGGGGGGAAAATCCTCCTGAGCAACAGCAGCTGCATGCTCTGCAGCGGCATCGGCAGAGGCCAGACGGGCGACAAGCTCCTCAAGCATGTCAACACCAAGCTGCTGAATGACCTCGTCGAGCACGTCAACAGTGCGGATGTCGACAGGGGTGGTGCAGTCGCGTGCGAAGTGGTTCGGGTCCCCGCATCGGAAGCATCCACGGCGAGGAGCACTCCGAGCACGTGTGCGGTCCACGTCCATAGGGACCGGAGGTGGAAGGGGCGCTGGAACCGCCTTCTGCGTCGATGGTGTGGGCAGCACCGGGACAATCCGGGCACGACTCGCAGGAGGTGGGAGACGAACAGTCGACCCAGAACCCGCGGCCTTGGCCCGGACAAGCGACTCGTACTGGCGGTACGCGCGCTGACGCCATGCGAGGTAGTTGCGCAGGTCGGGAGGATCGCTGGACCCAGTGATGGCAAGATTAATCGCCGGGTCAAGTCCAGTCCGGTACTTGGTGACCTTCATGAGCGGGTCCTCAAAGCCGGCGAGGTCAACGAGGTCCTCGAACTCGTCCGTGTAGTGGAAGACGTCGCGGGAGCCCATGAAGTATGACCGGGACTCGAGCTTCTGCAGGGCGTGGTCCTGCTCGTTCTCCTGGACGAAGCGTTGCCGGAACTCGACCAGGAACAAGTCCCAGGTCGAGAAGGGGAAGGGGTCCTTGGCAGCGTAGCGCTCGGCCCAGCGCTGTGCCGTGTCGGCAGCCATAAAGGACATGGCGTACCTGACGACCTTCTCCTCCGAGGGCTCTCCAGCTTCGGTGAACGCCTCCGGAACAAGGCGAGCAAAGGTCCGGACCGCGTGCAAGAACGCCCGGCCTTTGGTGCGGTCACCGTCGAAGATGAACGGGGGGTTTGGTCGGAGGACCGTTTTTGTTCCAGGGGTGACATTGTCAAAAAGCCGTGGACCCGGGTCCGGAGCTGAAGCAGCAGGGGACGGGGCAGGCGAGTTCGCACGTGGGGAGGTGGAGTTTTCTAATAGCGTAGTGAGACGCTCGAGTCTGCTCTCGATGGCGGACATCCGAGCGTCAGCTTGTGCAGCGGCAGCATCGGCCATGTCGGCGTCAGGAGCAGAGACAGGGGAGGAGGGGGCAAGATTCGAAGTGGGTGAGGCGGGAGCGCTGACGAAGTCGTCCGAGCCTTCAAGTCCAAACTTCGCAATCTTGGCCGGTTAATCCCTTAGAGAGTTTCTTCTGCTGTAAGGGCAACCTCGAGGCCCGAGAATACTCAAGAGTCCTAGCGAGGGGAATCCGAAGATGAATAAACAGTAGCTACAAACAACAAGTAACGCACCTAGCGAGGGGAATCCGAAGAGAAGAAACTCTGAGGATCCCCACGCCAGGCCGTGAGTACATATAGCTACTGCACAGAGACATGTGACCGGAGTGATCGGCAGAGATCCCGGGCTTGATCACAGGCGTGATGGTATCGGGACGGACCGGAGGGGCGTCGGAAGAGGGTTCCCCTGACACAACCAGTGGTTTTTGAACCTTGGACAAAACCGCCGGTTTTTTGGGACCGGACAAAACCGCTGGTTCTTTGGGACCGGACAAAACCGCTGGTCTTTTGGGATCAGACAAAACCACTGGTTTTAAAGTTACAATACATGTACATGCACAGTTGACGTCAACGTCGAGATACAAGTGGCGAGATACAAGTATAAAAACCGGCGGTTTGGAAGGAGAGAACCACTGGCAGCTACTGGTTTTGGCGGAAAGTAAAAACCAGCGGTTGTTGTGCGTGAGAACCGATGGTTCGGGAAATGTAGCAAGAACCGGCGGCTTTGTTGGGAAGTTGAAAACCGCCGGCTGCGAGCAAAGTAAAACAACCATCGGAAACCGGTGGTTTCTTGCGCCACCCAAGAACCAGCGGTTTCTGGCGTGATTGAAATCCATCCGGTACCGCCAGTCTTAAGACTTGAGACCAGCGGTTTTCTTCAACCGGGCGGTTGCTGATGAGGGCCGATGGTGATGACTGGTTTAGCCGACGGAGATCGGCGGAATCCATCGCGGACCGGTGGTCCGCGTGACCCGATGCCCTCCGGGCATATTACTGCCGCGTTCGACAGATCAACAGCTTTCCTCCTACCACGACAATGGACAAGGCCACCGACGCTGCTGCGGAATCCCATGCGGGTTTTGGGGGTAAAGGCGAATGCATATATCTCTCCAAAGTTTCCCAGATATGTTCTGACTCCTTGACCAGCGCGAGCCCAATATTCCGCAAGTCCGATCAGCCAACCGAGGGTTACGATTTTCACAACCATATGATGCCCTGTGCGTGTGCACACACCCGTGAACTTGCATCTTTACTGAGTTTATAGACAGACGGTCCCTTAGGCCTCCATCGACCAATACTGTTGGAAATCCTCCAATCAAAGCTGTCCTCCGATTGTAAAATCCATACGTCGAAACGGCTCGAGCGATCTGAGACGTCAGAAAAGGGTTCGATCAATCTGGTATTCTCAGACGGCTCTACCGTGTCGGCAGACATCCTTGTTGGTGCCGATGGCGTCTACTCGGCTACGCGGCTCCATGTTCAAATCTTTGGGGGATGGCTACGACCAGTACGGCCCTCCCACCTTCAGTGGAACTATTGCGTACCGCGGGGGACTCCAGAAAGCGAAGTTCGCGGAAAGATTTCCGAATCATAGGGCATTGGATCATCCTAAAGCTGTGGGAATTTTAGTTCTCAACCCTTCCGTCGGCGCTTACTACAATCAATGCAGTGGTGCGGAAAGAATATGGTACGCCTTGGCGCCCTCCCCAACTACAGTTGATGTACTGATCTCGTTCAGCACGTCGTCTCGCATCCTGTGGGCCCCAGCATCGGCATAATCTGCTACTACTCCGACCCCGACACCGAAGGCAAACCCTACGAGGGAGCGCTGGTTGCAGACGTGGCCAAAGAGGACGTCACCAAGCGCTTCGAGAATTGGAACCGGACTTGTTACCGCTGCTCAAGGTCAGAGCAATTGTCTTGGCAGATAATAAATTGGGTGCTGAAGATTTTTATTGGCAGAGTGTAGAGGTGTATAACGCGTGGGCAGTCCATGTAGTCAAGCCTCTTCCCTGCTATGTATCAGGGCCGGTCGTGTTAATCGGAGACGCGGTATGTTGGCCAGCGCGACGTTCTATCGAACAGCTCATTTATTCCTAGGCACATGCCATGACACCTCACCAAGGCGTTGGCGGCGGTCAAGCCATCGAGGTCAGAGACTCGCAAGTCTGATCGACAGAAACTGATTTCATGCTCAAGGACGCTCACATCCTCGGCCGACTCCTCGCGCATTCACTGACCAAAACGGAAAACATCCCAGCCGTTCTCAAGCTCTACGAGGAGCTTCGCCTCACGCTGACCCAAGAAATGGTGGAGAAATCCCGCGTAAACGGCATGATGTACGAGTTTAACCACCCACTGACAGCGATAGCTGCGCAGTGAGGCTATTGGCCCAATTCAAATACAGTGACTACATGTCTGGCAAGTTCCGCTAGTTCCAACTTTCCGCTTCACGGAATTACAAGAACAGATACGCCGTCTTCTCAGAAAGCATTTACACAGAGTCTGATCAATACTTACCGGCATTGCCACGATACCGAGAATGCAACGCTTGAGTAAATGAGGCGATTCTTCTGGGCGATTCCATCCCAGCATGTCGAACCGCGCGAACGCGACTTCGATTTACCGAGTCCACGTGATCGTGTATGCCGGCCCGGCCGACGTCCGATTCCCAATTAGGCGACGGCGCAAATTGCAATCGATCTTGGAGCAACCTGCACTGAACGGTCATCATGTCCGCTGAGCCCATCCCGGAGAGCACCCTCCCCTACCCTCCCGTCTACAAAGACAAGCGCTTCGTCGTGCTGACTGACTGGTACGCCTTCCTCCTCTCCTCACTGCCAGTGCTTTTTTTTCCCGTTGCTGACTGTCGTTCTCGTTCTCACTGGCTCTCAATATCGCTTTCTCTTTCTTACCGACAACTGGCGTATTTCTCGGCTTCAGGGATGGCACAATCACGACGCAAGACTCGAACGATTGTGCGTCGCACGTGTGCCCTTCGCACATTTGGACTTTGACTTTAATTATTTGCAGACATGACGGATAACCTTGGGTACGGCAAGGAGAGGCGGCGCGCGGGAAACCTCGCTGTTCTAGAGGAGAAGATTACTTTCAGGTGCGCTTTCCCCAATTTTTTTAAAAGTGTTGCGCTGGCAGCGGGGATTTCATAATAATAATTAGCTGACTCCGATTCGAAACAGAGACGCCTTCCGTGAAATGCTTGAGAGCGTCTCGGCAAATGGGCACACCCTTGATCAGTGCAAGGAGGAGCTGCGCAAAAGTACGTCTTGAAATATAGCCGGCGACGTGGCGCGTCGCCAGTCAATAATTATGGATATCAAACCGATTTAACTCAAACGCAGACATCAAGCTCGACACGGGCTTTGCGGACTTCAACGCATGGTGTCGTGCAAACGACGTCCCGGTCGTCATCGTCTCGAGGTAATTCCGCCCTCCCCTGGAAATAAACCAAAATTTCGTGAGCCCTAATTCAACAATCCCATACAGCGGAATGGCCCCCGTCATCCGCGCGGTGCTCTCCAAATACATGCCCTCCGACGTCGCCGACAGCATCGACATCATTGCCAACGACGTCGACGTGCACCCCGATGGCAAATGGGATATCAAGTATCGGCATCCAACTAGGTACGTGGAACTTGGAAGCGGACAGACAGGCTCCACGTCTATTATTGTTATCGTATCTAATCCACTCGGTTGAATTTAGCGGCTTCGGACACGACAAATCGCGCGCCATACTCCCGTACAAGGACCTCACGGACCCGCCTGTGCTCTTCTTTTTCGGAGACGGCGTCTCCGGTAAGTCTCCACTTCCCTTCCTTCTTTCCCCTCTTGCTGCTTCTTCCTCAATAAAACGAAGAAGTCGATAATCCTGACTAAAACTGCTCCGACAACAGATATGTCTGCTGCGCGGCACGCCGACCTCCTCTTCGTGAAGCTCAAGGCGCCCGCGCCGGGCGAGAAGGAGAGCGAGAACGACCTCGCGGCGTACTGCACGCGCGAGGGCATCCGCCACGTGCTGTTCCGCGAGTTCGGGGAGGCGCTGGCGATTGTGAAGGCGGTTGTTGCGGGGGAGAGGACCGTGGATCAGGTGTTGACGGCCGGTGAGCTATGAGAAGAGGAGCGGTGTAGACTCGGAGGTTGTAGATTTCTGATTTACGGCGTAGAATCGTAGAGCGTTAGATCGTTAATGAGATAGGAAGCTGGAACGGACGGTTGGATGGACTCGAAGAGCTCCCACAATAGTACTCGCGTCTGCTCAATATCGATTCGCATCTTTAGGTCCGTCTTTTCGAATCTAACCCAGTCTTCTTCGAGTTAAACTTCCACTAGAAGTCTTTCACCAGGCACAGAACGCAATGCCAATTGAAATTCTGGAAGCGCGACCCTGCAGCACAGCCTGTGCGCAGCACCAGAATTAAAGTGAAGATGGCGTCAATGTTACGCCGTACTTGCGCCGTACTTAATCCCCCGCAACGTTCAGATTCCTGCTTCCCGCCCTTTCATCTGAAAATGCCCAAAGAGCCTTCCTCCCCGCAGACGCCAAAGGCCACCGACTCCAAAACGCAACCCAGGAGATCCGAATCCCCCCAGACACCAAAGCGCGACGATCGTCGACGGTAATATCATTCAAATCGAACTTCAGATCGCCGATACCCTCCATCCCTCCAGCCGCCTCTTGAACCGCTGGGAAAGAGCCCTTTGCCGCGTTCTCGACCGCTACGGCGTCGATCAAGAGGATCTTGCTGGTCATCTCCAGCGCGCCGTGTCGACGGTCAGCAGGGCGGTGAAGAATTCCTACACGGACCCGGATACGGACGTCGAAAAGGATGGGGAAATTCTCCAGTCGGACTCTGCCAGGTTTAACGTGGCGCTGGAAAAGGTGAACGAGTTGTGACTGCCTTTGCTTTTTTATCCTGCCACTAATCCGAGTCGCACCTCAGCTGGTTCAGGTTCAAGGTGTCCACTCTCATCCGCAGGTGAAGAGCGGGTCTGGCGGCCAACAGGTTGAAAATACCGGCGACGTGCGTCTTCTGTGCATCCCATTACCGCCGCCTGAGAAGACCACAGAAACTACGTCCCAAGTCCAGCAAATCTAAACCGTGCACTGGCAGCAAGGCGTCCGGCTCGTCCGGCTCTTCGCCTCCATCTATCGCCACTAAAACTGAATTCGCCGCCACCGATGCTGATGCGGATGACCTCAACCTCTTCTTATTCGTGGTCAACGTACCTCTAGACGCGGGGTGGTACACGGAGGTGAAGAAAGCTGGGTTTACTATGGAAAAACTTCGACGACTGGCAGGGATCGCCAGGACGTGGAAAGGCTCATCGGAAAGCGCTTCCCGAAGATGGATGAACTGGATCGACTGTTGTTTGTTACGGCGATCAAGGCCCCTAATACTACGCGGTAAAGTTTATGGCGACTATATTTTCTTTGCCATGTACCAAACACCGTCAAGTTGGTTGAAATCTCCGACCGCTTTACAGCTTCTTATTGAGGGTTCCGTCCAGAAAGTTGAACCAAACGCCATAAATGCAAGGTACAGTGCATATAACGTATTTGCGGCTATCGTACAAAGTGAACGCAATAAGGTAATCCGAAAACTGAGAACATGCGAGAAGGGTGGGAGAACGAACAAATCGGGCAAATAAACCGAAGTTCATGCTGCAGACGGCAAGAGCGTCTCCATGATGCGCCGCGTCTCTGCGGTTGAAAACGGTCTATCAGCATAACATTCCAGCGCAGCATCCCAACACAAACGAGGGAAAGAAAAGAGGTCTGCGAGGAGGAAGAAATCGAAACGAACCATGACACGCCTCTCTGACCTGCCCCATCCCATCGATCTGCCCACGTTCCCTCGCTGCGTTCATCGTGTTGTTCGCGGCGTGCTGTTTCTTCCCGAGTTCCTAATACCAACCAAGTCAGTGGGGTGGGGCTGAAGTAGAAGCGAGAACGGACGATAAGCGTCTGCTCCTCCTTCTTGATCTCCATCCACAACGCGCGGATCGCGTCCTCCGACGCGGCATAGTCGAGGATGAATTTCGCGTATATCTGTTCGCTGTTGATGTTCCGCGCAATCAACATGGGAGAGAAATATAAGGGCTGGAAGGATGGGAACGTACGTCGCCTCGACCGCGTTTTTCACGTCGTCCGCCGCGTTGGTTATCTAGAGGCGCCATAAACGAGATATCTAAGTCACAAACGTGGTCATAGCACTCACTTCAGAAGTCAGCTTATTCTTCGCCGCCAGGAAAAACTTCTTCTCGAGCTCTTTGCGCTTCTTCTCCTTTGACACTATTTCGCGTCAGCTCCGCTCATGACGCGTCGAAACCGAGGGCTAGATGCCCACCCATGAGCTGTTGCGCGACAGCGAGCTGTAGGCTGGGTTTCGCAGTCAGAAAAAGAGTCTGAGGACAACGCGTCGAGACTCACGCCTGGTCATCGCTACCAGTCGACTGCTGGGACGCGAGGAAGTCAAAGTCCTCCGTGTCGGCCTTGCGGGGTTTGGCGGGGGCACGGCGCTGAGCCATGAGGAGGTTGGGTGGATGAGAAAGGAAGAAGGAGGGAGAGAAGGGTGGGGTCACACGTGCCGCACTCAGGCTGTTCGGTACATAATACCATCATTCGCGAGCGGGGCGGCAGATTGTAGTCTTGAACAGGGCCGGAGGCTGAGCGCCGAGCGCTGAGCTTGGAGCCACAGTGCTCGTTTCACGTTGGGGAGTTTTCGACGCCGGTCCAATGCGCTGTCTAATCCGAAGCTATGGTGGCAGACCAAACTTTGTGACAAGCCAAAGTCCCGATTTGGTAATGACTACTGACAACCCAAATTTGTTCCGAGCACCAAGTAAATGGTAGAAATAGCACCAGTAGATGAGCCGCTAGCGATCCCCCGGAGCAAAAGTCTGAAAATATCGATATCTGTTTTTCAGACGCCGATTTCGCGTTTTTGATTGCGGATCAGCCGGACCGGTGGCTGTGCCGCGCCATCATTTTGCGCATCAGCGTCGCTCACAGCGAACGCAGCTAGTCCGCCATGCCCCGAGGACGAAAACAGGCATCCCACGCACAGAGGTCAGGCACCGGGAGGTTTGCCTCCAACAGCAGCCCTTCCCCGAGCCACGGATCCATCCCGGGCAGTAACAGTGACTCGGATGACCCTACCGCTTGGGAATCTGCAAACGAGTCTGAGCCCGACAGTGAGGACGACGTTTGGAATGCATGGGAGCGGCTTCGACAGCCCCCGGTGACATATGCCGAGCGATTGGAGCAGCGAGCGGAACAAAGGGAGAAAGCCGCGGAGAAACGCCGGAAGGCAGAAGTGCGTAGGGCTGAGCAGCAGCTGGCAGGTCAGATAGAAAATCAAGCGGGTGAGCATCTGCTGTTCGGACATTCCCTTGGCTGTTCTAATTTCTTTTTGAGGCAAAAAACGAGGTCCCTATGGGATTGGCGGGGGCTCATTGCGGAGCGTGCAAGAGAAGCGCAAGAAGCTCAGAGAGCAGTTTGAAGGCGGCCACCTCCGGATCTCAGCAGTTGAATATCAGCGCCGGATGGATGCCCTCGTTCCAGCCCAAGCTGCCGCCCCCAAAAAACAACAATCCATCCAGAACATGTTTCAGAAAGGGCCTCGGGCTGTGTCTGTTTCTTCCGACGAAGTTGAAGTCGAAGTATCACCATCTTCTGCTGCCATCCCCATTTCCAAACGCCACAAAGTCGACGATACATCTACTCCGGCATCTGCGTCGACATCTTTGCGCACGCAGGAAGATCTGGCATCCAATTCTGGTGTGGATTTGTCGGCCGATGAGATGGAACTCGACGACGAAGACAGTGTCTCTCCAGAACTGGTTGAAATTGCGGCACGTTTGGCCCAAGGAAACGCTGCTATCGACTCGATTATCGTCGCTGACGAGATCTCTGAATGGGTGGATACTGTTCTCGACGACGCTGCTCCTGTCGAACCCTCGGAGCTCGGATTTCTTGCTGCAGACTGTCTCAAGAAAGCCCGTAAATCTCACGACTTTCGCAGCACAGTGCTATTTGCCGCCCTGGTGGATTTCTATCGCTGGATGCCGCGTATGGGACGCTTGAGCGCTGCACTGCGTGTCGCTAAAAACCATGGGTGTGGTCCGGCATTTCAGCGAGTTCTTTGTGTCCAGGCTCGATTTTTCGAGGCAACCGGCACCCTCAAACCGAGTCATCAGGGACGTCGACAGAAAGAGCATGGCCTCCTTGATGACGAAGGGTTCTATATGGGTGTGCAGCGGTGGCTTCGCACGCTTGAGACTGGGACGGTGCGTTGATTATGACCTTATTGTTCAATTAAAAACTGCTAAACTGATCTGCGTGTTCAGGTCAACCCGAAATTATTATAGCTGCATGTCAACGAAACACTCCTTCCTTCCCTTTCCCTCAAAAAAACCACGGTTTCGGTTCGGCACTGTCAACGATGGCTTTGGAAGCTAGGTTATCGCCGCAAAAAGTACACCAAGGGTGTCTATTGGGACGGGCATGAGCGGGAGGACGTTAAAAAGCGACGCAAGGAATACCTTGCAGAGCTCGAAGCGTCCGAGCCGTTCATGCCCAGATATGCTGAACCAGATATGGCCGAAGTTTCCCTGGAGCTCGGCGATGGCGAGCAAGAGCATGTGTGGATCGTCCACGATGAGTCGACTGCTCACACAAATGACTATCAAAACAACCACTATTGGCTCAAACCTGGCGAGCAGGTCCTAAAGAAGAAGGGGTGTGGTCGACTGATGATGATGTCCGCTCTTTTATGCGAGCGTTACGGTTTGCTCGATCTCACAGATGAGATGATCGCTGAAAACGAAAAGCTTGTCGGTGAACTTCGTTTAGAATTCACGAAATCAACCACCACAATTTATCCGGACAACAAAGCGGGCGGCGATGCCTATTGGAACATGGAACAAATGATTGCGCAGGTAAATGATGCATAACTTGTCCATTGTCGTGTTTTAATGCCTCAATTGTCTTAGATGGTGAAGGCTATTCTGATCGCACGTCGAATGTTTCCCAACGCGATCATCCACTGGGTCTTCGACAACTCATCTGCTCACGGCTCTCTTGCAAAAGATGCATTAACGACTACAAAGATGAATGTCAAACCTGGCGGTAAGGTCCCCGAGATGCGGGAGACCGTTATTCCTTCGGACAACCCGCACGGTCGAGGCGGACAGCCACAGAAGATGACTTTCGACAAGAATCTCCCCGACGATCACCCACACAAAGAGTTCGAAGGACAACCCAAAGGCATGAAGGTCATTCTTGCTGAACGTGGTTATACAACAAATACCAGTGGTAAGGCGTTGATTGGTGAGTGCAAAACTTGCAAAGCAGCCAAGGCTCGCAAACCACATCTGGAGGGTGCCTCTGCGGAGGAAGAGACGGCGATGTTTGGCGACGATGGCAATGACAGCGACGAGGAAGAAGAGCGGCCGTTTGATTGTTGCATGCGACGGTTACTTTCGCACCAACCGGACTTCGCACACGAGAAGTCTCAACTCGAATTGGTGTGTGCTCTCGCATTCTCTTATTCACTGGGTTGACACATGGTTACAGCTAATCGAGGCTGCACCCGGCATGGTGTGCCATTTTCTTCCAAAGTTTCATCTGGAGATGAACCCGATTGAGTATTTCTGGGCTTGGGTCAAGCGCTATTTCCGCGAACGATCCAACGGTCAATGGCAGAAAGGCAAAGATCTTCTTGAAGAGGCTCTCCATGCTTGCCCCCTCCCCACCATTCGCCGTTTCTTCCGACGTGCAAACCGCTATGCGAGTGTTTACCGTCTCGGAGCAACTGGACCGGTCGCCGAGTTTGCGGTTAAAAAATACCGGTCTCATCGTGGAGTGCAGAAGCGCGAGTTGGACACTGTAATGGCTGAATGGGAACAGAAGAAAAAATCGAATACTTTCTAACCTACGTAGTTTGCGTTTTCCTGCATATTTATTTTTTGGTTTTCCATCCAAGATTTCGCGCTTTTTTCCCACGCTCCAGACCCCCTCCGTTTTTTCTGAAATGAAAATTTTATCGACAAACCAGGCCATTCCGGGTCAGAATCTCAAATGTTGGAGCAAAACAACCAAAACTCCGGCTTGACATGAAGTTTTGGCTGCCACTATACTCAAGAGTCAAGACTCGTATTGCAAGATATGATGTTGAACGTTTTCAGCTCGTCCTACCGATGTAAATGCTTCTATAAGAACAATCGGTCAATCTGCTTCTTGGTACATGATGTCCTTATTTTGCTCAAGGGAGATCGGGAGCACGGGTGAATAGGAAAAAAAACTCGATTATCAGCAAGTATAACTCAGCTCGCGGTCTCATTCGAACAAGTAGCCTCTCGTTTTGTGCTTGGACGAGGAATATCAGCCACCGAGCTCTATCTTGGAGCTATCAGTCTCCCCTGAACAGATGGAACTCTCTAATTCACCGTCACCTGAACGCAAAAATCAGGAAAACTCACAACAGTGACAACACACGACCGCAGTCGCACAGATGATGTTGGGTACGCACCCAAAAGCCACATTCGCACAGACGTCTGGAATGCTTTCGATAGAGGAGCGCCAGCGCAGATTGGAACAGGAAATGCAGGACTTGGAAAACTTACGCCATGCCCAATATATTCAAACTCGAGCCCAAGCGCAGCGTGCCGCCGAGGCGGGTGGACCTGTCGAAGAACCTGAGCAGCCGATCCGCCGAGTCGTACAGCCAGCACGATCGCATGCTGCGCCCGCACCAGCCGCTGCCGCACCGACTCAGGCACCCATCGCGGCAGCCCACGCCAAAGTACCCGAGCACCCCTACGCAAAAGTCCGCGATGCAGCGTATGCTCCTCCCGCAGGTCGAAATTTTGGTGTTAAACCACCGCCCGCACCGCCCGCGAAACGATCCGAGCCCGCATATCGCAGTGCACCTCCAGTGTTGGACAATAAGATCATCACAAAGGTGTTCCACCGTTCACTGGATGCCCCCGTCACAATTACACAACGAGAACTATTATCTATCGCACCCGAACTTCGTGCCTCCGACACCTCTCTCGTTCAACTCCAACAAGCTTACTTATCAGCTTGCACAGAGTTACCATCCCCGAATCCTCATACCTTTTCCCATGCCCCAGTTCAACCAGAGGCATCGCGTCGTACGCGTGATCCAACTCACGTCGTGTATACCAATTCGGTCCCGCCCCCGCCACTCGCAACATATGCGAAGAAGAAATATAAACCTGTCGCCCAGAAAGTTCGACCCGTGCTCGGCAGCTTGCCGGATAAATTCCGCATTGTACGCCAGATTCATGGCGACCCACTGGCAAATATGCCAGTCCTATCCCCAAACCCACCACCGTTTTCGCCCACCGGCCGCTATACGAAAGAGTGTCGAGACCTCATTGATCACGCGCACGCCGGCGATTTCCTGTGGCCAGCTGAACGAGAGTTCATGCATTATTTTATGTGTGTTCACAACAAAGCTTTCGCATGGAATGACACCCAGCGAGGAAAATTCCGTGAAGACTTCTTTCCACCAGTCGAAATCCCCGTTATCCCGCACACACCGTGGGTACAGAAAAATATCCCAATACCGCCAGGCATCTACGACGAAGTTTGCCGTCTCATTCGCGCTAAAATTGACGCCGGCGTTTATGAGCCGTCCAACTCATCCTATCGGTCCCGTTGGTTCTGTGTGGTCAAGAAAGATACCACAAGCTTGTGAATCGTCCACGCACTTGAGGCTTTAAATGCAGTTACAATTCAGCATAGTGGAGTTACACCTCTCCTAGACCAAGTCGCTGAACAATTCGCTGGCCGTGCCTGCGGAGGAATGCTGGATCTGTACGTTGGCTACGACGAGCGAGTGATCGCAGAGTCCTCGCGTGATTATACTACATTTCAAACACCGTACGGTGCCCTCCGACTCGTCACCCTCCCTATGGGATGGACCAACTCCGTGCCCATTTTTCATGACGACGTTACACACATTTTGCAGCCCGAAATCCCGCATCACACTATTCCGGTCATCGACGATTGCCCCGTTCGTGGCCCCGCCTCGCGCTATCAAGACATTGATGGAAATTACGAGACTATTCCAGAGAACACTGGTATCCGCCGTTTCGTATGGGAACACTTCCAAGTTCTCAACCGCATCCTCACGCGCATGACCTACTGCGGCGGAACCTTCTCCGGTTTGAAAGTCATTCTCTGCTGGCATACGATCACTGTACTCGGCCACGTCTACACCTTTGAAGGCCGCATTCCCGACAAATCATACGTCGCAAAAATTGTTACAGCTGTTTCCGAAAACAATGAGACGCATAGTTTTTTTTCCGCTGCTCAACTTTTTGTTCGAGTGAGAAGGATTCCCTAATTGGGCTCGGCTCGCCGGCCGGCCCAGTCCAGGCCCTGTCGCCAAAATCTTGTAAAGCTGCGGGAAACAAAAAAAAAAATGTGGAACAATGGACAAGACTCGGGCCTGAGTCGAACAGGCGACTTCCACAGAAGGGCTTTCATCATTGGGCTAAGCGTCATGGATGCGGGCCATCCGCGACCGAGTCGGTGTTTGCCTTGAGTTTCGCATGAATAGTTTGGGGCGAAATCGAATTGCTGAGATGTGCTCGCCCTGGTCTGATACGCGTCGTGAGTCGTCGAGTCTGAACCTTGGGTGGACAAAGCGGCCGGGGATGTATGTAGTCACTGAACAACAGCGGGTTGAGGGCTGCGTACGCAAAAAAGGCGGCGAACTTTATCACAAAGACCTGGGCCTGAGTCGAACAGGCGACTTCCACAGAAAGGTCACTGCAAGTACCACGGACACTTTGTGGATACGGACCATCCGCCGCCGGGTCGTGCATGACCCTGAGCTTAGCGTAAACAAGTTGGTGCGAAATCTTGGCGAACTTCAACCACTGATCCACCAGAAGGTCCACCTCGAATACTTAGACACGTACCGTGGCATTGAACCAAAATTTGGAAAGCAAGAAACAACGAGGACAATCGCACTTGAGCCGGACGAACCACACACTGCGGCACACAGAGGGATCGAGCTAAGACGGCCATCCCAAAAAAGAATTGCTGTCATTACTCTACGACCCGGGCCTGTTCGCGGCTATCATAAGAAGAGAACAGGGCGGAATTCTTGAATGGTATGGATGCGGATCGTCCGCGACCGGGTCATCTTTCAGCTTAAAACCTGGCGTGAATAAGTCGGTACGAAATCGAGCTGCTGAGGATGTGCTTGCCCTTCTGATTTAGTGTGGTTTCGTCCACCAACACGTCGTCGAGTTTGAGTCTTAGGCGCACAAAAAGAGCGGATAATGTCGCCGCCGTGTAATACATTTGACGTCTTACAAACAAAAAGTAGTTCAGGATGTCGTCAAAGCCCGGGCCTGAGTCGAACAGGCGCCTTCCACAGAAAGGCTGTTCGTCACGGCTAAATGTTATGGATGCGGGGCGTCCGCAACCGAGTCAGTGGTCGGGATGAATTTCGCGTGAATAGATAGGCCAACTCAGGCCAACTGCTGATGGCCGGTGAGATGAACCTGGCATGACCAAAATTCTGTGAAACCCAATCCAACCACGGTTTGTGGGTCTGAAGCTTTTACCGGCTACTGTCTGAACGTGGCGCGAACACACCAGTCCATGATCCGGCCGCAAAAAGCGGTAAATGTATTCGATGTCCACGGCCGACGCGTCACTTTACGTAAAAAAAACGCAGTCATTAACTCGCAAGGTGTTTTGTCAAGCCCCGGGCCTGAGTCGAACAGGCAACTTCCACAGAAAGGTCACTGCAAGTACCACGGACACTTTGTGGATACGGACCGTCCGCCGCCGGGTCGTTCATTACCTTGAACATGCCAAGAATAAATCGGTGCGAAACCCACCGCTGCTGGTCCTCCTCCAATACACACGTACCGCAGTATCAAACAGAAATTTAGAATAGGGCAGTCACAGTTGAGTTGGAAGGAGCGCGAACAGAGGAGCGGGATCGAGTCCGGGAAAGAGACCCAAAAGAGATTGATACTTGCTCTCTACAACCCGGGCCCGAATCGAACAGGCGACTTCCACGGAAATTCTTTCGTGGTTCTGCGGTCCGTCCGCAACCGGGTCGCTGTCTATTCTGAACATACCGTGAATAAATTAGCGCAAAATCGAATTGCTGATGTGATTCAATGTTCAGGACATGGTATGGAGTGGTTCGTCCCCCACCGCGTCGTTGCACTTGAACCGGCCGATAATGGCGCCAGATGCCATCAGGTTTGGGGTCGTAAAAATAAAAATTTAAAGAGGGTGAGGTATTCTGTTCAGCCCCGGGCCTGAGTCGAACAGGCACATTCCACAGAAACCAAGTACCACGTACAACTTGTGGATACGGGCCATCCGCAACCGGGTCGTTCTTTAGTTTGAATATCGGGTGAATAAGTTTGCGAAATCCGAGGGGTAATTTGAGTTCGGAAGGCACGGGGGTACTTGCAACCGAATTGATTCGGATTGCACAAAATATCAACAAAAAACTTGCAGCGTTTCGCCCCATGACCCGGGCCTGAATCGAACAGGCGACTTCCATATTGTCACTGGTAAAGCTTTCTAAGCGGTATGGATGCGGACCGTCCGCCGCCGTGACATCTTTTAGCTTGAATATCGGGTGAATAAGCTGCGAAATGCAACGGGAGGATCCTTCTCGAATCCACGCGTACCGTAGTATCAAGCCTAAATTTACAAAGCAAAAGCAAGTAGGAAGGTCGCAGCTGAGTCGAGTGAATTGCGAACGGAGGGATCGAGCTGGGCGAAGAGACCAATCAAAAAAACTGGTTGACTCCGCATCACGACCCGGGCCTGAGTCGAACAGGCGGCTTCCATAGAATCGTCAGTAAAGGGTCTCCAAACGGTAGGGACGCGGACCATCCGCAACTGGGTCGGTATTTAGCTTGAGTTTAGCATGGATAGCTCGGGATGAAATCAAAGTAGGACTGCCGAGGAAGTGGTTCCGGTTCAAACAGATGGGTTGGAGTGGTTTGTCCCCATCGCATCGGTGAGCAACAACTAGCTTATCCAAAAAAATTGGGGCCTGACGAATAAAAAGAGGACGCAGAGTCTCACAAGACCCGTGGCCCATCTGCCCAATGGATCAGTCGACGTATCCAAAAAAAAATTGGAGACAGCTGCTAAGACCCGGGCCTGAATCGAACAGGCGGCTTCCATAGAAGGCTTGAAGAATATGATGATCAGTTACGGATGAGGACCGTCCACCGCCGGGTCGATGTGTGCTTCGAAACTGGTGAATATAACAGTGGAAGATTTAGTTGATATTTAGCAATGAAGCTCAATGAATATCGCGCAGCAGGTAGTCGTGAACCATGCCGTTCGGAGCATAACAGATTCAATTCGTGAAGCAATATTAAAACCAAGAACTGACGGATGTCCCTCGGCTCCCGAGACTAATTTCCGAACGCGCGACAACAGTATACGCGACATACGCGAGGCGGTCCGTGCACCCACACGTGATCGCTTCCCGTGTGACCCTCACTCCCATCGTGACGTGACCCTTCCTTTTCCGTTTTTTCACTTTGTCGTCTCCACTCTCCAGCTCCTTCTCTTCCCTCGCCGTCTCCTCCTGCCAGCTCCTGCCATGTTCGCCCTGACCCGCCTCCGCACCGCCGTCCCCGCGCGCCTCCGCCTCCGCCTCTCCGTCCAGCTCCCCTCCTCCGCCTCGTTCTCCCTTTCCGCATCGGCCACACGCAACAGTCACTGGTCAGGGCCATCTCCACATAAACTCTTTTGAATCCCGGGCCCAAAACCAGGCAAGTTACTGCGTCGCAGTCCCAGCCCACCGCTGCAGTGGCGGACCACCGTCACGGCATAAACGCGACCCACATCTGACCGGCGCCGAAATCTCAACCATGGGTGGGAGTGGGTGCGGAATGGCGAGCTCGTTAAGCCTCTTGTCGTACGGCCGGCCCCCTTATGGCAAAGTATCTAGCTCGTACCTCAATTGGCTGTAAATCACTGTGCCGACGGACGCACGAAGGCGAGCGTATACTTGATGACGACTCTGCCCATGCTTCAAAAGACTATCTTCATTGAGTTCGACTAACTCTTCCTGCAACTGTCTCCTGTGCTTTTCCAATGCGACCGACAACTTCGGATAAATCTGTTCGTGATGCTTTTCCTACCGGGACGCTCCCAGTGCGTTGGTTCGAAAATTGTGGGGTATCCTTTATCGTCGTTCGACTCGAGGCGGGTGGTCACTTGTGGGGACTCGGGAGAGGGCACGACAAACGTCTTGACGCGCCGAATCGAAAAGACGACTGCCACGGGAAGTCTCTACTACTAGAGGCGTACCGGCCTCCGATGCGGAGTCAGGAAGTGAAGTCGAGGCCAAAATCCAAAGCCGAAGTTAAGCTTGCAGAGGGATCGAGCGAAGAGACCAAAAAAAACCGGGTTGTATTCCGCCCTACAACCTGGTTCCGCAGAAATTTGAGGTCAAATCCAAACTTCTAAACATCGTGGATGCGGTCCGTCCGCCGCCGGGTCGCTTTCTAGCGTGGACTTGGCTCGGTAAATTGGCGCGCGATTAATCTGGACGGGTTGAGTTCAAGTTGGCGTTGACAAATTGCAAAGTCTGCCTGAGATGGGTGGGAGTTGAGCAAGTTATCAAAAACAACGAACGCTGCAATGTCCATGACCCGGACCTGAGTGGATGCGGGCCATCCGCTGCCGGGTCGATATTTAGCGCGAATATCGAGTGAATAAGTTGCAAAACGAAACCGATGCTGGATGATTCTCGAATCCACACGTACCGTGGTATGAGACACAGATTTCAGAAGCAAAGAAACCATGCCAGTCGCACTTGAGTCGGACAAGGAGGAGGATCGAGCTGTGTCAAGATGAAAAAAAAAAAAACACATTTGAAGACTGAAGATCGGGATCGAGCTGGACTAAAAACAGCCAAGATCATTTCTTATGACCCGGGTCCGAGTCGAACAGGCGACTTCCACAAACAGGCATTCATTGTCGCACAGCCCGCAATGCTAACCGATTTTGAGTCTTCCTACAGATAAAAACCTAAACCGATTTTTGCCAAGACCCGGGCCTGAGTCGAACAGGCGGCTTCCACGGCAAGGCTCGTTGCTCCATGACCAAGTGTTATGGATGCGGACCGTCCGCGACCGAGTCAGTGGTTCGGATGAATTTGGCGTGAATAAATTGGTGCGAAATCCAACCACTGATGCACCAGCAGGTCCTGCGCTCGAATTCATACGTACCGCGGTATCCAACCTAAATTTTTCGAGCAAAGCACTTGAGACGAATGAAGTGCGAACGGAGGGATCGAGCTGGGCGAGGAGACCAATACAAAAAACTGGTTGACTCCGCATCACGACCCGGGCCTGAGTCGAACAGGCGGCGTCCATATGAAGAGGACTGGGCGGAAGTGCTAAATGGTATAGATGCGGACCGTCCGCGACCGGGTCGCTCTTTACCGTGAATCTGACCTGCTTACATTGCTGCGAGATTCTGTGGCTGGTGTGGTTGTCCTTCTGGTTTGGCCTTCTTTCGTCCCCGCCTCGTTGACCTTGAACTCAGGATGGATAAATTTAATTTGCCCATAATGTCGCCACAACGCGAGTGGACTAGGATTGGGGTCTTACAAATAAAAAGAGGGTGAGGTATTCTGCCAAGCCCGGGCCTGAGTCGAACAACCACATTCCACAGAAAGGTGACTGCCAACACTTTCTGGATACGGACCATCCGCCGCCGGGTCGTTCATGACCATGATAAATCTATATTACCTTTGTTTAAACAAAGGGCTTCTCAAAGTACAACAGGTTTTAAACTTTGTTCAGTTTAAACAGGCGGAGGTGGGGCTGGGGGCCCACAGTTGGATGTGAGCGGCGGGCAGGGCGTGTTTGAACACGGTTTATCGCAACAAGTTATGAACGATGGTGAATTGGTGTTTGAACCGAGGTTGAATTGAGGTGGAACGGTGTTTAATCAACGTTCTTTGAACGTGTTCAACCAGCGTTCAACACACGAGCCAAAACAATACGCCCTGCGGGATTCGAACAGAAGAGTGGGTACTGCGCGGAGGTATCTGAAGGATTAGAAAGGAAGGCAGTAACCACTACATCAGGCAGCTGATAAGACTATCGAACACGCGGCGGATTTGGGCGTCTTTGCGCACTTGTCTTGGTGTTAGAGTCGAGGCCGTCCAACTTGCTGCCCGGCTACCAAAGCCAGTGAGATCAGCCTATCTTCCTCACAATGGATCTAGGAAAGGACAGACCCACACTGAGTGCACCTGACTGGTGGCTGGATTGCCCCTAGTTGAAAAAACCCATGCTACACATCAGTTACATCGACTTATTGCACCTAACAAGCACCTGAACCTTCGCCATAGCTGCTGCTGCTGTATGGTACTTGGTTCAAGGCAGATTCCTAAACAACCTTTCTCCACGTGAATTTGCAAAAGTGACCATTATACACACATTGTAACATTCAAAGCTGACCGATAACTTTGACGAGATTCACCATTACTTCCTCAGATAATTGGAGGAATTTTACCATTTATGATGCTGGCCAACATCCTTTGAGATAGGGAATATCAGAGACCATGGTATGGATGCAGAGGACAACACCTACTCAACCACTCGCGGACTTGAAGCGGAGAGCTGATGGACATCATCATACATGTTCCGATCGGGGCCTATGAATTGGTGAAGAGCGCTTTGAGACTGCGCTTTGGCACAGTGGTAAACCACCCTCTCATTTACCCTCTGTGACTTCTGTGTCGTGAGTTCAATCCCTGCCCCGCCATGCTTTTTGGTTGCTCCTTGAACTGGGTTTAAAACCTGCTTCAACGTTGATTAAACTGAACAAAATTTAAAACCTGATTTGCTTTACAAAGTGGATTGTTTAAACAAAGCTAATAGGGTTACTGGACCATGAGCTTAGCGTGAACAAGTTGGTACGAAATCTTGGCGAAATCCACACCGCTGATGGCACCAGAAGGTCCTTCTCGACACGTACCGTGGTATCAAACCTGGAGATTGAAAGTAATGGTAACTAGGACAGGCGCACTAGAATGTTACCGCGAGCAGAGCGATAGAGCTAGGCGCAGAGCCCAAAAATAGGGGAACACATACTACGACCCAGGGCTGAGCCAAACAGGCGGTTTCCACAGAAATGTAAAGCCCGACCGTGAACTTGGCTAGATATATTGGTGCAAGATCCACCTGAATTTCAACCTGGCGTCAGATACCGAAGTCTGACTGCGCGATTGAATTCAATGATCTCGGGAGCGGCAGATGGGCGAAACTTAGGCAGGGTATGAAAAAGGAATCGACGGAGCGTTCTAATGACCCGGGCCTGAGTCGAACAGGCTTCTTCCACAGCAAGATTTTATTGCGCTCTGACTAAGTGTTATGGAGGCGGACCATCCGCTGCCAGGTCGTTTAGCTTGAACATGGCGAGAATAAGTTTGCGAAATCCGAGCGGGGGATCCTTCTCGAATACACACGTACCGTGGTACCAAACATGCATTTGAACGCAAAATCAACTGGGATATTCGCACTTGAGGTGGATGAAGTTCGAAGAGCTGGACCTAGCCGGGCAAATAGACAAAAAATTGAGGCTACGGCGACTCTACGACCCGGACCTGAGTCGAACAGGCGGCTTCCATAAGAAGAGGACTGGGCGGAAGTTCTAAATGGTATGGATGCGGACCGTCCGCCGCCGGGTCGTCTTTTAGCTTGAACTCGGGCTGAATAAGTCGGTGCAAAATTGAACCACTGAGGTCGGGATAACTTCAAAACTTCCAAGATGCATAACAATTAAGCTAGAGTCAGTGGTAACCGAAATGCTGGAGCAAACTCTCGACGGTAGGTGGATATCGGGTAGGTGGATATCATTGAGCCATGATACCAAAAACGATGGAATCCCTTACATGACCGGGGCCTGAGTCGAACAGGCGGTCTCCGCAAAAATTCAAAGACGGCGATCAAAGCTATTACGGTTTGTGGATGCGGACCGGGTCATCCTTTATTTTGAACGTCGAGTGATCAAGTTCGAATTCCAACAGGGGGATCCTTCTCGAATCCACACGTACCGTAATTTCCTAGCTAAGTGTTGAAGGCAAAAACAACGAGGACAGTCGCACTTGAGTCGGAAGAAACGCGAACAGAGGGATCGAGCTGGGTGAAGAGAAAAAAAAAAAAGAAAAAAAATCGAAGAATTCGGTCCATGACCCGGGCCTGAGTCGAACAGGCGGCTTCCATAGGAGTGCGTATTGCTCAATTTTCTAGATGCATCCGCGGGTCGATGTTCATGGTGAGCTTGGCATCAACTAGGAGTCGAATATTGAATATTCAGCCATGGACTTCAAAGTTCAATGAATCCCGTCGTTTGGGGAAGCAGGATATCAATTTCAATGCATGAAACACGGAGAGAACACAGCAAGAGGAAGCACTCACAGGGAAAATACTAATGCCGCTCCCGAGATCTCACTTCGCAAGCAGAACACCAAAGCATGCGCGACAATAGTATACGACATGCGCGAGGCGGTCCGTGCACCCACACGTGATCGCTTCATGCGTGACCATCATCGCTCTTGTGACGTGACCCTTCCTTTTCTGTTTTTTCACTTGTGAAGTTGTCGTCTCCTTGCCTTTCCTCGTCGCCGTCGTCGTCCAGCTGCTGCCATGTTCGCCCTAACCCGCCTCCGCACCGCCGTCCCCGCGCGCCTCAGCCTCCGCCTCTCCGTCCAGCTCCCCTTCTCCGCCTCGTTCCTCTTGCTGTCTCCCTCCCTTCCCTCGCCGTCCCCGCGCGCCTCAGTCTATTCCTCTCCGTCCAGCTCCCCTTTTCCGCCTCGTTCCTCCTCTCCGCCTCGTTCCTCCTCTCCGCCTCGGCGACGCGAAGCGCGTGGTATGACATCGGATGCCGCAGCGGCATGTGTCTTCCTTGCCGTCCCCGGCCTCGAGAGCTGGTTTGGAGCTGGTGCCCGGTTATCAAGGCTACCTCCACAGATACTGCCCCACGTCTCCCTTGAAGCCTACGCCCAAAGCCAAGAAGTCTGATGCGTCCCAATCCGAGCCCGCCGCTGCGGTGGCGGATACCATTGTCGCGGACGGGATCCACTTCAAGTTCTCCAGCACCGGAATCTCAATCGTAGGTAGGAGTCGGTGCGGAATGGCGACCGCGTTACACCTCTTGTCGTACGCCCAGCGCCCTTACGGCGAAGTATCCACCTCGTATCTTGTGTAATTGCGATGCTGGACGTGCTCCAAAAAGTCATATTCCCTCAGGGATGCACAAGGCACGAAAATGGGCAGAGGTAGCCGTGCCATCCAAGAGAAAATCGAACATCAGCGGTAACTGGGCGGGGAAGTCTCCTAGCCAGTTGCTGGCGGGCTCTCTCCCAACGCAGAGTGCCCATGCCAGTTTGATCCGACCATTCGGCGCTGCAACTTTTGCCGTTGTGTCGCGCACATCCGGCTCCCGATCCACCAAACAGCCGAAAATTCCAAAGTCAGCGCTCAAGTGCGGGCAAAAAAAAGTAGATTTGGGGGCCATTTCCCCCATGTTTGGAGTTTCCTAACCGGTATGGATGCGGATCGTCCCCGACCGAGTCATTGATTAGCATGAATCTGGCGTGGATAAATGGGCGCTACCCGGAGTTTATAAGGAATGCCACTGGCCCGGTGGCACTGGGTCACGATATAAATAAAGCTGCTCTCGGGACTCCCGATTGTGATAAACCATACAAGACCGGATATATCCGACACCTCGCATCTCGAACTTCTGCGAGCTCTGAAGGAGAGGAGCTCGTGCGCTGGGGTGTATTGAATCGGCGGCAGAACGATGAAGTTTGGTGCCTGGCTGAGATTGCATGATTGGATAAGTATCATACTATCAGGACTTGCTTATTCGCCGGTCGGGACATGTTTGGCCCGTGATACAGATGCACAGGGATGTATGCAGAGACGTGATGGATGTGAATCGAATAGACACAGAACTGTTTTGAACCTGTTTGCGCGGAGACCTCATAATTGAGTTTACGGATTGATTGTCAATGTAATCACATCCAAGTTGCATCCTTCAACATCATCGCACCTCAAAGGGAGGGGACATTTACAGTCGATGTGCATATAATTACAGTGTCGCACAATTGAGTGACTTGATGCACTGAGAGCCTCCGATTGTGCTATATATTCCCGACGCCGAAAAAAGCATCTCTCTTATCATCCGACGTGATCGAGCCTCCAGCAGATGATGAAGGGTAGAATGTTCCATGCCCGCAATATAAAATAGGAAGACCTCTGAGGCATCAAGGACCTGTCACTATGTCCCCCCAATCCGCTGTTACGCAGATTCGCTTGAACAACATCATAACATGCCTTGCAGTTACTGCAGACTCTTTGGAGCTTCTCGCCCGTGGCTTAAAGGAACCCTCCCTCGAGGCTATCTCCTATGTGACTGGATCTCTGCTGAGAAATGTGAAGGTGTGTTATTTCCGCTGAATATATAAGCTGGAATCAT
The DNA here is from genome assembly GCA_029449255.1 of Mycena polygramma. Taxonomy (NCBI): domain Eukaryota; kingdom Fungi; phylum Basidiomycota; class Agaricomycetes; order Agaricales; family Mycenaceae; genus Mycena; species Mycena polygramma. Next base: position 213,277 of record JARKID010000049.1, read on the forward strand.
AGCCGCCCATCTTAGACTATCAGACAGAACAAGATTGAATGTATCCAATTGCTCGAGCAAACCCATGGATTGCTAAATGCCGTTCTTGAGATACATCTCAAGTCAGATACAGGTGTGGATCTGGCCCCTGGTGTATTGAATCATATTGGCAAATTCACCGAGTACTCGACTTGCTGTACACCATCACCCACTGACTTATATAACATGTCCAGAACACTCAACAAGGTCCATACCTATATAGAGACTCAGCAAAAAGGCAGCATAATCAAGAGATTGTTGCATCAAAGCGACCTTGGCACTTTATTCAAGGGCTGCATAGAGGGGTTACAACAAGGACTGCATTCTCTGCGGGTTAGCCAACCGAATGCCGTGATTCAATTCATTGAAAATACTGTGCAGGTTGACATGGGGAAAATCACAAGAACCATCGCAGATATCCAAAAAGAGTCCGAAGCAAGACATGAAGAGGTCCTTAGCCTTATTGAGGCATTGTCTGATGCTAGTTCTGATCAAGCCTCCACTGTAAGTTTATTCCACTAACAGGTATATTCATAATAACAGCAGAACAGATAAGCAAATTATATTGTGGCCCCTATAACAGGCAAGTATTCGAATTAGTACTTCAAGCAGGTTCTCATGTATGGTTGGATCAAAGCTCCACCTCAATCTCAATGCTCCCATCAGAGCCCAAAATCTTCCATGGCCGTGACTCCGAACTTGATGCAATTCTCCAGCTGTTCGGCCAGGGAACTCCGAGAATTGCAATTCTAGGTGCAGGGGGCATGGGGAAGACCACAGTAGCCCAAGCTCTTTTGCATCACCCTCAAATTACCCACCGATATGGGCAGCATCGTTACTTCATAGCTTGTGATGCTGCTACAACCACAATTGAACTAATTGCACTTATCGGACCCCACCTCGAACTGAAGGTGGACAAAGACCTCACCCATGCAGTTGTTCAGCACTTCTGCAATAGTCCACCAAGCCTCTTGGTCTTGGATAATCTTGAGACAGTCTGGGAGCAGACAGAGTCTCGCAATGAGGTTGAAGAATTTTTGTCGCTGCTCACAGATGTGAAGCATCTCGCTTTGATAGTATGTGATAATTCTCTTTTATTTTTCAATTTACTTAGCAACCCCTCAGGTCACAATGCGAGGTCTTCAACGACCAGGCAAGGTAGCCTGGACTCGTCCATTTTTGCGACCATTGAGCCCATTAGATCAACATGCAGCCTATCAAACATTCATTGATATTGCTGATGATGTACACAACCCAGAGCAAGTACACAAAGTTCTGGCTCTGACAGACAACATGCCTCTCGCACTCAGTCTCCTTGCTCATTTGGTTGATTCGGAAGGCTGCTCCACTGTTCTGTTGCGCTGGCAGGAAGAGAGAACCTCGTTGATCTCGGATGGTTGGGACAGAAAGTCCAACTTGGATTTATCTATTTCATTGTCTCTATCAAGTCCCAGACTCAGGGCATTCCCACATACCCACAAGCTTTTGAGTCTCTTGTCAATGCTCCCCAATGGACTCTCCGATCTGGAGCTAATGCAGAGTGAACTCCCAATCCAAAATATCCTTGGGTGCAAAGCTGTGTTGACTGGCACCAGTTTGGCCTACAATGATCCCCATGGAAGGATAAAGGTATTGGTGCCTATTAGAGAGTATATGCAGAAGTTTCAGCCACCTGAAGATGAGCTGGTCAGACCTCTTCGGCAGTTCTTCGGCAGTATTTCCAGGAGCTACTTGAGCTTCATAAGGAATATCAGGGCACTCCCTCTGCTTCTGGCACCGTTGCTCGAATCTCATTGAACCTGGCAAATATTCAGATTGTCATCCAAAAGGGACTCCACCGAGGCCATCCAGATTTAGTGGATTGCATTTACTGCACATGTTATGTCAACCAGTTCAGCCGTCTAGGCACCCAGGGAGCAATCCCTCTGATAAAACAGATCTCACATGTCTTTCCTCTGCCCACCACCCATCTAGAGGCATACGTAACAACTGAGTTCTTACACTCTTGGCATTACTATCCTGGCAAAGACTTAGAGACACTGATTTCCCGAGCTTCAACTCACTTCGAGAAGTGCCATGATTCAAATCTAAAATGTAAGTCTAACCACATACCAGGTTGCTAGTGCTCATCTACATGTACAGGTAGCTTCTACCTCAGTCTTGCATTCATTTATCGCGACAAACGTGATTTTTCAACCGCTCTGAATTTCACTCAACTGGCTATCTCTTTGGCGACTTCATCTGGAAATACAAAAAAACATTCCCAGGCCTTACGTAGTATGGCATGGACAAACTTTCGCCTTGGTAATTACGCTGCAACTCAAGCCTATGCCAAGGAGTCACAGAGATTGGCCAGGATTTCTGGAGATTTATGGGGAGAAGCATCTGGACTGTGTATTGAGGTTCCATACTGGCTCAGTTTGGGTCATTACAACCAAAGTCTTTCCCTCTGTTATCGAGCAAGAGACCTCCTTACTGCTTGTGGAATGTCCAACAGTGAATTAAATCTCAACATAATGAATATGCAAGCAGAGGTCCACAAGTTGAAGGCAGAATATATCTTGGCTCGTGATATCTATCATCAGATTTGCCAAGAGACCACTGTCACTCAGCATCCTCGGGTCCATAGCCTTGCTCTGATAAATATTGCCCAGATTGATGTATGGATGGACATTGCAAGGGATGCTGTGTACCATACTATTGGCACAGTCAGAGAGACATGCAATGCTAGAAACCATGTAATGGGAACATTGACATGTGATATTGTTCTGGCAGACCTCACTCTGAGGGAAGGAGACATGTCAGCTGCAAGAGCTCTTCTTTTGCAATGTCTCAGCTTATCTTTCGGGACAGATGTTGATATTACTTCCAGGTGCTTGGAGCGTCTTGCTAATGTCAGCCACTGGAATTTCTCCTCAGAGACCAACAGCTGGGCAACTGTCTCCCTCGCACATGCTTCCAAGTTCAATGTGAAACCCTTGTTTTACAAAGCTCTTCTCTCCCTTGGCCAAATATTTTATAGACAGGCAGATTCAAATACCGCCACAAGCCTGTTCAAGGTTGCACTGGAAGGATTCACGTATATGGATATTCACTGCAGTCGAGCAGAATGCATGCTCTACCTCGGAGATATAGCCATGGGGTGCGGGGATCTTCCGAAGGCAGTGGAGCTGTGGGACACTGCAAAGCCACTCTTTGGACGTGCCGCACAGGGCAAGCAGGTCAAAAACATTGATGAAAGGCTAGCATCAATCAGCGAGAGTTTGTTGGAGCAACACCGACAGAGCTTAACCTATCTGGCTGAACTCAATGCCCCTTTACCTGCCCCTTCGGGAGCCATGGAGGAGGCAGAGGATGAGTTGTCTGACATCGAAGGCTCGGATGTGGTTGAGGAAGAAGAGGGTGATCCGCTTCTTGTCTGAGTTATGACAGTAATTTCTTCCTCTTCTTATCTTTCTTTCTGTAGACATCTTTGCCTAGCTTCTTCCCATGTTGCCCATTTTCTCCCTTGTTCCTGTATTTAATTTCCACCGTCGAGCTCGTATGTGCCCAGTTAGTCCGTGGTTTACAGCTGTTTGCACAATTGATGACAGTATGGAAAATGAAAGGAGAAAGAAGAGGGCACCTTCAAACGCTCATTTCTCACTCAATTTTGCTCCGATTTCCAAGTTTCTAGGCGCGTTAGAAAGGCACAGGGTAGGGCTATCGATCTATACCCGACGCGACTGGTAGGTTGACAAAAAAACTGCTTCTCCTTTTGGCTTTGGCCCGTTTCAACCAACTATTGCAGTGCCTCTAGCTCCGTCGATTCTTGACGTATCCTGGCGCGACTGGTACTTTTAGCAAGCTAATATCAAGGCATACAACTCTGACACTCAAAATATTGATTTTATGGGGACATCATCTCTCTGTAATGGACGACCTGCACGGTGAAGTAATTTCATTATTTCGCCCTTGTATCGGTGGTGTCTTGCATTCTGCCTGCATATATGACAGTGCCTCGAGAATACCTTGAGGAACCACTCGGGAAAATCAGAATCGGCCAAGAATTGACTGAGATATCGCTGTTCTACTGTATTGATTTAACCACGGCCCGTGAGTTTGGAGATCCCTGTTATACAATTTGTACCGCGCAAAGCTGATATGGGCTGAAGTTGCGGTCAAATCCGCGTCGAATGCGCCTAAAATCAAGTCAAACGAACAACAAATGAGCGAGAACTGGGGCTGAGAATCGGCCGGATCAAAAGTTTGTCTTTATTTACTTTCTTGCCGACTGTCATCAATTGTGCAAACAGCTGTAATTGCCAACACGATGGCTCAGTTTTTGAATAATTCCGGATTCCTTACCTGACTGTCTCAAACATGGAGAGCGCATTTTCTAAAGAGTCCAAACCCCAAGCAACTCTAAGGTCACTATACCCCAAGCAATCTTGGATGGTTGAATTCCGGCAGGGCGGCCATCAGCGGAATACGTATCACACCTTGATTGTCACTGTGACATTTTGCTCTTGTCTTTGGCTCTCACTGCCGTCTCTCGGAGTTCTTGGCGGAGGCTTACGCTCAGCTTACTTGGGGCCTCCTCTCGGTCACGACTTCGATTTACTGCGTCTACTGTCGCTGCTTTCCGGCTGCTTCCTCAAATCTATCTCAGGACTCCCAGTACTCCGAGTCATTGCTCAAGAGTCATCTCATTTTGCGTTCTGCTGTCTGTTCTAAATTCTCGGAGCTGAGTCTCTTTTGCTCTGTGTCTGGCCAATGAAATTCTCGCCGTCAATCTTGTCCCATCTTGGTCTTTCCGCTTCGGCAGCATTCTTTTGCGCTAGAACAAGATTTCAATCAGACCCTTAGATCTTCCATTGATCCTGGCATTCGTGGACCATTGAGAATTCTCGGTCCTTTCGATCCGCACTACGCTCTGTCAAAGTGTCCGCACTGAGATACGCCGCGGCAGTCTGTCACACGTTTAGGCGCCAGGTTTCTATTATGGAAACGGCGATACAACACGCGATGTGTGAGCATCCTCGTTGCAATGTATGTTTATAAAAGACCATTCCGACTCGCGATTTCTCATTCACCCATCATTCTTTCCGATGACGAACTTCCAGGATCTCGGCGAGGACATCATGTACGTCGTGCTCACGAGTTGTGATGCGTGCACAGTCTTATCTGCGAGTCGGGTATACGTGCTTTCCACTTTCTCTCATTTCGCCCCTCCTCACCTTGTTTATAGATCAATAAACAAATTCGGACCCTTGCCCTCTCTAAATTCGTGTGGCTGGCCTTGGTGGCAAACCTCATTGCGCGCTACCTCATTGACTTGTTCTCTGACCCGGACTTCACAAACTACTCCGCCGCCCAGCTTCGCGGGATGGTTAAACGCGCCTTGTGCGGTCCAGCGTGGGCGAAGGCTGGTGCTAGATCTTCGCCAGAAATCTATCGGCGACTGTCTGTGCAATCCCCGTATATCGTCCCCGGTGCAGGGTCGCTCACCGTCAAGCTCCTACCCGGTGGTCGATTTTTCACACTTGAGAATCACGACGGCGGGTTGGAATGCTGGAGTGTAGCATCAGCTCGATGCATCTGGAGTGATTCACGTCGATGGATGAGCCACAGGCCATATACCGTGGACGTTGTGGATGATGGGAATACAGCGCGATTTCTGGTCCCTGGGTCTTTTGAAAGGTAATGTTCAGAGTTTGTGGAGAGACTATATTTTTTTCAACTCATCAGGTTTTACGTCAGGTCCTTCAAGATCGTGCAGGTTGACCTGGGTACCGGACATTCATTTGATATTTTCGATCGGCCCCCGGGCGTTGAAATCGGAGATTGGTGGATGATTCGCGACGCAGTCATTTCCGGCGATTTTTTGGTCTTGACACTAAACGTCTACGGTGTCTTGGCTGTGCTACTGCTGAATTGGAGGGAGAGCACTTATTTGATGTTCCACCAAACCATAACGGTGAGGATTTTGCTTGCGATTCCCCACTTCAATCCGCCTTTAACGTCTGCGTACAGGTCCCTGGGATGGCTATTATCCCCGGGCATATCATCCTCGGGTCTGCCAGCCGGGACCCTCCCCACCGCCCTGTGCTACTAGGATACACGCTCGCATCGCTTGCAGCTCACTGGCGCCCATTCGCCGCAGGCTCCGAGTCAGAATCGAGACGTCCTATCACAACATGCTCTTTCGACCTGCATCGCATCCAGCAGGGTGAGGGAATTGTCCCCGCCTTTGTGGAATATCCCGGTGCGCGGGCAGGCTGGCAAATCGCCCCAGAGTGTGGCACTCGATGTAGGGGGGAAGCTGGTATGCAACTCACCGTACGTGAGAGTTTGCTCCATCGGGGCAGCTACGATCTGACATTCGTTGTCTCCGAGCGTGGTGCCTTCCAAGCCCCCAAAAAAAATCCTGACAGCCGCGCCGACCGAGGGGCAATTCTCGCCACGTACCGCATCTCGGTCTCGGTCTCCGCCCTGCGACCGAAGGTGCAGCTAATGCAGTTCTCCGCGGTGCCTATTCCTGCGGCATGCAAAGCCCGCAGCGTGTCGAATGCCCGGTATTCAAGTACGATCGAGGGCGTGGAAGATGTGAATTTGCACCGGCGGACCAGTGAGGGAAGAAGGCTGGTCGGGAGAGGCAATTGTGATTCTATACATTTGTCGCCGTACAGCGGGGCGGTTACTACTTTGATTGGTTCCTCGGTAACGGTCTCGTATTACTTGTGACTTTAGTTGTGCTGTATAACAAACTACTACGCCGCGATCGTCCGTGTTAAGATTGGTTTTGCTTTACATAAATGTGCACATTTTTCGCCCCTTCAATACCAGGTATTTTTCCCCGTCAGTACAGGCAGACATTCTACACGGGGCCAATCTCAGCTCCTCACATACGGGCGCACAATCAATGGCAACTGATTTCCCCCCTCGGGCTCCGAAAGTACTTTTGGGCGCATCACCGGAGTGATGGAGAATCCTATTCCGCCCTCCGGCACGGCGGGCTCGAATTCAAACGCGCGCAGGAGGGTAAAGAGTAGGGACTTGATCCTTTATCTCGGGGTCAGCTTGCGGAAAAGGAGCAGAAGAAGCTCGATATTAACTCAACAAGGGAGAAGCGGAAGCCGATGCAATTATGGGGTCCTTCATCAGATATTAGTGAGCAGTTCATGAACGGGTACTAATTGGCTACTACTTGCCTGCGAGGAAAGTCAAGAGATTCGCCCAGACACTGGGGATAGCGCCGGATGCCTCTGGAATGCTATCCCACCTATCTGGTCTAACGGCAATACCATGAGAAAGTAGCCCTTCTGGATGCGTGGTCCATACCGGAATAGGTCCGCGTCGTCTCCCCACAATTCCTTTTCCCTATTCACCGCGGCAATTGGAATGCGTATGGAAGTCCCCTTGTTTACCCTGCATCGCAGTCAAACGCTCATGTTCTGGCCAACTAACAGGAGGAAATACCGGATAAAATCATAGGCCTTGCCATTTCTATCCAGATATTGCTTGCTGAGCGGGAGCACGTCGTCTTTCATCGCCTGCCGCATCGTGAATGCTACGGGCGGGTACACGCGCATGACCTCCCTTAGTACAGTCTCCAGATAGGGGAGAGAATTCAGATCATCCATGGTGGGGTTATCGCTTCCGACGGTCAGAAGTTCATCCCTGAGCCTTTTTTGCACTGAAGGATGCAGGGAGAGAGCATGGAGAGCCAGGGCGGTCGCAGTGCTTAAATGCAGCTCTGTTAGATCACATAGACTAGATGGTGTGCCGAAACGTACCTCGTGGTTTCGTGCTCAGCCACAAAGAATGTAGGAATCCGAAATACAAGTTAGAACTTGCAGTTAAGGACACGAATGGCCTGGCTAACCTCTGAAGGCATGATTCAAAGAAGCTCAAAAATAAGACAGCGCAGACTTACGTGCAATCACATCGGAATCGCTGAGCTTCAGGTCTTCGCGAATCTCAGGGGACATGTTCGACTGGACCATGAGCGACAGCAAATCACGCTGAGAGGAGGCTTCTCCACCCGCCTTGATATCAGCCTGACTGGCCGCAAGTAATTGCTTTGCGATGTTGACCATACTGGTGCGCGCTTCATCAACCATCTTTGCGCCGGGAGTTGGCTGCAACGGAGTAAGCGGACACACGGAGGAGGAAATAAAGAGTCACTACGAAAATGGAAAGAATAGGAAATATGGCCTGAACAAGACGTATCACGGCTTGGCGCTGCGCCTGGGGAGAGTGCATAAGGCGGGTAAGTGCTTCGTCAAGGGTGTTGGGCTGGCCCTTGGGTTCCAGTGCGTTGAATTGATAATTGAACCCTATGTGCATCATCTTGAGGAATATAATCATCGGTCAGTAAAAGGACTTACCGGCCTCTCCGATAACGTCCAAAGTCATCTTTCGGAGCCAGGCGAAGACGTCAATTCTGGATGAGCCCGTGTCACTTCCGATCTGTCGAGTCCAGATATCTCGCAGCTGTATGAGATATGTGAGGGCGTAACAGCAATGAATTCGGAGATATACGCACTTGCACCGTTTTTTGGTTAAAGACCGGGGTGAGCTCGCGGATTTGTGGGACACCAAATGCAGGATTCTGGACAGTTTCGCTAAGGAACGAGATATGATGTATCGCTGACACCTACCACAACTTTCCTCTGCGCGTTCTTGATAAAGTGTTCATTGAGATGTTAGCCTACCAGACGCACCTGGCGTCTATGCTCCTCCATCTCCACTGCGAGAAGACCTGTATTATGGTGAGTGTCGAAATTTGACGAGTCTATCACCCCGGCGTACCATTTCCGAGAAAGTGGGTGACAAACTTCTTGGCGACTGGGCCTTTCTGGTACAGATTATCGTTGACGAGAATATGGGTCAAGGCTCTGGTGTCCGTGGTGTATAGGTCTCGTGCCTGCGCGCTGTTAGTCTTGGGTTATCAATGCGTGATGACATACATACATTGAAGAAACTTTTCATCTGATAATTGACTCCAAACTCTTCGCGCCATTTGTCGGTCACAGCGGAGTCATTCTGCGGAGTTTTCAAGTGCGGGTTCGGACATGGGAACTGGACAAACTCACTTGAATCCGCCTGAAATGCCCCAGTAGGAAATTGCCTCCTTCAGGGCCCGGGAGGTGGCGCAAAGGGGAGGTGAGCCCATCGTACACGATCTTGGCCAACTGGTATAGCGCATAAACTGCAACTGTGCCCGCGAGAGGGATAAGAAACTGGGAGGTCATGGTCTCCGGGAAAGCACGATAATCGGTGCCGTACATTGGCTCACCGTTGCCACACACGTCACATGCATGTCCCTAACTGCCAACCTCCTGTGAAGTTTGATGAATCTGGGCTGGCCAAATTTCATCATATTGGAGCTGTGGGAGGGAGACAACTCCATGAGTGCTAGGTGATGTTCAAGTGGCTTCAAGGCTTGGATGGAACTGGAGAAAAAAATTAAAGGACCCTAGTTCTCTCTAATATTCGTCAAGCTTTGGCGGCGAGTGATACTGAACTGAGGCTTGAGGCCTGAGCTTGGCTCATGTGCTATGTCTGGAGGTCCATCTTGAAAAACTTGAAAAAAAGGAGGATGTGGGGGAGGGAATCGAACCCGAGATCTCCCGAACTTGCAAGAGTGGAAGAGGCGAAATCCACTAGTCCAGACTGGGCATTGCAGTGTTCTGCACGGTGTCAATATGGTGCACCTTGTCCATTTCTCAATTCCCACTACAAATCTTTACAAGCCTCCAGCCGCCGTTCAAAGCTAACTTGGGTCCTTTCAGCAGAGGACACTAAGAATTCTTTTAACTGGACAGGGAATTCAGGTGGTGAAGGTAAGACTGAAAGAGATATGCAACATATAGTGCCATCAGTACATTCATGAAGATGGTGATGAGAGTAAACACAGCCCGGATTTACATGCATACATTCTATCGCAAAGTACTACGCTTCTTCAAAGCAGTCCCGTGCCGTTGAGTTGGCCACCTGAACCAGGGCAATCCATAGCTTCTTTTAGGGCTCCCCACCGTAGCTGTAATTACGGTTTATGGTTACAGGTTTACAACATAAGACACTTTAGTGCAGATTTGACGGTTACGGTTCCGGCCGCGTGCGACACCGTAAACACCGTAAAATTACGGCTGTATACGGTGCCTTACGGACCGTAAATTAAGGGCAAACTGACCCATTCTGGACACGTCTGCGGGAGTCGCAGGGATTGGAGTTGGTCTTTATGAACATCACAACAATTTGGCAAGGTACAAAGCTTGAATTGCGCCCCAACCGCGCCAAAAGGTAAGACTGTCAAACTCGGAATTGAAACAAGAAATGGAGGACATTCTACCAGTGAGCTCCCGCTGTCCCAAGAGACCATTGGGTTGCAATGCAAAGAACCTCAGAAAAAACAACGACAGTACGTTCGCAGTACAATCTGACGAGATATCACTTACATCAAGTAGCTCCGCAAGTAATAATGTACATCCACGGATAACCACGGTCGAAAAAGGAGTTTGCGCAAGGACAAACATTAGAGGTTGAAAACCAGGCAACACACTGACTCCGGAAACCCATATACCTCACCATAAACATGGCCGGGATGCCCGAATTCACACTAAGCCCAGTGAAAGCATACCACGGTATGTGCTCCGGGCAGCCGGGAATACAGTCGGAGCCTCATTTTGGGCCTTGTTGAGAGTTCGGAATTTTTGTTCCTTTTTACGGCCGTAAATCCGCCATAAGCACTTTAAAATCACCGTACCGCACCGTAAAGGCCTCTGGAAAGTCTTTACGGTTACGATTACGGTCAAAATGACCCCGTAAACAGCGTGATTCTTACGGCCGTAACTGTATACGGTGCGGTGGGGATGCCTATTAGCTTCTTTGCACTTGCGGCTCGACCCATTACGATTCAGTAGTAATTTTCTTTCGCACGGTTCTCGGGTTTCCGCGGCTTACATATGCAACACATTTGTCCAGTGTGCTGTGAACTTGCTGAAGAGTGCAATGGAATATTTTGGTGAAGTTGGAGACAAGCAACAAGTTGCTGCTTCAAATTCCTGGATCCCGCTTCAAATTGGGATCCTGACGAATCACGATAGAAGCTTCCAATTTTTCATCGAACTGCTGAATCCGTGGAATTCTTCACTGGTGTGAAATGAGAGTATGATCTTGCTGGGTTTGTTGACACACAAAATGTATTTGCAAGGTTGTCGTGAAGGTTGCGTGAAAGGCAGATAAGGAGGGATCAAATGTTGATCGAATAACAATGCATCACAGCCTCCCAAAATAATAAGTACATGCTGTGCTCGGCAGCCAAGTAAGGGCATCTGACCCGGATACATAGCACTGTCACGAGGTCAATGCCATGCCCAAATGCGGCGGCATAACAACCTCCAGCAACCGCTTACTGTGCCATTTTGTAGGGGAGCAACCTCCGAAACACCGTGACAAGGTCGTTGCCTTTTTTCAAGCAACGGATACCACCGTGAGCGTGACGGTCGCCCACGGACATCAGTAAAACTACACATAGGTCTTTGACGTCTTTGGCGTCTTTGCCAAGACGCCAAAGACACCAAAGATACATTTCATGTCAAAGACAACGTCTTTGGCTGTCTCGGTAACCCAGACGTTCTAGGTGACAATTCGGACCGCATGATCCGTGATTGACATTCGGAGTTTGAAAATGGAGTGCAGAACTGTCACCTAGAATTTGGCGGATAATTCTATTTGGCACCCCCAGGTACCGTTGGCACCCGGGTGGTGCTATGTGGCACCCGTGATTTGTGCCGTGATATTTGATGCCATCGGGTGATGGCGCGTGCGGCGGGATGGAGCGGGACAGCCCGCACTGCACGATTTTGGCCGTAGCTCCACCTGTAGTTGAAGGGTAATCAATAGGATTGTACATGCGTGTACTCCTTAGGTATCCCCCTCAATTTGGGGGCCATAATTCACACTTTGTGGCTGGAATGTGACGAAGGCAGCATCGTTGGCCGTGTTTAGCTCAAAAACCGGTGTAGACTCAATGTAGACTTGCCCTAGACGGTCAAGAATTGCCAGAAACCAGGATTCATGCACTGCATGCTCGCTAGGGCCTTGTATATAATTCCTGGGGAGTTAAAAACCGGTTTACAAACCGGTATTCAAAACCGGGCGTTTATAAACCGGTTTACAAACCCGCACTTAAAAAATCTGTGGTGTCCACGAGGGCCTTTTTTCGCGCTCCGCGAGTATCTTGGATGGACACTGGACATAGTTCTTGAAAGCGACTATCGCAACGGTGTTCTAAAGATGCAAACCCTCCTACTCACGGGATCTGAAACACTTGGATGCACATTCCGGTTACGCAGCTGCCCTGAAAATCGACGAGACACATCCAAGACACATCTGGATGTAATGACTAGGCGAAATCAGCAGGATAAGTGGTAGAAAGTTGGCAGAAAGTTCAGCAAAACGAGTCAAAAACGACCCTCAGAACACTCTCCCACGATTTAAAAACTGGGCATTTGGGGCGACCAATTAAAAACCGGTTTACAAACACTGGTTTACAAACCGGTTTGCACACCGGATTAATATACAAGGCCCTAATGCTCGCTGTAGATGCGCTCAGAAGCTGCCGCCGCGCCATTTACCTCAAAAATGTCGGGGGAAAGCGTTCGGCTCGCCTTCGGCAACTGTTCTCTCATCAAATTTGCCGGGCTTGCTGGGGTGCCAAATAGAAAAATGTTGTATGGCACCCGGGTGGTGACGGCACCTGGGGGTGCCAAATAGAATTATCCGAATTTGGCTAATAGGTAGACTCGAAGTCTTGTCCAGGAGAAAAGTCTTGGGCAAGACCTCAAAGACGCAAGATGTCTTGGCCAAGCCGTGGTCAAAAGACACTGAAAGACACACAAAGATGCTCAAAGACGCTTGTCAAGACGAAGAAGTAGGCAGGAAAGATGTTTATTTGTGGTCTCGCTACATTAACAAGCGTGATTCTACTGCGCTTCCAACTGCATCGCGTTTACTACATGCCGTGCTCAGACGCGATCCCGTTGAGGTGGACTCAGTTCGCTCGAGGGAGTGGTGGTCGCACGAAGTCCCGTATGCCTGCGGAGTAGGTGAGAACAAGGTCTGGCAAAGCATAAAGAATGGTGTATGAACGCACATAGAGCCGCCCAACGTTCATCCATGCCCCGAAACGGTCCTCCGCGCAATGCCCGTTGCCGCCGGTCGTACGAAGAGAGACTATCTTGGATGCTGCGACTTGGTAGGGGGTTCTCCTTGATAAGCTTGGCTTGATGATCAGGCTGGACAAAGTGAACAAGACGCTTGAAGCTGCCCAGAGTGAGGGCCAGAGCTTTGAAGACTTCGAAGAGACCGCGAAGGTCGTGTACCAGGTCTTGAGCACAACACCAGAGGACAGTACAGATGGAGCGGCCACGTTCTCGGATGCTTGAACAGCTTGAGCCCCCAGCAGAGCAGACGAGGATGGGAGGGATAGCGAGCGGAAGTGGGGGGGGCGAGAGGGACGGCGAGAAAAGAGAAGAGCAACCAACCAATTGTTGCCATCAATCACGCCATGAGTTTGACAACCGAATGATCTCGGCTTTAGCGGAGTTTGAACGACTTAGACGTTTCTCTCACTCCGAGTCCGCTGTGCCCCAACGCCGTGGGTAAAACATTTTTGAGTCTAGTTCATTGCAATTGGATAACACTACTATGTAGCCGTCCAGTGAGCCGAAAAAACATAACATCACGGAGCAGAAAGAAAACCGTTCCGAAAGACAGCAGCGAAAGACCTAAGATCCGGCACCCAAGACAAAGACATCCCAAGACGTGCTGTCAAAGACCTAAGACACGTTCCCAAAGACAAAGACCGTGAAAGACAAGTCTCAAAGACCAAAGACCTCAAAGACACATGTGTAGTTTTACTGATGGAGGCAACCAAAAGTTTGTGTATTTGGGTTTTGACACGGTTTAGCGACAGCCCGTGGGAGCAGGGTCATGCAGGGACAAGCAAAACAGCGGCAGCTTCAGGAGAACAGTGAATTTTCCGGCCAGAATCGGGCAAAATTTGGGTCCTGGAATTTTTTTTCTGGGTGTCACGGTTTTTTCAGGCAACGAAGCTCATCGTTACCGTGACAAAGGCAACGCAACGGAGGCCCCGTTACCGTGACGGTTGCTCCCCTACAAAATGGCACAGTATCTGAGATTGTGTCCGGTTGAATAGATTCCTTGATAGATTCGATTTAATGGTTGAAGTGGTTGAAGCCGACGTCGGAGTTGAATTCGGAGATTCAACCCGAGTGATGCCGGCGATTACGTGGAGTCCCTTCCTAATCCCTTCCCTTCCTCGTTCCTCACTCATCCTCAAGTTTTAACTCTCAAGACCTAAACAAGCAAATAGCTCTCGGTGTCCAGAAGACAACATATGGGGCCGCTCCGTTTCAAAATCTACTTGGGGGCGATGGCAATTCGTGAATCGTGATTCGTACGAAGTTCGTACGTCAAGATTACAACGGGACTCCAGTCTTCTGCCCTTCTTCGGTGCCGCTTTAGAGTCAGAGAGAGTTTTGCCTTTGCTCAGGTAGTACTCGACGTGATTCACCGATGCATCAGGCTCTGCGTATATCACAGCTAACCGGGCTTCCCGCCCCCATCCAGGTGAGCTTCGGCGTGTACACCCGCCCTTTTTTTGGGATTAACTATTTGCCAGCAAACTGCTCAAGTAGCTCTCAATGGATCCCTCGAAAATCTTCACCAACTCGTTATTGGAATGTCGGAGCTTTCGGACCCCCAAGCGTTCCTTCTACTCCCTGTGTTCTACCACACCATACAGAAGCTCGCCACCCCAACGATAGACGAGCTTGACGATCCGGACATTGCTGCAGTGAACACGCCTGTGCGTAGGACCCTCACGATGGCTTTCGCTGCGATCCGCGGTGTTGTCAAGCTAGGAATCGGCAAATCCGTGCCAATCCCCGCTGCAGCATGTCGGGAAGTTTGGCCGCCCATGGCGAACTGGCTTCGATTCCTGCTAACGTTTCACGAAAATCTACGCTGGTTAGGCGGCCCCTCCGAAGAGCTACTCTGCATAGATATCGCTCTCTTTGCGGCAGCTTTCGAGAACGACAGACCGACTGCTGCACTTTTCGCTGCCACCCCAGGTTTCGGCTTTATGATTGGCAGGGCGTTGCTTTATCTCCTTAAAAACGACACTTTCATTCTCCACGCGTACTTTTTCATCCGTCATTTCCTCGTCGAATACCTCGATGTTGGAAACCGCGATAATCTCGACGAATTCGTCGCCGGCGCAGGCGGCAGCTTCGATGAGCTGGCCGGCCTCATCATCGATAAAATTAACCGCCTCGTCCCCACCGACTCCACCCGGCTATCCCAAGACGATATTGTCTCCTTTCGCTTTCTCCTCTCGGTGGTCATACATATCGCTGTGAAGACCGAAACCCGCGTTGGTAGACTCTCGGTGATGGGCCCATTGACAGCGGCGTTTGTGCCGCACGGAGGCGCGCAGGCGTTCACTGTCCTAGCGCTGGCTCTTGCGCGATCGAAACTCACCGATCCCCAGATCGGAACGAAGTTTGTGTTTGAGAAGGTCCTCATGACCTTGTCGCAGATATTCGCATCTCCCGGCGGCCATGTCCAGCTTTCGGAGTCCTTGGAATGCGGCCTCCTCACCGCGGTGGTCTCAGGTGCCAAGTTCGGAGAGTTAGTTTTCAATCAGTCTTCCACCCTCCTTAACTTTATCCTCTTGCCCTTTCCGGGTCCCACACCGTGCTTTCGAAAATGGCTGTAGGCCTTCTAGATGCAGCCGCCGACGAACGAGCGCCTGAATTTACATCGTCGGAGCTCGCCCCGATGTGGTCAGCATTGCGCGCATCCGTGAAGGACCGGCTAGAGGCCCTGGAATCGTTTCGTGCGCGGGAAAGCGAATACAAGGCGTGCGATAACGATGAGGTACGTCTCATCTCTGCAGCCATCGTCCAAGCGGCCATTAATAGAATTCAGTGCGGGAAAATGAGCCACAAAATGGACTTTAAGCGATGCGGGGGTTGTAAAAGCTCGTATTACTGCTCAGCCGCCTGTCAAGCTCACGATTGGCGTCACGGAGGGCATGCCGAGAACTGTGCCGCAGATCGTGTTTCCTGTCTCAGTGGGTCATTCTGCCTACCATACGGTATTTTCTCGCCTGATAAGACTTGCAGACGAAGATACTGTTTTCGGGGCACGAGACCGGTCATTCCTTCGCGCGCTCCTCCACTACGATTATTGTCGAATCAAGGTCCGTCAGGTCCACCTGGCAGAAATCAAGTTCATGCACAGTCGCCCCGGCACACCCTACTTCGTTTTGTTCGACTACAGGCTTGTGTTCCCCGAGATCAGCGTCAAGGCCATCGCAGAGGCTGATGACCTTGAACTCGGTCCGAACAGAGCTCACAACGTCGCGCGCGCGGAACGAAGCGGCGGACGGATCCAGCTCCATGTGATGCGTCTGCGCCAGGATGATACACCCACTTATTGGCTTATCCCTCTACGCACGAATACGTCCTGGGTGCATGATGGGCTCCGGAAAATCGCTGCGGTCCTTCCCGCCAACCAGGCGACGTGGGATACGGACGGGATTTTGCGACAAATACGTACCCTTGTTGAGCATGCGCTTGAGACCCACTAAATATTTCATTGTCGAGGCTCATGTTTGTATGTTGGTTTTACCGTCAAAGCGCGGTAGGAGGGGCGGCAAATTCTAGTTGCACCCTGAGTTGGAGCGACGGCGCTGGTTGGAGTCTGGGAAGTTGCGACACTTGTCCAATACGCACGCCACCAAGGCTCTCCAACACCTACTAAGGTAAGTTATGGTGTTGGATATGGGCCGCGGGCCGTACCACGCCACCACTGTTCAATACTTCGAAGTGCTGTTGGTCTTCCTGGGTATCTCTACTCTAGACTCTGGTTAGATTGTAACATCGTAAGTAGAGGTGAAAAAAAAGGGAGCTCTCGACGATCTTCACATGACTCGGGCCTGATTTGAACAGGCGACTTCCTATCTTACACGGAAAGCTTACTAGACTCCTTTAATAAATTACTCCGACCCGACCACCGAGTCTTCAAGCTTCGAGGTAATTATATCTTTGCCATTTTGCCGAGGGCAAGCAAGAGGAAAAAGGAATCGGTTGTTCACGAACTGGTTTCATGTGCTTGGGTGTGCCGCAGAAAATCCTTACCGTAAGTCCTGAAAGATAATCAATTTAAATGCACAGAAGACAACAGCGTCCCCGACAGAAAAAAAAACGATCTATGTATTCTCATGGATGATTCGGGCCTAAGTCGAACAGGCGAAACTCAGCCTTTGTCTACGGTCCAGAAAGATCCGAGGGCGTGGGCCACCTACCACCGAGTCGGCACTGACATTGGACTTCAATTCGGTAAGATTGGATAGTTAGTTAGTTCCATACGATGTTGGACTCAACGAAATCGACAGCTGGGCAGTGGGAAATTGGGGGAAGAAATCATCGTAGAGCGGCCGAAACTGCTCAACACATCGCCGAAGTTCAACGCTGGTGTCCGCGTGAAGCATTGAACATTGGCTTATAGCGATAGTTTACATTCATCTCAGCTTCTTTCGGCGTTACCTGATCTCGCGGCAGGGGAGGGCACACGCGGAGGCCCTGCGGTGATTGGTTCTCGAACCTAGGTAAATAACGGCGAATCAGTACAAACTGCATTTCAGGGTAAACCCAACCTTGGGCAGGTCGCGCCATCCCGGAAGACGCATTGCACACGCGACCCAGAACGCCAGGAGCTCGAGGATGGTGGGTTCACAGGCGTCGAATGGGTAGACTTCCGAGACAAAGCCTATGGTCCATCCTGAGAACGATGAGTACGGATAAATTCAATGAATGAGGAAATTATAGGACCTTCAGAGAATGCGCCGAATACCCAGTGGTTGTAAGAGGTCAGGACGAACCAGCGGGTTTTGCTTGCGACACAAGTATCCCAGACCTGTTTGAGATAATGAAAGAGTGTCCGACAAATACGCATGGGAACGAGACTTTAGCCCATAGACGTTCTCTGGCCTCGAGGGCAGCCAAGCGTCCGTTGGTAATCGAGAACCGAGGAAACTACAACTATAAATGGAACATTGGTAGAACGCATTTGACAATAAACTTGCCGTTCTGCACTCCGAGAACTCTACCATGTCCTGTTCGGAGAGTATCCATGGCGGCTGGAATGCAACGACGAGGGGATAGCGCAAGATGTCGCCCAGTGGGGTGAAAATCGTCGGCTTCCCAGCCCCGGAGTATGACCACAGAAAGTGCTGGTAAACCTTCCTTTCTCGATTCTCGTCGCCATGGACCAGAGAAAAACCCCAGCTGGCGGTTTGTTTGGGAAATAGGAGGTGAAGCGTTCGCTGGACCGTCAAAAGAGGGAGATTGTCGAGCCACGGAATCAGGCTGTAATTTAGTTGATTGTTCGAACGACACTGTAGATAGCTGCGAATCTCACCGCATGATGTCTGTAGGCCGTCGAGCTGAATGATCGGGGATTTCGAACGTCGGGACACAAGGGACGGTGAACAGCTCTCCCGTTTCGCTGTCCAAATCCTCAGCTCCAAGTGATTCTGTAGGAATCTTCTTGTCCACCCCTTCCAAAAACAATCAGTCGGATCCGGGAAAGGCAGAAAGGATGCGCACAGCACGTCGCCATCTCGTTCAGAGACATCCCCCACGACTCTTTCACCCCCCGGATTTCAGTCAGCTGGCGCCAAGGCTGCGCCGCGGTCTGGATGGTGACATGGTGGCTCCTCTGACCAGGCGGTGGCATATCTGGAGCCTTGGGGTCCCTCAGCATTTGTGGCAGAGCGGCCCTACGAAAGTAAGTCCTGAGGTTATCGGTGGCGCGAGAGGCCATTGGTTAAGCGACCTCTTCAGCTTGCGCGCGGGATTAAATATGTCGGTGTGCATCCAGTTTGGGAACAAGAGAGCGCAAAAACGGACAAAGTCGCTGATGGTGGAGGAAGCGCGCTGAGTGTGACGAGCCATGCAATTGAGGAACGGAACGACACGCGAGAACATGGTAACATTGAGTCGGAGACAAGTCGGAGAGAGTTTCCAAAAAAGGTGGTTGTGTGGCTCGTATTTGGCTCCATATTGTCCCTTGTTTGTGCTTCCCCCTCTCTTTGCCCCTTACCAACTCCAGCCAACTCCTCGCGTCCTAGCGCCGATTCAAAGCTGCATATGCATCGATGCTTGCGGATCCCAGAGATTCTCGAGATCATCTTCTCTTCCGTGCTCGACCTTGAGCCTGACTTCCAACGTCCGCGTTCCCTCGCCGCGTTGGCGAGGGGGTGTCGAATCTTCAAGGATCCCGCCCTCGATGTGCTTTGGCGGAAACAGTACACCTTTTCCAACATAGTCTACTCCATGCCATCCGATCTGTTTGAGATGTCAAGCCGACGTGTCGTGCGTGTATGTGAAGGATATCTGAGCTGAGACAATTCTGACGTCCTGCAGCGCATCTTACGGCCTATCGTCGAGGCTGACTGGGCACGGCCTCTGACCTACATGGCCCGCGTCCGGAACTTTGAGTGCTCATACTCATACTCATACGACAGACTGAGCATGGACTGCGACATTCTTGATGTGCTCGCCATGTCTCTGCCTGGCCCCTGTTTGTTTCCCAGATTGGAGTGCTTGCGATGGGATCAGTACGGCGGTGAATTCCGCTTCATCCAAATGCTGTTGGCGCCTACCCTCATCGACATCTCGATTGAGTGCCAGCCGATCCAGTTGTCCCTACTCTCGTCCATCGCGCGCACATGCCCAGCACTACGGGACATCACGCTCGAAGTACCGTCGGGGCACAGTTCTGAAGTCCTGCCTCCGCTGTCTGACTTGATGCGCCGCCTTCCTAATATGCAGTCGGTCCAGCTCAAGCTACCAGACCTCGTCTGGGAAACGATCCGTGATATTGCGAGTGTCAGGAACCTCGAGCTGCTCCAGTTGAAAAGCCTCCCACTTGCCCCCGATCCTCGGCTTTACTCGGCGCTGCGCATCCCAGGGTTTAGCGCTCTACGGACCCTTGAAATCCAAGGCGTGCCCGTGGGCGCCGCCCAACTATTCCTAGGAATGTTCCGCGATATATCCCTCGAGGTATTAGACCTGAGCGCTGTTGTGTGCTTACGGGAGCCACGAAATCCTTCCACTCCTCCATCGCGGCGGCGGTGACCCATTCGTCGCTGACATACCTCATTCTCGATCATGCAGGAGACGAAGCGCCCACTTCGAGCGAAAGCTCCTACAACTTCGATGATTCCTGTATCCGGCCACTCCTCTGTTTCAACAACCTCATACACGTGTCGATAACGTCGCCGCTTGGGTTCAGCATCACCAATTCGATGGTCGAGGAGATGGCTCAAGCCTGGCCGCATGTGGAGAAGCTCTCCCTAATACCGCTAGCTCAGCATGAACGACCTCGACTCACGCTCCTGTGCCTGACGTCCTTGGCGAAACATTGTCCACGCCTCAACTCCCTTGCGATTTCCTTCGAGGCGGCTGTGGTACCCCCGATATCAACATCTCAGAGGTTTCTCTTCACTTTTGAAGTCATGAATTCCCATGTGTCCTCGGATACGCTGGACGTCGCCAGGTTTCTCGAAGCCATGTTCCCAGATCTATCATATATCACCACAGGTATCGAGTGGGACCTCGACCAAAACCCGGCCCCGACCGACTCTGCACAACGCCGAGAGAAGATTGTGATGCATCGGCGTTGGAAGGAGGTCGAAGCGCACGTCAATCATGTCGCAGTCCCCACTTACAATGTGGATATCACTATCTCCGACGATCCGGCACCAACGAATCTGGTACAAACGAATCCGGCACGAACGTCGCGGTTCGCTAAAGTCGTTTGGCTCGTCGGCATATTGGGGTTTTCAGGTTATGTTGTCTTGCTCTACCAACTCTTCTTGTAGTGTTTGTTCTTGAAACAATAGGTACCCGAATCTTTTGATCCAATGTTCGAAGTTCAACCATAAGTTCAAATTTTTTTTTACATAACTTACCTAAGGTTAGAAATAAAGATATAAGTGAAGGTTTTCAGTGAGGCAGTCCGCCCTGTTTTCCTATGTCTGTAGATCTTCGTTCAACCACAGTTACTACACCGATCCTCCGCTTTGCATTCAAATCGGGACACTCCGACTCCCACGCAGCCGTCCCGACTCCGACGGTATGCCTGCTTGCAGTCCAGACATCTCCTACCGAAACCGAACCTCTTCTCGCACACCAGCCGTGGCCGAGCCTTGCTGTCCACATCAGAGAGCGATGTGACTGCCGGGGTGAGAGTTAACACTGGCCAGGTCGTTAGCTTTCTTTCAATTCACATCCGCTCTGTACGGTCTTCTCCCTTCCCCGGCCATTCATTCTCACCTTCCTTCTAACCCTTTTGTCAGCCGAAATACACGCTTCTCTGCTCCGCCGGTCTATTTTTGGGGGTGTACTGGACGCATTCGACTGGTCTATTATCCGGCTCCACCGTCGTAGCGCACTGCATCCCTTTCATGGTGCTAAGTACCCTCTTCTCCCCTGCCGATTATCATTTCTTCAATCTTCTACACTTCTCCTCATCTTGTCCGCCGGCCAGCCTATTTTTGCGCTGCTCCTTTGTCATTGAGCTCAGCTACTTCAATCCAATTCGATCTATCATGCACCTCCAGTCAGGTTGTTCAGTTGAGTGTGAGCGCTTTACGCTGCGCATCCGCATTATTGACAGCTGTGCGCCATTCACGCAGGCGGGACTTCAGGTGTGTGCAACCTCAGAGACCGGTTGCTTTCCCAGTGTAAACATTTCAGGGTTCGTGCAATATTGTATAGCGTCCATCCCTCCCGTATCCAGCCCTGATGCCCTTGGTATTGCATGGGCTCGGGGAATTATAAACAGATTTAACTATCCCTCCTATAGCAAGCGGCCTCGCACTCCGTCCCCGTCTTCCTCCATTAGGTCTGCGTCTCTAATTTCCCTTCATTGCTGGTCGTCATCGAACTCCACTGACCGGCTAGACACCGCACCACACGGCCGCTTTACATTATATTGAATAATGGACATGTAGACTGTATAAGACTCCCCAGCGGGCAGACGACCAGATAGCCCTCCTCGCAATTATGTATCACCCCGCTTCAATACTCCTCTCCCTCGCAGCCCTCGCCATCGTCGCGTCTGCCGCACCGCAAGCCACGAAGAGCTCAATACTCGATCATCCCTATGTGGTGCGTCTGCACCCCCCTTCTAGGTCTGCTCATTTGCTGAGACCGCACCCGCTTGATGCGTAGGTCTTCAAAAGCTCGGACTGCGCCGTCCTGAAGGCGTGCAAGTCTAACGCGGATTGCACCACCGCGTCGTGCGCCGTTTGTTCTGAAGTTGGGAAACTCCCTCGTCCTTGGATTGCTGTGTGATTTGATTAATGTCAACTGAACAGGGAGAATGCGCCCCATCCGCGGGGCGTTACTAGGGCAAAACCGAGGAGGCTGAGATGATTTTAATAGTTGTTGCTTTATGCAAAGTAGTTGTGTTACTACTTGGTTACAATGTAAAGCAAAAGACAGACGGTGTGCCACATTGTTTTTAGACCAGCCATTTTCCGGTCCTCCTGTTCGTTGTTTGGCCGTGCACGTGACCGGATATTGGTCACGTCGTATAAATTTGTCATCTCGCCTCCACGTCCACATCTGTCCCTCGTCATCCCAGCACTCAGTACAGAATCCAATAAAGGAGGCAAGAATCAACTGACATGGCCAACGTTCGACATCGCTCCGACCCACCTGGCACCAACTCGTCTTCGAAAATCAATTTCCAACCCCCGTCCTCTCCTTCAGTCGGTCCAGATGAGTCTAATGAGCAGATGGAACCATGAATGGATGCTCGCCAGGCAGTTCAGCTCAAGCGCGGACTGTCCACAGACGCTCACGCAATGCTCAGCTCAAGGCTTAGCTAGTCTCTCTAGACTCTAAGACAGACGCTATAATGTTACCACTGGCTCGTACCTCGCTCGGAGTCGCTCATTATTAGCCGGGTTGATATGCACCGGAGACATATCGTGTGAGCCCGCTCTGGCACGTTACCCGCTTCTTTTTTTGCAGGCCGATAAGCGCCAGCAGGGTTCCTTTGTTCTGACCGCCTTTGCCCCGGCCCCCGCACGACATGCAATCCTCTTCCGCCGCGCCCAGTAAGCCCTGGAATGGCACACAAGTCCCGGATGTACCAACAGAGAAGGATTCGGGCCCGGATAATGAACGGTAAGCCGTTCACCCCATTCATATGACGTTGAGTTCACGGCGCCGCAGTCTTATTAGTGCTCTCAGGAAGTGTTTTGATGAGCTGGGAGCCAGGAGCGAAGACCAGACTGCAAGGTTCGCGCTGAATTTCACTCACGTGCATCGTAGTAACAACACATGTAGGATTGAGAGAGCATTTGAAACCCTCAGACCGAAAGTCCCGGTCATCGATAACAAGACTACCTTTTGGAACGCCTACAAGACCGTCGCAGACGAATACGACAAAGAGTTTGACCACAAGTACAGCACTGATCTGGATACAACATTGATCTTCGTACGTCTCTGTCCGCTGTCAAAATCATGGATTCACCCACCCACAACTCTGCAGGCTGGGCTTGCCTCTGCGGTCAGCTCCGCATTCATCATCCAGATCCAACCAGAGCTTCAGCCGGATCCCACCGACATGACACATGCCCTCTTGCGCCTACTCATCCACAATGTAAACGGAACGGTATTCCCCGACTCAGATGTTATCCCACAATGGACCGGCCCCCCCACTGTTGTCGTCGCTGTACAATGCCTCCTTTACGGCAGCCTTGCATCCACCCTGCTAGCCGCACTGCTGGCGGTATTGGACAAACAGTGGCTGATGTACTACGGGGGCGCTGGGGAAAGAGGCAGCATTGAACAACGCTGCCTTGAACGTCAGCGGAAATTCGATGGGATGCGCAGATGGGGCTTTGACCCCGTTATGCAATTGTTTCCCCTACTTCTTCAATTTTCGCTGCTCCTCTTCGCTGCCGCACTGGCGGTTTATCTATGGACGGTTCATCACTCTGTCGCTGCTGTCGTTCTGACTCTGTCCGCCCTCGGAGTGGGGGTGTACGCATTCTTGGGAATTTCTACAGTCATATCGCCCGGCTCCCCGTACCGGACTCCCCTCACCGATTACTGGATGGCGGGATTCGCGACAATTCGCTTCGTTCTTCGCCCGATTTTGGCAGCCTCCGCTGACCTCATTCGCAATGGCTGGGACCTGGGTTTCCCGCGAAAAGACACCATCAACATGGACGATCTCGAGAAACCTTTGCCTTTGCTCGGAAAGAGTTACATCCCGCCGGATCCTTCACCGTC
The DNA here is from genome assembly GCA_029449255.1 of Mycena polygramma. Lineage (NCBI taxonomy): Eukaryota > Fungi > Basidiomycota > Agaricomycetes > Agaricales > Mycenaceae > Mycena > Mycena polygramma. The sequence continues at coordinate 237,693 of JARKID010000049.1, forward strand.
GATTCCTGCAGTTCTATGGGTTCTGCAGACTTCTACCGATCCACAACTAGTCAACGCTGCTGCTGGTATGCTAATCGAAATACAGTGGCCTGCCACGCTCGACGTTACCGCACAAATGAATCGGTTATACGACAATTTCATCGCTTGTTTCGACCCGGACAAGGGAGATGTCCGGGATGGTGGTCTCCAGCGTGCCATCCGCTTAAAATTGGTACAAGCGTCTTGGAGCCGGAGCTCCGAGCCGTATCACGAGTTACCTGGCCTCTCGACGTCGGATGTCGAATTGCGGGGAGTTATACAGGCGCTTCATGGCAAACCTGAGTATCTCAGCAGCGCCATTTCATCTCAGTCGCTGAAATGGGCCCTCCACGTCTCCCCAGCTCTGAATTTCAGGGAGCAGTGTTACGGTGACCCATTTCCGGTGCTCTGGAAGCTTCTGAACGCCATGGATCTCGAACGGATTCTCAAAGTGAATTCGGCAATTTTTTCGGACTATCTGTTTTGCTTGAATTCGGTCTTCCATCGGGCAAGTGCTTCAGAAATTGCCTGTCTCGACAAAAGGTGAGAATGCCATCCATGGCCTCAGTAAGCACTGGATAATGACTTCTCTACCCAGTTCCTATCAAGGCCTTTTTTGCTCACCCGACTGTTTGCAACCCTGGCTGAAGAAGTCGATGATCGAGAGGCATGCATGACGATGGAAAGAATAGTCGAAGTCACCGTCCATCTGGCGAATAAAGTGGACGGTGAAGACACCTTCCATTACGCTTCGCAAGATCTCCTGCCCCGCCGGACCCAGATATACAAATTCTGCCATAGACTTCACACCGAGTTCGGTGGACTAGGCTGGACAGCTATTTCAGCGATGACTCTTACCGAAGGCAACGAAGACATAAATGGGATCAGGGATTTCACCTCCACCGCCGTATTGATACCGCAGGCCACCTGGGTATACATCGGGCTAGACTGCGTCGATCGCTCCTGGATTGCGAGTCATGCGGGCGAGTGGGATCCAAGTACAGTGGTTGCAATCAAAAATCTACTCCAAGCTTTGGCACACACTGACCCTGCACACGCTGACCCTTACATATACCCTCCCGACCCCACGATTTGGTTCCCAGTTATAATCAAGGCTTTTGTCCACTCGAATACCGCACTTTCGGATGCAGCCTTCCTCATTCTCCACCGAGCGGCACAGTTCTGGTTCAATGATCCCACCTTTTGGCCGATCATGCAGTCAGAATCCCTGTGGCCCTCGTTACGTTGTGTTGCGCTGGAACGCCCGCAGCGTCTGGGCAGCGTATTCATGGAAATGGGTCTTCATCTATCTAGAATGCCGCATTGGCGAAAGATTATTTTCATGGATATCTCGGCATGGATTGCCTTGGTTCGTCGCCTTGAAGAGGAAGGAGTTCAGTATTCGATTGCCAGTGAAAGTAAGGACGTATTTCGGCGTCTGGCCCGCGAGCTGTGGGGCGTCTACGCCAACAATCGGTGGCCGTTCGACCTATGGATTCTCTCCGCGCTTGCCAATTTCTGGCGCAATTTTGATTTCTCCAACCATGAATACGTCCGCCAGTTCGTGCCTGCGAGCAGGCAAAGACTCGACGCTGGTCTTTGTTTGGAAAATCCTGAACTCTTGGAAGGTTTCGCTAGTGCCATTTGCCTTGCTGCCACCAGTGGCAACCAAACGAAGGAAAGTTTCAACCTCTCGCAGAGTAGCAAGGACGCACTTGGGGCGGCGGCGGCGTTTTTGACAGATCTGGCACGCCAGATACGGGATGCTCCAGCAGCAGCCACACCCGAGGACCAGAAGAGGTATTGGGATGAATTACTAAAGAAAAAACTGCATGATGTCAGTGCGTTGACAGATCCATTGATGGGTCTGGCGGATGAACTGGAGTGGTTGGAGGAGGAACTCATTGGATTGGCGGGGTCGGAGAAATTCATTGGACAGCCAACTAGTGAGGCGTTGTCAAGGACCTCAAAAATCAAAACCAACCCAAATCTGATGTTAGCACTCTAGCGCAGACTTCGGGACATGTGTATCGGTCCAGAGTAATATTATCGCTATGCCATACAGGACATGCCTCTGGTGCGCTTCCGCGGGTATGTAGCCACGATTTTGTTCAAACAATAAGAAAAGAGAATCGCGAGTCCACGTCAAGATATTCAAATTTTAATTTCAACACCTGGGAGCCAGCGCTGGAAGAGAACATTTACAAACTTAGCATATTCAGCCGGTCATAAGTAATTGTCGGAGAGCCTTAGAAGAGCCGAACAGGCCTCAGAAGAGTCTAACGACGACGAATGCCTAGGCACATGAAGTCATAGTTGCCTGGGACGAAAATCACTTGGAAATCAAGTACCGCGGGGAGCTCGGGGATGTTCGCGATTTTCATGACCGGCGAAAATTTCCATTGTGCAGCGAGGCAGAGCATTTAGGGGTTAAAAATGAAGAAGAGCGAGAGTAATTAACTGTCAATAATTCGGTCTGGCGGCCAATAGGGGGGAAAAAAAAAAACGGGTCTGAAGATGCACATGTTTAGCTGAAATGGGGAAATTGCGAAAGGAGGGCTGTCGGCGAAGAGCGGGTTGTTCACTGCGGTGGATTGCCGTGCGAGGGAATGTTCAAGAATGAGAATGAGTCTGTAAGTAGTAGCTATACTAATAGGTCAATAAGTGTAGGAGCGGAAAGTTGAAATGCGAGGAGGAATTGAACATATCTCGATCAGGAAACGATAATAATGGTTATCGTGATGGTCGGGGAAGTGTTCGAACCGATGCGGATGAGGACGTGTAACGCTTGTGGAAATCGAGGATAGTTGGTGATACCGATGACTCGTGCCCGGTTCGATTAGGTGGTTGAAACGGCCAGCGCGCGGAGTAGGACTCGCCACACTTGGGTGATCGTGTTTGTTGGACTTGTACTTGCAAAATGGTTGGAGAGGCCGACGGCGGTGTGCGGCCATGTGCGTGATATTGCCGAGGTTGAACTTTTCGCCGCATTAACGGTAGAATCAACATTGCGACTCGGGCGAGCCGGCAAAGCTTACGCAAGTGACAGAGAACCACAAACACTGCCTGGAATAGATAAGCCCGTTTTTCAACAGCAAGATCGGAGCGAATATAATGGAAATGGATTGAGAGGCCAAGCGGCCCGGGTCAGCTCGAGCTGGTCACCTCAATTCCAATTCCAGCCTCCAGTGATTATTACAACTGACAGTCAAGAATCCAACATGGTTCCAAATCCATACATACACACCGCAGAATAACCACATCCCGACACAGAGTCCAGAAATCAACCACAATATCACGCCACCGCTGGCGCCGTCGCCTCTTCCGTATGCGTCCACAGCCTCGCCATCGCCTCGGGGCTCCCAAAGTACCCCTTCTCGAGCCCCATATCGTCGCCCTTGTCGCCCGTGCGCACGGCCCCCGCGACGGCGCTGAGCAGCGCATAGAGCTGGTACTCGCCCGCGTCCTCGAAGGAGTGCGAGAAGGGCGTGAAGAGCGGGAGGAGGACGCTGCTGGCGCGCATGAGGCGGGAGTCGGAGTTCGCGAAGCCGTCGGAGCGCACCCAGCCTGGGTAGGCGTGCACGAATGTCAGTGTGGGGTGGCGCACGGCGAAGTCCTGCGCATCATCGCCGTGCATAAGAGAGGAGAAGGGACGAGAAGGTAAGGGAGACGCACGCGTATCATGAGATCGTTATACGTCGGCGCTGCAGCCGCCGCATTCGCCAGGGAAAAGCTCTTCTTGAGCCCAAAGTCCTCCAGGTCGATCTTGCCCCCGTGCCCCGGCGCCAAGACACTAATGACCTTCGCCTCCTCCCCCGCCGCCCGCGCCGCCTCGAGCGCCGGCAGCAGATCCAGAATGAAGCGCCACCTTGCATAATAGTGCACCGCGAGCTTGCGGTCAATTCCCTCCTCCGTCTCGTTCCGCCCGTTCAGCGTCAGCACCCCCGGCGTGAGTGCGAGGAAGTTGATCCTGGGCAGGCGCGCACGCAGCTCGCCCGCGACGCGGTGCACGTTCTTCATGAGCGTTGCGTCGCACTCGACGAACTCGTGCTTCGCGCCAGGGGCGATGGGTTTAGGGAAGGTGGCGATGATGGATTCGGCGGCGGCGCGGTTGCGCCCGACGATGAGGATGTGGGCGTTGCCCTTTGTGTGGCGCGCGAAGGCTTCGGCCATGCCCCGCCCGATGCCCGAGGTGCCGCCCACGAAGATTGCGACGGGGGTGTAGGACGGCGAGAAGGCGGCGTTGAAGGCGCGGACGGCGGAAAGGGAGGGCATGTCGTGGAAGGCGTTCTGTGCGGGGGGATTCGTCCTGAGCGCTGTTAAATACCTCGCCAAGGCTGGAGCAACGCCCAAGCGGAGGCGTGGTTCACAATCTCCGTGCCGACCCTGTGCCGACTTGATCGCGCTGCCGAGCTGCCACGCGTTCAACCAACCGATTCCCGACACCCGTCTCATCGGTCTCAGGTCATGCCGCTAGGATTGCGTAGGACGTGCATTGGTAAGAATCAAAGTTGCAGTAGTGGGCGAAACTGCCGCACCAGCGGTGCACCAGGCACATCTCTCCATTTCTCCTCGGCGATGGCACTGTCTGCATTGCTCGCTGCAGTTGAGTTTGAGCCTCTCTGTACTCGGATGGAATGATGTTCATTGGTGAGGGGAGCAGTGCAACTAGCAGGGCCCCCCGAAAATAGTGCATGGTGGGTTGAAATTCTATCTCTGTCTCTGCCTATGCACTGACGAGGAATCGAACCCCAGCTCGCGGTTGTAGTTTCTTAGCGACGAACTCAGATTTCACAAATCCCCGCGGATGTACCATACACTATCATTCCTTTTTGTCTTTCGACTGGGTCCACAAGCATCTCCTCTTCTCCATGATCCTGGCTTTGAAAATTTAGAGGCGGTTACATACTGGGATTCTGAGGTGAGGTGGTCACTGGCGATCTTCAATTTGTTGGGTGATATTAGACTCGTTGCCAGCCTGCCTACGCCGTTCTAACAAGGCGAGCCTTGTTGTCTACGCCAACAAGGCTCGCCTTGTCAGTATGGTGTAGGCAGACTGGTTACGAGTCTAGGGTGATATTGAATCACTCCAGCGATGTGGTTCATTGCTTCGGCGTAACCTCCTTTGCTCCACCAAGGAGCCTACAGGCTATTGCGTGAGAGATAAATTCAAAAGCTCGTCCTTACAACGTTCCATCTCAACGCAAATACCTCGCTGCTTTCAACAAATTTCTACCACGTGTCACACAAGACCCAGCCCAAAATGTGCTGCACAAAAGAAAACGGGATGAGAAAAAGTATCGTTTTAGAACCAAGCTAAGCACTGACGAGGAATCGAAACCCAGCTCGCAGTTGTTATTTCTCATTCAACATCTCACTTTACGAATTCTCGCGGGTGTACCATACACCACCAGTGCTTCTTGCGTCTCTAATAATTTGGCCTCAAGCAGTGCTAAGCCTTCTCTCCCTGAAAGCACTTTCAAGTGACGACCCGGTGAGCTGATCTTCAACTTGTCCGGGAATATCAATTCTCACTCCAAAGAGGTGGTTCGTTGCTTCAGCGCAATAGAGGTTATTAGCAGATTTTAGCCGAATTTTTTCTTGGCCTCCCATTGGCTGTTCCACAGCTCTCGACCAATCAGCGGCTGAGCAAAATCTCGGCTAAAAGTTGCTAATAAGCTCTAATATCCATTTGTGCTTGACCAAGGAATTTCCGGGCTGTCGCGCTAGGGAGGAATTCAAAGGCTTGTCGTCCCAACTTTCATCAACCCGAAAATCTCTCAAACTTCTACACCACCTGCGGCAGGAAACCCGCCATCTGACTTACATTGCGCGAAGCAGGAAGGAGAAGATCCGGGGGAAAAAGATTGGACAACTTCGCTACGCACTGGCGGGGAATCGAACTCCACTGTATCTCAGGAACTCGCCTTACAAATTCGGCGGATGTACCACACACCACCGGTGCTTTCTATCTCCGGACTCCGAGTCTGGATTAGATTAATGCTATTACAGGGACCTTCTCCATTTCCCCTTGGATTTTTGTTTCCTTACCCACCCAACCAAGCACGCTTCAAAATATTGGTCTCCGAAAAGACACAACTCACAGCACGCTCCACAACCAATAATTGACCAACTTCACTCGTGGACAGCAATTGGATCAGAGTGATAATGCAACAGTCAAGTATCAACAGTTCCACTCCTCAAGTGCGCAACGCGCAGCAGCCTGCCTACGACCAGGCAGCTCCTCGCCCACAAACACGGGCGGCATCGCGACTGCTTGTGGCAGCGAATCCTCATCGCCCGGTACCTTCGCACTTGTCAACCATGCCCGCGCCAGCCCGACCCACGCAGCGCGATCAAGCCCCTCGGCGGTGGTCAGTATCTCGCTATCGATGTCGATATCTGCAACAGTCTCGACGCTGCCCACTCCATCCGACGGGTCGTCAGTTTGTGTCGCTGGCGGGCAGTCGAGCGCGAGCAGACGCTCGAGGACCGTCCTACATACCAGCGGAATAAGTTTTGGAAACCTCAAGCAAAAAGAAAAGGTACGACGTACACCAAGAAGCCGGATGAAGGCCAGCTACATATGTGACGTCGACGTTAGTACACATCGCAAATTGACCCCTGCGTACCGCGTCTGTTGGGATCGCAGAATATCCAGCGCTACATGGACGTTGGCGAGATCCTGCGCTCGGTCGTTCGCGCGCTGGGAGTGGCCCCAGTGCCATGTGTTCAGGATCAGCACCACGGCAGCTGTGAACAGCGGGGACTGGTGTGCATGAATGATCGTGTTTGAGTGTCCGACTAGTCAGGGGAATGACTCACCTGGCTAAGGAACAGTGGACTATCTGGTCGGCGTTGGTGATGGGCATCTGCGACAACGATGCACGCGCGTGCGGCTTTGGTACATATTTGCAGCGCACGGAGCTCCTAAAAAAAAGGGAAAGCGACGATGAGAGAAAGGAACACAGAACAGGAAGAGCGGTTTCACGGGCTGGGTGGTGGGTTTCCCTGTCGGAATAAAGGGGCGGTGGATGAGTATCCGTGTGTAGTAGTAAAAACAGTGAAGCGCAGCAGATTGCTCGAAGAAGAGAGTGTCTTGCCGCTCGGGCTCCCAGATGACTGAGCGAATCAGAGATTGAGCTTGCGAGAGAGGGGCGACTTACGATGCAAAGGTACAGAGTTGAAGCAATTATCCAGCGCTCTGTCTAGTTCTGCGGCAAGAGCGCGCAGGTCCTCGATCCGGGTCGCCGTGTAAAGTCTGCTCGTCGAGTACTGGAGTAGTAGCCGCCACGTTAAAATAAAAAGGACAATGACAGGGAATAACTCACAAGATTTTTGAACATGAAGTGCAGGATACGGTACAAATCGACGATGCGGTTGAAGAATGTGATCGTACACGGGATGTGCGGCGGCTGACTCTTGGGGCCCGATACTTCCCAGTACCCATCATCGCATTCGGACGGCAGAGCGATGTCGAACCTGGCGTCAGTGAGCGTATAGTCGCAGGCATCTCGAGGGATGTACTCACTGGAATGGGTCGAGACTCATGCTTCTCCCAAGCGCAGCTCCGAGCTGCGCATCCAGCGTTATGAGCGTCCTGGCGCACAGTTATGAGTGCTAGTATCGGACAAAGCACGGGGACATTATCCACTCACCACGTCGCGCGCCTCTCGAGTTCCTCCTCAGCGCTGATCACGGGCGCTCTAAAATTACGCCAATGTGAACCAATATCTTCCGCGAATCGCAGTCCAAAGCCGACGATTTTCCACGCAGCGCGCGGATTGGACGTGCAAATTAAAAATTGCGCGCCGAGCTGCCACAATAGCGGTAAATCATACGGAGCATAGATCGAAGGAAAACGCACGCAATACGCTTGAAGATCGGACGTGGTCGGTCGGCGGCGCAGAGAGTGGCCACAAAACTCCACTTGATCGTAACAAGTCCACGCCAGGTTTAGTCGGTCCGGGTATGATTTGCTGGCCTCCGGAAGGTAAAGCGAACCGAGGGCGCAAACGAGAAAGAGCGTGGAAGCAAAGTGCTCTTGTTGCAGGTGCAAACCCTGGGAGACACCTTGTTCAAATGTTGGGCGATGCAGAACCGGTATAAATGCGTTGACGTTTGCGAAGTAGAGGAGAACGAGGGAACTCATAAGAGTGTCATCCATAAAGGAGAATTGGAGGATAGTGGAATTGTTGTCTGACTGTAGAAGCTACTTGCGACTTAGCCCGAATAGTCTCCAATGAGGAGAGCACATACCGGCTTCACATTCCGAGGGTTGGCGGCAGGGGACTTGAGAGTGGTGGGCTCCCCAGATTTTACGGCAACGGCTACTTTGACCAGCATGGCGTCACTGAAAGAGCCTTGAAAGCCGGGATCTACTAGCGGCTCGTCGAGAGAAAGTGCCTGGAGACTGGCGACAATGCCAAGGGGTTCAGAATCGTCGGGATGGGGGGCAATGGGCTTCGGCAAGGCTTTGAGCAATCCAGAAATTAAATCCGGCGGACGCGGTTTTTGTTGGGCAGCAGTTTCGGCAGTTTTCAACCGCAGCTCCAGATTTTTTATGTAGTCGAGGGTATGGAGACCTCCAGGATCGTGTATATCATGAATAGTCCGATTCTGAAGCCCAAAGTAAGAATTCTGCATCTCCAAACTGATGATAATTACCCACTGTGGCTTGCTCCTGGTACGTACACCCTAGGTTTTGCGCAGAACAATGGTTACATATTTCTCCGCCAACGCCTGGACTATTTCAGTGCCAAATGTGGTGCAACAGAACAAAGCTTACAACGCCCTGAAAATGCGAGGAAATATTCAGATCCGACTCGTCAGGAACCAATTGCACATACGCTTGAGGCGTCTGCACCGGTCGCATGCACGCCCTTTCTCCTTGACCGAATAAACGGAATCCGTCTTGTGTCCGTTTGAGGACATGATGGTTCTGGTCAAGAGCGTCTTGCCGCCATGCCGTTTGCCCGCGGAGTTTCAAAAAACCAACCAAGTACAAACAAACGCTTGTCGTCTTCCCACACACAACGATGACTGGCCCAACTGCCGACGACGAAGGCTACCAGAGCGACACAGGCCCGCAAGAGAACCCAACAGCGCTTCACTTTGAGAACAACCTGCCCGTAACGGCAGCCGTTGTTCGGCCGGAGGGGTAAAAAAACCTACACGCCCAACATGAACCGGCTGACGACTCGTATGGCCTCAGGTATAACCGTCGCGTAATCAATCGCAAGGGCCGGGCTACCGTAGTATTTCGATCAAATCGAACCATAGCGTGACACGTGACATCTTTAACCAATTCGATATTTCGATAGGCGGCTGAAAAGTGCGTGACAGAGACAAAAATTTCGATAATCAGCTGGAACGATGCACTTTCAGTAGTACTTCGTCCCAGCACGGTCACCCAGTGTTCTACGACCTTCAACAATTTTTATTCTCACATTGTTCTTGCCGCGATTTGACCAAGATTTCACGCCAGAAGTCGTGCTGGAACGGTGATTTGGTGGTCCTGGATGAAAAATGTGTGGTTTCTGACTGAACATTGGCTGGTAAAGGCTCGCTAATATATCTACGATTTTAGCTGCATTTCTCGGCCATTTTTCGAACCTCTGGACCAATTCGATACTGGCCCGGGTGACGCGTGACATCGACCAAATTTCGATATCGATACAGGGGTGCGTGACGCGTGACTATCGAATTGAATGAAATACTACGGTATTTGCAGAATCGTCCACGCACACGGATGGAAAATCGCCCATATCAGCAGAATACTTTGGCTTTGAGGGCCATTGCTAGCGCATGGCAGTACTCGTCGGGCCTTCGGCCTTTGGTGAAAACCATAATGTCACATCAACACTACAGAGCCTGCGGCGCGACCTCAACACCTCAGAGCCTGTGGCGCAATTCCTGATGTACTCAAGGTGTTCCTTGACTGTGTCGTTGAGTCGTAACTTCAACACTTTAGAGCCTGCGGCGCAATTATTATCGCATCTGTGGTCTCAAATCCGAAAGTGTGTTCTGGTTTTACAGCGGAACCTGCGATGCTTGCTCTCTCTCCAGACTTTTACAGGTACGATTCTACGACAGTAAACACTAACTCGAAATCTGGATCGTACAGATTCTTATTTGGGCTTTAGGGGCCTTTGTACGCGCATGTCAGATTCAAGTTGCTGCTCTTTTCCTATTGCTGCTTTTTTTTCCCCTGTATTCTCAAATACATGTCAAACTACGGGAGCTAAAAGAACAGATGCAGGCTCTGAAGGTATTGTTTTGCCATCCAGGCTTCTGAATATGCTTGCACGGCTCAACGTTTGCTCGGTCGACGCAGCTCACATTGAGCCCGGGGGCCATTGATGAACTGCAAACAACATCTTTGGTTCAATTTGAACAGTACCAAAGATACAACCGCGAAACACTCACAGTTTGAAGTACGAGTACTCCCAAGCTCTAAGAAACCTCAAGCCAGCTCACTGAACCTTTTCCCGGACATCTCATTTCCTATGCTCAGCTTTCCGACTATGGAACCAATGACAGCGTTACAGTTGCTACCGATATAAGTTTCAATAATAAAGTCCACAAGTTGGACGGCGTGGCCAATGGATCGAGTTCGAAAGCTCGTCACACTTTTGGCTGGATGCAAATACAACTCGGATGGAGCAGTGGGATATGCACCAGGGTTAGTATGCCGGGTGAAACCAGTGTTACGAGCCGACACTGTAACGATCTCGGGCTCGCACCTCACATGTTGTATATCATGGGTGCAACTCACCAATCATGCATACCTATACCTATCTACCTCAGAAGATTAGCTGGTACATAAACGAACATTTTGGAAAGAGAACAGAAGGCAAGAAACACATGGTGACACGGTCTATACAATCTGGTAAATAAATCTTGCATGAAGGACGAAGTAAATGAACTACAATATGGGATAGACAAAATGAAGAAATAAATATGAGGTGTTTACAAGGAGAACAAATAGAATTTGAAGCTGCACTCACGCGTAGAACAAGGGAGACTGATGTAAAGGATGGACCTCGGCATCACGGCATCCGGTGATGTCCGAACGGCGGCTTGACGCGACGTGTTCAACCACGTCTTCAACTACGTGGTTGAACTGCGAGAACTGAGCATTCGGCTGCGCGCCTACGGCGCAGGCTTGTCTTAATAGAATCTCCTCTTTAGTAGTATGTACGCAGTACGGTAGAATCCTATTTAATGTAGCTAGTGAGTAGGTAGTTCTTGAGTTTTCTCGAATCCAATACCTCACCCACTCACTTCTGTGCGAACGTACATGGCTTCTTGACGGCTCTAGCGGGGTTCTTACCCTCAAGGGACTGGAACCTCACATTTCAAATGTAACAGCCAATCAAAATGGAACATGCGGGAATTGCACTCGCACAACCGTTGGACTGTCCGTCCCATCAGAAAGGTGTGTTACATCGGCCTTCATCCTCAACCTCACAGGGGAACCACACCTGATCGTCTTAGGCAATCGTAACGCCGTCACTCTCGTGACCGGACCGTTACAACTGAATATTACGGAGAAGTAAATCCCACCGGCAGGGATGGGCATCTCAAGGCTTAAAGCCATATTGGTTCTGGAGAACGAAAATCAGTTACAGTGGCAGACTGGATCCCAAGAAACCACACCTGCGTAGATCGGCGAGATTGCGATATAGATGATACTTGGGTCGGATTTGTCGGGGAAGTTCGGGGATAGGAAGTTAGGAACTGGTTGATACCGGACAAATTACATAGTAGCGGGGATTAAATTGACGTGACAACTTACCTACCTTAGTGGGTGGCCAGCTGTGTTGTTCCAAACTCAGTGACATCGGACGCCCGAGATGGAGTCAACTCAAAAGACAAATCACATTAGTAAAAGCACAGTGGTCAGACAAAATCAAAGCCGCTGAAAAAGGAAATTAGGTCACGTTAATTTACTTATAAGGAAACGAAACTCCCACATGTAGTGCTACGTCACTTTAAAAAGTTCATCCTGGGTAGTGGCATTCGCCGCGTAAAAACGAGTTAAAAATAATTTTTTAGACTCGTAATTCGATGTGCCGCGGAGACGCATCGACAAGGCAGTCAAAAACACCTATTTCCCGCCGGACGACGAGCTCAAGGATTACGACTGTGTAGGACAGGACTTCAAGGAGAAGTTTCCCCGAATTAAGGTAAGAAGTAGTCGCATTGGCCTCAGCTGCCGACCGCCAAGGACCAGGCCAGCTCGAAGGTAACCAAAATGGGTAATCCGGGGGCAGCTCGTGTCTCGCGATCCGTGCGCATCCATTATATATTCCTTCGTGTCAACTGAACTAAGATTATCAGACTCACAAGAAGCGGAGAGGCCGCATCCCCGGCAGCGCGGACTCCGCAGTCAACGGCGCCTCTTCAACGAGCTCATCGAGCCGTGTCAAAAAGATAGAGTTGAACACAGGAAAGACGAAAGCCACGGTGTGTGCACTTGCTCTCGCAGCTTAATCTGGAAGCTCAAATGGAATGCTACTCAGACAGCCCCTGCCGCAAAATCGGTGCTTGAGCTAGCTCGCCTTCCGGCTCCAACAACAATTGCTGCCTTCCTGGAAGGCGTCGGTCTTTCCAAACATCTCGCTCTATTTGAGGCGCGCGGGTTCAAAGACGTGTCGATACTCGGAATCATTGCGAGGTTTGATGACCACACACTGCGCGATACGCTACGCCGCTTTTTGACGGAAAATATGGAGGAACTCGAAGGGGTGATGAGTCCGACGGAGTCGGAACTTTCGCTTCTGCAAGACAGAATCAGGGAGCTTGTCTAATAACAATGGGCGGCCGGTGCTTGAATCTCTTGAAGTTTTCATTTCTCAGTGTATGTAGGTGTATGTGGGCTAAACAGCCAGATCGTGTTTGTAATGAGGAATCCGTCGCCGTGCCTGCGCTCAAGCACTCAAGCATTTGCCCCAGACTGGAGTATACGTGCAAATTTCTGAGTACATGATCAGAGGGCTGAGTCCTGGAACTTCCCGAACAGCCAAGCCTTGGGTGTTTCACGGGCATCTGTCCCGGCTCTGGAGGCCAAGTCATGGTTCAACGTCGAGATAGCGCATCAGTGGCTGTGCGGACGCATTGATGCGCCCTAGTTTGATCGCATTGGTTGGATGAGGAACATGCTTGTCGCAGAACCACGGAGGAACGCTCCGAGAGTTGACAGCAATGGTTCAACTTTAACTACACAGCCTCTGAGTTACATATGGGGAGGGACAAATGCCATACTGGATCGGATTACAACTTGCAATACTGTAGAGTCGCTGAGGGTATTGGTTGAGACGTGGGTGTGCATATGAATGTGAAGGGAGAAATGAGTGGACGTAAGAAAGTCCAGTGGCCCTATGAGCCGCGCGAGTGGACTGCCTGACGAGTGTCCCACAGAAACGAGGGGGGCGGAGGTAGGTGTAATGCAGGAATGTGCGGCGGATGGAAAGGAGGAACGAGCGGAACGGATCAGGTCGTAGTGCACAGCTCAATCTTCACCGCCGCGCGCCCGCCTCTGCAGCCGGCTGAACGCGTACCCCGGGAAGCGCCGCCGATGCGCCTCGCTAGCCTGCCGTGCCCGTGCGCGCCATACGCGCCGTTCGTCCTCGGGTAAGTCCTGCCATGTGCGGCCGATTGTCTCGGAAAGCGCGTTAGGGCTCGGAGCGACGGCGTCGCTGCGGATGAAAGCCGCGCGGAAGAGGATAAATGCGTTGGGCGGTCGCGGGACGCGCCCTGCCGGCTGCGGCGGTGCGGAGAGGCTGGGGTGCGGAAATGAAGGCGGATTATATGCTGGGTTCTGGCGTTAGGAAGAGGGCTGTTAATGAAGACTGACTACTTACGCGTGTAATTCATCGCCTCAACGAATTCAGGGCCTGCCCACCCTTCAGGCATCGTCAGAAAGGGAAAAGGGAGGAAGAGGGGTCGATGGGCATTTCCAGTTTGCGGTTCCTTTATATTCAACAGATACCGGTGAGCAACCACGCTCCTAAAGGTCGCCGCCACAATCAAATCTCGCGTTTGTGGGGCCAGCAGTATTCGGCAACAAGCTCGGAACGGAAATGAAGGCCCCAGAAGCTGGGTGTTGATGGATTTTGCCGGATCTCGCTGGATGCAGACACTTTTGAGACCGTAGCCGGCGTGAATTGGAGCGGTGCATGTAAACTTTTGCTCGGAGTTCCCTAGTAATCGGACGATCGTTGGCCTGCGTGCAAGTCAAAGTTGTGGATGAGACGACCGGGCCAGACGGGCACGCGTGGCAAATTGCACTAAATCACTTCCATACTACGCTTGCCCAACTGCGGCAAGCGATTGTTGATGGGAACTTTGTATCTTCCTTTCTCTCCATCACCAGCGATTTTCGAGGCGCGTCTAGTCGGACTCCTGCTGGTGGAGGAGAGCAACTGACCAGTTTTTATCCACGCTCTCCACCTCAGTGATGCTTCGCAGACATTTTTGCCCTTCGACAGCAACAACCTGGCAACAGCATCAAGTTCGATAGGAGAATTAAGTCCCATGCTCAGCGACTTCTCACCATGCCCAGAACTCCGACAAGAGCCTGAGCGTTAAGCACATCCCTTCACCCCTTTCGAAGCACAGGAAAGGTGTGCCGTGCCATCTGGTTCCGCGATGCCTTATTCCGAGTCGGGAAGGTCTTGTATTTTCGCGTATCTTATCGCGCAGCGAATGTGCTCCGCAACTTTATTGACTCGTTTCACGTTGTTCTGGCCTGCGCGAATGTCGAGGGGAATCGCCAAATGAACTTCGTCTTTGCAGAAAGGAAAACCTGGAGTGAAACTTACCTGAATTCCCATGGCGTGCCGGTTGATTCTGCCTTGGGGCGAGCTTTCAAAACGGTTTGGAAGTTGGGAGGGGAGCCCTAACATGAACCCTCGCGGTGCATCTCGGGCTCGTGTCGCGTAGTCGAATATGGAGAGGGAGATTCAGATGTGCAGTCTGCTTGTCTTTGACTGAACCAAAACAACCCCTGTTGCGCAGTCGCCAAATGAGTCACCCCGAAATTCGCTTGTCCGTCGCGATAATTCTTGGATAATTCTTGTCCGAGGAAGCTACATAGGGAATAGCACAGCTAACAAAGTGGCGGAACAAAGCAGGGTACTACCGTGACTGGAGAGACAATTCAACCTGAACGCGTAGACCCTGTTCATCGTTTATTGAAGGCGCGAGTGACTGTAAGGATGCCTCGGTGGCGGACGCATTCAGCATACATCTGCAGCCCTCGCGGAGTCGCTTGTTCGAACTAGGCCTGAGAATTGACGGATGATCCTTTTTTCAATCGGTGGAAGTTTGCGCTATGAAGTCCTCGAGCTTATGCTGGGGCGGTATACAGCGCATTGTCATATATGATATAGATTCGATTCGTTATCGCCATCGGAGACCAAATGTCTCGAACTCGGCCACCATGGCTTCTTTTCCACCGGAAACTGGAGTGAGCCGCCTAACCTGCGCCGTGAAGAAATCGACAACGCTCGAGAACCGGCGGTCAAAAATCGAGAGCGAAACTTGTGCGAAGAATGGTGGTATGGATGGGTAGATACATCTCCTTTTTCCTGTCGGCATCGCAAAGCCTGGCGAAGGCGAAGGCGAAGACGTTCGGGACGGCCTGCGGAATGCAGCCGACCGGGATGATGCATCCTGCCAGACCAAAATATACGCAGAATGAGCCTCGCGACCTCGATGTCGCCATCGTCATCGTCGCGCAGGAGCAGGTGTCGTCCATGGAACGAGTAGTTCCAGTGCGTCAGATGTTCGGGGGCGGGCTCGGTGTTCCGTTTTGTAAGATCGATGACGCATTGGTTGTCTATCGGGTGACCATCCATGGGATGCCTGCGACGCGGAATCAATCGAGCCTGCCGGCCTATCGGGAGTCGTCTTAGGAGGACGGTAATAGCGGGGACCACTAGTATCGTATAGAACCCGCTTCAGACATCGCAGCACTCTTAGTACAGCGTTGGATTTGCGTTGGATGGTGTTGGTTGAGAGCAAGATGCGGAGATATCAGTGATAACAGATGACATCAATGATAGGCATTCCAGCCGCCGCGGCAACGTTCAACCTTGACCGCTCACTTACTCACCACCTGTTTCACGCACCTTTAGATCTCACAACACTCCTTGTCCGCAGGGCCGAACTCGCTCTTCACTATTCCGGTCAACATCCTTTTTCTTCCGAGACAGACGATTCAACGCAATTTCCAAGCAACTTCAACGTGGAAAATTCGCTCCTTGTTTGTTGAAGCCACTGTAACGAGTGACTGTGTGTGCCTCGGTAGCAGACGATCCCGCGTTCACAATTCAGGTGCATCCCTGCTCTGATTCCCATCCTTCTGGAAGTCGCCTGTTCAATCCAGGCCCGGGGCGTGGCGAGAAGAGTTTTTTGTTACCTTCTCTTTGTGTTGAAATTCATTTGCTCACGTCGGTTCCGCCTACCTAGGTATAGCTATTCTCCTGTGTAGATCACTCGCAGCTCACTCATCGAGCTTATTTTCGACTCCTCGGTATTAGACGAGCGGAACGACTCGCTGGTGGGCCGCATTCGCCGACCTTGGAGGTCGCCTGTTCGAATCAGGTCCGATTCATACAATTCCCGTTCAGGCCTTTTTGTATCCATTCAATTTCTCGCTTTGACGCCGCTCACAGCATGATATCTATTGCATAGAGGCCCTGCCGGCATTTCCTTCTTGCGTTGCGTTCAACTTGTTCAACTTCAAACTAGACGACTGTGCGTATATGGGATTACAGCAGGGCGGAGAAGCGCCACTGGCATGGGGAAGCAAAGGACAGAAAAGATTTCAGTCGGTTGAATTATCGCATCAAAGCCACAGCAACGCCAACGTGCAGCACCGCATTTCCATCAAAAGAACAACAATGCCAACGTATAGCACCGCCTGTTTCTTTGTTTCCTCCACCGGGATCCTGAAGGACCGAAGCAAGGATCTGGGAGGCTGGCTTGATAACGCTTCTTTTTTGGAGACTTTTCTCGCGACGCCTCCATGAGTCATTGGAGTCCGTTTGGAGCGAAAACGACGACGGTGATGACCATCTCTGCCTGGCTGATCAGTGGCTGATCTCGGTCCGCCACGGACGTCTCCGACCCTCGCACCTCAAAATTCTTCAAGTGTCTTCTTGACCGCTGGAGCCAAGCGCGCAAGCCTTCAAGCGTACCTCTGAATTGCGGGGAAACTGCTGGGATTCGCAGCTGCTCACTTCTCCCTTGACCGTGCTTGCTTGGCCTTGGCTCTCTACACCGACGGGGACTTCTTACGAGTCTCGGGGTACGCCCCTATCTGTGGGGACTGTGAGAATCCCGGCGCCATCATTTATCTCAATGACGTCACCACACTCCCACAGGATAAAGCCCTCCATTTCTGGAGGATCTCCGCACGCCCTAACAGGAAGGTCCCGCCTACCCAACCACTGAAAATGTTCTCGTCCATATCCACCGGTTCTCCTTACGTCACTCAGTATAAAACTGGTACGTATCCTGAAACTTCCTGAAACTTGTGTCGGGAATCAATTATGCGATGGGGCTATTTTGCTTACCTCTCGTTGTCTGGGCGTTCGTTGTCCCTTCTCACTTTTATTCCTCTAGACACTCGCGTCTATGGAACGACTGAGTCTCGACGTGTGCATGCGAACACCGGTTTGTCTTCTGTCAAAACTATGTTTTTATCTCAAGCACGAGAATACTTTCCCAGCAGTACATGCATTTCCACCAACGCCGCACAGTAGCGGCGCGAGTTCAAAAGCGCATTCCCGTGGCGGGAACGTGTACACGTACCCGTCTGGTCATGTCCAAGTGGGGGCTGACCAAACACGTTCTGTCGCACTGCAGCAGCGTCGCCAAATGCCTGGCACGCCGTGCTACCCGTCGCTTGATGCGCCCATCCATTCCCCTCTTTACCCCACTGCCAATGCCCAATATCCGCCGCCGCACGGAGTCTACCCGCAGTACAGCGTGTCTCCGCAGCCCCCGCAAAACACAGCGCCCATGGGCGTCTTCCCCTCCCACTCCCCCTACCCCCAGTGCCCACAGCCAATGTACTCGCACCAAGACCGCCAGGGCTGGACGTGGTGGTACGTCGCCCCGCGTCCCGCGCCGCCCACCCAGGCACCTCTCATCAGCAGCGAGCACCCCACCTGGCTGCCCGCGCCACCCGCGCCGCACCGCGCCGTGATGTGGGTCGGCGACGTTCCCCCCAACGCCTCGCACACCGAGCTCTGGCGCTTCTTCGCGCACCGCTCCGACGCAGGCGTCTGTGCTGTCGCTCTCATCCCGCGCTCGGGCTGCGCGTTCGTCAGCTACGCCTCGGTGCCCCATCTGCACGCCGCGGTCGCCCGCTTCAATGGCAGGCCGCTGCGCGGCGCGGACGCGCCGCTTATGTGTCGCGTGCGTCGGGAGGAGGATGATTTGCGCGCGGGGTTGGGGATGCACGGGAGTTCGGCGTCGGTGTCGTCTTCGAGTGAGGCCGACGTGCCCTTGCGCCCAGGCTCGGCGGCTAGCTCCTGCTCGCAGGTGTCTACTAACTCGAGTCTGTTGCGGCGACACTTTCCGCAGCGGTTTTTCATCCTCAAGTCACTCACACGGGTGCGCCTTCTCGTCTTTCTTTCCCGCTTGACTTAACGTCCTCATTCTTCGTCGTATCATACAGGAGGATCTCGACCGGAGCGTGCAGACGCGGCTGTGGGCACCGCAAGTGCACAACGCGGGGATCCTCGACCGCGCCTTTCGTACCTCCGTGGACGTATTCTTGATGTTTAGCGTCAACAAGAGCGGCGAGTTTTACGGATATGCACGGTACGTCTCCTTCATCCAGATCGTTTCGTTCTGTCTCTGACGCTCTCGTCCAGGATGGCCGGCCGCGACGCGCACCCGACGCACGAGCCCGAGGAAGGCTGGGGCGCGAACATCAAGCTACAGTGGCTCTGCACCGCACGCCTACCCTTCCAGCGTGTGCGGCACATCCGCAACCCGTGGAACCACGACCGCGAGATCAAAGTGTCGCGCGACGGGACGGAGCTTGAGCCGGACGTAGGGAAAGCACTGCTCGCGGCGTGGCGGCCAGACCGGGGGGCACAGAAGAACGCTGGGCGGGGTGGGGCAGGGTTTCGCTTGTGATGTATGTATATGATGTACTAGTATATGGGTATCAAGGACTGGGAGTATTTATTTTGAATTTATCTGGGTCTAGATTAATTCTGGAGGCACGACAACTTGCGGTTTTCTCTCACAGGCACTTGCAACGCTTCGACCTCTTACTGAGACTCCAGTGCTCATCCAATAAATCACTCATTTCTCCGTGGTTCACCTTCCGCCTGCATTTCCGGTCGACGCTTGTCATCTCAGATTCAACTTGAAGTTGTGGTAGATATACATATGCCTCGGCGGATGTTTCGCATCCACCATCGATAGTCCATGCGACGGGAATTACTTATTACATTATGTGGAAGACGCCTGTGATCAGATCTAGGGTACTACCGTGAGGACATTGAGAGTTTTTTTGGATTACCCTCAGCCAAATTTAAAGCAGAGCCTTTCTTTGGATCAAAAAATTGAGACGATAGAGCTTATTAGGGGCCCTCACGAAATTCACTTTTAAGTCGAAGAAAATAATTCCTTGGGTCGAAGATCTCTTTGATCAATCGAAGTAGCCGAGCTTGCCGAGCGGATTAGGTGACCCTTGGAGTGCTGAATCCGAGCGCCGTGAGGTACGGAAGGTGGTGGTCAAGTTCGTCGCAAGCTGGCCGCACGTCGTGTTGAAGTATTGCCTAGTATTGTGTTAGTACGAGTCAGGCACAAGCTGTAGCCGGGACACGCCAAACAATAAGTCTGCGCAGGAGCTCCACAAAAAACCGGAATTTTCAGTCCGAAATCGAACTACGGCTCCACGAAATCGATTTGGAGGGTGCACCTAATAAGCTCTGATGTGAAGTTTTTTTTTGCGTTCCCGTTTTCTGCCTCAATATCGTTACGACAGAGATTGGTTGATTGGAGTCTAAGGCTACCCGAAGAAAACACAGGCGGAGTTTATCTTGTGGTGTGTATGTAGGTCCAGCTTGACCGTGTAGTTATCCAAGAATACAATCTCTGCGAGGGGAAAAATGAAGATTCCAGACCTTTGTTACGACTGGAATGTGCGGCCAGGGAGATGCTGCAGCTCGGCACCCCTCCCTCCCTTCTGGATCAGGATGTCTAGAATTAAATTAATACGCTGGGTACGTCTCTACGTCCGGGTATCCTCGTTCCTCCAACCAAGGAATCTTAGTCTAAATCTAAATCTAAATTCTTCGTTTTTGCCCCCGCCCCACACTCCGCCCCAGATCCAGATCCAACTCCACAGTCGGATCCGGGTTCCGCTGCAGCCACTCGAGGAGAAACGACGGGAGCCCCAGCTCCTCGGTGTTGGAATCAACCAGCGCTAGCTGCTCCCTCTTCACATCAGCGTACCCTTCCCAATCAATCTCAAAATAATCACGCAGGCGGGTGCGCAGCGCCTCGAGCGTCATTTCCGGGGGTTCGCTATTGTCGGGGTCAGATACTGAGATACAGAGGAAAGGAGTATAAAGACGAAACGACTCACAAGGGTTCAATCTCCGTCCGCACCGCCCTCTGAATCGTCCTGATCACCTCCTCCTCTTGCTCCTCCGTCGACCCCACTCCCGCGACGTCGTACGTGTAGATCCATGGCTCGCCAAGCGCCGCGGCGGGCCCGTGCTGGTGCGTGTCATCGTAGAAGCCGCAGTACTCCTCCGGCCCAGGGCACGCAGGGCATGTAGAGGGAGGAGGAGGAGAGTCGGAGGAGGAGCGGTAGGGCAGGACGACGGGGACGCCGCGGCAGAGCGATGCATAGGGTGTCGGCGAGATCTGCGGTTTGCCTATGCCAAGGAGGGCTTTCGTGTTCGCCTGCGAAGCGTTGGGATCATTACAGGGTCGTGAAAGCCGGTTATGGGAGGGAGATACGCACGAGCTGCCAGTCATACTCCGCCGAGGGCAATAAGCCGACGTTCGTGAGGCCCTCGGGGATAGGGTACCCGTCCTCCACAGCAGCGTTCGCGATGAGCTCGTATCCCGTTGCATTTTTTAAACGCGTGTAGAAGGTGGAGGGGTTGAGGGAAAGGAGGCGATTGTAGAAGTATTCGGACTCTGGGTTCAATATGTTAGCTGAATGTATTGCGGGAGGGAAGAGTATGGAAGAGAAAGCGACGCACTCTTGGCGAGGATGACGATTTGATTCGGACGGTTGGCGAACGGGACGTAGTCCATGGATTGGCAGCCTTGGTAGTGGTAGCCTCTGCAGAACATCGTAAGCATCTCAGAAACATCGGTGATAGCCAGCACACATGAAGAAATGGCCCTCGGGCATCTATTCTTATCAGCGTATAGTAGGATATGCGAATAAAAAGCGCGCACCCGGTACGGAACGAGATTCCACTCCCGACCCAGCGGATTGAACGACCACGACGTCTCGGGTATGGGTGGGAGCCACTTGCCCGATCTTCGCAAGCTGCCCCAGAACGTGAATGCGAAGAGCTTCCACAGGGGGCTAACGCAGAGAGAAATCAGCAATGATAACATGAAGAGAATGGTGACGCACACGCCGTCCGGATTCTGCGGACTCTGTATGCAGTGCTCGCGGTCCTGCAAACACCAAAGTACATGCTCGTCGTCCACCCAGGCGTGAGTGATGAGGTCGTTCCCCAGTCGCTTGAAGTCCTTGTGGAACGTCCCGTCCTGGAACGTAGCGTAGATGATGAATATATCCTCATCTTGCATGAGCCCCAGCTGTATAAACCAATTTGAGCGGATGTATGAGAAGAGTAGCGGCAGGGACGTACGATGGGCCGCATCCACTGGACCTCCCCGTTCGAGCTCTTCTCGTCGAAACACGTCGGGTGAAAGTGCCACGAGGACATTACAACCCGTGGGGGAGGTAGCGCCTCCCCAGACTCGGCCCGTGCAAGGTACTGCACCAAACGATCCACGTTTTCCAGATTATGCTTCTGCATAAATGGATAATGCGGCGAGAACGCGATATTCCGCAGTCCTTGCAGTCGGTCGATGTATTCTCGAGCCTTTAAGGGTGAAAGGACGGTGGGTGGCCGCCGGGGATACGATATATCGTTGTTCAATAGCGGACTCGGAGGAAGGAGCGTTGCCACTGTCGAAGGCGACTGCGAGGCGCCAAAGTGGGTAGGGATTGTGAGGTGGAGGGACTGGAGGCTTTCCCAAGCTAAAGGGACGGAGAGGACAACGGCGAGAGCGAGTAAAGATAGGAGGGCCCGTGTGCGCTTGCTGCGCGGGAGGAGCCCTGCCAGTGTGCCCATGGTGGGAGCAGTTGGCGGTGATTTGGCGGTGATGCAAATTGAGTATTGATCCCAAAGAGTCTCCGGAAAAAACATGAACATCGGGAGTTGCCGAGTTATCGGAATCAGGCGTTTTGTCAACTTTTCGTTCCTGGTCCGCCCTCATGCTCTTTTTTTTCATGAATAGTGGAACGTGGAATGATTGTTCAATTGCGGCCTGAGCCATGGATTGAATTCGAACAACTTGTAAGGAGTCGCCGGGAAGCTCCGGTCCCCGGGGCCCGGAAGCATGCGAGCCTAGAGCAGACCATAGCTCTCGTGGGTGGACGGAGGTTCAAAGTATATTCGTCGCAGCATCGAGGCACCCAGGCGCCAGTAAGATGAGTGTAACCGTCCACATAGAATCAAGCCGCCGCTCTGGAAAAGGATGTTCATTCAACCACGACCACTACCTGCTTGAGCTACCCATGTAAAGAAAAATGGCATCGCACTGAGTGCGATTTAGATAACGTACTGCAAAGATGGCATGCACACACACCTTTCGCTGTTCAGTCCTCGAATTCGGATACGAAGGAGAATAAAATTTCTTTGTTGGCCCTTAGTTCATTAAGTCGTGCAGAAACCATGGGCTCCAGTTCCCGCTTGTAGCCGAGCCGCCACCACAACTCGCACCCGAATGGCCCGGACGGGAGTTGCAATCGGGACAGCAGACAAGTCAAGAACACTTCGTCGTCGAACTGCAACATAGAGCGGCAAGTAAGGAAGTCCAAGCCGGGGACGAGACAAGGCGAATCTGCTGTGCGTGTGAGGGCCGCCAAAAGTGTGTTGGTGACCAGCACTGTTTCAACTCTGTCATCTAACTCCGGATAATCTGAGAAGGACAGTCGCTGTAATGCAGGCAAGGCAGTCAAGCACTGTAGCAGTTCCGCCTCCGCAATGACGACATTGTTCAGATAAAGGCGCAGGAGATGTGTCGAAAAGGAGGAACGTTCGGCGAGGGAAAGGAACGCGGGGTTTGGCCAGGGAATAGACGCGGGGTCGCCTTCTTCCACATTGAATTGTAGAACCGTGAGAAAGGGTAATGTGAGGTGTGTAAAGAGCAAGTCCAGCACTTGTCGTCCAGGCTCGAGGGAAAAATCGGACAATTCAATGGCGAAAGCCGACATATTCGATGCGACGAAGGAAAAAGCCGCCGGAACTACTTGAAGTTCCAGTGACAAACGCAGGCAGAAGCTGGCATCTTTCGACAAGCGAGGAATGAGCGCCATGAACGCGGGCTGCTCCTCGTCCAAATCTTCGTCGTACTGAATCTCGGTAAGCTGTTCCCATGGCAGAAACGACAGGGGAGTCGGGGTAAAACCCTCCATTCTTCCACAGGTCACGAGGGACTGGAGTCGCGGTAGCTCCCCGAAAATGTCCAACTCGGGGGTCAGATCGCTGTCCCAGCACTGTAGATCAAGAAACTCCAAACGCGGGAGACGGCTCTTCGCCGCAGAGAAGTATTGAAGATCAGAATATGGGCAAAGAAATGCGGCCATCCGCCATCGCAATGATTGCTGAGTTAAGAGGTTGAAGGCTGGACGGTGAGGGGGAACGTATCCTTCGTTTGTCACTCTAATGACAAGGGGATGATTGGAGCTGCGTTCCAAAGCGCATCGAAGGAGGTCCATGATGATGTCGACGCGGGCTAGACGAATCCAAAACACACCAGCGAGGCTAATGTGACTCCACAGTGCGGGAGTGCCCAGGGCGATACTGTGCCACCGGAAGCACACCTGCGACAGAGTCAAAAGTGGCGCGTGGGCAAGGCGGGCCATCTCTATCTGCAATGACTCAGCTTCGTCGGCATGCTCACTGGTGAATGAATCCCAGCATATTCCAAAGATTTCGGTCAAGAGTTCGGAGGGAAGTCGGCGGATGGGGGCGAAAAGTCCTTTGCAATCCTGATAGTGTGCCTCAACGGTTGCACGTTCCACGCGTAAATGGTCGGTTTTCTCCCCAACAGCCTTGACCTTGGTTATCTCGAGGTCGTATCGCGCGAGCTCTTCTGCTAGGGCGGATAGCGTAGGGAAAAGGTGCGAGGGCGGAGGTGCATGGCAGCGCAATAGCTCGCGAATCTCGGTCATCTGTGCTGGAAGGACGGGAGCCCCAGTTCTGGACATGGCGGTTCGGAACAGAAGTGTCACAAGTGTCACTCGCTGTGACACGCACGCTGGCTAAAAACACGCTCACGTGCCTTGACTCCCTCGCGTGATTTCGGGCTTGAGCACACATTTTGCAATGCTGTCAAATTATTGTCAGTAGTACATCTGAGTACTATGAGGCTCGGCAAAGTCAGGAAGCGAAATGAAATGAGCGAGGGAGAAATTTAAAATTGGGAGAAAATTGGTGTTGAAATCTCTCAGTCAACTCTCAGTGTTTGATCTTTCCTCTCGCTGAACTCCTGTACATCTCACCATATGCTGGTGAGTCATTCCGGCTTAAATACCAGTTCTCGAATCATTTCCCAAGGGTCGAATCTCAACCGCTTCCCCTGGGGCAAGATAAAAACGTGTTCGGCTTGTAACTGGGTTCTGTGCATTCACCTGCATTATCCGCCCAACGTTTATTTTGCCACGGACTTTCCAGACCACACCCAACTCATTATCATGAGATCCGCGCGCACGCTAGTCGGTCGCGTGCGGCGGATCCATCTCTTCCATTGACCCACATACTTGTCGTCCCGCGATGAGCACCGCTCCGTAACGCCAACTTGGCACCCCAGCAGACTGGTACGAGGTCTCGCTCATCTTTGAGTCGCTGGCAGTCCGACTCCGACTCTGATTTAATTTTGGACTGTGAGGAAACGTCATCGAAGCCTCGCAAAATGCGCTTCTGCGTGCCCGGTGCGCCGGAGCCCGACTATGAGGAACCCGCGTGGTGTGATTCCATGATGCATTCTTCCCTTCTCTAACTTCCAACCGCGTGAAGCCTAGTAAATTACTTTGCAACTCGCGTTTCTCCTTGCCTGCCTTGTTAATTGCTTTGGATCAAAATGTGTGACTTGCCTGTACAGGTATGAGTGACATCAATGTACAGTATGTACGATATCCATACCAACTTTTCTGGTTCTCCAAAATCATGTGAAGGTTTCGCCTCGGAGTTCGTTTTGGGACATGCGTCGAGGGGAGAGTCCAACATGCTCGTGAATATCAGAGACCGATCGATACATGTATGAGGCCCTGCTGAAGAATCACAGGGAATATACGGGCTGAAGAAGAACATGCAAAAGCCCGGGTGTCAACATTATACAGTCGTAGCTTCCTCTGTATGTTTCCACAACCGCGTCAGCCCCTCTGGCGAGCCGAAGTACCCTGTGTTAGACCGATACCATCGCCGTTCGGACCCGTGCGCGCGGCGCCAGGCCCGGTCTTGAGGAGCGCGAACAGCTGATGCTCTCCCGATGCCTCCACAGAGTATGCGAACGGCGAGAACAAGGGCATTAGCACATTTATTGCGTTCAGCAAGTTAGAGTTGGACGACTTGTACAGACTCGAGGCGACGAAGCCCGGGTACGAGCCCTGGATGGCGCGCTGCGAAGTCCTGCCCGATTACGAATGAACTTCTTTTAGCGGGTGATTGAGAAATAGAAGACATACATTTACCATGATGTCGTTGTAGGTGGTCGCTGTGGTGGCCGCAGTCTTCCAAGTGAATGAATTTTTGAGCCCCAGGTCTTCCAAGTTGATCTCGCCGCCCCGTCCCGCCGCAAGGACGCTCATTACCTTCGCGTCCTCGCCCGCTCCGTGTGCATTCTCTAGGGCAGGCAGCAGGTCCTTTATGAACTTCCACCGGCCGTAATAATGCACAGCGAGCCGGCGGTCAATGCCTTCTTCGGTCTCGTTTCGCCCATCGGTGGTCTGAACCCTGGCGTTAGCACGAGGAAGTTGACCTTGGGCATGCACGCCAGGAAGTCGTCAGCGACGCGGTGCACATTCCTCATGAGCGTCACGTCATTCGACAAACTCGTGCTTTGCTCCGGGGATCGTGGGTTTGGGGAACGTGGAGATGGTCGCCTCCGATCGCCAGCAGCGCGGTTCCGCCCGACGATGACAATGTGCGCGTTACCCTTGGTGTGTCGCGCAAACGCCTCAGCCATGCCATGCCCAATGCCGTACGTCCCACCCACGAAGATTGCCACAGGGGTGTAAAAGGGGCGAATGAGGCGTTGAAGGTGCGGACAGCGGAGAGGGAGGGCATCTTGGCAAGGAAGAAAATGAATGGGATGGAGATGGATGTGGGATGAAAGCAAGATGAAAGAGGACTGCGTGCCGTGGCTACCGTCACGGCAGGAGGAGGAGGAGGTATATTATACTGACGTGGTCCCACAACTGGAACTGTCAGTCTACTATGTACGACATCGTAACCTATGCAGGCTAAAAGTTACGCATCATACACAGAACACACGCACTACCAGAGGGGGGCGGAAAGTCTAGGTACCCGAATGATATTCCCGGCCTGGCTCGGACCAGAGCAGGCAGGTTTACCGGTTATAACCTCGTGGGTGACTCAATTCAATGTCCTCGAATTGAGCCATAACTCCCCGGCAACCAGAATCCATCCAGTGTTGCAAAGTAAGGGGTTAATTCCTGGTACCTGACTAAGGTTCCAGGTCTCCAAACCGAATAGTGCTGTCGTCTCGATCATAGCGGTCCCGGTCTGCCCGGCCACGTAAAATGACCCTACGGAGTCGTGAAATGCGTAAAATAATTAATTAAGTAACACCACATCAAACTGTTCTCCTGATTGCCCATCAAGCCTTGACCTCGTTGCCCCCATGTTTTCTTTCATTGACGTAGAACAGGTTCATCGAGACTCGTCAGCAATTGAAGGCGGGCCTTGACGGATCCGGACCACCTCTTCGCTCTTTCATTTTGATCGATCCTGGTTTAATTCCTTCTATCCTCGCTTGTATCGTGTTTTGGGTCGACTTACCTTCAACCATATCTACGCCCAAAGTCTTGGCATCTGTGGGCGGTGATAACCAGGATCTGCTGGACAGTATCACAAACTCTCAGATCCGCGCTGAATGCAAGGCTTACGCGTCGTTGAAAGTACTTCTCCCTCCGTACGCTGACTGGGAAGGCCCGGGCCCCTTGGAGGCGGCGTACGACCAAGTCGAGTTTGGGACCAGCAAGCCACTCAACGGCGTTCGACGGTATATCGAGAAGAATTGGAAGCCTAACCCTACCCTTTTCGTTAGTCTCTGTCAACTTACACGTCGCGCATCGTCATGACCTTTACAGGACGAACCGAATTATATTCTGCATCGAGACGGTCATTATCCTGGGTACTTCGGCATGCTCTCAAGTCCCAACCGCTTCGTCACACGCGCATTGGCTACACTGTTCACCAGGTTAAATGCCCAGGGTAGGATGCCCTCCCAAGGTACCGATCCGCGATGGCCGTCTTATACCGTGTTTCGCGACACTCTTTTTCTACCCGTGACCCGGGCGTTGAGGTCCTCACATTCAAAGGTCAAGTTCGAATTCATCAATAGCGACGTCTTCCAATTTTTAGCACTCCTGAAAGCTAGCTCTTCGTTCCTCGATTGGCGGGGAGAGTCCCCTACATCGTTTACTCGGGCCTACATGAGCAACGTGCCGTGAGTAATCCGACTTCTTGATGCTTAATTGAACTAATCGCACGGTTGCTCTCATCAAGTGATTACGCCGGCGGTATCCTCGAGATGACATTATATGCGGTCCCTTGTCTGCAGCCAATCGATATATCGTCCGTCGGAATGAACTGCATTTTCAACGGACCGGCATGGGGAAATAACTTCGAGGATTTTGTGTACACGTACGATCATCCGCTCGTCTCTCAGCCGTTCGTGTTTTATGAGTTATTTAGATACACACTTCTCCAGCCGGACCAGCTACCACAATATCTGGGATGTAAAATTCGTTGGTATCGTAACGTCGAGTCTGTTCTTCAGCCGCCGTTTTGCCTCTTACCGTGCACGTTGCCTTTGAAACCGTCCCAACTGGCCTCCCGGGAGAACTTCGAAGGCTGGCTTCAGCGCGTTTTCATGCGTATTCTCGCACCACCGGATACCAGCATGATGATGGACTACATAATCCTCATGCCCACCACATTCCGCACCTTTCTGCAACTGCTCGTCCGTGCCATGGAAATCGGATACCCATCAGTCTGGATATCCGATTTTCTCGGTCGTATCTTGTCCGATACCTTGCACTCTTCGTGGCGCCCGTATCGGACGACGCCAATTCCAGCCCACACAATCAATACACAGTACCCATCGACGAAATTGCAGCTCTCGCCGTGGATGGTAGACATCGAAATAGTCGTCGCAAGTGGCCTTCCAATACTCCCACAGGACATGGCTTCGTCGTTGACATGCCTGAACATGACTGAGACCGCAGTCTTCCAGACCACCCTCAGCAACGTCTCCTCAAAAATGTCCTACGATCGCTGCCCGGACCTCGCCCTGGTGTTTTGCGCTCCTGGGTTCCGCCTCGATCAAAAGCCACTCAACACATACGATCTGCTGATCTCGGAAACCGCGGCTGGGAACAAGGTACAAATCATATATTCCATCCTTACCTGGGATTTGAATGTGGACACGAAATTGGGCAACGTCTCTTGGAGGATGTCGATGGCCCGCTCCGAAAGGATGAAGGAGGAGGGATGGGTTTTGTATCTGTGGCAAACAAACGCGCCAGACGTTGGTGAGTTTTTCTCTTTACTTGATTCGCGATCCGTGGATATTCATCGCTCCCAGCCAGCAAAAGCTCGAAAGCTTCGGAATGGAAGCGTCTGTAAGACTCGTAAATGTTGCCGAACTGCTGGTTCGTCACATGAGCCGAGAGATTTTAACTCTTATCTATGTGAGATCGCAGCAACCTTCAGCTTGCCATGGATAAAATTCATATTCATGTATGCATGTATACATGGCGTACGTTATCTGAAGGTGAAAGGAGTGGATACGGCAAAACCCACGTCCACTTTTGGATGAACAGGGATGCGAAACAAGAAATCCGCAGCTCCCTTTCGCTTCAAACGACACGCGTAGCCCTCCGGTATACTATAACGCTCCTCCCCTGGTTTAATGTCCTCTCTCCGTATACCAGCATACTCCTCCATCGAATGCAGGGCTTTGTCCGACCTCGGCCAGATCATCCAAAATGTGTATGCGGCAGGGGTGTTGACGGGCCGGCGTTTATCCATATCGTACAGGTCGAAGAAAAACATGCCATTTCGCGGATGCATGTCCCCAGGAAAGACGCGCACGCCGACGGTGGTGTCGGGGATATGAAAGATGACGACCCCTTCGTCGTTCTGAAGCATTTCGGGCTTCGCCTGCGACATAATTCAGCCCCCTGAGATACCGTTCCGAGAATGACGCACCCCGACCCAGGCCAATCGACCCCCACCGTGTTGGATGATCAAATCATCCAGTTGTTGCTCCAGCAATGCCCTAGTGCCCAGTGGAAATTTCGCTGCAGTCATCAATGCTTCTGTGGCCGCGCTGGTTTCGGGTACTCCGCCAGCTTGGATAAAGAGGCGATTGAAGAGCGTGTCGGCCACACCGTCCTATACAGTACTGAATAAAGGTGAATGTTGCAGTTTGGGGCTTTTCGTACGGGGAGAACGTCAGGGAAACGCTGCGGGTGAGGGATTGGCGTGTAGTTAGGAAAACGAGGCTAACAGGAACATTAGCGACGCCAAGTTCATCGTCCAGAGGCACATACATCCATTGTGGGAGAGAGAGGAGTTTAGGGGTTACCGGTTATCCCCGCCAATCTGACTCCCCGCTTCCGATCGATATCCCGAAATATGCCGAAATGACTCACGAGGAAGTTGAAACTTTGTTGAAACTTGAATGTGCCGGGAGGAGTCTTGGCTTTGCGTCAACGACGTCGTTCCGTTCCGTATAGTTGAGGCACGATTTTCTCCTCCCTCGTTTTCTGGACAGCTTCTACATGTTCTTGTTCCACGCCTGACCTCAGGCTATAGATGTACATACCTTAGCACTGCCAGTGCGAGATATAGATTGCGAAGGTAGTTCATGATGTTGAAGTTGCTTTTCTCTGACGACATGTCTCCAGGCGAGTAGCTCGTAATACAGCAATATAACGACGTAGACCTAGAGGCAGGGTAGCACGCGACGAGGTGTCATTAGATGAGACAACAAAGGGACATTAACCTCGAGGTGCCTGTTCGACTCGGGCCCCCGCCTTTCCGTAGCTGAAGCTCGCTTTTTTCTCTCTTGGATGCCCGTTTCTTCGGGGGACTCGCCAATAGATTTTCCGATCCTCGAGTTTATGGAACCTGATTCAGGGAGGTTCGGATAAATAAGCCGCCGGGTTGAGTTTATAGATGACAAGCAGGCGCGCAACCTAAACGACATCTCGGACGTAGTGTATGTGCACACCTGCTGCGCTTTCATTATCATGAGCGATTTTCTACATAGCAGGAAGACCAGGTTCGATTCCTGGCATCGGAATTTCCGGTCGCTGACAAGTTTTTTAGCTCTAATCTTAACGACGGGAGATGAGGAAACACGAGGCAAGCCTGTACCTCCATAGACTGAAAGGCGGGGGGGCACGATGTTTCATTGAGTGAACGAAATAAAAGGGTATTGCCCTCGAGGTGCCTTCGACTCGGGCCCCGCCGTTCCGAAGTTGAAGCTCGACTTTTTTTCTTGGATATCCGCTTCCGTGAGGAGTTGATTTGAGCTTTTAATCGTCTAGCTGCCAGACGATAAACAAACCGCCAAGTTGAAAATTGATCTCATGTAGATGTTCGCTACCGAGTGGCTCTACAATCAGGCGCGCAAGATAAATTACAATACGGGTAAGGTTCCCCAGGGGTAGAGGTAACCTCCGGAGGTACCATCAAAGGTACACGGAGGTAGAGGTAGAGGTCGGGTGATTGTGAAACCTCCCAAACCTTTGACCTTACCTGGGAGGTCGAGAGGTCCAGAGAGGTCCAGCATATACTCACCTGGATATCGGTTTTCACCATGCCTGTGTGGTGCAGTTGGTCAAGTCCACTCATCTCCTTGCCCTTCTGAGGCCTCAGGTTCAATTCCGCTCCTTGCAGATATTTTCTTGCCACTATCCGTAAGCATGTTGCTATTTATACATTTGATGGCACTTCTCGGCACCTCATCCTGTCCAGAATAATACAAGAAAGGTTAACTAAGAGTAAATTCCTGGTACCGATAGTTTCCAGGTCTCAAACGCGAATTAGTGATGGGGCACGATCGCCCCATCAAACTCTCCATTTAAATAAATAACTAAATCAATTAATGTTATCGGCGCTGAGGGACGTGCACTTAATTAATCTTCCGACATTTCTGCCCTCTTGACATCTGCTAACACTTATCTGAATGGTCAAAATCTGTGCATCGGCGGCCAATCATTTTGACCGGTGTCCCTTACTTAAGTACTCCCCTTCGCACTCTGCCGTTCAACTTATGAGGGGACAAGTTACTGTCACAAGTAGCAGCTAAGGGCTTTGTCGAGGGTTCAATATTGGTGCGAGGGCAATACAAATACTATTTGAGCCCGCAAAACCAAAAATGAAACAGCATGCCATTGCTTCAAGTTACAACGCATGGAATGAGGAAGGCCCACAAATTGTCGACTCCGAACGAATTGGACGTGGCCAGAGGCCCTTAATGAAGGCTGAAGAACCATCTTTGCAGGCGGTCAAGACATGTTCATGGCCACAACTGAGTGATGCCCGGAGGGCCTTGACAGCAGATAACGGTGGTGTTGTGTGTATGGGACACCGCTTCCAGTTCATACCGAGGTACCAGGGGTGCCCGGAGGGCCTTGATAATATATTGTTCTAGCTGTTAAGTATACACTATAGATACTATACATACTTGTTCCAGTGATCTCTGATGTCCAAATAATGCAAACCTATGAGCAAAACCTCCGGGTCAGACCTCTGGGGGTCCAAAAAGAGGTAGCGGAGGTATACCTCCGAGGTACGGGAGGTAAGTAGGGGTATACCTCCGGGAGGTCGGAGGTTTTGGAGGTAGAGGTAGAGGTCGGGCCCTTCGTACCTCTACCTTTACCCCTGGGGAACCCTAGCGACAATACAATCAGCGAGGAGAAAAGAAACTGCGTATGACCACAGAACGACGGGGGCCCGAATCGAACAGGCGCCTCGAGGGTGAAGCTGAGGATCTCTGTCTCTCTTTCTCAACGGCACCTCGCGCACACCGTGTGCTACCCCGCCTTGGCATATGGAAGTACTTTGTTTGTGTGACCTCATCTGTCGTTGAGATTACTGTACTATTTCGACCGTTTGTTCAGTGACGGGTGACAACCGATTTTTTTTGATGTGCTCAAAAATCGCCTTGGAATTGAACCTAAATCACAACCACCGGCAGGACCCGTGATTGGATCATTCTGACGGTATTTGGCTGGACTGTGTGTTAACGGTACCGGTAAACAGCTGACCGCTTCCATCGATTCTTTCGTGGATTCTTCCTGCTCGTCTTCTGCTTGCCTGGGCCTTCTCTGCGTCACTTACCAAGGTCGCTGTGCTCTATCTGACCAAGTGCAAGCTCTGTATCCCGAAGAACCTGGCTCCGACGCGTTTCTCCGGCTCCGACGCTCGGTAAGCCGTGGTGGAATCGTGGAGAGAATATCTTATGGACGGGGACTCGGAAACAGACAGAAATATCACTTGATTTTGGGGTGTAACTGACCGGTAAGTCTTGTGGAATGATCGGTGCAGAAAAAACATCTCATGGGACGCGCAATAGACTCGTCGCTCTAACGCCTTGTGAGTCGCGGAATAACGGGTGGATCAAGTATCGTATTGACGCGGGGGTAGACCTAACCTCTACCCCTCGACTCCGGGGCATCACGGTGTAACCGACCGGTAAGTCGAGAAACCATTCCTGAAATTTCTGCTTCACGAAAAATCGAAAAGTACAGACTTGCGATGGCATACCAGGCCCACGCGGGGCCCGGTCCCTCGAACTACTACATGCAGCAGCAGCAGCAGCCCCCACCCCCACAATTCTACGGCAACCCCGGCCCCTCCGCGAACCCGAACACGAACCCAAATCCAAACGGCTATGCACAACAGCCATACCAGTACCCGATGCCGGGCCAGATGGGCTCTCACCACCCGGGGTCGCCGCGGTTGAACGGGCACGGGCGTGGCGGAGGCGGCGCGGGGTACAGCAACAACAACATCAATCCGCAAGCGCAATCAGCTCGTGGCCACGGGCACGGGCACGCACCGTACCCCCACGCCCACGCCCACGCTCAGGCAAACTACCGTCCGCCACCACTCCCGTACGCAGCACCACCGTACGCGCACCAGCATCCCCACGCGCAACCGCACCCGCACCAGATGGCGCAGAAGTACGCTCCGCCGCAGGGGCAAGGCCAGCCGTACCCGTACGTCTATGCGCAGCCGCCGCCTGTTTCTGCGTGGGGGCAGCCACCACCGCCACCACCACAACACCAGCAGCAACACCAGCAGCAGCAACACCAGCAGCAGCAAACACACCAGCAGCAACAACAGCCGCAGCTGCTTTCCCCGCTCTCGCCGCTACCGAAGGACGTGGGACTGGGATTGTCGTCCCCGTTAGAGGTGGTGACGCCGACAGCGAATTACTATAACGCCCCACCGCCACCTCCGGCTGCGTCTGTGCCTGAGCAGCAGCAACAACAACAAAATGAAAGCCAGGACCAAAACGCGCCCCCGCCACCCGACGTCGCCGAATCGCCGTCCTCACCTGACGCCCCGCTCGAGTCTGAGCCCGAACCGGAGCCCGAGTCCGCACACGAACCCACCTACGCCCCCTCGCACTCACACTCCTACGGCTCCATCCCCGCCTCCCTTACCTCTTCTTCCTCCCCCCTCGCCTCCCCCACCCTCGCCCACTCCTCCTCTTCCTCCTCCCCAAACGCCTCCTCGCTAGGTGGCCGAGGGAGCGGTACCGGTACCGGTGTAGGCGAAGTAGCGAAAGGAAGCGGAGGTTGGGCCCTCTGGTCGCGCCGCCCGCACAACCCCTCGCACGCGCCGGGCGTGATTATCTCGCCCGCTGCGCGCCCGCC
The DNA here is from genome assembly GCA_029449255.1 of Mycena polygramma. Taxonomy (NCBI): domain Eukaryota; kingdom Fungi; phylum Basidiomycota; class Agaricomycetes; order Agaricales; family Mycenaceae; genus Mycena; species Mycena polygramma. The sequence goes on from JARKID010000049.1 coordinate 272,158, forward strand.
GGCGGAGGTGGTGGCGGGGGCGATGGAGGGGGGGACGCCGCCTGCGTCGCCGCGGGTGCGTGCGGCTAAGCTGCCGAGCGGTGTCGTCGCGTTTGGGGAGCAGAAGACGGAGGAAGTGAAGGAGGTGAAGGAGGCGAAGGAGGCAAAGGAGAAGGAGAAGGAGAAGGAGAGCGCGAAGGACGTAGGTGTGGATGTAGACGAAGGCCTTGGGGAAGAGCCCATGGTGATCTCCCCCGACGAAGAGATGGAGATGGAGATGGAGATCGGGGAGGCGCCGTCGTCGGGCACGAGCACGGCGGATACGACGGATGCGGAAACGCGCACGCCGACGACGGCGGTGACGACTGTGCCGGGGTCGCCTGCGTCTGTGTCTGCTACCGCACCGAAAGCGGCTGACGGCGCTGCCCCTCCCTCCTCTTCCTCCACCGCTTCCCCTTCCTCTTTGCCGACGGAGACCAATACGACTCCGGCATCCGCCCCCGCACCCCCGCCAGCGAAGAAATCATGGGCCTCCCTCCTCCGCCCTCCGCCCGCCTCTTCCTCCTCTGCGCCCGGCGCGCCCAGCACTTCTGCGGCAGGAAAACCAAAATGGGGTCTCCCCACGTCGAGCGTGGTGGGGTTCTCCGTACCCGCGGCGGGAGACGCGCCGCCCGCGCCAGTGACGGACCGGAATCGGGCAGCGGTGTTGGCGTTGTTGTCTGCCCCGCCTCCCGGCGAGGGCGTTGCCACAGTAGCGGGTGCGGGCGTTGGTGCTCCGTCCTTCGCTGCCCTCGCCGCCTCCGCCTCCGCCGCCTCTGCCCCCACAGTCTCCGCACACGCAAATGCGAAAGACAAAGACGCAGCCGCGAAAGAACGCCTCACACCGCGCGGCCTCATCAACACCGGCAACATGTGCTTCGCCAACGCGGTGCTGCAGGTGCTCGTCTACTGCGCTCCCTTCGCCGACTTGTTCGCCAAATTACACTCCCTCCTTCCTGCGGAGTTCGAGTTCGCGCATGAGGCGTTCCCGCTGCCGAGCGATGGGACGGAGAAGAACACGGCGAGTGCGGGTGCGGGGGAGAAGGAGAAGGAGAAGGGGGAGAGGGGCGTGTTGGGCGCGGCGCCGCTCGTGCGCGCCACGGGGGCGTTCTTGCGCGAGTTTATGGTCAAGCCTGCAGCGAAGAAGGGCGCTGTAAATGGGAATGGCACTGCTACTGTCAATGGGGCAAATGGGAACGCGAGTGTAAACGGGGCAAACGGGGGTGCGAAGGGCAAGGCGCGCGCGGCGCCGGAGGAGCGGGAGGAGGAGGAGCTGGACGCGTTCATCCCGACGGGGGTGTATGATGCGTTGAAGGGGAAGAAGCGGTTTGATGGGATGCGGGTGAGTTTTGGGGTTTGGCGCTTTTTTTCACTCGATACTCTCCCTGTTACACCTTTTCAATCCTTCTTACTTTGCTATCGACCTTCCCATCTATACTCATGCGCCCACCTTCCCCCTTCCTTCCATCACCTGTACCCCCCCTCCCCCCACTGCGTCCTTCGCATCTCCCCGTCCTCTCCTTCGCCCCTTTCCCTAGGCCACTCCTTCACGGTCTTCTCCCTCCACCTTTGTTTATTTTCCCGCCTCATATCACATACATTGTCTACTGACCGTCCTTCATCTCCCCCCTCATCCTTCCTTTCTCGTTCACCTACCATTCCTCCCCCTCACCCTCTAACCATTGCCTCCACATACTGACGCTTGCAATCTATCCAGGGCGGGCACCAAGAAGACGCCGAAGAGTTCCTCGGCTTCTTCCTCGACACGCTCGAGGAGGAGCTCCTCGCGGTCGTCGCGGCGCTCTCGCCTTCCTCGTCGTCCGCATCGGCATCGTCGTCCAAAGGCGCACACGGGTCGAGTAGCGGCGGGAAGGCAGTGGTGGAGGAGCGCGAGGAGGAGGCGCCGCCGGATGCGGAGGACGGGTGGCTTGAGGTGGGGAAGAAGAATCGGACGGTTGTTACGCGGACTGTGAGTCCTTTTCCTTCGCTCAGTGGCTCTAAACCTCCTCCATCCCTTTTACTTATGTCGACTGACCTCGTTTTTCTCCCTTCTCTCCTTCACCCCTTGATCGCTCTTACCCTCCTTCTCCTCATTCTCATCTCTGCTCAACTCCTCCCTCTGCCTCTCATCTCTCGATTCAATGCTCACGATCCCCATTTAGATCAAAACGGCAGAATCGCCGATTACGCGCATATTCGGGGGCAAGTTTCGCTCGACATTGCGCGCGCCGGGGCAAAAAGACTCGGTCATCGTCGAGGACTGGCGGTCGTTACGGCTTGATATACAGGTGCACTATCTCCCTCCTCCGTCCTGCCAATGGTACTAATCTCGTACGTGTTTTCCAGCGAGAAGGCATTCACACCATCGCCGACGCACTCGCGCTCCTCGCACACCCACAATCGATTCAGATGACGCACCCCGCGCGCCCGGGCGTCGTCGTCGAGGCGAGCCAGCAGGTGCTCATCGAGGCGCTGCCCCCCGTGCTCGTCCTCCACGTGAAGCGCTTCTGCTACGACACGGCAGTAAACGGGGTTGTGAAGGTCGGGAAGCAAATACGGTTCGGAGCGGAACTGGAGGTCGGAGGCGATGTCATCGTGCCCAGCGTGCGCAGGCCTGCGCGGTATAAGCTCTTTGGGGGTGCGTGTCTTCTGCTTTCCCTTTCCGTCTTGCCTTCTTCTGTTGATGCGTTGTCCATAGTGATATACCACCACGGCGTCTCCGCGTCCGGCGGGCACTATACGCTCGACGTGATGCACCCGACGCGCTTCGGCGCCGGGGCCGGCGGCGAGGGCTGGGTGCGCGTCGACGACGAGCTCGTGTCGGACGTGCGGCCGGCAGATGTGTTCGGCGCGAGTGAGCGGGAGGACGGCGCGGCGCGGTGTGCATATCTGTTGTTTTATAGGCGGATACGGTGATATTGCGGGGTCTTTTGTGCAATCAACTGTTTCTTTGCTCTCAAGCGTGTGTGGCAAGTGTGGGTAGTAGCTTTCTTGATTCCCTCGGCCCGTTTCACTTTTTTTTTTTTTTTTTTTTTTTTCCTCCGAGCTTACCGTGTCCTACGTCCTTTCCCCAACCGCCCAAGGGGAGCAGGAAGAATCCACGAATGAATCGATGGAAGCGGCCGGTATCGTGCAGCCAAATAGCGCCAGAATGATCCAATCACGGACGCTGCCGGTGGCTGTGATTCGAGTTCAATGCTGTGCGAGGATTCGTTTCTGTATCCCCGCAGTCCGTTCAGCTCAGAGTTCGGAGAAGAAATGCGCAGTTCTTTGTCTGGTATCGGCCGGGGCCCTAGTCGATTGGGAACCTCGAGGTCGATCTCCTCTTGCCTTCCATCCAATAATACCTCGTGCACACCGCGTGCTATCCCGCCTTTCAATCTATGCAGGTACTTTGCTTCATGTGTCGTCTTCTTGGTCGAGTTCAAGCCAGAAACTTTGGCACGAACGGTAAATAAAACTTTTTAGATCTGGAACATTCGGACGCCAGGAATCGAACCTGGGCCTTCCGCTATGACGCATTGTTCTCATACAAGCGCAGTTGTGTGCGATATGCATTGTGCACCCGAATATCGGAGCGATATCGAGGAAATCCTTTTTTCAGAGAAAAACCAACTTTGAGCGGTTCATTTATCATTCAGACCTCTAGATCTTCCACTGCCCAAATCGCCCATATAAAGACAATTAGAAGCCATCGTGGAAGCCATTTTAGTATGCACCCCACCTAAAGAATAATTGGGCATACGGGAACCGGGTGTGCCCCGGGCTACGAGACATTCGCTTTCCGAAATCAGATTGTCCAGTGGTTCGCGTTCAATTACGGGACGATGTTGAATAGGCCCTGGCGAGGTAGGACGGATGAACGTTCTGAGTTCGAAATTTTCAGCGCTGAGAATCACAAAGCCTTCCACCAATTGGTGTACCCGGTCGGTACACAGAAGTCGTGGACTAAGTTGTGATTCTCACTGAGGCAAATTATCAGACTCGGAAAAGCCCTCCGTCTTATCTCTCCAGGGTCTATTCAATGTCATTCCACAATTGAATGTGAGCCATTCAAGCAATGTAGCACAATAACTCACATGTTGGTGCTGTCCATGTCCAGGACGTCCTGTTTTTGCTCTGGGACGTTGTGGCCTGCAATCTGAAGCGTGAAAATGCATCTCCGGTGAGCGAAACTCCTGTATGTCTGGAGAACGAGAGCAGTACTTGCGAAAAGATGCTTCGAGACGACGAAACCCACGCTTTCGAAAAAGGGTTGGAGGCAAAATGGTACGAGGTTCAAGACCTTGTAGTCTCTCGCAGCTTGCTCCCAGTCTGGCGCTGAAAAAGGCCTTAACACGTACCTCGCTTGTTAGAAGGCCTTATCACTTGGACAGGCTTGGACCCACCAGCTATATATGCTCGCTTCGGCGCCCCGTTAGTCGATATAAATTTTAAAAAGATGACCGCCTTCTCCCCGACGGTATTTCCTCGCCGCTGATATCTGCCGGATGTCGGAGATATGCCACATTCCCGCTGGTCGTCAATTTGTTAACACTTCGCGTGATGCCGAGCGTGGACCAGCACCCGGATCAGATGATCACACGGCATGTTCAAATCCAGCGACCCCGATCTGCATCCCTACTCGTGCTGAACTGGGTCTTCAGCCTGTCAACCAGACGATAAACCTCCCAAATCCAAGCGTGATTCATCCATCGTAGGTAACTCACCATTAGGCACTCCGCGGACGAGAAATGAGGTGTTCCGCGGATGTGCACTGGAAGCAACGTTTCGACAGATTTGATCGAAGTCACCCACAGTCACCCACCCGGTGGAGTCGGGGCAAACTATTCGACGCGGTACATAGAAGCCACAGGACGCGACGGCAGACGGCCGCGCCCGTCGGCCTGAACATCTTGTTTTTGACCGTCACCGTGACCTATGATGGTGTCCATGCAGGTAGCCAATGCGGCAAAGGGAGCGGTTCCCCCTCCTCTTCCTCACGATTACACAGCTCTACAAATACAGAAGAATCTTCTGCTGAATCCTTTGCGCATTCAGAAGCGGTACGACCCAGCTTCCCTTTGGAAGCCCTGGCTGACAGGGAAGCACCCCACAGCCCGGTCTCCCTCTATTTATGAGTGGAGCCTAGAGCGGGCAGTATCTCTGGCAAACAGGACTTCGTAAAGGGAGTCTGGGTCTTACTACGTCTGAATGCCCAAAGATTCCGCCCGAAAACAGCCTGGCTGTCCGACGGGCATGCAATTTCAGTGAAACTCCTTGGCAATCTTTTGAATTGACGGCTGGAATTAATTGAAGTGTGCGTCGAGTCCTTGCTCGTAAATTCCGCATGTTGACAATCCTACCTCCTGTCCGGGTTTCTTGAGGGCCGGGTATGACCGCGCAGCGTACTTCAACTCAAGCTCGCAACGCTGCTCGGAAACTGGGTTGTAGAGGTTACAATGTGTTGTCCCAGTGCCGAGCCGACGACTGAATATTGATATTGAGGATACTCAAGGACATAAAATTTCACATGTATTGAGGTAGCATTGGTCGTACAATGTGGTTCGATTCCTTGCGCCTTCAGACCTGTCCCGTGAAAGTCTCCGTGATGCTGACGCTCATCCGTATGCCGACACACTAATACTGATCGACACTGTTTAATTGTGGAACAATGGAGCATCGTAACAATTACTACTCGCTAAGTGAATCGTGGATCATGCTCTCCTGCACCCTAGGTTTAAATGTCACCTTTATGTGGGGCGGGTAACTTGATAGTTGTGAGACTAGCAAGTTGATAGGAATATTGTTATTTACCTGACTATACCGTTGCTATACTCCAATTGACTGTCAGCGTTAAGTACTTCGCCGTCCATGTTGCGCGGATCTGTAATGTCGTATGCTGTCAACAACGATGCTGCAATAATCCAGAGCGTATCTCGTGCCATCACTGATTCCGAAGTGTAAGTTCCTTGACCCAAGTTGAATTTCAATTTAACTCACGCCGACCAGGACAGACACGCCTGCCAAATCCAAACGCCAAATCCAGGTCCAGGGGAATGAACCGCTTGGTGCCATCTGGCTTCAGGAACCGCTCGGGGATGAACCTATGTGTATCCGAACCAAAGATGGTCTCGTCGCGCGAGACTGCCCACGCATTGGGGATCAACATGCTGCCTTTCGGGATATGGTAGCCTTCGTAGATGTCATCCTCGGCAGAAGAATGATAAATAGCCACAGGAGCGACTGGATGCCAGCGCAAGACTTCGTCGGTGACGGCAGAAAGATACGGTAATTCTGAGAAGTCATCGAAGTTGGGAAGACGTCTACCCTCAAGTAGGTCATCTAGGGATTTCTGCGCTTTCTTCTGGACCTCCGGGTGGAGGGCCATCGCAGCAATAAGATGGTACAGGGCACATACGGTCTGGTGAGTGAATGAGTGTCATTCACGCTTCTAGCGGGATGCTTACGGTGTCTGCTCCAGCTATAGACGAAAGTCTGGAGAGTCAGGGTGCTGTCGGAAAGCATGGTCGAGCGCGTACCCAAATAAGCATTTGCACAGACATTTCGCAAGACTTCTTGTTCGGTTTCAGAGATCGTGCCATCCTGGACTGCAGAAAGGAAACGAGACGCTACGGAAGAAGCTGCGGTGCCGTTGGTCTCGAAGCAAGTGAGATAGTGTTCCAATAATTACGTGAATGTATACCATTTCCGTCTGAACCTGCTCATATGGGCCCGTGATCACAGTGTTCACCAGTGCTTGTCCCCTTGCCGCGGTCTTGTGAAATTTGACACCAGGGAACCATGTTGGTAGATGCCGCAAAAAGGGAAATATGTCAACTGCGGTGAGGAAAGGGTCAGTTGGAGAACGAACGACTGGTTGGACCACGGTTCACCCATATATCCTCCGCGCGCGACTTCGGCAAAGATCACGTTGACGTCCTCAGGAGCCTTGATGAAGGGATGCTCAAAATTTTCAGGAATGATCCCATAAGTAATCGAGAGAATCGCGTCAACAGCCGCCCTACACAAGTCGGTGATCATTTTGAGCGGCCCAAAGAGACGAACCTACAATCTGAGTTCGTTTTCGTGTTCTGTGCTGGTGAGGAGACGGCGAAGCAGCCGTCTAGCGGCCTGGACTTCGTGAGCTTTGTTGAAGGCACTGGCATCGGCAGTATCAAACTCCCGGCGGAAGAGGCGCCTATGTTCTAAGAACAAATCAGCTCGGTATGTGAATGAGCTTGTTGGATCCGCTTACCTCTCCATTCATCGGTGTTGTCCATGAACGGGATTAACCAGGCGGTGTTGATCCTGCAGAAGATATCAGCTGAAAGCCCATTCCGCGCTCAGGGCTGGGGTAGCTTACAGGTCCGACAACATAGTCGAATGCGGGCTGTTGAAGCATATGGGTAAATGAAACGCTGGCGTTGGAGCCTCACGTACCGGTTCGAATGAATGTGGGGTCTTTTGATGAGAAGATCTTGGATGACCTTCGTAGAATTCAAAATAAAGAACTGCGCTCCAGGAAACTTCATGGTCAGGATGTCGCTGTCTGAATAATTGATAAAGAGGCAGGATGACTGGCAAACACCGGACATACTATAGGTCTTTGACCAATCAAGGTATACTTGCCAGGATTCCTTCTTGGGCAGGTCGAGCATATTCCCGATTAGAGGTAAGCCAGGGGGGCCTGGAGGTGTTTTATACTTCTTCTTCCGAAAGCTCCTGAGGCCGACGAGGAGGGTGACAATGGATACGGCCAGGATTGCAGATTTCGCAGTCGCAGGAATCATAGTTGTTTCCAAGGAGGCAGAGACAAGAAGGGACCACTAGATACAGGAGCCAAACACGAGTGTGAGCTTTTAAGGGATGCCAACCGAGTCCCGTTTGGAGCGGGAGCTGGGCGGGTCGTCTTGAGTCTTGCGATCGCGCTACTTTCAGGGACCATCACCAGTGCAGGCGAAGGATCACCGGTGATAGAGTCCGTCCGGCGTCCGCGGACGCGAATCGGCTTACGCCGGACTTCCATGGTTAGTGCCAGCGGCTGTTAGCGCCGCCGTCCAACGCTGATTGGTCGTTTGAACACTAAGCCCTCCAAGGGCGACGTGCATTCGCCGTCCAGTGTTGGAACCGATGCTTTGCCGGGTTTGCCATCTGGTGAAATTCTGCACCGGCGGAATGGTCAGAAGATAAGGTGCTTTTAACTCAGGCCAAACTCAGGCTCCATCCTAGCGCCCTTTCGCCCTTGTGCTTGCCTTGGTTAAACGTAGCTAAGAGATTCAAATTCCGGACTCGGCCCTCCGAGTTGTACCAGTCTGCAGATCTGCCGCTCTGGCTACGGCATAGTGCTTTCATAAAAAAGTCTGCCGTAGCGCAGACGGGCTATATATACTCATTCGCCGTTGACTGTTGGTGACCCTGGTAACGTTCGCCGGGCCCCGAGGCGCACATTCGGTGTGAATAAATTGAGTGCGGTATGTCCTTTTCTAAATTGGTGAGACTTTTTGCGGAGTAAAACCACCATGTAATTACGGTTCGAACTTACATGTAATCTTAGTAAGATCAAGTTCGAAGCATTCATTCGCCGTGTAGTCCACATGACACAGATATCTTGCTGTCAACCCTGCACCTGCTAGTCTATTTGCCACAGGGCGGAGTGGTGCTGATGCTTCCATACAACCATGGTCGCCGCGAGTACCCTTACTGGGATGCGTAAATAGATGGAGCTATCAATGCAAGCAATTAGGTTCTATCATTCACCGGCATTTCTGGAATCTGACCGCGTTCTGACCGTGGACGGGATTTGTTTCACAGATGCTGTTCAGGTTCTCCGTTGTTTGGATCACGACGGTGTTTTCCCCCTCTCCATAAAATGCTGCACGGTGCACCCACAGCAGCACCCTTCGCCATTTCCCTCAGTGTTGCTTTCAACAATGGCATCTCTCGCCGTAAGCTCTGTATTGGGCCCTGTCGTCGTCGGCGTGGTCCTAAACTCCGTCTTTTACGGTAAGTTGGAGTGTTGTACGTTCTTCAAACGATATTCAATTACATTCGGCACGTAGGGGTATGCGCCTTACAATTCTATGAGTACGCCACCAGGGCGAACCGTGACAGTCTGGCAACAAAGTACGTGAAAGTACGACCATGAACCCCAAAACCCATATCTTTTCCGTTGATAGATGTCTGGTCGTCTGGATTGCCATGGTTGACACCTTCAGTGTCAGCAATTCGACGTCTCTGCTTTGGCATTATGCCGTGGACAATTTCGGCAACGACGCGGTCCTCCTTGCGGCGCCGTGGCAGTACAGCTTGCTGCCACTCCTGAACTCGCTGTACGTGAATATTCACCCCTGCCGAGCAGCATAATATTGATAGATCGTAGGGCATCTGTACCGATTCAATTATTCCTCGGCCATCGAGTCAAATCGTTGTCAAACTCATGGGCGTTGTATGGCTTGATTTCTTGCCTTGCCCTGGCGGAAGGCGCCATGTCGCTCACTATAACCATCCAATCCTTCACAAACTTGAGCACTTTGTCGGACCATCCACTACTTCTGTCACTCGTGGTGGCCTACACATCCCTTAGTAAGTATCTATCTCAGCTTTGGTGGTGGCATGTGTATTGACTAGCAGTCTGGCAGCTGCCGCCTGCGATATTTTGATCACGTACGTGCACACATTCACTGACTCTATGATTATTCAGCGCTAATCGTTGTTTAGTGGATCACTGATTTATTTACTCCAAATTCAGCGCACCGGGTTCAAAAGTGAGTTGAATCTCTATCATCACTCGAATTTCGTGTTCGACAATTGATTGGGCAGGGACCGATTTTACTATTAGTCGGTTGGTTCGGACTACGGTTGAAACGGCTATTCCAGTCACGATTTGCTGTGTATGTTCTTTCACGACTCGTTAAACTTGGCACTCACCTCCTAGTTATAGATATTACTGCTGGCCACCGTCACCGGTAAGACAAAACTTGTGTGAAGTATGAGGCACCTAACATGCGCCCAAGGTGTGTCGACAACCACCAGCAATATTAGTTTGCTCTTTGGCTTGCTATTGGGCCGCCTTTATACGTGAGTCCAGAATGAACTGTAGATTTCTGGTAATTGACGAATTTACGAAGAAACACCCTCATGACGGTTCGTTAATATCTGCTGAGTCTAGACTGCCGCTGAGTCAATTGTACAGACCTTGAATGCCCGTGCAGCAATTCGCAAAGCGCAAGAGGATCTACCGACTGGGACGTTTGGCATGGAGGTAAGCCTTGAGGTTGGCATTATGTGCTGAGGTGCTTTGAACTCTGTGCAGGTGGTATTCGCAACACGTCCTGGGACACATCCAACGTATGCGGAGGAAGGGCCAAAGGTGGATGGGAATGATTCACAAAGCGGCTCGCACAGGAAGTCCAAACCGATCAGCTAAGGTCGGCAATCGATGCATGGGGTAAATCTCCCAGGAGTCGACCAGAAGTACAGTCTGTACGGCGGCCTCTTAGCGACTAGCGACGAAGCTAGCTGTGTCACGCCACAATCATTCCTCTATGTATTAAATTCCACGCCCGTCGAATTGGTGGGTACATACTTAGAGAGATACCGGATGAGTGAGCCTTAGTGAGTCGCTCTCGAAAGCCCCAGAGAGCAGGTGCTCCGCGCTTGGAAGTGAATTTGACATCTCCCTTGCCCCCGCTGGCGCGTGGCTGTGCACGCATCCATCCCTAAAGTGGCCTTTATTGGCAGCACCAGTTCGCCCTAGTTCGCCAGCTCATGCCAAAATGATTGTCGGAATTGATGATTTCTGATGAACGTTGGAAGGGATTCAACCGTGCGAACTTTCTCGATCTCCGGCGCACGTGATGTCAATTTCGGGGCAAGAAATCCCTTCACATTAGGCATTGGAAACTTGACTCCTAGGGGCTTGTTTGCTCCTCCAGGCACTCTCCAGTCTTAGGATCCTATCCTGACTGAACCTCCGGGACTGGAGCCACCTCAAAGTCGCTGATCAGTGATCAGACCCTCTTGATCTCCAATTGAATGTCGCCCCGATATGCTTCCTTTTGTTCACGAGGTGGTTTACTCTTTCCGTGTTGCTTGCCCCGTATTTCATTGGATGGTCAAAGTCTTCTGAAATGATCTGAGATGTCAAGCAGGTCAAGTCTCGCCTCGAGACGTCGTCACATTTCCGTGGAAAGTACGCTTGGTATTCGATTACGGATCACTGTGAGGTAGCATACTTCGTAGTTACTCGTTAAGGGAATCATGTATCATGCTCTCTGGCACCCTCGGCTTGAACGAAATACTGATGGGAGGCGGGAAGCTTGATAATTCGTGAGAACGGTAAAGCGATCTCAATGTTACTCCTTACCTGACCATAGCGTTGGTGTACTCCAAGCAACTGTCGCGGGTAAGGACCTCTCCATCCGCGTCGCGTGGATCTGTGATGTCGTACGCGGTCAAGAGCGATGCTGCAATAATCCACAAGGTGTCTCGCGCGATCACTGAGGGGATGAGTTAGCTCATGATCGAGGTTGCACGACGGTTCAACTCACACCGGCCCGGACAAGCACGTCTACCAAATCCAAATGTCAAGTCCAGGTCCAAAAGATTCAGCGTTTTGCTGCCATCTGGTGTCAGGAACCGCTCGGGAATGAACCTGTGTGTATCTGGACCAAAGATGGTCTCGTCGCGTGATACTGCCCACACGTTGGGGATCAGCATGGCACCCTTCGGGATATGGTAGCCGTCGTAAGTGTCGTCCTCGTTAGAAACATGGTAAATCGCGAAAGGAGTGACCGGATGCCAGCGCAGGACTTCGTCAATGATCGCAGATAGATATGGCAACTCTGAAAAGTCGTCAAAATTGGGAAGACGCCTGTCCTCGAGAAGGTCGTCCAAGAATATCTGCGCTTTCTTCTGGACCTCCGGATGGAGCGCCATCGCAACGACAAAGTGATAGAGAGCACAGACGGTCTGGCAAATGAATCAGTGTAATTCCCGCTCCTTGACGTTGTACTTACAGTATCTGCTCCAGCTATGGCCCACGGAGAATTACGATGCTATCTGGACGCATAGGCGAGCACGTACCCATATAAGCATTTGCGCAGACGTTTCGCAATGTTTCTTGCTCGGTTTCTGAGATGGTGCCGTCCTGGACTGCAGAGAGGAAACGGGATGCTGCGGAGGACGCTGCGGTGCCGTTGGCCTTGCAGCAAATGAGAAAGAATTCCAACAGTTTGTATGAACACATATGTACCATCTCTGCCTGAACTTGGTCGTACGGGCCAGTGATAATAGTGTTCACGAGTGCTCGACCCTTTTCCGCTGTCTTGTGGAATTCGACACCAGGAAACCATGTTGGTAAATGTCTCAGGAAGGGAAACACATCGACTGCCGTGAGAGAGAAGTCAGTGCGAGAACAGATGTTTGAAATGTAGTTCACCGAGGTATCCTCCACGGGCGACCTGCGCAAAGATCACATTGAGGTCTTCGGGAGCCTTGATGAATGGATGGTCGAAATTTCGGGGGATAATCCCATAAGTAATTGAGAGAATCGCATCAACGGCTGCCCTGGACACACATCGGTGAACGTTTCGAGCGGCCAGCAGAGATGGACTTACAGTCTGAGCTCGCCCTCGTAGTCGGTGCTGGTCAGGAGACGGTGAAGCAGACGTCTAGTAGCTTGGAGCTCGTGAGCTCTGTTGAAAACAGTGGCATCGGCAGTGTCAAACTCTCGGCGGAAGAGACGCCGATGGTCTAACAACAAATCAGCTTACACGGAAGAAAAAACATCAGACGAACTTACCTCTCCATTCGTCTGTGTTGTTCATGAACGGTATCAACCAGGCGGTGTTCATCCTGCAGGGGATGTCAGTTCCGAGCCTCGTTCCCAGAAGTGTTATAGCTTACAAGTCTGACAGCATAGTTGAACGTGGTCTGTCGAAACAATGTGAATGGTCAAGACATTGATTGGCGTTGGAGTCCACGTACCGGTTCGAATAAATGTTGGGTCTCTTGACGAGAAGATCTTGCATGACCTTCGCCGAGTTCAAAATAAAGAAGTGTGCTCCAGGGACTTTCATGGTCAGGAGATCACTGTCTGAATAATTAATTGAGACGAATTACACGAGTGACAAAAAACCGGAACACACTATAAGTTTTTGACCAATCAAGGTACACTTGCCAGGATTCCCTCTTGGGTAGGTCGAGCATGTTGCCGATAAGAGGCAATCCAGGGGGTCCAGGAGGCGTTGCATGCTTCTTGCGAAAGCTCCTAATGCCGACGAGGACGGCGACGATGGAGATGCCGATGATAAGAGAATCCGGAGGCATATTTATTCCCGAGGCGGCAGAGACGATAAGGGACCACCAGTGACCACCAGTGACCAGACAGATACACGGGCTCGGACGCGTGCGATCTTCTTAGTAGTCCAAAGCGAAAGCGAGTTGCGTCTGAGTGGGAGACTGGCAGTAGGTGTCGCTGGGCGTCGTTTGCGATTCATCTGGCTTATAAGGCGCCCATCTGCCACATCAGAAAACTAGTGATCTTACGGCAATGTTGGTCGATGTGGCGTCCGGGCAACGCCGAGTCCCTAATTGCTTTCGAGCCTCAAGGGCAACATCTATTGGAAGCTCCGACACAGCGCTCAGGGGTGAGATGAGCGGAGCGACAGCTTTTGCTATTTGTTGCAGGTTCGCCAATTTTGAATCACGATCGAACCAAAAAAGCAAACCGAAACTCATCTTCAACTCCATGCACAGCGGTTGATGTGCTGGATGAAAAACCCACCAAAATCCGTCGTCCATGATTACTGAAGGTTTCGCTACCAATGGAGGTATATACACGTTAAAGTGTCCCAAGAAGCGCAAAATGTCCAAAACTCAGAACGAACCATTCAGTCTGATGTCCCTGCTCGACGCCCCAACAAACACCGTAAACGTCCCCGATGGACGCACCCACGACTGGCTCGGCGTGTCCCAAATACTGCCGCGCTCGTCAACACAACCACAGAAGAATGTGAAAGGGGGGAAAAAAAGTACCTCATCTCCCGCTCCCCAACACTCATCACAACCTCCTGACTCGCCCCAACCGCAAGCGGCACCTCGTCGAACCCGCGCAGCACCTTCGGCGGCTCGCCCGCGCTCGGCGGGAACCCGAGGTACAGCTGCGGCTTCTCCGTCCCGGCGACCGCGCCCGTGTTCTTCACGCTGAACGAGATCACCTGTCCGCTGCCCGACGCGGTGATGCTGAGGCCCGAGTACGCGAAGGTCGTGTAGGAGAGGCCGAAGCCGTACTCGAAGCGCGGGGCGATGCCGTGCGTGTCCATGTAGCGGTAGTCCAGCAGGAGGCGTTCGGTGTAGTTGATCTGTGCGTCGGGAAGCAGATATAAATTTGCTATTGAAAATCGGAAGGAATCAAGAATTGTACCTTAGGAAACCCAACCGGGAAGCCAGGGTCGGTTACGATCGTAGTCCCATACGAGCTCTCGTCCTGGGTTTCACCAATCAGCAAGCTACGACAACAAAAATAGAGTGATTTCAAACGCACATCAGCAATACTAAACGGCAACCTCCCGCTCGGATTCACCGCCCCAAAGAGCACATCCACGAGCCCGGGGCCCGTCTGCTCGCCCGGCGCGCCCGCATACACGATGGCGGATATATTCGGGTGCGTCGTCCACGGCATGTCTACGGGGCCCGTGGAATGCACCACCACGATTGTGTTGTTGCACACCGCCGCGACGTCCGTGACCTAATTCAATGGCATAGAATTTGAAACACGGAAGGGTGGAGGTGAAAGGGGACATACGAGGGTGCTCCCGTCGAACCACAGCTCGAGGTCGTTCCGATCGCCCTCGTTCCCGTTGACAACCTGGTAGAAACCGAGTTCGCCGCTCATGCTGTATTTGCCCGGAAGAATATTAGCACCGAATTACGATGGACGGCGGCGACTTGAACCACGTACGCGTTGACTAGCACAATCGCTACATCCTGCCCCTTGGCGGCCTTTGCCCCAGCGGTGCCGTCGTTCGTCAGAGAGGTAGTGACCGCTACGCCCGCGCTAACGAACGTCTGGTTCAACGCCGTCACGGGCGGCACCGTAAACTCCAGCGAGTTCGAACCCGAGCCCCACCTACATACAACACGCCGGTTAGCATACTTCCCAAACTTCACAGATCCAACTAAGATTGAGACGGAGATTCGCAAAAACATACCCGATAGTCATCGTCCCATCATCGCACTGATTCGAGTCCCCGCAGTTCAAGTTGGGCAGGAGCGCGTCCTTGCCGATGATCGCAGCGCGCTTGAGCGTGGCGGCGCTAAGCGGCAGCCCCGGCTTGCCCGCGGCGTTCTCGTTCTTCAGCAGCACGGCCGAGTTCGCGGCGATCTCGCGCGAGAGGGCCGTGTGCGCCGCAGAGCGCACGGAGACGTTTAGGTTGAGCGGGCCGGACCCGTCGGAGTGCTGTGCGTCGAAGTTCACGGCGGGGTAGCCCTGGCGCAGATGATAATCGACATCAATATTCGCATCATGAAGAAGAGGGGCGCGAACGTACGGAATCTTGCTTGAGGCGGTACCACGGCGCGAGGATGCGGGTGACCATCTCGTCCAGGCGCTGACAAGACAAGAGCGGTCAGTTCGATTTTGACAGTGACAAGGCTGATGTTGGAATGGAACGGAATGGAATGATCAATGCTCACGGCGGGTGGTACGACGCCATCGTCCACGTCAGACTCCAGACTCGCAATGCCCAAGATGGAGTTGAACGTCCCACCGCCTGCCAGTGCGAGTCAGCCAGCCTGAATTGGTTATCAGCGAGAGAGGAGTGACGCACCGATTAGGATCCAGTCGCCCGGCTGCTCCATGTCGAGCCCCGCATTCGCATTGTCGGCGGCGGAGTCGTGCGTGGCGCCCCAGTCGCTAACCACGAATCCTAAATTAAATTCCCCGTGTCAAATTATTTTCGACGAAAAAAAGAAGTTCTCGCACGCACCCTGGAACCCGTCGCGCCGCAGGAGCCCCTGCGGGCCGATGAGCGCCGCGTTGTGGCACGAGGACGTCCCGTTGAACTGGTTGTACGCGCACATCACCGACGACACATTCGCCTGCGCTCGATTAGTCGTTGTTTTCCGCAAAGACACAACAGCATCATGCCGCGAACCTCGATGCTCCGCAGGAACGGATAATAATACATCTCGTGGATCGTGCGGTCGTCGACCTCGGCGATGAGCCCATACCGCCAGTGCTCCTGGTTGTTCGCGAGGAAGTGCTTGGCGCACGCCATGACGCCGACGCTTTGCACGCCAGTGATCGTCTCGAACGCGGCTTCGCCGTTCAGGAACGGGTCGGGGCCGAAGCTGCGGCGGCAGTCGTCGTCAGCCTGGCAGTGAGAATGCATCACCTGCAACTTATAATTACCTCTCCCACCCACGCCCGGCTTTGGGATTCCGCATCTGACAATTCGCAGGTTAATCAAAGGAAGCGTCTCCCAAACGCGAATGGAACGAACGAGATCCATCGCCGGACCGAGGTGCATGCTGCGCGATGTTAGAGCCCATTCAACGTAGGACGAGGAGAAAGGAGAACACACTTGATGCCCTTTCCGCGGAATTCCTCGCCAAGCGCGACGCCGCGCGCGCGCATGAGCCGCCGGCTAAACGTCGCGGCCGCAGCGATGCCCGGAGGGAACCCAGTGACGCCCTTCGTCGGACGCACGCCCGCCGGACCGTCGTTCATGCAGAAGCCAGGGATGCCGAGACGCGTTACGGGGCTGACATTCCCGACACAGCGCGAATTGAACTGGCCGACGCCGGTGACGAGCCCGATTTTCTCCTCCAGGGTGAGCTGTGCGACGGTGGCGTTGGCCAGCGCATAGGATTCCGCCCACGACCCTGTCCGAGGGGTAAAAAAATAGTCGGGAATGAAAAAAAAAATGGCGTGGTCGTACGAGGGGTAATATCGGTTGCGGATGTCGCTCGAGCGGCCTCCTGAGCGTAGCTGCCGACGGTGGCGGCGATGAGGGAGACGAGGGCCAGTGACTTCATGAGAGCGCGAAGAGAGAGCAGCGTGGCAGCAAGGAGATGGGAGAAGTGTCGTGTGCCACAAGTGCACATGTCACCAAGGGGGCAAAGTCCCACCGATACAATGAGCCATTTGATCAATTGCAACCGCCAAGTCGGCTCGAAGGTTCAAAGGCGGCCAGGTTTCCCTTGACCTCATCTGCCTGCTTCTTCCCCTCCCAGAGCTGCTTCCGACTTGTTGCTGTCGAGAACCGTCTCCACTTCAACCATGCGCGAAAAAAGCCAAGAGGATCCGCGATCTGCGGGGATGTGGGGCGTCGATCGCAATAACGCAGAGTAACTTTGCACGACGTCGGCGCGCGTCGGACGCTGTTGGACGCTGTTGGACGCTTGAAGAGGCGTTACGTTAACCCAGGTCACGAGTGGATAAGACGCGAGAAGACGCGGTCATGTGCATCCAGTCAAACGCATTTTTCTTCTTCGACAATTTTTCAAGTTCTGTCTAGGCAGACGCGTCGTCTTTCACCCGGAAAATGCTAGTCTCTCCTAGACATACGCTTCATGAAAATGTGGCCTCGTACCAAGTGAGACTGGGCAAACTCGAAGTGGAACTTTTCAATCTTTAGTTTGGAGTTGAAGCGAATCAAAAGTCCGTTCAACCTACGTAGTCTCTTCTAAACAGACAGTAGTATAACATTGTCGGGCTCGTACCGGACCATCACCTTATTTTGTGGCTCGTCCAATATGCCAGCTGTATCACTGTTACAGGCATTGAGCTCAGTTGTCATGAGCCGCCACTGTTGAACGTTTGGTTGATTTTCTGGTGTGGACTCTAGTATTACTGAACATATCAAACGCCATGCTTGATATGCGACCAGGTTCCTTCACTTTCAGATGTGTACGCATACCGTTGTGGAATGCAGGCAGACAAGGAATCGGAACGGCAAAGCAAGAGAAGCAAACCCGTCAACTGACGGCGGAGAGAACTTGAACAAAAACTCAGTGGCGAACTTGAGTATGCAGGATATCTTCCCCGGTGGGCTTGTCTTAGTTCGGTGGTTCTCCGTTGCTCTCGATGCTTCGGGGGCTCGTTGATTTGGAAAGAACGCCAATGAAAACCCAGAGGTGACGGGCGCTACATAGTCAGCCTGCGTCGATTCTGAAAGTTGTGTCAGTTGAAGAGCAGAATAATACCGGTTCAAACTGTCCATGGAGATGAAGCTTCTCGACATGCAATCTACGACTGTTCGCGAACTGACGCGGTTTTATTCACAGGGAAGACGTTCTGAGTCGGCCTTCATCTCGTCTTCCGGAGTGCCAGGAGCGCCAGGCGTGGATTCTAAAATCATCTATATCGAATTGATAGCGCCGTACAGCAAGTGTCAACTGCGAAACTAGACTTCTATTACAAACACAGGAAACGTCTTGAAATTACACAGTCGAAGCCTCTTCCGTATGTTTCCACAAACGAGGCAGCGCTTCAGGTGACCCATAGTATCCTTTCGTCAGCCCGATGTCGGCCCCGTTCGCGCCCGTACGTGCCGCGCCGGGTCCGGACTTGAGCAGGGCATACAGCTGGTGCTCGCCCGCGGCCTCAACGGAGTAGGTGAACGGCTTGAACAGGGGCAGGAGGGCGTTCGCAGCCTTCACGAGACTGGAATCGGACGATTTGAACAGGTTTGAGCGTACGACGCCTGGGTACGAGTGCACGAAGGTGAGTCCCGGGTATCGCGCCGCAAGATCCTTGAGAAAGGGGAAACAGATTATTTGAGAAACAACACCGAAAAGAGCTATGCGCACATTGATCATGATATCGTTGTACGTCGGCGCCGCCGCCGCGGCGCTCGCGAGGTTGAACGACTTCTTGAGCCCCAGGTCCTCAAGGTCGATCTTACCACCATATCCCGCCGCGAGGACGCTCATCACCTTCGCCTCCTCGCCCGCCTTGTGTGCGCTTTCTAGCGCGGGCAGCAGATCACGGATAAACTTCCACCGGCCGTAATAATGCACCGCCAGCTTGCGGTCAATCCCCTCCTCCGTCTCGTTGCGTCTACTCGTCGTCATGTACCCAGCCGTGAGCACGAGGAAATTGATCTTGGGGATGCGCGCGCGCAGCTCGTCCGTGACGCGGTGCACATTCTTCATCAGCGCGATGTCGCACTCGACGAACTCGTGCGTCGCGCCGGCGGCGGTGGGTTTCGGGAACGTGGAGATGATGGCCTCGGCTGCAGCGCGGTTGCGCCCAACGATAACGATGTGCGCGTTGCCCTTGGTATGCCGCGCAAAAGCTTCGGCCATGCCCTGTCCGATGCCCGAGGTCCCGCCAACGAAAATTGCGACGGGGGTGTAAGAAGGGCGGAAGGCGGCGTTGAAGGCGCGCGCGGCGGAGAGGGAGGGCATGGCGGTAAGATTGCGGTAAAAGAGGAAGGAGATGAGGGGGAGGAGGATGGATGCGAAGAGGAAGGAGGATTTCATGCCGAGCCCAGAGTCCGAGACGCGTACCAATGCGGGATGTGTCATCCAAGGTTTCGCCGTTGATGCCCGGATACCACGCCGCGGCGGCCGTTGTTCGAACTTCACAATCGCGCTACAAAATTGGTGGAGATTGAGGAGTCCACCAGGACCACACTACAATATCTTACGGATGGACGATCTGGCGGCAGAGCAAACTAATTGTGAAGCTCTTCCGGTTTCCATTGTGTGCACTGTGGACCCATTGACGGCAAAAGCCGGTGATGGCGTGATGGTTCAACATCATGTTCGAAAAGTTCAAAAATTCCTTGCCTACCCGACAAGTGGCGTCAGGGCCTATCATACCGCTCGACTTTATGGCTAGCCCTCTCTTCCGGTCCTTCCCTGTATTAAAGCGAGCCTAGATCCAAGCTCAGCAAGTCCCTACGAGCGAGAGCTTCCAAAGTTGAAACACAGACAGCTTTCGGTCCCTTACAGAGAAAAAAAAACGTGTCGAGTCACTGCAGGACCGCAAAGACGATCGACCCAGAAAGTTGCTAAATTTGCAAGCCTGTCCGAGAACAGACGAAGTACAAATTAAAAATGGAGCGTCTGTTTATAACAGCCCATGGTATCGCCGTTTTCGACACGAAGGGAAGCAACCCACGCTCTCGGTCGGATCCGATATGGTAACACCGTATCCGATACAGCAGGCTCCGTTGAAATTCGGACATCCATGGGGTTATGCACGAATATGAGCAGTTGGATGGTCAGACCAGTAAGTAGAGCTACAGATCGATAGTGGACTATCTTGGCGCAAACAGTCTTGAATGCTAAGCATAAAAAGATTGTCTGGTCGCTGAAGCATTCCATTCTCCTACAGACGCGGGATGCAAGTTGATTCGATTACCTCATTCATGATTGATCGAAGCCCTTTGTTCGGCCAAACAAGTTGATTGACAACACTTTGTTGCTGTTCTCCACCTTGCCACACCGTTCTCACTTCAAATCGGTACAGAGTCTATATCTTACGCGCCTATTCCTACCATACCAAGTGGCCTCAATCCATGCAATGGTACATCCTGGTGTCTCACATTCATGCCGAGCTCATCAAACATTTTCCCCAGATGCCACCCAGATCAGACCCACGAGCCCCGAACCGCCCTACGAAGGAAGAGCGCGCACTGCTGCTGTTCACATTCTTAAACCCCATGCATGAAGATGCGTGTTGCGTGCTCGGTCTGCACCAGCTGTTCAGGAAAGTATTTTCCTACAAGCGAGCGGAAGAGGACTCGCGACACAGTAGCATTCTCAGAGCTGCCATGACTTTCCTCTCCACAAAGCGCTTCGTCGAGGAGCATGCGGTGCTCCTGGAGCATCTGACAACCTGCCACTGCAAGGCCAATATTCGCTTCTGCCACCGGCCTATCTCGCCGACCAAAGAGACACTTGAGCTTGTCCTTTGGGATATCTGCGGGACAATGGGCGACTACCTCAGGCGTCTGGGTCCGGGAAAATTTCGAAAAGAGAAGGCAGATGTTTCTCAGGACGCTCAACCATGGCCAAGTCGGATATCTGACATTATTCCGACGCCTGTTAATGGGGAGGAGGCACTTATGCTCGCACTTACACATTGGGCTGTTAAGGTGCCCGGTGGCCATAGTGTCTTCATCCTCATTGGTGCCCTGGTACGGTTCTGGGAGCCTTTTGCTGTGCGGATCTTCCAGACGCAGCCCGTGTTTAGGCTTGCCACTCAGCATCTTCGCCGTGCGCTAGACTCCTACAAACCACACACCAGCATTGCAAAGCGGAGGAGTGAATCTACGTCCCCGATCATCGCATGCGCAGCTGGATTTTTCACTTCGATCCTACAACACGACATTATTGCCACCATTGCGCTGACACGTACAGTCATCGATGAGATGTACGCCATAGCCGTTCCGATCGAGCCCATCCTGCTCCAAATGGAGAACGATACGCAACTCAGCATGGAGGACTGTCGCCGCTGGTTCTGTTTCGTCTGTGCCCTCAGACCATTAATCAAGCCCTGTGGCAGTTTCGCTACTGTGGAAGAGGAAGAGATATCAAAGCCTGATTCAGAGCCGCCCATCGGTCGCCTCTCTGGCGATGCACTCTCCGGCTTATTGGAGGTGCGCAATAGAAATCAGGTATGTATTTCCCACGACTTTGTTTCTCTCCCCCCTTGTTAATCTACGTGCCTTCCTAGTGCTTGTACCTCCAGTGCACTTCAAAAATAGAAGCACGGACCGCATTCTGCTCACGCTGCAGAATAGTTCGATACTGCAGCTCGGAGGTGTGCATAATTACCCGTCCAATTGAACATAACTGAGCTCTTTCCTTCAGTGTTTGAGAGCGGCGTGGGCTGCCCCAGCGCTCCCACACAAAACATTGTGCAGACAGATCAAGGCCCTCCGCGCCGCCACAGACCTGCTAGACGACAACGAGTGGAATCACAGCATGCGCGCTACCACGTGTCGCTCACCCACAGAGCTAATTGCAAGGTGTCTCAACCACAAAGTAGACCAGCGCATACTGGAAGCGCTTTCTGAGGAGATCATCTCCCTCACACATGCAAAGTCGATGTTGGTGTTCGCAGATTTTCAGGGGACGGAGACGCCCGATTCTCCTCCCAGTATCTCTCAAATTTGAATCCGGAATGAGGAGAAAAACAAGGAGTTTTGAGAACGACTGCTCTAGAATACAGTTGGTGTTTGATTCGCTGATACGTCCAGTTGAACCTAATTGAACCCAAGTTGAACATGCATTCCTTGTTGGTGATTGCCGGCCCCCGATTATCCTAACTGATTTACGGTTCATGTGCCTCCCCCGTATTATGATGAGTAGCAATTCCTTCCGCAGGCTGCAGGATCGAAGGCAGTTTTCGGGGAGGATGCTTTCAAGCCGATTTGATCCGAACGTGTTTGGACGGTGATTGCCGATCCTTGACCGATCCTTGTTCTCTTCTTCCCTCTAACTGCGAGGTCGAAATCCTGGCCTGAACCGTCTTGTCAACACATTCTCGTGGAGAGCAAGTACTACTCGACACCCTCCTGCGGCCCTCCGGTGTTTCAAGGCGTTGAGCCCTGTAGCAGAAGCGCCCACGATTGGCCCACGACTGGCTTCGGTGTCGTTCGTCTGTTGTTCACAACTGCACATCTCTCTCTGTCATATGGCTCGCGTATCAGACCCTTGGAATATGGCGCGGCTTCGGACCGGAATGAGCTGCTCTATCTTTTCTGGTAATGATTCGACTGCTACACAAGGCATTTACTTCCACGGTAAGTGTATATTTATTCTGGATCCATCTTTTGTTGAAATCACCCTGTCAGATAGACGTATCGATTGACAGTGTACATTATCTTCCCGCCGGACGGAGAGATAGTCCTCACGCTTGCATCTCTCGACTCCCATCCGTCGCTCATGCTGTCCTGGGTGCGGATTCCCTCACTCTTTATTTTCACTATTTTCTTTCGGTTAGCCTGGGCAGCGCACAACGTCACTGTCGATGACGCCAGCCCCCTCTTTGTTTATCAAGCCGCAGCTTTGGAGCGAAACCATACCGAGTTTACCAGCAAATTACTTTGGGATGGCACAGTGACGTTTATAGCGCCTACCGACACCGCGGCGACGGTCAGCTTAAACTTTACGGGTGCGTCCCACCGTTCTTAGTGTACTTGTCCTGGGATACTCAATCCAACGGCGCAGGTACTGCAATATTCATTTACGTCGCGTATCCAGGCGTCAACCAATCCGCTCCCTCTGGGTTCACGGCTCTCATAGACGGTGTCTACTCTGGCAATTGGGCCGCTGCTGAGTCGGCACTGTTGTACCACCACTTGGTGTACTCTAATACAACGCTGTCCAATGCACCGCATGAATTCGTCATGCAGATAAAACCGCAATGGGAGCTGTATCTCGACGAGGCGATATACACGTACGTGCCAATATCATTAATACTGTCGCGGGCAGCGAATAAATGACCACGTCCAGTTCCGAAGATCCGGATACCACGTCTGCGCCTGCGCCTGAGTCTACACCTGCATCTCTTCCACAGAAATCTGTCTCGCCTTCGCCGACGTCGAATGCAGCGGGCGTAGAGAAGGCCGGGAATAAATCTCATCCAAGCGATATCCTAATTGGTGCCATTGTCGGCGGCGTCCTACTTCTTGCTCTCATAGGTGTCCTCTGGTTCTTCCTCCACCGGCGAGCCGCCACAAAGCGAATTACACCATTTGCGGCGGGACTCGTCGACGGCAGCAGAGAGTCAGAGAAGGCCCGCATTCCTCCGCCTGCGACGCCGTTCCTCTTGCGCACTTCTCAGCCAACCCGTTCCAAGAAAAGTCGCACCAAGTCCGCACTCCTCAGTCCTGTAACCCCAACCACAGACCTGCATTGGGGATCGGATGCGGAGCAAAGCCAGCGTGACGGCGATCCTGCACTGGGAGACCTGGCAGCAGAGGTGCGACGCCTTACGGTGTCGTTGCAGCGTCTGGAGACCGGCATCCCGGAGGCCCGAGATGGAGGGCCAGTGTGGCAGCGTCCGCCTGCGTATGGCGATTGACATGCACCTCGTATTATTTCCGCTGTGCGTCCAAAAGCTCGCAGGTGTCGAATATTAAAATGTCTGACGACTTGTCAGAGATTGTAGACGTGTGGAGATCGGACTTGTTCGACCGGACTATTGCAATTGCTCCTTTGCCACTCATTACACGGGACTTTGTAGACTACTCTACTCAGCTACAAACAGACACTGACACTGCGATGCTCGTACATTGCATGTTCTGCCTTGTGTTCGTGAAGTTTGGGTTCAAACTTGTGGGCCGTGGCGTTTGGTTTACAATTCAGATAAAAAAACGACGGGGTTGATTGGTTCTTATGACGTTCCAAATGTTGCAAAACCCAAACCCGCAAAAAAACTTTGTGTTAGAAAAACTTTTTTGTTCAACTCTTAGATTGCTCCTGTGTAGCATTCTGGCATTGTATATGAGTGTATTGGATGTGCTTTTGGAGACAATGGGCTACAACCTGATGAAGAACAGCCAAGCCGGCAAGCATCGGGCGATTTGATGGGCATCGGCATTTCCCGGTATGTTCAGAAAATGTGCATACAGCTTAGCTAGGGGTGAATGATCAGGGGATAGTACAACGTGGTACACGCAAGTAGCTCAGTGGATGAATACTCGCACTTCTCAGAATGATTTATTCCGCAAATTTCCGGTGGCGAAAGATTTTTTTTTTTTTTTGCTTCTAAGCCTGTCAACACCATACATAGACGAGCTGCTTCATCAGTGACTGAGTGTGGTTCAAGCGTGGAGCACTTGTGGTTGAAGTTGAAGGCCTTCAACCCCTATTGTGGTTGAGTTTTTTGCGTGTGCCGGAAGATCCCGGCATCCATCAATTACCCGATCCTCGTCGTTTTGGCTGTTACTCATGATAACGCAGCCTGTTTCCTCTCAAAGGACATCTAATAGACTTGAATAGCATGCTGGGATGCCATATAGAGGTCCTTGAGTACTTGAGAAAAAAAGTTTTTTCCGTGCAAAAGTTTTTTTTCGTGGTTTGGGTTTTGCAACGTTTGGAACGTCATAGGTTCGCCTATATCTAGGAGATATCATACCTCGCCTGCTGGTTTGCTTCGTTTGAGCCACCGTCTAATTTGCAGAACGGAAGCTGAAGGATCAACTTCCCAAACTCTGAATTAAATCTTTATGTAATTAATTAATTCACATCACGTGTGGCCAACCGTCCTTATCGACGTTCGCGACGACGACGTCGAGCTCAAGCCTTGCTTTCACGAAAACCCCATGTATCGACGGGAGCCATACTATGTATCCCTGGGGAATGTCTAATCCGATGCGACTCTCGACCAGACTGCGATTCTTGCTACGAGTTTGCTCAGCTGCTGCGATAGCATCCCACCCGACCACTGCGCCGCAGCGATCCGGCTGCTTTTAAGGCGCTGCATCCAAGTATCCCAGAGCGAAGCGAAAGCCGGAGAGCCCTCGTTAAGATGGCGTTCTCTCAAAATCCTGGAGATCAAAACTACCGACGCAGACTCGGTGACAATGGGCTCGTTCTGCGCTGGTCCACAGTTGCGGACAAGGCTGGCTGTATCCTTGTGTCATGTCTTGCCCTGGCCCAGCAAGAAGGAAAAGAGCTCGATATCGGAGTAAGGTACATAGAGCCCTACATGGATAACGATTTTTACTCGGGAAGCTCGTGCGTCACGGTCGTCTTCTTGTGCATGTTCTCTTACTGACACGTATGCAGGACGAACTGGGCAGTCTGTGTCGACACATCGCCTACGTCTACAGACATTCAGGCCGCTGGAGACGACTCCGGATCGTATGTCGACCAGATCCGCGTAGAGGCTGAATTGGCGCCGGAGCGAGTCATAGCACTTGTATATTTCCTTCCAGGAGAGATATCATTCGACGGGGATGCAGCACGGTTGCCCAGGGGAAGGGCCCAGATTGTTGCCTGTAAGGCGGCGTATCGCCAACGTGCAGCGGGCGGGAATGTCGTGAAAGCCCTTTTCGAAATGGTCCACGCACGCGCACTCGCTACGGGCTGCACAATCATGACGATTGCTGGCATCCGCACGTACTGTATGCCCCTTCCTTTAAATCCTTTCCTCGTCGTGACTTACGCGGTGGACAGACCGGACCCACGGATACGAATATGCACTCAATTTAGGCCGCGGCTTAATCACGCATGAATCCACCCTCCGCCCGCACATCACTACGGGACCTTCATCGTTCTCCTTACGCCCCGCCACGCTCGAAGACCTCCCCAGCCTTGAGCAGCTTGTCACCGCTCCTCGCGCCACCGCCGACATCTTTGCAGGCGTCTCTGCAACTGTACTCCAGGCACAGCTCCGCTGGATTCTCGGTGACCGCCCATCCTCCTGTGCCGCCCCCGCGTACCCCGCCTGCCCTTTCTTTGTGCTGGAGAAGCGAGACTCCCCGGAATCGGCCCCGCGTGTAGTCGCCGCAGTAGGCCTCCTCAATCGCGGACCACCCTCTGCGACAGTACATCCCCTCCTCTGGGATGGTGTGGAAGACGCGTCGTCCGTCACTGTCGCCCTCGTGCGTCAGCTCGTCGAGACGCTTAACACACACTCGAATGACTCGAAGTTCGTGCACTGTTTTCTCTACACCTCGCAGCTGATGACGTGTCCCCTCAGCAGACTCACCACGATCCGATGGGTCATCACGGACGCGCATCCACTGCGGCGTTGGCTCCTCGCGCACGAGCTCGCCAGCCCGGCACCCCCATCTTCGCGGTACGACCACCTGAGCGTCTGGTACGTCTACGTCCACGTCTTCCCTCTCATGCCGAAATGCTGATTCGCGTCCGCTGTAGGTACGCCGCGATCCCCTCCATTCCTGCCTTCCTCACCGCACTCGCACCGGCGCTGACTGCCCGCGTCGCGCGCGCGGTGCACGTTCTTGGCGCGACCTACACGGGGACGCTGCATATCGCTGCGCCGCGAGCGCTTGGTGGAGGGGTTCTCCTGCGTGTTACCGCCGGGACGGTCTCCGTCTCTGACCCGCCCTCGGAGTCAAGTGCGTATCTTGCTTATTCCTTTCTGCCCGCATCCGTCTTCCCCTTCCCCGTCCTACGTCGTCGCCCTCGTTTTATTCCCCCTCTCCGCTTCTCAGCCGTTATCCAAACCCCCTTGTACCTCTTCTTCCCTTACCTCCTAGTACATTCGTCCCCTCACCGTCTCCCCCTCCATACCCTCCTCCCCTCCGCCTCTCCGCTTTCCCGCCCATCTTCACCCGTCATCGCACCATGCCCACGCTAACCCCGCCCCAGAACCGACCCTCTCCCTCCCGCAAGGTGCCCTCATCCAGCTCCTGCTCGGCTACGCCAGCTGGTCGGAGCTGAAAGCGATCTTCCCCGACGTATCAGTGGACCCCGCGGTCGTGCCCCTCGTGGAGGTGCTATTCCCGAAGAGGGTGGGGATCGGGTCGACGATGCTTGGGGTGCACTGTATCGTTGGGGAGGGGTTCTCTTTCAAGTAGCGCTTGTACGTGCCGCCGACCTACGCTCTGAGATCCACACTGACGGGCTTTTAGTATTTCCACTCGTTAGGCTTACTACATACGCTTCTACAACTCATGATGCATGATGTACTGTCTCCCATTATTCAAACCTTCGCTCCGCTTCTTGACCCCGACGTACATGCATGCTACTTACTCACCGCCATCAAATACGCAATAGGTGTTTTTACCAAAGCACGCAAATGACAATGAGTCCAGAGTAGATTACTATTATTCGGTAGGCCGATCAACGAAGCGAAGAAGTCGTGATTGACGCTTTGTGCTGAGAAGCTGCCTAAGAATCTTCGCCCCGCCCCTCGCGCATCCGCCCGCGCCTCCTCGGGCCCGCTGTGTGGCCATGTGTGCTACCCTTGGCCGGATAAAACAACGGGTGTCTTTAATTCCACTCACTCTTTAAGGAAAGTGTGACCGTTGTACTCACTTCACTTAAGCTATCTTCTACTTTCCTCCTAATTTTCATCCGCCGTCAAGAGGTCGCCGTCCAGAGGCTCGAGGCAGCGCCGCAGCGGCGACCTCGTCGACATGGCAGCGCGAAAGGAATTCTGGGCTTGAGCCAGCTTCAGCGAGAAGTCCTGAGCAGTTTGCCGCAATAAAGGATAGAGCCTCCGAGTCCTTGGGATTCAGTGTTCACTACCCACCATGCCGTCCCAACCCACCTACCGCACTCCTCAGCGCATCAACCCATACGCCCGTACGAAACCTTTGCTTCTCCTGGCGCCCGGGGCCAGCGACCCTCCCATGGTCAGCGCTCACCAACGGCTCTACGGCCACAACATCGTCAACAAGAAACTCGTGACTTGGGGCCATGGGTTGTCGAACGACTGGGATGAGGTCCCAAGGTCTGTTTTCTCTCTCTCCAATCTTGTTTTCCCTCAACATCCATGTAGACCCCAGCGCGTTACGAGTCGTGGCCCTGTGGACATTGCCGCTACTGGATTCGACAAGGTCTGGGGCCGGACGACCTCTCCATTCTACTGCCCGCACGAGACGTATAACGGCCATCCATTCAACCCCCTTGTCCTCCGCCTGGGCGGGACCTTCGAGGGCGGCATCGCGGACTACTATCACGCCATCGACCACCCGTGCGCATTCAAAAGTATGTCCCACTGGTTTTTAATCTTGCTTTTGTTCTCACAACTTTCGTCCAGTTGTTGTCCCTCCCCTCAAGGAACGGCGCCTTCTGGTTAGTTGGGAAGATCGCTTGGAGTACCACGGTAAGATTCCCTCTCTTTCCCTTATCTTCTTTTTTACAATGATTTCCAGGCGAGCACCAGGAGGAACCCATCGATAACTTTGATTCTACTCCTCCCTCCTCTCAAGGGTCGTCTTCCTCTTCGACCTCTGTTGGCAGCACCTTGTCCAGCAGCTCTTCATCTGTCATCTCTCGCTTGGCAGTTCAGGCAATGCTCGATCCCTCTCCAAGGTACAGCTGCGGCGGGCCCGTCGCGCTTTTCTCCCCTACTCCAGCTGGAAAGGGGACACCCCTTGCGAATGTTCCTGGACCTCTCTCCTTCTATCGTCGGTCGGTGGCTGAGGCCAGAAAATTAGCCGGTAAGCCTCATTGATTTTGCCCTTACTTGATTTTCATCCAGTTTCGCCAGATATCTCCATGATGGAGTACCTCCATCAGATAGACAAGTCCGGCGTTCTTGAGGGTTCGTCTTCTTTTTCCAGATCTAGAATCTATACTGACAAAAATTCCAGACGATCCTTCCAGTCATCCGGCTTGGGACGCGGGCAATCCGCACACCGTCCTTCATATCTATGACCAGCGGCTGTACCCACGTTGCCTGGAGCGTACCTACAACCATCTGCAATTTGTCTACAAGCCACTTGGCCAGGCTGTAAGGCAACTCAACTGTGCCTTGGGCCTCCCCTACGGCGACTATGCTACCCTAGTTCGCTCGACTCGCAGCTGCCATTGCTGCAAGAGCCACTTCTCCCTCTATGGCTACAACGACCACAGAAAAGAGGGTCGGTGCTCAAACCATCCAGATCTTGAAGAGGGTGCGTCAATTCTATCATCCCCAAAGACGATCTCCTGATGTTTTTGCCCAGTTGAAGAATGCGACATGCCCGAGCCCGTCTTCCGTTTCCGCTCCCTTCGTAACAACCAGCTGCCCAGGAAGATTGGGGAGACGCTGGACACATCCATCGGATCTGCTCTCCTCGAGTGGAACTCTCGACTGGGTGTGCCTGCAGACGTGTGGATGGCTGTTTCTACCGCCATCTTCCACTGCAAGGACTGCGACCTTGTGAGGTCCTTCCCCGCGCATTTGCTCCATCTCGACGATGACGGGGCCTGTGCTGACCCGGGCCAGGAGCCAATTATCCGTGGGCGTGGGGTTCAGGGAGGGCAGGGTGGATCAGCGTCTGGGTCAGGATCATCTTCGTCGTCGTCTACTTCTACTGGATCGGGATCCTCTTCGTCTGGATAGTCGTCATAGTTTTATATGGCTCAAAAATCTGTAGCAGAATATCTTGGTATACTTCGTCCGTTGTAGAATACTGAATAAAAATGTCTTTCTTGGAAAATCGTGACTTGATCTTCTCTCCTTTCTCCCAACCGAACTGTTTTCCCTTCTGTGGCCGAATGTCTTCCAAACTTTAATGAATCACGGCCAAGTGAGCCGCCACACCGTGCCTTTGCTTCTAGGTTTCGTTCCGCCCCGTCGACTGCAATAAAAGAACCAGGGGTCTCGAAAATGCGTCTCCACCTCTAGCATGCCGCTCCCTCCCTCTGTACTGCTCCAAGCCCCAAGCAAGGCTCTCTACGACGCGGCCTGGGCTGAGAAACAACGCGCCGACCAGGACCTTATTGTATACTGCCCATCGTTTCTCTTGGGGCTGCCTTGCAGAATTGCTTGGTTAGTGTTCGTTCATCGTTCATACAAAACCCATCTCATGCCATGCTCTAGGCCTACGGTCAACGGTCATCGGGTTCCTGCCATTCACATTCGTGAATTTTTGATTGCGAATGGGCTTCACTGGTCCTGCTTTTGCCCAATGAGCGACCCTGCCACCAGAGAGACCTCCGCCTCGTGTCGAATCGTGACTTGGCCCGACCTAGGCACATTCGCGGTGTGCCACCATTCGTTGCCTCGCTGCCAGTTCTTCAGTGAGTTCTGTCTTATTTTTTTCTTTGCGGCAGCCCTTTGATCGTTTGATAGTTGACCTGGTCCAAGTGTATCACATGTCTACCCTTCGACAGCCTTATGAGCCGGTCAGCAAGACAGACAGCTCCATGACTCGTTTTCTCTTGTCCCCGGAGGCTGCTCCCAGCTCGATTGGCCAGTCAATTTATCTTCCCGGCTATCTAGGAGAACGTGAAGGTGGGACGCAGCTCGGAGGTATCATGGAGGGGAACTCGGACACGTTCCTGGCCTCTTACTGTGACTACATCCAGCCCAATCCAAGTGCGTTGTTCTTTTTCACTCTCGCCCTAAGGTTCGTAACTGACAATTACCAGCTGTATCAGACATTGGCATACAGGCGGCCAGCACATCTGGGATTCCTCAGGACCTTACTGATCGGGAGACGGAAATTCTCTCCTGTCTGGCCCAGGGTTTTGGAATCGATGAGGAAACGGCGCACATCGTGGTGGCCCCCTGCAAGAAGTGCGGGCAATACTTCCTCCACCGCCTTCTTGAATCGCACGATCTTAGCTGCAGGGCTCGTAGACCTTGTGCTGTACATTATCATCGCGCTGCTAGCGGAATCTAAGTAGTTGTGTAGTCCTCAAATTTCTTGGTATCAAAAAATGTATACATTTGTTCTATCTAATTCCTTGACTGCCAGTTGTTCTTCGTCTGAACCCAGTTATCACCGTATTTATCAGAATGTAAAACTAGAGAGCATCTGATACCTGAAAAATCCATATTGAAATGCGTAACATGGCACGACGGAAAGATAATGGCATCCCAAGCCCGTAAACGGAAAAGGAGCCCGGGCTCATGTAGACCAAGCTCACCGCCCGTCCACTCGCCGAAAGGTATGACGACACAAAATATCTTGTCGCCGCCGTCGCGATGACCGTCCGTTGACACGACAAAGTTGAATACATATCCGCCGAATGGATGGGCAGGACTTCGTTGATTGAGAGGGAGTTTATGGGCGAATACCTGGATGCGGCAATGTTCATCAGGTAGGAGTTTCTTCAGCTACACGCTTGTATGAGAAAAAAAGGCATCGTGAATGGAGAAGGCAGAGACGTACATGGACTTCGATGACTATAGTGATCAGCTTGATAAGTTCTTCCAGGAGTTCAGCCTCCTCGGGATTATCCCTGGTTTCCCTGGTAGTATAGGGAGCTCTCTGACGGTAATTCCATTTCTCGGTGTCTTCTCGGTGCAAAAGATTGGGATGAACCCCCTCGGGTGCACCCACTCCCTAAGTCGGATTAGATTACAGCGAAAGGATTGGAAGCCAAGATTACCTGTTCTGTATACTTGTTCCATACTCCGTGGTGTACAGCACAATAGCGTTTACCCTTGGAGGAGTCGACGGGGTATACCTCCCCCTCCATGACAGCCGATATGAAGGTGGTACCGCTGTCCTTGAGATGAGGTAGAGTTTCGGCGATGTTGGTTATGACCAGGGATACAACCTCGTCGTCACGGTCTCGGATAGTCAACACCTTCCTTTGAAGTAGTTCAGATCTTGAGCGGAGGAAGAGGGAAGACAGGATACATACCCATCCATTATTTCAGTGGGAACACACAGATAAGTATCTGACCGCCGCTCACCATCCTCATCGTAAAAGTCTTTCAGCTATGCAAAGTTTAGTTCACGCCGACGGATATAACATTTGAAAAAAAACGTACCTCGCTTTCCAATTCACCGATACTCCCCACTACCTTGGCCTCGGCACCCTTGAGTCGCTCAGCTTCGGACCAAGCTTTGCCCCCTTCTCCCGGGGGTACGGGACAGGGCGTATGCTTCAGATTGAAGCCCGTACGGATGGTCACCTCTTCCGCAACGCAATCTTCCGTGAGGTCCAGATCGTCAATAAGTAGAGGCAGGACAGGTGCCAGGAGAGGATTCTCCAAGGCTCTCCAGCAAGGATCATGGGGAGGTAGCGCCCAATATCTGAGAAGGGATCAGAAGTCTATTCGCCTACAAGAAGTCAAGATTTCTTACTCGAAATTGAAGGTCCTCAGCTTGGCGTCCATGCGAAGGACGGAGGAGAAGGGAATGGATTCTGCAGGTACATTGGAATGAGGAGGGAAATTCACCACCATCTTTTCGTCAAGATTTGTCGTCATCTGTTTGATCCAGACCATTTGTGGGCAGATATATTGGCGGACGATATTCCCACAATCTCGGGACAAAACATGTTCTTCATCGGGTGCTGTATAGCTGTAAGTACAAGAACAGTGTAACATGCTGTATTACTTACCGTGAGGAGCGCACAGGAGGTACCCAATTTCTTCGATAGTGTCGAAGAAATCCTCCTTGCAAATCTTGTAGCGAAGGCCGCAGGCGGCAATGATGGGTAAAATGTACATGCTTGCTGAGGAGGAAGGCGGCGTTATTGATCACTCAATCGCGCGAAGGGAAGAACTTACAGCACGCAGCCAAGTATATGAGTCGGGTACCCCCTGTATACCAAAGCTGAATTTTAGCGGAGTTAACCGAAGGGTCTGCCACTTCGAGAGCTAGCTCGGGATATGAAGGACGTTTTTCCCCGGCAGGTACATTTTGACGACTAGGAGAACGTCAGCAATGATTTCAAACAAGTTGAGATGAAAGGTACCCTTGTATATAGAAGGCGGCCTCAATGAGGCTCACCATCAGCTCAAAATCGTTTAATACCCCCTTCTTTTCCAAGCGGGAACACCTCAACATTGCTTGAGCGAAAGGAGAAACCTGCGCAGAAGGAGGAGGAGGAGGAGGATTGGCTAGCGTGGCTAGCGGCGAGAAAGACTCGCCCGTCAGTGCAGCTGGGCCATCTTCCTGAGAGACACCCTCCGAAGGTGGAGGCGGAGGCTGCAATTCACGGAGGAGAGCCAGCAGATTCTGCTGAAGTTCGACCGACAACGGCACCAATCCCAAGCCTACAATTCGCAGACCACTATCCCTCGTCGCCGGAGGAGGAGGCGCTCCCATCACATAGCGTCCTCCGGCCGTTTTCTTCTTCTTCTTCCCAGACTTCCCAGATGGACCGTTGCTTGGCTGCTTTGTCAGGGTTGCCTGCATGGCCTGGACGTTGCCTGCTGCTCGGCCGCGACGCGTCTTGCTACTAACCCTAGCTTTGTCTCCTTTCCGGGGGCAAGGCGGCTTGGAATTGGCATGGTGTGTGCCGCCGTTCGCGTTACCGGTTCCATCTGCCTCGTGCTCAGTTACACTGGAAGCGAGACGCCTCGAGCGTCTGGGCCCGTCCTCCAAACCAGCTTCCGAAGCGGTACGCTTCCCCAACAACGAAGCAGCTGAGGAGTCAGATACTTGCATCTGGTCTCCGCAAGCAGACTTGGTGGGGGAAAGGTTGACGAGGGTGGAAGATGGGGATAGAAGTTCGTCGTCATCGTCGTCACCACTGAATCTCAGAGGTGACAAGATGCTGGTGCTGGGAAGGACACTTGGTCTATTCACGGGAGTAGTGGGATGCATCGGGGTACCGGGACATAACGGCGGTGTGATCGGCCGTGACGGGGGCGGCGAGGCTGAGGCTGCGCGCAATGCCCGCAGCATGAATTCTGGCAGCAACGCAGATGCGCGCGGCAGCAGAGCTGGTGCCGATGAGTCTTCGTCCGCCATCGGCATCGGGGAGTCTTCAGAGTTCGGGGCGGTGCCGCGCGAAGCGCCGCGCGTAGGAGTCGTTAGCAACGTCGTGCCATACGGGGAATACAAGTGTTGGCGAGGAAAGGCTGCTATGTGTGTCAGCAAAAATAGTAGTCTACTAGGGAACGAAATATTTACCGGAAACGCGAGGGGGTGTACGTGAAATATTCTCCTTGTTCACGAGATTTTCCGTGTCTCTTGGAGTATTCTCGATATTGCGAAGGCGATTTGGGGGTGCAAGCTCCAGCGGCGGTCCAAGACTCGGAGGATTCAATTGTTGTTGTAGACGCGACAACAGTCGCGCTAAATCTGGGTTTCCCGGTGCTTGGAGGAGCCCGGGGATTGCAGCGAGGAGAGCTTTGGCATCTACGTCGTCGACTTCTAAGAGCATGGCGTCGAGTATCGAAAGGCGGAACGAGGTTGGCAGCGAGGAGAGAGTCTCGAGACGCGCTTGAAAGTAACGGTCACCTAGGTTTGTTACAAACCACGGGATTCGTCACACCGCGTACAACCTCCAGGTTGTGCGCGCTGTGACGAAACGGGTGGCCTTGTCACCCAGGGAGAGTCACTGAACGCGTCCATTAGAAGGCGGCGTTCAGCGCGTTGCCAAACATCCGCCTGCCAAACAGAGCCATCAGCTCTTTCTCATGCACTCGACCAGTCCGACGTCCGACGGATACCAAGCTCGCAGAAACTCGCAACCTCGCAACCAGATCGACGCCGGCTTCAGGATGAGACGAGGACGAAGACGCCGGTCTAGAGCTGTGTCTCCGAACCACGCGCCACGATGTGCCCTTTCCCCTCGATCGCAGGTTCTGCCCTACAACGGTGCGTTGAGTTTCCCTTTGGCTCCACTTCATCCTTACTGACTTCTTGTGAAGAATTGCTGTATAAATCATTCGTCAGTCCCGGTCCCTTTTCTTGTTGACATTCTTGTACTTACCCAGCATAGACAACATTCATTTTGAGTCGGCGCTGGATCCGGGTGGAGGAAGAATAGAGGGAGGGGCAAGGTGCATCTACTTACCGGCACTACACGCGACACCGGCACTACACGCGACACCGGCACATCAGCGACGTGCAGCGCCAAGTCCCGCACCAACTCAAGGTGTGTACACATCTTCCCTGCCCTCCCTCCCTCTCTTGTCTCTTTCCTCCCAGCCTGCCACCATGATCTCCCTCCGTGTCCCCGGGCTCTCGGTGGGACGCCCATCCCGGGGTAATCGGAGGATTGGGAGCGAAGGACGTGTTCGATATGCTCTTCCCTGCCGACGAGGCAATCCCCTTCAACTCCAGACATTCCCCTCCCCTCCCCTGTGCTGCGCATGCATGCACGCTGACCAACCCCCCGCAGATTCTTCGCAAGCTTCAACGAGCGGCACCTACGCAGATGGACGGTTAGAGATGGAGCATATGGATAGGAACACGAGAGGTACGCACCACCTGTATCCTCCTTCTTCTTCCCCTCCCTTCCCCCTCTTCCTCTTCCCGCTTCCCCCTTTTCTTTCCTTTTTTGCCTGACCTCCCCTTCTCCCTAGTCCGCCTCCCACTCAATTCGCACTGCACTACGGCGCGGATTCATCGAGACGCGCGAAGTGCATGACTCGCCTCCAGTGAAAGCCACGCAGAGATGCCGCGCGCGAGCTGCGACTCGATGCACGCCGATTCCCCTGGGACGTCGTTGATGAAGAGTTCCAGGCAAGAAGTAGGTGGTCTTGCGTGCCTTTTGAATGCTTGCTGATCTGCACTTGAACAGCGCAGATTCGGTGGGTCAGGGGCGTTGGAGAGGCGGAGCGGGGGTTAGGTGCAGAGGACGAGCGCGGGGATACGAGGTGCGTGCTGGATTTGGATTTGCGTCCGCTGCTCGGGCTGACTTGCGATCGCAGGCAGGCGTGAGTGGTGCAGCACCGTGCCTTTGTGGTGCTGGAGAGGGACAGAGGCCGACCGGACGAGCGGGCGCATCGACGGCCGTGAACGAGCGCGCGGTGTGAGGTACGTGCTTGATTTTTTTGAGTGCGACTTGATCTGGCTGACTTGCAATTGCAGGCGAAGCGGAAGGCGAGATGCGGGTGGAGAACCGGAAAATGCCGGTGATTGCTGTATAAACCATACGTTAGTCCTTGTATCTTTTCTTCTCCAAATTCTCGCACTTACCTCGACAATTCAAAGGCATAAACAACACTATTCATTGTTGCTCTATTGGATTGGGGTGGAGGAAGGGTCTAGGTACGTCCTTTCTGCTTGCCTGCCTTGTAGTAATCCGCTGTACCGACTTTACTGGCGTGTCTTCCCTTAGCTCTACGTCGAGCACGTACGGACGTACCGTGCTAAAGCAAGCGTAGTCCCACCGCAGCGCAGCAACGACGTGCAGCGCCGAGTCCCGCGCCAAGTCAAGGTGTGTACACATTAGCCCTCCTTTTCATCGCATTCCCCTCGCTGCACCGTGGAGGAAGAATGGAGGAAGGGTCCAAGGTGCGTCCCTCTGCTTGCCTGCCTTTGAATCCACTGTATTAACCCTTCCTTCCAGATAGTGACTAGATCTTTCTCTAGGTTTCGTCCCTCGCTCAAGTCCCAATCGTAACCGGTAAGTCTCCCCTGCGCGAAACAGGCGCATGTACTTACTCACTCTCTCTTAAGATGGAGACCGGCTTCAAGTACATCGCGACACCGGCACATCAGCGACGTGCAGCGCCGAGTCCCGCAACGCATCCACCGCGCCGACGCCCGAGTTGTTCTTTCTGACAGCGCGCGGCTGGTCTTCGCGGGGCCGAGACAGTGATCGAGCGGGGCGGGGATTCGAAGGGCGAGATGGAGAGAAGGAGGAGATGCGGGCAGACCAATGAGGTGCGTGATTATTCTCGGATGCGCGCCGAAACCGCTGACTTGTTTAGCTTGTGTATCTCAGGTCTTCTGTCGTCGTTTGGAGACCGTGGAGGAGGGTGCTAGAGCGGGAGGTACATCTGTTCTTCACTGATCCGTTTCGAGTCTGCTGATTTTTTTAATGCAGTTTACTGGTATGTGTAGCAGCGACGGCCTCGCATCGCGGAAGTTATCGACGAGGAGGAAGGACTACCGCCGCGCCGACGCCCGGGTTGCGCATGCCCAACGTCCACGCCGACATCCTCAAGCTCAAACGAGAGGACCTCCTGAAACTCAAACGAGCGGCACCTGCGGAGAAGAATACGAGAGGTACGCACCTGTATCCTCGTTCTTCTCTCCCTCCCTTTCCCTTTCCCCTCTTCCTCTTCCTCTTCCTCTTCCTCTTCCTCTTCCTCTTCCCTCTTCCCCTTTTCTTTAACTGTTCTCTTCTCTTCTTATTTTTCCTTTTTGCCCGCTCTCCCCTGCGGCCCAGCCCGACTTCCGCCCGATTCGCGCTCAATGCGCTCGATGTGCTGGGACACGGGTGGCACCGCGCACTCTCTGCGAACGCGTGCGATCTCGCAGCGCCGTGCTCGCAGCCCTGCGCTCTGGCTGTACTTGTCGGATCCGGCCGTGTACGGTTCGGCCTTGTACGGCGGTTGCGGCAGCGGAGACGTGCTCCGTCTCGCAGTTCCCGCGATGTCCCCGAGGCGGAGTAATGTTTGTCATTTATTTGCGGTTTGCGGTTTTGCCGTATTACGCTTGTACTTGCGCACTCTCCCTTGAATCCTCCTTCCTTCTTCCAGTCCCCCTTTCCATCCTCCACCTCTCATCTTCTTCCCCTTCTTTCCTCTCTTTCTCTTCAAACTCTACTCTACTTTCCGTGTCTCACTCTTTTGCCCAGATTGCATCTCGTCGAAACGTGTCACCCGGGCCCGCCCACCCTCGGTTGGCTTCTCGCCGTCACACACAATACCTGGACCACCGATAACGATAACGAGGCCGACTCGACCTCGACGCCGAGCCATCGGGATTCGCGACGACCTACACCCTTACAATCTCAGCCACGACAACGCCGCCGCGTACCGCCTACCGCCTCGTCGCCCTTGGCCTCTGCATCGCACTTCGCTCCGACCTCCAATTGCCGGTCTTCCCCAATTGTCCCACAAAACGTCACCCACCGACCCGCAGGCAAACGGAGACCGGCTCCATCGTGATCACCCCCTTCCCGGGCGCGGTGCCTACTAAGCCAGGGAGTGCGACGGTGTCGTTCTTTGGGCATGTGCCGGTTGTGCCGGTCATCTTGGATACGGCTAGCGGGGAGGTGGGTTTTGTGTTTTCAGTTGGGCGTTTGGGGCATTTGGGGCATCTTCCGTTCGCTTTCACCTGTACTACCACGCGTATGGGTCCTCCTCCCTCACCCCCTCTTTTACACACATACTCCCTTGCCTCGCTTCCTCTCCCTTTCGTGCGCCACTCGCTACCACCAGTCCCCTCCCTTTTTGATACCGGCCTTCCTCTTTGCTACCATCACGCGTGCCCTTGTCTTCCCCCTCCCCTTTTCCCTTCTCATATCCCATCCACACCCTTCATGTCTCCCCTCTCACTTGCAGATAGCGACTCAATCTTTTGGATGTCGGGGCAACTATGTACGAGATGCACGAGCGAGAGCAGTCCGACCACCGTAGCGAGTACAACGGCGGCGCCTGCCATTTTAGTACTGCCTTTATCGGCACATTTTGTTTCCATTCATTTTATCCTACCAGTATGTAGCTCACTCGTTTCTGTTCTTATGGATACATTTTGGAATACATTTTCCTTTGGGATGTATTTTTTTTTTTGCGAGTTTCTTTTGCTTCGGTCACATATCACGTGCTCTGTGACGGAGCGCGTACAACCTGCAGGTTGTGCGCGTTACTGGTGACTGTGACTTCTTTGTCGGCGAACTCTTTGCTTCCCAGACTTGTGTTGACACCCCGCCGCCTCGCCTAATAGCAGTAGCTCCAACACTAGGCAATATGCTCACAAATGCCTGCCCTAAAACTCTTAAAAGTCCTCTAAACTTTACTGGAAGCCCCGAAGCCCCGATTTTGGCCTCGCCTTATTTCCTAACTGTATGTTCCCTTTGTTCCCTTTTGAATTAGTGCTGACCTCGT
Source organism: Mycena polygramma (assembly GCA_029449255.1). Taxonomy (NCBI): domain Eukaryota; kingdom Fungi; phylum Basidiomycota; class Agaricomycetes; order Agaricales; family Mycenaceae; genus Mycena; species Mycena polygramma. Next base: position 311,510 of record JARKID010000049.1, read on the forward strand.
TGGCTAGCGTCCGCGCTCGTTGGCTAGCCTCCGTGCTCGACGCTACAACTAGATGCAGCGAATTATACTCAATTGCCACAAAAGCGGCCTTGAGCTCTGTTGCCACAAAAAACACGCCATTTGTCTACCTCGGCGCCGTGCCCTTCGCTGCTAGTCTGACTGCCTGGAGCTGTATAAAGGTGTGCAGCCCCCGTTGGTGGCCCACAGTACATCATCTCCCAACAGTACATCCTACGCCGTCTCATTTTCGCAATGCCTCACAACAACCCTCCTTGCACTCCCCCAATTTTCGACCACGGCAGAAGCCATAAGGTCCAAGACGACGACGCAAACAAGGCCTGGTACTCTGTCTCCAATGGCCGCATCGCTGGCTTGTACTTGGACCGGTGCGTAACCGTTTGTGTTTTATATTGGTATTCCCTCATCAGTTTACAGCGAGGAGGCCCGTGCCCAGATCCATGGGTTTCACAATGGGCGTTGGGAAAAATTCGCCACCAAGGCAGAGGCCCTCCAGTACTGGGCTTTCTGGTGCACCCGACTCCACACCCACGACGCGGTCAAGTACAGCGTGGTCGGTGTCGACGGCGAATTTGATACTTAGTACGCACACTGTCCTTGGATCTTTCTGTGTACTTACAATCTGATGTAGCGACGGAGCCCTTGCTGCTGCTGCTGCCAAGTACATTGTGCAAGTCTAAACAATGTTTTTGGTACGTCTCCTCTTCTTCCTCCCTCCTCTGCCAATTTATCTTATGCACACGTTTAAGGCGCGCAAAATCTATGATTGTTGTAGTATACATGTTTGTTAGCTACTACCGTTGAACAAAAAGTGTTCCCTCTTCTCAATCGTCTCAGTTCTCGTCTCAGTTCTTAAACGACCGTGAGTCCACTTATCAACACAGACCGACCATGAGCTTTTCCATTCTCCGACACAAGTCGACCAGTTCGTGGACACAGACATATTTCAAGGCCATAAGATTTTTATTGTTACTATATACTTCTACTTATGACCGCCATTCTAGCTCTTGATTCAGTTTTCGTTGTACAACAGAACATTTGTACGCACTTTGGGCGACAAGATCCATTGACACTGCGCATCGATGTCCTTCTCGTACGGTTCGCCGCTCTGGAGACAATGAGAGAGTGAACTGCATGAGGAGGAAGAATATTCATACCGATATAGCCTGAGCCCAAAGACACATCTTCGAAGATATATTGTCGTCCTACAACGTAGTTAGTAAAATGGGATTCAGATAATTATCCCGACGCACCAAGGCAGACGCCGCAGGAATGCGAGTCATTCCACAAACTAACCGCGCCGCAAATTCTCGGGGCTGGTAAAAGTAGTGGGATTTGCCGGGCTGTATGATTCGGGTCCACAGAGGGGCATCCGCTTGGTCTTTCGATCCCGCGAAGCGAGCGAGGCGGACAAAGGGACTGGAGGAGCACCCCCGAACCTCGATCATCACAGACAGGCCGTAAACGGGTCCCCCCGTCGCTCCCTGGATGAAGAGAGCGAGGTTATTAGTTACCATAAAGAATATAAGTGTACACGACGCACCTTTAGAACCGCCATAAACACGACGCAAAGAGCTTCCTCTTGGGGAGGTCCGACGACTTCAGGCAACTCGGTCGAAGATGAGGTGATATTTTTGGCAAGCCATTTATCGAGCTCGGAGCGAGGCCTGGCCCGCGCAGCCTGCGAAGTGGGTTCTTTCCTAGGGCGGAGCCGCGATGCAAGAGTAGGCGCATAAGGAGAGAACTTGAGTGGGCGCGGGGGTACGAGCTTCATTTTTGGATTCGTGAATTTGAGTTGCAGAGTTGCAGTCTTTTGAGGCAAGCCAAGAGCCGCATGGCAGGAACCGAGGTGAACTCCAGAGCAACGGGAGACGGGAGGGCCAAATGAAGGAGCGCCGCAGGAACAGAAGGGTAGCCAGGTATGTCGATTAAGGTGGGTTTATTTGGGCACGTTTACCGATCCTCCTTCTTCCGCTCTGTTATTTTTCCGTCTGCAAAAGACATGGTTTTTCCTGCCTGGACCTCTCAGTCCTCTCCACTTTGTACCGCTCAAGATACTTGTGTTTGCTAGCCAGCAAACCTCGGATTTTAAACCGCGTCGCAGCTTTCTTTACAATCTCCGACTTCCATCCAGTGGCGCGCGCAGTTTATTGGATGTGTAAGTGCCGAAGCCGGTCGGAAAAGCCCTCTTTCTTTCTGCCATTATCACCAGGCGCAGAATCCGTCGTGAGTCCCAGCTTTTGCACTGGTGTCCTAATATCAATATATTCAGGTCATGAATAATCTGACCGACTTACCGCTCACCCAACTTCTCGAGATACCACACGAGAGGCCGACGCCTGCGGCGACTTTGAAGGCTTTACAAGCCCCGTACCGCCATTCATCTCCCCCCGCGGCTATTCAACAACATATAGCACCGTACGATATCCATGAGCACATTATGCAGCTCAAAGAAGAAGTACGATACTGGCAGACGGCAGCCAGGCTGAGGAGACGCCTCCTGAGTGACGCTGGGTTCATTTTTGGGAACTCTTGGGAAGACGAAGACAGGGATTGATTGAGACCAAGGCGCATCCAAGTGTATTTAATTTTTCTGTACATTCCTTTCCCTCTCAAGCAGCGTCCAATAAAGCGTCATTTCTTGGTATACAAAATCTAAGGAAGAAGGATCTGGACTTGACCGCTCCCAGTACCCACTAGAGTCCGACCTATAGCGACTTGAGCCTCGTATGTCGCAGAAGCCCGCCCTTCCACCCTAAGTGTCGTATCGATTCTTGTTTGCAGCATAGGGCGATCACTTCCCGGTAGTGTTGTGCTGGCTCTGGCTTCAAGCCAGAAGCCAGACATACCAAGCCATGGTTTCCTCAAGCCAGGCCAAGCCATCCCGCAGGCTTGATCTGGCTCTGGCTTCTGGCTTGAGATTTCCGAAGCCAAGCCAGGCCCGGCAAGCCATGGCTTCGCTTAGCATCGGCTGTTCCGCTAGCAAGCATGTATCGCACATATAAAGTATGTTTCGATGTTCAGAAGTGATCCTATTGTTTTCTGCTCACCAAAACGTCGACATTACTCGAGAAATGTAGGTGAATTAGGTGGTTTTTCCGACCAAACATCCAAATTAGGATGTCCGCTTTCGGACGGGGATGTTGAAATCGTGCGGATTCGGCCTGGAATCAAACTCTGTGAGCGTTTTTCACAAGGGCATAGGTAAATCTTGACTCGGAAAGTGTCCATAATGGCTGTGGAACGTTGGTAATGGCCCAAGAATTTTTGCCTCCAAGCCACGGCCCAAGCCAGTGGTTTTGGCCTGGCTTGGCTTCACCTGGCTTTGGCCCTGGCTTCAGTTTTCCCAAGCCTGAGCCAGACGAAGCCAAGCCCAAGCCATGGTTTCCGGGCCAAGCCAAGCCAGCACAACACTACTTCCCGGAGCATCGTATTGCACGTAAAGCTCCTGGAGTTTTGTCCGGGCCTCATTGACTTTGGCGTGGGCAGTTGCTAACTTGGTGTTATGCTCGCCGATTTTGACATCAGCAGCTTGGAGAGCTTTTGCTTGCTTTTGGTCTAGACGGGAGAAATAAGTAGGAGTAGGCACAGGCAAAAATGAGGCCAACCTTTTCTCTTGTAGCTCTTTGTCGCATTTACCACGAGATGAACGGGGTGGTAGGACGGCCGAATGCCTAGATTTTCGTAGTCCTATTCGACCGTTGAGCACTAGAACAATTCCAATGGAATTTTACTCGCCTGCAGAGCTTTCATTTTGAGAGCATCGAAGCGTTGCCCTTTAATGACACCTCCTAGCAGAGTGCAATGAACGCCCTCTCGGTTCACATCCCTGTGAACAGATTCAATGAGATTGCTATGGCGCTCTCCCGCTTGCCAGACAACGAGCGGAATGTGACTTCTCTCCCAGCAAATCCCCGGGAAAACAAATTTTGACGATAATTTATCATTGACCCAGTCTGATACTCAGGTCAGTATGCGAGGAAGAGTTCGCAGATCGTATAGACACACCAATAGCTGCTTTCCCTCCCAGCTGCTGAATCTTGGCTATGGTACCATCCCAGTCGACATGGGTTATGCAAATGAGAGAGCGCATGAGCTCTTTCACCTCGTCCGAGACTGCGCAAGATTTTATGCGCCGGTAGACATGGACGACACACATTCGAAGGATTCGCAAGAGGTGCTCGTAGGGAGTCAGGCTTGACAGAAGCCTTGTCGGTTCGTGAAGATCCATGACGCCGACCCGAGTCTGAGCCACCGCATGGAGATGAAGACCGAGACCTATCGATGGAATGAGGTCTGTGCCTAGATAGAAAAGCAGCGACGTACCCTTCGCTTGACCGCGATGCTGATCGGCGGCCCAATGTAAGACCATGCCTGAAAAATGATCCAAACTTTCACCGTGAAGGTGCCGCCATTGAAGATCGGCTCCTGTATCCATCCGAACTATTGCTTCGATTTCTTGAAATATTCGTTGGTGGGCTGCTGCAGTCTGGCGATTAAGATAGATTCGGCAGAATATGACGCCTAACAAGCATATTGAGCCGTGCAAAAAAGAACAAGATACAAAGACGCACTGGTGTTGGCGTCCCTGTCCATGCATGCCATTTCAAACTCTAAGAATCCCACAATGCGCTTAAAGCCAATGTCGCTTTGAATATATTGCGCGCGCCTGAGACGGAGGCTACCCTGTCTGCTCATGCAAATGATGATTCGGGTTTTGTTTTGGTGGGAAGCGTTGGCCGGTTCATCCTCCTCGTGTTGAGGAAGTGTATTGTCTTCAATGTCTAGAATTTTGCGAATATAGTGGTCCGCTGGATCAATGTTTGCATCCTGGAACTCCTTCCGATGAATAACGCCTGTTGAATGGATAAATCAGTGAAGCCCCAAAGAAAATAGAAAAGACGCACCTTTCCAGTCTGTCCCTTTAGGGAAGTGCATCGTTTTGGCCTGACTGATATACGCGTTGAGATGGGACCGATTGGTGAGCGACGAATGGAGATGGCTGAGAGTCGGGTTCTGGACGTCGGGGAATTTTGCTCTGAGATGAGAGAGGACTGCTGGATGCCTGAGGAATGAACGCGGTGTCATGTCCGCTAGGTCCTCCCCCACCCTCTCCAGGAGTTCGAATATCTCGGCCCTGACCTTGGGCGGAGTCTTCTCGGGCAGAGGAATTGGATGGTGGTGTTCGCCTTGGCATATGACGAGCACAAAAGGACAAGATTGCCTTGCATCTTCAACCGGCTCAAAGATCCTGAAACGCACCTTGCACTCCAGATGGACAAGCGCTGGCTGATACAGCTTATTGTTGTCTTCGCGATCCCTATGCTCGGTCGCTGTAGATAGATAAGCAGATGAGCAGATGGTCGGATGTAGGGAATATGTCGGACTCACGGCAATGCAATTTCTGGGAGGAGAAATTGGCAACGAATGAGCACAAGGCTAACGGGCCGTAATCGAGGAGGCGAGCAGCCTCCTCAATTTGCTTGATAGCATCTAAATCATTGGAAAAAATCGCCTTGAGATACTCTAGATCGTAAGATCCATCGGCGATGGAAAAATCCGCCCAGTGATCCTTGCTTTGTTGTGTGTAGTGCTCGCACCTGAAGAACTCTCAACGTTAAGGTCTAGGTGTATGGAAAGAAATATATATACATGAGAAACGGCTTGATGCCTGACTTGAATACGATTCTGCCTTCACAAGTTTCGGGCTTTGGATAGCCTCTTCTGTAATGCTCCAAGCGATCCTGGTGCTGGTCGAACCCCTGCTGCTCTAAGGCATCTCTGACCGTCGGTTTGGATGGACTCCTTGTGCACCCTTGATTTTGCAAAGTCGTTATGTATGCGGCGGTCCTCTTGAAGATGTCCCTTTGAGGTGAGGAATAATCTAACCGGTTTTCACGCTCTTCTCCTAAGCGCTGCTCAACGTCATGGCGGCTTGCCCGTGTATGCGGCTCGCTGAGAGCATCCGTGTCGCTGAAAGGGCAGACCTTCATACCCTGGCCTGAGACGATACCCATTGTCAGTGTCAATCAAATTTCTTCAAAAGAAAACTATACATACATGTAGAATACCTTTTGATGCATCGCACAAGCTCGCCATTGGAATCGACGAGGAGAGGACAGAAGACTTCCTCTATCTTTCTCGATTGGCCTGCCGGCTTTCCCTGAGAATAAGCGAAGTCGAGATTCGGGGACTCCCATTTCGCTGGGTCTATCTGGAAAAGATGCCCGATGGCTTCCTCTCCTGTTTCCGGATACTCTATATATGTTTTGGGAGGATAGCGGTAGAGTGTGGCCAGTTTGGTTCGTCTATTAATGGAGATGTCTTGTTCGACAACGGTTTCCTGGACTGTCCTCGTTGGAACGGGAGCGTCTCGAAGAGCTTCAGGTCCGATAGATAGTCGTGTCAGTGTCTCTGTGATGTTGTTCAAGGAGGTCTGGAGTTCTGAGGGTACGAGAATTTCTCCTGGAGGCGCCTTAGCAAGGAGATCGCGGAGAATTTGGAGCTGCGGCCTTGCATCGATCTCCTCCACCGGGTTAAGGAGATTCTCCAGCGTTACTCGCGACATATCTCAAGACAGAAGGAGCAGCAAAGCCGCCCTCGGGGCTTCCAGCGGCGGGGGGCTCCGCCAGCTGTGCTTCGAGCGGAATTGCGCCTCAGACCCGTCTCAGAACCATCGGTGCAACAAAAAGACCGATAAAACGCGCTGGAATCGCAACTCAGGGCTCCAAAAATCAAGCATATTGGACATGGAGTGCATTTGCGGGAGGTTGTAGTCTACAGTTCTGTATCCGCGCTGAGTTCGCCGTGTGTGATGTGACAGAAGGGTAGGTCTTGTTTGGTGTCCGGATGGGCCGATGGCTGGGCCTATTTGGCAGAGCCAGCCGGCCACAGCCCAAACCACGCGAGCGTCGGGGCTGTCGGGCCTCGGGCGCTGCTCGCTTCCCGAGCTCAGCTGTCAACGGAGGCACGGGCCCGAGGCGTTGGGAGCTTCCCCCGTGATTTTGGCAGCTTCTGGCCCAGACCGGAGCTAACCGAATAATAGTAATCTACTATCCACTCAATGACAATATACATCGACCTCGTAATGTACGTAATTACTCCGAAAATGCTGTCAGAATCACACTCAAAGCACCCCAGCGCGAAACCTTGCTGAAGGGGTCATCCGGCATTGGTATCTCCTCGAAGTGCGGGTTGAATGGGCTTCGCTGCTCAACCCACCCAAGGTCAAGATATTCTGTTGAGACAAATAACTTCAAGAATCCTGAGCTGGACGACTCTCCGGGTGCCATTTCGAACTCAAATGCTACTTCTTCACCCATCCCAACAGTCACCGACCCTCCTCTGGAGAGGGGCGGCTGGACATTCCGATGCTTAGGCGAAGACCAACACTATCAAACGGGACTCAGCACGGAATCAATACCAAGTCCAGTTTTCCCACCTGAATCGTGTAGTCATCGGGGTCAAAGAAGAACAAGTACGGGAAAAAGTCTTCTTGGGAGGTATTGCGGATTATGAAGCCGTACTTGGCCTCCGGCTGCATGGGAAAACGTGCTCTGTGGTGCCTGTCGACTATATTTCCATTATTTCCGATGCTACGATCCGGTTCACGCAGCGGAAATTGACCACGGAGTTGGTACATCTCGAGTGAGATGCCAGTGAGTGCAGTGTTCATATTGTGGTGCTCGAGCCAATAGTTGAACCGTGTGATGGCTTTACGGATTACGGGAAGGTTGTCGGAGCTCTTCCATGCCTCGCAGACAGAATTGCCAAGGTTCTCGAGACAGATCCCAAGATCCGGCTGGGGGCATATTGCTATAGCTTCTTTGTATAACCGAGTAGCTTCGTCAACATAACTCCGATCCAGGCCTTCCGCCGATTGTTTTCGAATTGCCCCGGCAAGGTTGAAAAGAGATCGTGAGCGAGTGGGATCTGTGGGGGAAATCAAAGGCAGGCCTTCACTATAGATCTGTATGCACTGGTCAAAATTGTTGGAATCCTCCCCTGACAGGCCCTGTTCGTAGAGAGCGTTGGCCAGGTTGAGGAGGGCCAGACCCCGAGTAGAGTCTGATCCAAGATGCCATGCTAGCACATCACGATACAACTGAATCGCTTCATCGATGTCGGCGGAATCGTTGGATTGTTTAAACCGTTCCGTGAGGGTGTCGGCGATGGAAGTAATGTATTTTCGCCTGGAACTAGATCTCTGCACCTGTAGTTCCCCGGTCTCAATGCCATCGCAGAGAGCCAGAGCCTCACGAAGCAGCTTGACGGCTTCATCCAAATCGTCACGATGGCGTCCCGCCTCGAAAAAATGCGCCTGCAAGCAAGTAGCAAATTTGACCAGGTATTCGCCTGGGACCGAGGCAGGCAAGGTAGCCAATTCTGACTGCCGGGTACGATAAGCAGTTATGGCCTTCTCCAAATAGGTCGAGTTAGACGGGTGAGATGAGGCCCTCTGAAGCGACCGTCGAAAGCAATGTTCAAAGGTGGATACGTCGCCTTCGAGGCCGGCCCTGCTCTGCAAGTAGAGTATGTAGTTCCAGTCCAGCAACACACAAAGTGCCTGGAGCTTCTTGGGGTCGCCTATGACCGACAACTGCGTAAGGATGGCTTCGAGACAGCCAGTGAATTGATCACTGGAACGTGTGGAGACTTCAGGGTTAGAGGCTTCCCGAAGCGCGCCACGCCTCTCTGACTTGTCGACATCGTCAACAGGTTTGAATTCGAGACGTTGTTTGCCTAGTACAGATTTTAGTTGGAACCGTGATGTGCCATTTCGTGACCTACCATCTTTGAAAATCAACGTTAAAATTCCGAGCAAGTCCGCCTTCAACTGGACAGATGAGTCATTGTCTACGGCCGCAGCAGCCAAAGTTCTGACGCTTTTGGACCATTTCAGAGACCGTCTCACGATGTCTATAAATTTGGTCGGCACATTTATGTTTGGGAGGTAGCGAAGTGTTACCATGCTGCGCCAAGTTAAGCAGAACTTGAGCGCAATACTGGGCGATGGCCAGGTCACTCTTCTTGAATATCCTTTCGAACGACTCCAAGTTTGGATCCACTTTGCTAATTGATTCAGCTCCTTCGCCTATATACCCATATCAGTGGGCTGAGAGACAATATTCGAGATGAATCGTACGCGTCGAAGACAGGAAACGCAAGCGGCCAAGACTTGTGATATCGCGACCATCGAGAAGGGCGTTAATATTGGAGAGATCGAAAAGATCTAGCTCGAGGACGTCGCGAAGGCCATTTGCCCACGAAATTTCGTGTTTGTTTCCCTTTTCCAGGATGTCTTGCCACGATTTGTTACCCGGAGGGAGAATCGCCCAAGGTTCGTACTTTTGCAGAAATGCAACCGAAGCGTGGATTTTGTGGCCAGGTTTGATAACACGACCTTTGAACAAATGGGGCCAACTACGTTCGAGAGTTAATTGGGACGTGTATTTCTCAGGAACAGGACATTACCTTGTCGCAGCCGCATTGTCCATGTAAGACAACCGCTTGAATGGAAATAATTCGAAAGCTCGCCATAACCAGGTCAAAGATTCCGTCGGCCGACTTGTTTCCAATTCCTCCCATTTCCACTCCACAGTGGAGGCTTTGATCCTGAGACCGGCGCGCAGTGCCTCATTCCCCATCCAAAGGACCGGGACAGCAGAATTGTCCAGTTTGTCGTTCACGCGAAGCCCGCCGCCGCTGGAAAAAAAATCTCAACTTGTAATCAATACTGAGGCTGGGTCACTCACATGTCCGAATGACACCCAGCAAACCACACTTCCTTGACCCTGGGTTCGACACCGGGGGCTATCTGTGTAGCCACAGTAAATACAGGGAAGACGAGGATGACCGAGTCTGACCTGTTCCTCGTACGAGTCGCCTCCGCAAATATATTCAGGGAGAAACTTGACGCGCCGCTCATCCAGCGCGAGGGCGTGTCGAAAATAACAAATGTTATCGTTAAAAATGTCTGTACCCGGGAGGCTCTTGTCTCTGACAACTCCCACTGAAGACACCGAGTCCCTGAAGATACAGGTGTTCCCATGCATCGACAAGATATTCAAGTAATTATAAGAACGGACGCACCATGCACCGACAAAGTGGATCTTGGTATCTTCTCGACAAAAAGTGTTCTTGAAAAATCGAGCAGACTTTTCCACGTCGTATCCCTTCTGTGCGTGGCTCCTCAAATCTGCATACAATTCGTATGCGCTGCACAAAATTCATGTGGTTAGTACTTGACCACAGTGCCAGATATGGTAGAAAGCAGTACAACGGGATTTGTTCTTCATTCCCAGGAAGAATCAACCCGACCTGGAGCAAAATGATTAAGGTGATAACAGATGTCATTCAGCCGGCACCTACTTTCGCGACCATTGCGGCCAGCGTCCGGATCTGGTAGGCACCTCGAGAAAACCCTGTAGCTCGAGTAAACCTTGAACTGAGGGATGTACTCATAACCGTACCGAATAGAAATATTTTATCGCCGGGTTGATAATGGTTCGAAAGCCAACGGTACCCCGCGATGACGACTTTTTCAAAATTCCTGCGACAGAAAATTACACGGAGCAACGGAAGGACAGCTGTACATGTCAACATACCATGCGATGGCGAGGTCGAGATAATTGTAAAATACTTGTTTCCAATAATGAATCGAGCGCCACGATGGCCTCGCATAGGTGCCAATACCGCTATTGTAGTATGCGAGCTGCGTGTCGTCCTTGATTATACGGGCATACAATTCAATGACGTTTGTGTTCTGGATAGTGGTGCACGCTCAGCTGGACAACTCAGTTGTTAGCATATGCACACCTTGTCCCCGTACTGGTTTGACGTCCCGTCAATCGAAAGGATGAGATTGCGACCATGCATATCAGCTCTGCAGTAGCGGCAGATGGGGTTCTTGTCCGGATCGCGGCTTGAGCACAAACGGTCAGAACTGACTTCACGTGTAATGAAATTAACACACGAGCTGCTGGTCCGAAGCTTGTCGGCGGGACCGGAGGACATCGCGAAGAGGAATTTAACTGTGCGTTGTGGCCAAGGAGGAGAACACAGTGAGGGAGTCTTCGCCTAATATTGGCGCACAGCAGCCTGTAAATACTCACTGAATGGCAAGTGACAGGGAAGACGAACGTCAGTTTTCCACGCGGATATCGGTACGATGTTTATCCCTGTCTGAGATTATCCCTGTCTGGAATTAAACAGACTGGTAAATTGCGAGAGAACAACACGGGCGGCCGCCATTCACCCTGATCCTGTCAACTGATCAGCGCAAGAGGAGGCAGTAAGGACTTTCAGGAGCCACATCTGTTCTGGTGGCTCGGGTATTGGTGAGAACCGAGAAGAAACCCTGACCAACGACAGGTGGAAGGATATAACGTCAAAGCCGGACCGTGAGGCTGCTGGTGTTGGGACAGTCAAAAATACATGTGCTTCTCCGAGTGGAGCTACGGCAAGGGTCAGCGTTAATCACGGCGGTATGTCGACGGCCTCGGAGCGAGGCACACCAAAAACAGGGAAATTTCAGCTCAGGTGAACACCCAGTCGAAAACACTGGTTTGGGTTGCAAACTGAACACGCAGGCGGAACTATTGGATTCGGCTGCTGTTTCAGCCGAGAGAGCCGAAACTAATTGTTTCGACAGCGTTTTCGGCCGCTGTTTTGCGTGTTCGGCCGGCCCGAAACTTATTGTTTCGGCGCATTCCAGCCGAAACTGCGGTCGAAACTGATGTTTCCAGCAGCGTTTTGAGATTGGGGCTGAAACCTTGGTTTTCAGCAGGGTGTTCATCTGGGCCAAAATTTCACATTTTTTGGTGTGAGGCTGAGTGCTTGCTGAGCGCTCAGCGGCGCCCAGGCCCCAGGGACAGATGAATGAGCGGAACCAAAGCTAAACAAATTGCATTGATTCCGGGCTCGAGGCCTTCACCATGGACAGTCAGCTGCGGTCGAAGACAAGGCGCGTCGGTGGCTCTGCTGGTGCTTTCAAATTGTGCAGTGATTTCAATTGCGGAAGGCGAAGAAAGAAAGGCTGATTCATCATTCAATGATGGCGTGGCTCGGACTTCTCAATTCCCGATGTCTTACCCCCATCAAAAGCACATTATGCATCGGGCCTGTAGTGTAGGGGTTATCGCGCTTGCTTCGCATGCGAGAGGTCTCCGGTTCAATTCCGGACAGGTCCATCTTTTTACGTCTTGTCCTATGTTAGAAGTCGGTCCCTCAATGGTAAGTAGAACACGCAACGGCTGTCCGCTCATTATAAGATAAGCCGGGTCGTTTCTTTTTCCCTCGTAATCCGGCAACTAGGCTTGTACTTGATCTGTACATCCTGGCGAGTGGATGCGCAAGCAGGCAAATCTACTACAGCATTCCTTCGTTTGTGAATTGCTTACAAAACACATATTGGGATCTGAACTACATGGAACATTTATAGTTCAAGCAATACAGAAAACACATCACCGCAGAATGAAGTAATCAACCGCTGGGAATCGCGATTATCCAGTAATTTGACATCCATTCCATCGTCCTGCAGGGTTTTAACACGGGCCTCAAGGCTATCTGAGGGATCACTGGTCAGATCCCCTGCATTGAAGATACGGAGGGCAAGAGTCGGATTCCGTTGCAAACGAGTCTGCGCCATGGTGAAGAAAGCGTCCCACGGAGTGGAACTCCGATAGCCAAATACGAACGTGGTCAAGTTGGGGCAGAAGGAACGAGTGACCGAAATTGACATCTCGCCGAACAACGCGATCTGTGCTTCCCCATCGGCGTCCTCCTCTGGCGCCACGTCGTTGATGGCGAGTAGTAGATGTGTGAGGCTGGGGAGATTTCGGAGCACGTCCGTGAGAGCGGAATCGATCCTGCAGCGCATTATGGCCAATTTCTTGAGCGTGCAGGACGAACGTTGGAGAAAAGGAAGGGTGGCAGAGGTGAACCACACGATTGTGAGGTCTACAAGCAGAGGTGCTGTGAGATGACGCAGAAACCTGTCGTCTTCGATGCAGAGGCGGCGAAGGCGGTGGAGAATTCGGAGTGTATCAGGACCAGAGTTGTGGAAGTTTGTGAAACCAATTGAACACTCCAACAAATTCGAAGTATCATTGAAGATCTCGAGGTGGCGTTCCTCAGTGAATGTCACTCGAGAGTGGGTAATCTGTCCCCAAGGAATCACAATAGATGCCGGCGAGGGGTAAAAGTTTTCGTCCGTGAAAACAATTTGACGCAAATTTGGCGCGTTCGAGAAAACATCTGGAATGACCATACGCTTGGCAGTGATCACCTGCAATTGTTCTAACCGACCAAGGTGGCCGTTAACCGGTCGCAACCAATTGAGCAGACGATCTTCTGAATCGTAGCTGGGATGAACATCGAAGCACAAGCTGCGCCATCGACTGCAATGGGGAAGAACCAAACGCAACAAGGCAGGATCAACCTTGTCCTGAACTTCCGGCCACGATATATCCAATAATGCATGAGCTGCTCGGATAAGCTGAGCTTCGATACGGGACCAATGGTCGATTTCGGCCGACAGCAACGAGGGGACGGAGATGGAAGACCAGAAAGGGCTGTAGGAAAGTGCTGTTTGCCTCCAAGATTGGCAGATATGTCCAAGCCACCAGGGAGGCTGGCATCTATCGGCCGCATTGCGCGGGGACATCACCAAGACGAATATCTCGCAGATCAGCTCCGATGGCACCCGGCGCACTGGAGATATCATGGCGCGATGCTGGTGAATGTGTTCTGCAATCGCGGTCCTCCTTTGAGCTAACCGCGCTCGCGAGGTGTGCAAGCGCCGGATATGTGCATCCAGAGAGTCTATCTGCGCATCCAGAGAGTCCATCTGCGCATCCAGAGCATGGATCTGTGCCTCACCACCAGATATGACATTGCAGATAGATGGAATTTCTGACTCCGAGGGAGGTTCGTTGCTTGCAAGCAGGCGGATCAAATCAGGCGAAGACTTGGGAGACGGTAAGTCAGTGACCGTGACCGACGGCAACATCGACGGCGACGCTCCGCAGTTCAAGCAGACTTGGCAGTGGTCCATGCCTAGTAGGAGAGTGAGAAAGTGGCTCCGTACGAGATGGGTTTGCACTTACCGGTAACCGACTTGGTTTTTGGACGAAGAGGACGCAGCTTGAGCTCGAAGTAAGCCACAAATTGAGATCACAGGTCTTAGCCAAACAGGACTACTATGAGGCGAAATCCCGTTGACTCAGTGTACTCATACATAAGGTGCAAAGTATCTTGTTAATAAGCGATTCTACAGATACAGATAATTGCGACTCGCAATTGTAGCGTTACTGCTCGACAAGCCGATTCGAAGAGCTATTTGGAGAGAAAGCTTGCCAGAGAAGGCACAAACAGCGGACGACGAACTACTGCGGTCAACTGCTCCCCTCCGTCTCCGCACAGTGACCATCACCTCACAATGTCGGTTGTTCCATGTCGTGTTGCCCCTGCGCGTCGACCGCGCACGGGACTCGACTGCAGGCCGTGCGACTCGAGTCACTCGACCGCAAGCTGCGGGAATTAGTGGGAGAGGATGAAGTCTCGATGTTGGGATACATAGCGGTATCGGTGACCTCTGCCTCTGAAGGTATAGGCCGCCAACGAGGGGATAGGAGAGGTATCTCGCGTTGCCCGCGAGTGACGCTGAGCGACGCGCCCACGTCCGCCACACCGGCCACCGCACTGCCTGCATCCGTGCGCGACGACATTCAGCAGCGCCCCCGGCAATGCCGCTCGTATCCCCGTGCTGGCACCACATACAATTGCCCCGCCTCCCAAGTACCGCGGACCCACGCGCCGGCGCGCTCCCCTGTGTCTCCGCACCATCACTCCACATGGCGCACCGTCCTGTGTCGGCCCCCCCCCACCTCGTACAGATCTCGCGCGCGGCGTCATCCGTGCCTCGACACCGTGCGCTGCGCGTTTTCGCTCGCATCGCTGCATCCGGTAGAGGCACACCCATTAGCGCACAACCGGCTCACGCTTGTCGGCCACAGCACGACCAGCAACCGCACAGACTACATCCGTGCGCGACGACATCCAGCAGCGCCCAACGGCCCCCACAGGCACCTCCGCCGTCCGTCCGCGCGCTCCCACCAAAAATCCACGACCGCTGGCATGCACACGCTGGCATCGAAAAAGCTCCATCCAGCAAATACGTGCATCCGCATCTCATCTCGCACTCTGAGCCGACATCGACCAGGCGTAATCGAGACAGGCAGACAAGGGAACTATCTCGCGTGCGGAGTGCGCGCCCCATCTCCACACCTTACGGGCACAGATATGTACATCCCACCATCGCATCGCGTAGAGGTCGGGGTATCGCGGCGCGCGCACGGGTACTTTGGTGCGCGCTACTGTAGCTGGTGTACACGTCCGGCTGGGGTGGCATTACAGCGAGTGGAAAGCCCATCCAGCGCACTGCACCGGAAGCTACACGGGCAGTGAGCGACGACGTGTACATGGGCCCACATCCGAGCACCGACGTCGACCCGCGCCCCCAACCCAGGTAATTCATCTCGCACTCTGCACAGAGGTACATCAGTGACAAGCGCCGCGTCGACTCGCATTCGCTCGCACCATCGCGCAGCTTCACTCCATCTGGAGGCGACCACACACACCATCTACACCGACACGAGCAGGGGATACGTGCATGGACCCGCATCCGCGTCCGCGTCCACGTCTCGCACTCACCGCCGACGTCGACGTTGCCTCCACCCGTGCGAGGTAGGCGAGCATTGTATCTAGCACGCCGCACAGAGCTCATCAGCGCCCTGACGCCGTATCGATCGCATTCGCGCGCACCACCGCGCAGCTGCACCAGGAGTGCCCCGCGTACATCATCGACACCGGCGCGCCGCACGATACATAAGCAGGAGCTCGATTCGAGATCGTCCACATCCAAGCAGAGGAGCAGCATCTGCGCTCCGCCTACTTCTGCGTGCATCCCACGCGCTCGACGAGCCTCTGCCGCCCATACACTCCCAGCATGAGCATCGGCACTCCACACGCAACCCCCGCCGGTCCGTTGCTCGCAAGGCCGAGTGGAAACGTAGGGAAAGAAGGTATGAAATGCACCTCACACCGGGGCTCGCGGGTCCCGTCTATATCCAGCACACGGCGGCTTTGAGGGCGCGACTATGACGGAGAGGTTAGCGTTGGCAAAATTAGAGGGATGGAAGAGAGGAAGGGGAGGGGAGGAGGGACGGGAGGTGGAGACAGAAGGTACAGAGTGCTGACAGACAAAAAAGAGGGGGATGATATGAAGGGGAGGAGGGGACTTTAAGTCGCCTTGTGGATTTGTGGCCGTACACGCATACATCAGCGACGCCGCGCGGGTATTATCGTCCGCATCCGCCGGTGCGCGCCTGGTATCCACACCCCGCCTACTTCTGCCGGCGAGCCACGGTATTCGCCAGCGCGCACACACGCCCGCGCGCCAGAAGACGATACGGCGCTCCTCGGCACACCCTGCAGACACCTCTCGCAGTATCCCGCCGTTCTAGCAATCGCCGCTGCTCCTCAAGGCGGATAAACACACCTAATGTCCTGCTTCCATCTTCTCTGCTTGGTGCCTTTGGCGTGCAACTGAAAGAAAATGAGATCAGTGTCATCACTAGAGGGGCGTATACGAGAGGGGAAAGGGAGAGGAGAGAGGGGAGGGGAGAAAATGTGAGATGGTGGAGGAAAGACAGGGGGGAGGAGGATGATGAATCGAGGAGCCAGGAACGGGTCCACGACCTTCGTCGACTTGTGGATCGCAGGCCGCGCATATGCGACAAAAACACGCAACGGTGCAATACGACGTAGCACCTCAGTCGCATCGAGCCTTGACCGATTCTAATCGATCTATCGGTCGATGCGCCTTGGCCGGGCGTCCGCTGCATGAGGTCCTCCATCCCGACTTGGATGAAAGACTGCCGTGAGACGAAAGACAAGGGAGTGACGAAGGCATGGCAAGGTGGAAAGTCAAGGAAAAATCAGAAATCGACGCACAATATCGCAATTGAGCGCATATATGAGATTCTTTTTGCCCGCCGCTGGAGGGAAGGAACAGAACGCTTTGAGGCGTGTTTGAGGCGTGTTTTCTTGCTGCCAAGAGTCGAGTCGAGTCGTTTTGCCAGTCATTTTGCCAGTGACAAAGTTGCTTCGAGTTGGGCGCCGTTGGGCGCTTACTCGTGCGGCGTAGACAACAAAATGCCAGTCTTCCAGCTGCAGGACCCAAATTGTCGACAAAGTTCATGGTGGACCGGTTTAGGTCGGTGAATTAAATAAAAAATTATTGACATTCTGTCACGTGTTGCCAACCCCTTGTCCTCACCCAACCAAGGGGGAACCGGCATTCTAAAAAAAAAACCTTAGGCCGATTTTCTTTTTTCCGACCTGGCGGGACTACCTACCTAACGTAAGCATTCCCACGCTCTATATATGGTAATTTCCCACATGTTCGAGTTGCCGGGCGGTTGAGTTACCTGCGAGCTGCCACAGATACTTTCGTAGGCATGTTACCTTTGATTTGCAGCAGGAAAGGTATGTAGAAGTGCACTCTACCGTGAACTTTCGTGTCACCAATGTTGGACCCAATGGCAAACAAGACCACTGCTTTGGGAACCAAATCGATGTCCTCAGTCTACACACCCGGAGAGCAAGTTTAGGCTATTGCTGAAGGCTCACAACAGCTTCATTTGCTCCCCAGAACAATCATTTGCTCATATATCGGGGGGTCAAAAACAATTTTTTCCGGCCTGACGGCCGGACTACCTACCCGGCCCTTAGTCGCCGGTTTGAATGCCGGTTCCCCCTTGCACCCAACTTGAAGTTGGGCCCTGTTGGGCCCGACTGAGCAGCTACACTATGCAGAGCACTCAACTTCCTGTAAATCGACCGAAAATGTCTTCAACTCTATGCGACCTCCTTACAGGCCGCTGGAATGCGCTTGACCGTGCGAAACGGCGGATATTATTTGGACTTCTTGCCTACCGGACACTTCAGTACACCAAAAGCCACCCATCTGATATCTCAACACCAAGCTGCGATTGCAGAGCCCTCGCCAAAATACTGTTGTCTCGAAATCTGGGAGACGCTGGCGATCGTCGCAAGCTTGGGGAGACTGGATTCGTTTTGCGTTGGTCGACAGCCACGGACAAGTCACCACGGACAAGTCACAAGGCGGTATGATTACTTGAGTGTCTAATATGTTCTCCCCGTGCCACCTCTCATGATGCGTGCTGCATCTTTTCGCACACAGCGCTACGAGCGTAGATTGGACTCCCTTACGAAATTGAAACGCTTTACACATTCTTTCTTGCGTCTACTGTACAACCGCTCGGGCCTGCCTTGGTATAATTTACATTTGTCCTGTGCAACAGTCCCACGTGCTTCCGCTGCTTCGTCAGGCCTCAGACAGCGTCGCCCTCCGCGAACTTGATCGATGACGGGCAGGACAACCCCTCTGCCTGCTCGCTCGTCCATTCAAGCCCGACACGCGTCTGGATAAGTGCGTTCACGATCCCGACCAGCGCCGGCGCGGTCTGGGTCACGGTTGACTGGAGGTTCGACTGCACTTCGTACGTGACGCCAAAGAAGACCGCCCAGCATCTAACCAGCACGGCATGGGTATATCAGCATCCCGTGAAGGATGGGAGGCGGGTAAGAGACTGACGCGTATAACCCTGCACTTTCGACGACGATAACGATAAAGTGCTGCGGGGCGGTTCTTGTATCAGATTGTATTCAAAGCAGAGTGCGGCGTACATTGAGACTCGTCCCTGACGCGAGCGACGGCATGGAGGCCTTGGTGATTGTCCAGATTTTCCAGGCGATAAAAACTGCACGGTACTTTTTCAGCTCAAATGCAAAACTTCAGCTCATGCTTATGTACCAGTGCAATAGACATTGATTCTTCTTAGGTGTGTCAGCACAAAATCGCGAGAGGAATGCAGAACGCACAGCAGGGTAAGGATTGTGCTCATTTTCAGCAAAGGATTAGCGAAGACGTCGGTGCTATGCTCCGTGATGGTCAAAGAGATGAAACTGCTGACTAGAGTTGCGTCAGAGGCAGGGTTTTCTTGATAAGTACATCCACACTCACCGGCCAGTGTGATGAGACTAACCACCGGAACTACAAGGACATTTTTTTTGCGTGCCCAGACAACCCATAAGCGGTGGATCTTCGGACTTGGTGAGCAAGTCCAAAGGCGAGATAAAGACGAGCTGATATTTACGATCAAGGAGTCGCCAATAACTGAGAGGGACATGAAGCAACTTTGGATCACCTCCGAGAGTTGGGTATGGTCGCTGAAGAATGTTTCCGCTTCGCTGCCGTGCTGGAGAGCAACGTAGGCGATGAAGGAACGATACACGACCGTTGTCCAATGCTGAATTCGTTGCAAATTTAATCCGAGTCAGACGCGCAGAAACAAATTAGGGAATGACCCAGCGCACCGCGGTGACCACAAGGAAGAGACAGATTACCGAAACGAACACGGTAGATGTGAAGATGGAGCTCGTCTGACGGGATTTGTGCGACGTGTGGGTCGCATTGTAGCGCCGGAGAAGCAGATGCATCGAAATAAAGCAAAGGACTATATATATCCCGTAGAATAGGCTACCGACAGCGAGTGTGCAGCGATCAACGCGACAGTCATTGGCGTGCTGGTTAAAGAGTGGTGGTGGTTTGCGGCGGTGTGAGGCCAGCTACGAGCCCTTTGTAACGAGTCTCTCAGCAAGATGATCATCGCGGCTGTATCATGATATTTCTGTACATGCCATAGCGATCAGCTTCATATGAAAGGCGTGGTCTCTCTGCGCGGCGGCTTCCAGGGGCTCCTTAGATTCCCCCCTGAATCGTGGTATTGACAGTAGATGCAAAGATGGAAGATGCGATGATGAGCGGTTGAAAGGTTCAATTTTACCACACTTGATCTCAAATTGGGACCACGTCCCATTTTCGGTGCTAGCCTGGATATTATCTATCAAAACGCCAGGTCGTTCACATCGGAGAAGCGGGTCTGAATCACATTCTGCATTAGAAGCGGGCAGAATGACTTTGCACATCATTGGGTTCAGATTATGGAAAATTTGAGCTCCTAAAGATAATGCTTTAACGAGCATTCCAGTCTCATGAAACGGATATGCAGTTACCTCTCCTCAAACCAAAACACCAGTTCTCCGGTGATGCGTAACTCGTGTATCCGCGCAGAGACCTTGGTGTTCAGCTCACGACCGTGGCCCCGCAGCGGCACGAGCTTCGCTTGAAACGGCGATGAGCCTGGTTGCCAATGCAGCCGCGAGAGCAAACAATTGAAGTAAACAGTATCGTCGAACCGCATCATACTTCGACAAGAGAGAAAAATCAAGTTGGGAATAAGGCATGGTGCCTCCGAGTTTGGTTTGCAGGTCAGCGCGCCCAAAAGTGTGTCCGTGATCAAAAGATGCTCGACACTATTCTGGAGGGGAATTTCCAGATGATCGGAGATGGAGAGGCGCTTTAGTACTGGCAAAACAGCCAAGGCTTGCAAAAGTTCCGCCTCCGAGATGGTGGTATGGAAAAGATAGAGATTTTGCAGATGTGTCGAGAAGGAGGAGCGCTGTGAGAGGGAAAGGAAGGGAGAGTGCGGCCATGGGATAGGCAAGCTTCCAACAGGTATATCAAACGCCAGTTCCGTCAGACAGGGTAATGTAATCTGCGTCAATAGCATCTCCGCTGCTTGTTGGGCGCCTATGGGCACGAAATTAGCCATTTCGATCGTGAGAGCAGCGATTTGAGATGGGGTGTA
This sequence comes from Mycena polygramma, assembly GCA_029449255.1. Classification (NCBI taxonomy): domain Eukaryota; kingdom Fungi; phylum Basidiomycota; class Agaricomycetes; order Agaricales; family Mycenaceae; genus Mycena; species Mycena polygramma. The sequence continues at coordinate 332,326 of JARKID010000049.1, forward strand.
CGGTCCACTAAACGGAAAATGATTTTCTGCCAGGAGTAATCCCTGCTGCTGTAGTTCCAGAAATAATCGAAGAACGAGCCTAGTGCCGCACGATAAACGTGGCATAACCATCGTGGCCAAAAGGGGAACTTCTTCCTCGAGCGTCTCCCCAACCCGAGCCTCAGTAAGCTGTTCCCAGGGGAGCGAAGAGAACACTCCGATATCGTGCCCAGACCCATCAAGGTCCAGGAACCGTAACCGGGGCATATCGTGTAGGATTTCCAAGGCGTTCACTGCCTCGCTTCCCCAACAATACAGGTAGAGAGCCTCGAGATGGAGCAGTGTTCCTTTCAGCTGAGTGAAGCGGGCAATATCTGCAAACGAGCAGATAAATGTGGCCTCCCGCCATCGTGCCGAATGCTGAGCTACAAGCTCGAACGTCGGAAGGTGAGGGGGAGTTTCACGGACGTTTGCCACCGCGACGGTTAGCGGATGGTCGTCACTGCGTTCCAAGGCAGCTTGTAAGAGTTCCATATTGCCTTCAAGGCGAGTAGGAGCGGTCCAGAGTATTTCGTCCACCTCAATCCGACGCCACAATGCAGGAGTGCCCAGAGCGATGTGATGCCAGCGCGCGCACACCCGGGACAGAGTTAAAAGGGGCTCATGCGCGAGGCGGGCCATTTCTGTCCGCAACGACACGTATTCGCTATCCAGCTCCTCAATGAAGGGTGTGAATGAATCACAACAGAACCCGAAGATTTCGGCGAGAATTTCGGAGGGAAGTCGTCGGATGGGGGCAAAAACGCTATTGCATTCGGTGTAGTGCGTTTGAACAACTGCGCGTTCTGCAAGCAATTGATCGAGTTGCTCCCGGAGCCTCGTTATTTGGGTGTCGCGCCGCACAAGCTCGGCTGTCAAGGCAGAGACTGTGGAAGTGAGGTATGCGGGAGGTGGCAGATGGGAACGCAGAAGTTCGCGAATGTGCGCCCTTTGAGCCGAATCTTCAAGTGGGGGAGCGGCAATGGTGGTCATGGTGTTGGGAGAAAAAGGTCTGCGTCACCCTCCGGTACCGGTCACGCTGGCATGACACGGTACCGTGACTGACGCGACTTCTTGAATCTCTACAAATCTCAAGTTACAGACATTCACCAGCGATTCCGCGTTTCATCACGTCGAACATGATCGATTGAGTACCAATATTCGAAGAATCAGATCAAAATATACATCTTTTGGTAAAACGCGCAGTGGACGATGACTCTGGTTTTGGCTCGCGCTTAATCTCCCTAGTGGAATCGTCAGTACAGGGAAAAGACAAGCGTGATTTTCACGCACCCTGCAAGAAACAAAGCCGTCCTCCGAAGAAGCGCCCGTGTGGGTGACGACACTAAGGCGGCCTCCAGTTTAGCAAAGATTCGTGCACATACATCATTACTCACGCGCAGTAAGTGCCAGCCGTGTTGAAGATGACCCGGTCAGCGCCAGGGGAGCCACCAGTGTACGTCTTTCCCCCAGCAAGAATCGGGTACTATAGTATAATGTGTGTGGTTAATATCAATAGCGGTTAAATGACGCGACACGGGGCGCACCTCAGACCAGGTGCTGCCGGAGCAGAACAAGTCCAAACCCTCGTCATCGAAGAACTGGTGCGGGTAGCTGTCTGAGTGACGAGATACGGTGGATCAGTATTTATCTTATTCGAGCTGCCAGTGGGTGACTTACCAGAGCCGATTGGGTCGCTGCGGTGCGCGAAGCCGGCGCTGACGGCGGCGGAGACCTCAGACACGGTGTACGTGTTGCTCCCGCACTCAACGTTGCCCGAAGGCAGCGCGCGACCCGCCGGGCTCGCGAGTGCAACAGTCGCAACGACAACAGCGATGACCGGGGAACGAGCAGAGAACATGGTTTGCATCGACTGGGGATATTCTCTCGAGCCATGGGCTGCCTTTATACCTTTCAGAACTCGGCGGTCCCGATAAAATCAGGGCATGGAACCGGCATGGATGTGCGTCCTTCGCGTACCACCTGGGTGTCGAAACGTGCGTAACAGATATGGACTTGACCATGTGGAATGGACCGGCTCGAAGACGCAGCCAGCCATTCAATACATGTATCCCCGCATCCGGATTCATAGACGAGCAGGGTAGGCCACCTTTTATGAAGTTGCGCTCCGGTGCCATAGAGACTAATGGGCACAGTGGGCATAGATGTTGCGAGCAACTGAGGGGTAAGACCAGTTGCCGATTCGGCCAACTTGCGGTTGAGAAATCTGGGTTGTTGTAGATCAGGTGCACGTTGGAAGAAGCGCTCAGGATCGGCTTCTCGATCCTAGGAATTCGAGCGAAGACCCGGTCATACCACCTCGATATCGGGAGGACCGCGTGCTCGGTGACTAGATTATAAGAGGAGCACGTCGTGTCCAACATTTCGTATCGGTCGGGGCTGTCCACGCTGCAGCACATAGGATGCCGAAGAAAGCCAGATATCACTCGACGTTGTTGGTGAGAACGGCAACACCATTTTGATTAACGAAGTATATTTTTGGTGCTCGAGTGTCTGCGAGATCATAACTCCAAAGTGGTAGAAGAGAAGAGAAGAGAAGACCGGCGCCGCGCCAGAGCACCAATCAAGTACGAATACACTCAGCAGCGGCGTCCTCCAGAAAACGTGGACCACTTCGTCGGTATGCCAGCTGGCTCCTGGAGGCTCAGTATTGCTCGGAGAATTGCATGAGTCGCTCTATTGTTTTGGCTTCATAATCACAATTCGCGGGACGCACCTGAACAGGCTGCCACCTCGAGTCAGAACGAGCCTGGTATCGTGTGGTCCAATGCTCAGATTTAGTTCTTCACCGCCGCGGCGCAGTCCTGGGCAATCTGCACGAACGTGCCTTTTATTCAGCCACCCTCACTCCCATGTGCACACTGAAGCCTTCGTTCGCAGTTGCGATGGAGCGTTGAATAGGAAAGAACGCGGTGAGATTATGTAGACGACAGATTTCTTGAGGGACATTTGGGTATCAGAGGACTAAATTACAAGTCAAATGCCAATATGAAAATACACACACCGCGCAGACCTTTAACTAAACAGGCCCTGCACCTTGGCCTTCGCCGTTGCCCCCTCCAACGGCAGCGACTTGATCCCCGCCGTCTTCCCCGCCCTCCACGCCTCCACCAGCCCCTTGGCCTCCACAGGCGCGATGCTCGCATTGCGCGTCCCCACCGTAACATGCAGTCGCCTCCGCACCTCCTCCGGCAGCGCCGACACAAACTGCGCCCCCGGCTGCCCCGTCGCGCCCACGCCCTCCGCCTCCAGTCGCACATCCTCCACCGTCACCGCCATCACGCGGTCGTTCCACACCACGCTCCCGAGCGTGCACGCGAACCCCGCGCCGAGGCCGTCGAGCGCGGCGCAGCGGTCCCACAGCGCCTGCGCGCCCGGCTCCGCGAGCGATTTGCTGTGCACGAGCGTGACGTGCGGCCGCGCCGCGAGGCGTTTCTCCTTGACGAGGTGCGCGTAGAGCGCGGCGGCGGTGGGGTCCTTCTGGACGGGCCCGGCGAGCAGCGCGTCGAGCGCGACGTCGGGGAGGAGGCCGAAGTACCGCGGGCCTTTGCCCTTTTTCTTCCGGTTGTCGTCTGATGCGGCGACGTCCGCTGCCGTGGCCGTCGGGGCACCCTTCTCATTCTTCGTCCTCTCCTGTGCTTTCCCCTTGCCCTTGCCCTTCCCCTGCGCTCCACCACTCCCACTCGCGCTGCTCGCCCTCGCAGAGCCCCTGACAGCATACGCCCTCGCCCGCGCCACGCCCTCCGCGATCTTCTCCTCCGTCGGCGTCGGCAGCCCCAGCACCCTCACAACCCCCTCCACCGCGACCTTCACACACTCCTCCAGCCCCCCTTCCCCGCCGTCGCGCAGCGGCATCTCAATAATCTCGTCCACCTCCGCCGGCGCGAGCCCCTCCGCCTGGTTCACGAACATCCACACCACGCGCTCGTGGCTCGCCTGCGCATCGGGGCTGGGGTCGGGGCGCAGCGACTGGTGGTTCGCGCCGCGCGCGGCGATGCGCGCGCTGCAGATGCGGTGCGCGTCGGCGGGGGTGAGGCCCGGGGTGTCGAGGGCCCAGTTGAGTGCGAGGAGGCGCACGGGCGGGTTGCGGCCTGCGACGGCGCCGCGGAGGGACTCACGGTGCTGACGGAGGTGGTTGTTTCTAACACAAGGGAAAGAAGGTCAGCAGGTGGTCAGGAGGATGGGGAGGGAGAGGGAGGGGGAAAGAGCGTAACTTACTTGTCGGCGATGACGACGTCGTGCGTCTTTAGTAGGGCAGTGACGTTTTTAATGAAGATGGGTGCGGGCTTTTTGGCGCGGACGTCGTCGCTCTGCGTGTGGCCGAAGCCGAAGATGTGAGTGAGGGCGACGGAGACAGCGGTTTTGCCTGAGTGAGCCGTATAATCAGCAAGACTTAGGAACACGATGAAAGACACGTACCACATCCAGGGATCGCCACAGGCACGATGATGGTCTTCCCGAACGGCACATTGACCTTCGACACCGTCGGGTCGGGCGCCATGGTGCCCGCCTTGGCCACCTCCAACAGCGCCGCACCCGCAGGCGTCGCAAGGTACGCCAAGAACCGCTCCCGCGTCGCGATAATCCCCTTATTCTTACTATACTCCTCAAACGCCTCCGGATCCCTTGCGATCTCGCCAATCACCCACCGCACATACGCGCGCGTCTCCGCCCGGCGCATTTTCCCCTTGTGCACGGCCTTCTCCGCCATGCCCGCGCCCTTGCCCGCGCGCTGCTGCTCGTGCAGGCGCAGGAGCGTCTTGGTGACCTCGCGCCAGTCGCGGTACATCATGTACGGCTCGTCGAACTTGACCTTGAAGAAGAACGTCGCGCCGGGCGCGTACGGCGCCTTGCCCGGCGTGCTGGCGACGTGCGTGCGCACGACGAAGCCCTCGACGGCCTCGCCGTTCCACGAGCCCGTCTCGCCCGCGGCGTCGGTGAAGGCGCGCACCTCGGCGAGCGTGGGGAGCACGATGGACGCGGTCCGGATGAAGCCCCACTCGGCAGCGAAGGCGTCGACGTCCGCCTGGGGCAGCGTGCGGAAGGCTTTTGTGGACTCGTTCAGGCCGTGCAGATGCAGGCCGGTTTTGTCGGGCGGGTACCCGAGGACGTGTTCCTCGAAGTTGTCGTCGCAGAGCTGTGGATGTCGGTATATTATGATGACACTGGAAAGAAAAGGCTTACCTCGGCGATGGCAGTCCAGTTGTTGTCCCAGAGGCGCTTGGCGAGGTCCGCCTCGGTCTTGCCCTTCTGCACAAAGTACTTCCGCAGCCACTCCTCGCCCGCTTCTGCGTGGCTGACGGGCTGGCCTGGCGTGGGGCCGATAGAGTGTTTTGAGGTGACCAGGATCTTGGTCGGCGTGAGCGCAGCGATGAAGATGATGCAGCCGTTAGATTTTAGGGACAGGGTATACGGCGCGGCAGTGTGCTTTTCTAGAGAATCCCACTATCGTATCGTCAGCGCTGCGACGCCGTGAGAACAACGGCACGCACAGTGGTCCACGGCACCTCGCCGATATTGAAAAACTTGTCGTACCCACGCGCCACGATGCGATACTCCTGCGCGTCTGCCTCATTCGCCTTGGGCAGCTCCACGGTAAAGATCCCGCGCGCGAGGGTCGGGAAGGGCGACGGGACATCGTAGTACTTGAACTCGTCCATCTTCCAGCTCCGCACCTTGATCTCTGCATCTCCCGGCGCAGAGTAGACTGAAGACTTGATCAGCTTGGGCTTTGCTGCCGATATCTCGTGCAGCCGCGCGATGAGCGCCGAATCTTCGGGGACAACAGGACGAGCAGCAGCCATTGAATTATGTCGCAACAGAAAGATTTTTGCGGGTTTATAAACTCCTGAAACTGACTCGGAGCCTGAAATCGATGCGATGCGAGTCAGAAAGTGACTGTACGATCGTAGTCGGTTCCGCCGAGAGCTCAATTCAAACCTCCGCAAATGTGTCGCCCAGGAGGATATTTTGCACGAGACGGTGGACGTAAGAAGGGAGTTTTGACATCGCGGTCGGTACAGAGTACCCAGTTTGGTTTTGTTTATTGGCTGCTTTCTCTTGACCTCCTGTCGCAAAAGTCCGTTCTGGCTTATAAGGCCTTACGAAGGGTTACGGACTTATAAGCCTCTTATACCTGGCTTATAAGTGGATTATAAGGGGCTTATAAGGGCTTATAAGTACCTATAATCTTGCGCCCCCTGGGCAGTATTTTGCGACACTTGAGGCTTGCCTAAGGCCATCTTGAAGCTCTCTTAGTGACTTGTAGCTCGCGGAACTGCTCAAAGTAGGATACAAGATATATTCAATTACCGGCACGCAACAGCCAGTCAAAATCGGCTACATCGTCTAGATAGAATGTGGATTCTTCCTTGCTGCACCCAAAGTACGGCGTCGTCGCAATCACTGAGCGTGACAAGAGGGCAGTCCACCGCGCCGATCGGGATGTCTGCACCCACACGCTTGTCCTCCATGGCGCGCTCGTCGAGAAATGGGACTAGATGGAGGGAGGGGATTGGCGGGGACTGAATGAAATAGACATATTGCTGGATTGTATAGAGACACACCTTTTTTCGCGGCACGAAGCTGCGCATTCGAATCTACAATCTCCTTCTCGACATGTACCAGGCGCGCTTCCAAACCGAAGGAGGGTTCATTTGTCAAGGTTTGGTACGATGTGTGAGTGCAGGATGTGAGGGTGTTCGAGTGATTTGAGAGGGGCGCCTTGGACGGTGAATTGGGCGATGCGTAGTCCTCGTCCGAGTTTGGTAGGCTAGCGGATGCGACTTGGATGCGACCGTGCGGCCTCTCTCTTGGCTCCGAGTCAGAGACGTGGGTGGTACTGCGATCGACGTATTGCGGGCATCGTTACCCGGCGACGAGGGTACAACGTGCAAGGGATCGGGAGACGAGAGGGAGGTCGACGGTGGACCATTGGTGGAGGGTGACGTTTGGTGACGTCATGCTTGCCGCAACGGATATACACTGCCAACCGGACCGCAACTGGAGACCAGTAAACAAGTGACATCTGGAAAACATCGACCGATTCTGTGGAATTACAGTGATCGGCAAATCCCTGGCATCCACCGGCGCCTCCACTGGTTGTCAGGCTCTGACTTCTGGATATGGCGACTGTCGCTAATGACGCATTCGACAGCCGCTACCGTAGAATCAATAGTGATATGGTTCATAATTCATCGCGATTTCTTGCTCAGAAGGAGAGAGAGCCGACAGATATATTAAAAGATAATGCTAAACTACTTCAATCTACGCTCCGGCGTTCGTCGTGGAGGTGGAAGCAGGAACACTGGCAAATCCCGCTGGGACATCGTCATCCTCCTCCTCTTCATCAGAGCGGTCCTCTCCGAGGCCATCGTCCCCGTTGTTGTGGAGAGTGAGGTCCTCCGCAACGATGTCGCGCTCCCATCTGGCCAGATATCTGTCAGCAGTCCGCGCTCGATGCACCAGGGAGTGAGTACTTACGCTATCCAGTTCGCCGCCGACCTGTCGGAACCGTTCTTCACGACGAGGGCTTTGAGCTCCTGCTCTAGCGCCGTCCAGAAGCCCGTGTCAGCGCCTCTGGTGTTTTTGCCGCGGGCAGAGAGGGGCAGCGCCACCTTGCGCTGTGGAGCGGGTTAGTTCGGGGAGGATTTTCAATCCAGATTCACGCACTTGTAGCGCAAGAACGGCCATGATTCGGGCACGATCTTTGACACCGGCGGGATTGAAGTGAAAGTCGGAGATCATGCTGTCAGTGAGCGTCTCGAGCCCATAATGAACACGCTTCCACAGCTGGGTGGCTGATTATCAATGCTCCTCTTGAGGTATGAGATGAAAAAGAGCGTACCGCTTTTCGATATGCACTTTTGATTTCGTTGATCTTGCTGCGCAAGAAAAGCTTGACGGTCGCCTTGATCACTTCTTCCGTACTGAAGTGGGACAGCGAGTACTTGCTCCGGTGCTGGGCCACATACTCCTACAAATATATCAGTGGTAGCATCATGACATGGACCGAGGCTTACCATGGCGGCGTCGACAATCCTTTTGTACGTTACCATCGGCCGCAAAAGGTAGTTTCCGAGTAACAGCTTCAGAGCTTCCTGCGGGAAGCGGTAAGACCATGACATTGAGGAGAAATCTGGGGAGACAGACCTCTTGCGCAGGGGATAGCGCCCAAGCCCCCTTGACGTATTCCTCGATCTCACTCAACTTCGAAACTATTGTGGTAACTTGGCCGGCGAGCTGCTCCATTTGCTGTGTCAGGTAAAGGTTCTGGACGTGGGCAACCGCGATTTTGGTCTCTGCATCGGGAAGGTACTGTATCGAATGGTCAGTACGGGATGATACACTAGAAGGGATCTTACTTTGTGAAACTTGTGGGCAGCTTGAAGCCGAGCATCATCGAGGCCCAAGTGCGAGCCGAATTTGGTGATGTACTGCGCCGTGTCGACGCTGCTGGTCCGAGCGAGGTTGGCCGATGGAGTTGGAGCATGGCCGACGGAGGAGTGGCCCATGGCAAAGGTGTTGGAGACGTCGGTAGCGAAATCCCGCTGGGAAAGAGGATAAGGCGAGCTTGAAAAAGGCGAGTTTGCACGATTTTCGTGCAGGGGCGAATCTTCGGAGTGGACCGAGTGGTGCTGAAAACCCCTCATATCCCGCGATGTCGAATACGGGGAAGGCCGAGGATGGTGAGGAGTGCGCTGCGCCATGACGAAGGCTTGCAGTGGATGAGAAGAGGTGGATGAGGTCGACTCGCAAAAAAATGTGACTTGCAGTTTCACACGCAAATGTTTGCGCGTCACGCTGGAGAGCCTTCCCACAATTCAGCCCAGCATGGCTCAACCTCGCTCCCGCACCCACTTCAAAGAGCAGGGACGTGCAGTCACTGCATAGTATGTCCTTGAATTTTTCCCGACGCCGTCCGCACCGTGACTGAATTGAAATCTTCCAGTTTGCTTGATCCAGAAGTCGGATGGCAGAGCTCGCAAGCCGGAGACACCCAGGCCATCGACGAGTACAATAAAAATACCGACTTTTGGAATGTTCCACGTTCGTCGAAGGAATCACATACCATGTCGGACTGCTGCTTATTGGTGACACTCGACAGCGACTGGCCGCGATTCCGCTGAGGGCACCGAGCTAACTGCGAGTCTTGGTGACTCGACCGGCATTCCTTCTTCACGACAACGGCTGGTTTGCGATATCGATGCCTCCGCAGCGCCATCCGCTAGCAGTCAAGGTCAGGCCCTGCTTTTATCACAACGCGTTTTTGAAAGCCTGAAGGTTAGACCAGATCTTGCTGTAACAGGGCCAGTTACGCCCCGTCCAGCGGTGCTGAGAACAAGACCAGGGGGCAGAAAGACCTTGTATTCACGTAAATCGTTTGCGCTGTCATGATTCCGGTGTGTCACTCACCACGTTGCAGCTCACTGGGGATTGCGACGCCGCGCAGATTCAGCTTCAGGCTTCCTGACACACAGAATTCTCCGCGAACTGCGAGATCTCAGGAAAGCACAAGACTCACTTGACCGCGAGTTTGCAGTTCATCTGAGTCGGATGCAAGACTTGGTCAGCCTGCAGCGCCAAGTTCTGCAAGCCATCTCCAACCTCGCCGACTCGGACACAAAACCGGACCAAGGGATGGTGGCTGACGAAGAGGAGGATCCGATTCCAGGATCTGATTGGACCTTGGATCCCGAGGAGCAATCTCAGCTTCTCATTCCACGCGACACCGTGACGCGTCGTCCCATCGAGTCGCGTTCCCCTTCCCCTTCTCAAGATCCATACACACCCTCTTTGGAGTCGCAGGTCGAGGCGGCAATCATCGGTGGTCATGATGTGCTCGGGCGGCCACCGTGTGTCAGTCCCGGTGAATGGGTGAAAGGGCGAGACTCCGCGCAGTAAATATTCTAACTAGCGATTACTATAATAATATAAATATGGGTTTCCGCCTTCGTATTCTGGGTATTGAGTCGAAAAGTCCTGGAAAGAGGGGTCCTGAGGGTGTGCAACACCCTGGCTATAAAACAAGTTGGGGAATGGGGTATCGAGCTGAGGCTGATTGTGCTGTGTAGGACCGAAATCATAGGTCCATGGTGAGGGTTGAAGATGAGTGGGGTAGGAATGGGTCTGCGGCGGAAACTGAGTCGGGGGCAAATCATTAGGGGGTGCGAGATATGTCGGCCCGGGATGTAGACTGTGTGAACTGCCTTGCAAAAATTCAGGATGAGCTAAAAATGCTGGGTGCGGAGGAATGAATTCCCCGGACAACTCCAGACGAGGTTCTTTCGAGGCTGGTTCCTCAGCGACTCGTTGAGAAGCGGTACGCTTGTTAGCCCGTCCCCTCCCTCGTCCTCTTCCACTTGTTCCGGCGCGTGTGGTAGACAAAGTACGAATAGAAAGGTCGGTGGGTTGTGCTGCTGGCAGCGAAGGGAAAGAAAAAGTTGTTGGAATAGATCCAGTCGTAGGAGCCCCGAGAAATTCATTCTGGGCGACCGGAACAGCCCCGTCCAGGCCGTTCATTGACCGGTTGTTGTCGACGGCTTCCCGAATCAAGAGCTCGCGATCCATATTTGGATAACGGGTCAATGGCTGGAATTGTTGGGTGTACCGCGCACTTCGAAGTTGAGCGAGGTTCAACAGAATGTCGTCAGGAGATGTCGGATGCAAGATTTGTTTTTCAAAGCGACCGGTGTCCTTGCGCTCTTGGAAAATAGGTTTAGTCGCTGTTGGAGTGCATCCGTGGGCCGCACAATTGTGAATGGAGCTTGCAGTTGCGACGCAATCCTTCGGGGAATTCAAAAAATGTCGGAATCATAAAATGGATGCGGCGGACCTTCAAGCGATACCATTTAACATTGCGCGACGGTTTCGGCTTCAACGAAGGAAACCGGTAAGGAGCAACACCCGTATCGCCCACAGAGTACTCGTGAATGAGCAAACCTAGAAGAATTCCAGCCATATCGTCTGCCAGTATTTCCAGAACTCGGCCAATACGTGGTCGACGAACAGCGGGATCTTCAGGTCTCTGAAAGAGTACGAAGCCTTGGACCTGTGCGATGTCTCCGCCCTGCAGAATAACCTTGCTACATCTGCGTATTGTGCATGTCGATAAATTGAGTCGAGGTGGAGGGGCAATATCGAATCGAGAACTGGCGGCTGTCTCCGCCCAATCCTTCAGCGGTGCTGCGTGAGTTTCCAGCGTGTACTTCCCTGTTTGAATTCGATATAATCAGCATTTATACTAGATGTACCCGACTCGGATGTGACGCACCGGCCATAGAGTCGGTGAAAAAATCGGACATGCCCATTAATTGAGCAAAAACGGGATCCTTGACGAGCCCCCGAACAGCAGAACCTGCCTGCCGCACCTTGGGGTTGGAGATGTTAGTCGCATCAATGACGATCCAGCCACCACTGATTAAATGCCGAACAGCGTGCATGTGTTCGAAAGCGCGGCCAATGTCAAGGCTGGGAGCCTGACGATTGGAATGAACACTCCGAGCCCTGATAACATAATTGAAGGACTCGAAAGTTTCTGTCGCGCAAAGTATCGCAGGCCCAAACCTGCGGATATGGTATACAATGTGGAGGAGGATGTGGAATTTTGGTTTGTTGAACCATTGGGTGTTCCACAGCGCTGCTGCAGCCAGAAAATCATCGACAGCGTTTTGAAGATGTTCCTTCCGAGTGCGTCAGGATGTTTCTAAATTCTGATCAGAGAAAGAAATTGAACTCACCAGGTAAGTTGTTAAATCATTTATCTCGGGCTGAAATATGAGAGGTGCAAGCCGGCAGAGTGCTAGCCACGCCTCGTATGCCTTGTCAGGAATTAACCCGTATAAAACGGCCGGGGCCATTTGAACAATCAAACGGAAATCCCGGCCCGTCAGCGATCCTGCGTACTGAACCAGAGTATTCCCTCGTGCTTTAGCCAAACCCAGGCCCGATGTATCAAAGCTGTTTATGCGAGCCTTGAGAATCTCTTTTCCTTCAGGCTTCTGACGAGAGACTGCATCACGCCAAAAATATTTGACAAATCCGAGCAAGACGACGTGAAGAATTTCGACGGGAGAATCTGTGTTTGGATCGAAATCTGTGGCAGTCATTAGTTTAGATTATGTATACTCCAGTTCAACTCACCATCCAAACGCAGAGCTGGACTGAAAATTGTATCATCCGGGGGCATCTGAGCTCGCAGCTCGGCAAGAACTTTTACGAGATGTGCTCTTCCGTGGATGGCGGGATCAGTTCGCTGCTTCTCTTTGATATCAGCGCAAGCTTCCGCCAGTTTGTCCGCAAAATGTTGAAAATATTTGTCTTTCACGCCCGAATCGGTGGCGTGCGTAGCCGCAGTTGTGGGTGCACCACGAAGATGGTGATCGAGCTGCGCTCGGAGCTTTGTCAGAGTATCGTCCTTGGATCGGGGTGTGGAAGTCTTTTGCACGTCAACTAATTGAAAAAAGCATCGCAGAGAGAATGTTCACCGAAAGAAATTGGGCAACACGCTGACGGTCACCCTCAGCACCGTCTGGCCGATTTTTGGCATCGGCCCCTCGAACGTTACAGACCCGACAAAAGCATTTACCGGACAATCCGATATGCGATGCAAACTCGCTCTGCATGGGATTGTCGCCGAGCATCGCAATAATCCACGGGATCAACAACACCATTTCGTCGAAATGGCAATCATAGGCTTCAATCCCGGTCTTTTGTGATTTTCTACAATACAATGGATCAGCAAACGTGAGGAAGGAGTAAGATAAATATTACTGTAGGAATGCAACAACCGCGTCAAACATCTCCAATGGGTGTGCGAGATTGGAAGTGGCTAGGAAAATAACATTGTACAGCAGATGTGCCTTTTTAGGGTCGAGTCCGGCAAGCGACATGAGTAAGGAATTGTGCTTGTTCCACTTTTTCGAGATGTTTCCTGAGGTATCATCACAGTAGAACCAAATAGGAACAGGAAGTACACGGCGTCCGGCGGCTGCAGTCCGAAGAGGGTTAGGAGCTTGAATGTCACAAGGCGTGATTTTGAGGTCCGCGACGGTCCAATCCTGCCCCCCGGTTGCATAGCCTGCTCCCGAACGTTGAAATGGAATGCAACAGTCAAAATTAGACCATACCAGTGATTTTTGAAGGATTCTTCAACTGATGGTATTCGTGAATAGCTTTGAGCTCTACGAAAGATGCGAAGAATCGCGCGAGAGGTAGTTCTTCACATTTATCGGAACGACTGTCAACGAGAAGGCAGTCCTTCTTGGGATCCGGATGCGACCGAAGCCGCTGAATCTTTGCCCAGATCTGATTGTCGCGCATAAACCACCGGGACGGAAGGACAGCTGCCCATTCGGCACCGTCCTCGGGCCCGATGTGCGCCAGTGCAGGCTCATTGACGAAGAAATCCTGTTCGCCGCGTCGGACCATAGGCCCCGAAAGATTGGCAGACACATCCGTGCGCCATTTTTCGGCTTGACTAGCTTCACGAAGGCTTTCCCCGGCGTCCTCACTGAGAACACGAATGAACGGTCGAACCAGTGGATTGGCAAATTCCTGATGTAATGGTGTGAGTACATGTTCCGAAGAGCAATGAAACACACCGACATCTGCGAGTATCTTACCCAGGTCAAGAACCGCAAATGTATTGCCCAGACGTCCGTCTACTGCTGCGAGTTTGGCGCCGCACAAATCAAGGATTTTTGACCGATGTTGTTTGACCTGTCGGATCGGAGGTAGATTGGCTACACCACATTTGGACGCAAACCATCGAGTTGCATTGAGTTCGCTCTCGGAGAATACTGATCGGGGGAAGGCTGTCATGATATCAAGCAACGCTTCCTGAATGAAACTGGATTAATGTTTTGAGCAGGGATCGAGAGCGCAGTTTACCTCCCGGGTGGCCCACGGCCACCAATCAGCATTGTCGTTGACATGTTCCGATTCATCTTCTTCTTGACCAGTCCCAAAAGTCGTGCTTTCATCTGGATCACCGATTCCGGAAAATACTGCCCCTTCCGTCTCGGCCACTGCGACTGGTGTGGTCTCATCTAATTGGTCATCTTCTGGCGGCGCCGTGTCCTGTTCATCGTCTTCGGGCAGCACAGGTACAGTGTCCGGTCCATTATTGTAATCAGGTATCTTGTTATCAGCCCAACCGTCATCCCAGTCAAGATCAGCGGGTTGCGGCATTCCAGGACCCCAGGTATCATCCCAGTCGTCATATATATTGTCTTCGTCGTCGCCGGGCAAGCACGGTCCGGGATTAGTTTGGAAAGGCGGAAAAACAGAGGGAGAGGCAGGACACGATGAATTCTGCTCAGGAGGGCTTGAAGCGTGGGCAGGACTTGACGGAGGAGTGGCGCTCAGTGCGCGTACCCGAGCAGTGTGGTCCGCCGACGTCTCGTGGCGACAAGCCTCGCTTTCATGCATCCATCTTGTGCCGTTTGTACATAGCAGACACAGAAACTGATTTTCCCGTTGAATGAAGGCTGAAAACAATCAATATTATGCGGACAATAGCCCATTTTCGCTCCGTACATTGTGGCCGCAAGATGGGCATAGCGCAAGTACCGAGATGAAGGTAGTTTAGTCGTAAATGAGCGATCAAATCGTTGATTGATAGGGGCCAGCGTCGGTTAAAGTGCGAAACTATGCAAACCAGCGGACGACACTACTTTCTACAGAATGCTCCACTGGAAATCAGGGATTTGCCGATTAGTGAATTTCTACCGGAGGTGTCAAATTTTCCACTGATCGACCCGCTGGATATCAGTAACACGTGTTTCACTGGTCTCCAGTTGCGGTCCGGTTGGCAGTGTAAGTCGCGGCGACGTGACGCCGTGACTCCAACCACTCTTGCTCTCAACCACCACACTCCACTGCTATCGGGTGCCCCGATTCCTGTCCCGCTCGGTGCGTCGCTACTTCCGCCGCGTCCTCACACGTCTGATGTGAAGCCACAGGTGTACTTCATGCCGCCTTCCGCTCCCACCGTCACCCGCCTCGGAGTCTCTCACCAAGGGTCCACAGGTGAGTCGTCCGTCCTATTCCTTCCCACTCACTCCCCATCATGGATATCTAACATCCCAACACATTCCGCCAACACCCGCCGGACGCATGGTAAGCACTGCGCTTTCCCCTTAATTTGGGTTCTTTTCTGATTTAATACGCAGTGCACGCCTCTATCGCAGGACACGCGTTTCACGCTGGCCCGGGCCAGCATCAACATTCGCGCTACTTAGTGTCATAGCATAGTATGCAATTGAATGAATACTATGTTTTCTTCTTGTGTGTGTTCGTGCAAAGAAAAATGAGGAGCCATTTGGCGTTTTGGCGCTCGGTAAGGGGCTCGACTATAGGGGGTTATAAGCTCCAATAAGCCCTTATAACCGTTATAAGTCTCGTAAGACCTTATACCCCCAGATAGTGAATCTCTGGACTTTATAGGCCCCCGAAAAATCTTACAGGCTTACGAGGGCTTATATGCCCTTATACTGACCTATCACCCAGAACGGACTTTTGCGACACCATCCAACTTGCCAGCCTCATGCTCTCAAAAGACCCAAGCTATCCCATAATTCGCATTCTCAGAGTCTTCTGTTACCGTTCGACCGGGAAACCTGTTGGGTCCGCTTCCAGCACTCCAAAAGTACTTCAAATTGTTCTCGATAGCTTCGCAGCTCTCCACTCTCCGCGTTGGTCACCTTGCTACAAAGCTAAACCTGGCCGAGGTCCTCGCCGTATATCAACACATCCTCGTATTGCAGGACAGACGAAGACGATGATACACCTTCCTGGACAGTCCTGAACTCGGTGAGTCTCTATACTCGACTCTTATTATTTCATTCACGTTCTTCGCGGACCGGACTCACTGAGGACTTTGGACGACGGCGCAACCCATCTGAAAAATGCACAAAATTTAAAGAAATTTTGACAAGTCCATTCCCCCTTTCGACTTAGTGAAATTCTGCCATTCCAACTATGATCGCTACAAATCGCTGTACAACAACGGCATTAATGGGGTAGTGGTAACCTGGGTCGTTGCCAAAAGCGCATTTCTCAAGCAGAAACTCGACCCGCCGGGGGTTCGATTCCCTCTTAATGCATAAGCCACTGAATTTGCAAGGTTTTTTTCTCTCCTTGGGCGCAGGCCCTCAAAACGGCATAGTCCACTCAGCTAACCATTCTAGTTTGCTTTGCACATCGCCCAGTGACTGCCGTTGGATGGTCGTATACTGTAATACAGACCGTCCTTGGAGCGTCTTCAGTTTCGTGTAACGCGAGGAGCCCTCATCGCCCTTGAATTCACATTACGATGTTACTTTCTGGGTGGCTCGTCAGTCCCCTGACACCCGAGAGAACGTCCCTACACTTCAAGCACTGGTACTCAGAACAAACTCAGAGCCTATAACACCAGGAGCACGAGTCGAACGACTCTGGCAGCAAGCAAAAACCTGCAAAAACACCTCAAGCCGATGTTCCGTCCCTCCACTGGCAACGACGGGCGAAGACATCTCATGTTCCCTCGACCAGGGCGTCGAAGCACACCGAAATCGTAATGGGGGAACGTTCACAGTTAAAGGCATTTTAAGCTCAAGTGTGGTAAAGTTCAACCTTTCACCCTCTCATCATCGCATCTTCCATCTTTGCATCTACTGTCAACACCACGATTCAGGGAAAATCCAAGGAGCCATCTGCCATTCCTGGGAAGCTACCGCGCAGAGAGACCACGAAGCTGATGGCCATGGCATGTACAGAAATACAGCAGCGATGATCATCTGCTGAGACACTCGTCGGCAGACCTCAAAAGAGTCGTAGCTGGCCTCACACAGCCGCACGCACCACCACCACTCTTTAACCAGCACACCGATGACTGTCCCACTGATCGCTGCGAACCTGGCCACACTCTTTGTCGGCAGCTTATTCTACGGGATGTATATCGTCCTTTTCTTTATTTCGATGCATCTGCTTCTCCGGCGCTACAATGCGACCCAAACGTTGCACAAATCCCGTCAGACGAGCTCCATCTTCACATCGACTGTGTTCGTTTCGGCAATCTGCCTCTTCCTTGTGGTCACCGCGGTGCGTTGGGTCATTCCCTAATTTGTTTCTGCGCGTCTGACTCGGATTAAATCTGCAACAAATTCAGCATTGGACAACGATCGTGTATCGTTCCTTCATCGCCTACGTTGCTCTCCAGCACGGCGACGAAGCGGAAACATTCTTCAGAGACCATACTCAACTCTCGGAGGTGATCCAAAGTTGCTTCATGTCCCTCTCAGTTGTTATTGGCGACTCCTTGATCGTAAATATCAACTCGTCTCTATCTCACCTGCGAACTGGCTCACAAAGTCCGAAGATCCACCGTTTATGGGTTGTCTGGGCACACAGGAAATTCGTGCTCGCGGTTCCGGTGGTCAGTCTCCTCACACTGACAGGTGAGTTTGGATGTATTCCAAGAAAATAATATCCGACGCAACTCTAGTCGGCAGTTTCATCTCTTTGACGATCACGGAGCATAGCACCGACGTCTTCGCTAATCCTCTGCTGAAAATGAGCACAATCCTTACCCTGCTGTGCGTTCTGCATTCCTCTCGCAATTTTGTGCTGACACACCTGAGAAGAATCAACGTCTATTGCACTGGTACATAAGCATCAGCTGAAGTTTTGCATTTGAGCTGAACAAGTACCTTGTAGTTTTCATCGCTTGGAAAATCTGGACAATCACCAAGGCCTCTATGCCGTCGCTCGCATCCGGGACGAGTCTCAATGTACGCCGCACCCTGCTTCGAATCTAACCTGATACAGAAACCACCCCACAGCACTTTATCGTTATCGTCGTCGAAAGCGCCGGGTTATATGCGTCAGTGTCCTGCCCCGCCTCCATCCTCCACCGGATGCTGATATACCCATGCCGTGCTGCTCAGATGCTGGGCGGTCTTCTTTGCGATCACGTACGAAGTGCAGTCGAACCTCCAGTCGACCGTGATCCAGACGGCGCCGGCGCTCGTCGGGCTCGTAAACGCGCTTATCCAGACGCGGGTCGGGCTTGGATGGACAAGCGAGAAGGCAGAGAGGCTGTCCTGTCCGTCATCGCCGCTCAAGTTTGCGGAGCGGGATGCTGTCTGAGGTCTGGTGAGGCATGGGGGCCCGGTGTGAAGGAAGGACAAATGTAAATCATACTGAGGCAGGCCCGAGCGGTTGTACAGTGTACGCAAGAACAAAGTGTTTCGAATTCGTAAAGGAATCCGATGCACGCTGGTAGCTAGATGCCCACGCAACGGTCTACCAAACCCGTCAGCCGTGGACTCGGAGCAGAGATATATGGTACGCACAGTAAGCGCCCATATGTCTTCACTTAATCGACTACAAGCTACTTGAAAGACAGCCTATCCCCGATACTGTGATGCACCCCCAGCATCGTCGACCCGATCCCCACCCTCCTCGGGAACAGCACCTCCACGAGCGGAACGAGCGCTGGCTCTACCGATACGTCGGGGAAAGCTGCTTTGAGCTCCTCCCAGCTGCGGTAGCCGAGGAGGAGCTGTATGAGGGCGCCGTGGGGTAGGGAGAGTGTGGGCTCTGGGGTAAGGTTAGCATAAGCATTGCGAATGGCGGAGCAAAAGCAGCGGGGAGGACGAGAAGGTGTGAGGGGCGGCAAGGACTGGGGAGGGAGGAGGAGGGGAACGAGGGGACGTTTGTACGTAGAAAGATGAAGGAGAAGAAGGAAGATACTCACTTGATCCCGAGGACGGCGCGGAGACAGAGACATTCCCATTGGCTACCCGCAAGAGGACGCCTCCACCAAACGCTCGCGGCGCGGCGATATGCACCGCCGCCTCGTAGTTTTGGCCGAGAACGTGCACTGCGCGTGCGACGCGCGCGGTTAGCGCCGGTGCGAGCGCAGCGAGGAAGGCCGGGAATGAGGGGATCGCGGCCCACCTGCGCCAGAGCCCCGTCAGTATCGCGTCATGTGAGGTGGCATTGGAGGACGACATACCAGACACTCAAGTAGTCGTATCGCGAGGATGGCGGTGCTGGGACGGCGAGCTCGTGCGCAAGGAGCCAGCGCCGCAGTGGGTGCGCGTCGGCGATGACCCAGCGAATCGTGGTGAGTCTGGCGAGCCAGACGGTACGTCAGCAGCTGTCCGATCTACAGGAATCGGTGGACATACCTTGTGCTGAAGTCTTCTGATTGCGCGTCAAGCGTCTCGATGAGCTGACGCACGAGAGTTACAGTAACGGCGGATGCGTTCTCCACGCCGTCCCAGAGGAGGGGGTGCACTGTTACAGAGGCAGTGCCACGATTGAGCAGGCCGGCGGCAGCGACGATATGCGAGTTCTCTCGTTTCTCCAGGACGAAGAACGGGTTGACGGGGTATGTGGGCACGGCGCAGGATGCGGGGCGGTCACCGAGTATCCAGCGGAGCTGCGCATGGAGAGTCGGGGCAGAGACACCGACGAAGATGTCGGCGGTGGGGCGGGGGGCGGTGACGAGTCGCTCAAGGCAGGGAAGATCTGCGAGCGTTGCGAGACGCAGAAGAAACGGCGAGGGATCTGCAGATACCGGCGGACGGAGACTGGACACATGCGTGGCTAGCCCATGGCCCACATTCAGTGCATATTCGTATCCATGGGTCCGGTCTGTACATTCATTGAGGTCTGGCGATAAAGGAAGCACAATCAAGACTCACAATACGCGGGGATGCCAGCGACAGTCATGAGCGTGCGGCCTGTAGCAAGGGCTCGAGCGTTGACCATATCAAAGAGGGCTTTCACGATATTCTCGCCATCGCCGCGCTGGCGATACGCGGCCTTACAGGCAACGATATGTGCCTTTCCTGTCGGTAGACATACTGCATCCCCGTCGAAGGAAATCTCCTGTGGAAGAAAATAGACCAAGGCTACAATTCGCTCCGGCGCCGATTCAGCCTCGGCGCGTATCTGGTCGACATATGTTTCGGAGTCGCTTCTGGCAGCCTTTATTTCCGTGGGAGACGTATCGACACAGACCGCCCAGTTCTCGCTGGGTGTTTATAAGTAGGAGGACAAAGACATACGACGAAATAACGCACGAGCTTCCCGAGTAAAAGGCGTCATCCATGTAGGGCTCGATATATCTCGCACCAAGATCGTCTTCTTCCCCTTCTTGCTGCCCCCATGCAAGACAAGATACAAGTATACAGCCTGCCTTGTCCGCGGCTGTCGACCAACGCAAAACGAGTCCAGTCTCGCCAAGCTTGCGACGATAGCTAGCGTCTGCCGGATTTTGGGAAAACACCATCTTCGCGAGTGCTCTGCAAGTGCAGCTTCGTATTGAGATACCAGATGGGCGGCTTCTGGTTTGCTGGATTGTCCGATAGAGAGATCGATATGATGTTCCAAATCATATCCCCCGTTATCGCACGGCCAACCGCATTCCAGCCTATTCCAGCCGTCCGCAAACTTCAGAGATCGCATACAATTGGAGACATTTTCGGTCAATTTCAGAAAGTCGACTCCGTAGCAGTGTCCATAGCCGGGCCACAGCGAGTCGCGACTTGGGTCAAACTTGGGTGAGGACAAGGGGTTGGCAGCACGTGCCAGAATATTAAATTCAACTTTGTCGGCAATTTTGCGGTCCTGCAGCTGGAAGACTTAGAATTTCTTGCCTACGTTGCACGAGTCAGCGCCCAACTCAAAGCAACTTGGTCACTGACATAGTATCAACTTGCTTTAGACCCACTGGCGGGTTCCGGCAGTTCGACGTGGCGTCAACGTGGCGTTGGTCGGCGACGACCCTGCAACTCCCTTAGAGGACCTTCCATCCGAGTATCTACACTGTTTGACACCCCCACATCCACTGCCTTTTTTCCAACTCCGAGTCCCTGTCCAAATGTCTCTAGATGAACCTCTTCCGCAGGTGCCAGAGGATACTTCCAAGGAATCTAGGTACCGGAAAGGTCTGGCCACCAGGACAATTTTCTGGATCAAGCCGTTATCTCGATGGCGCCGGATCGCAAAGTTTTTTGGCTTCAAGTACCCGATACTTGGTGGGCAGCAGATCTCATTTTCTCCCTCGAACACGACTCTGACTATTTTGCAAGACTATTGCTACGTCTGGGACGACTTTCCCGCAGTCAATTTCGTGAAATTCATCGAGTGTACGAGCTTCTCGTCGTCCATGCCGTACGCGGACCCCGCGCTCTTCATCACCATCACAGAACGTTTGAACCGGTTGGTAGTCGCTTCCTAGATGTGTGAAACTGATACAGATCGAGCTGCAGAGCCCGCAGAAGCGAAACAGAACGGAGGATTCAGGAAGCAAATGCCTCCGACCGCCAATTTTATTCGTCTTCCATGCCCGTTCACCACTGCGCTTAGGGATTTCGTTGGTCGGTTTCCTACGTTTCAACCGTGTGAAATCCGCGTAATTCACGCTGACGATTTTGCTCAGAGACATCGAGGAACACATCGAGCGAGTTCAATCTGCAAGAATATCTATACTTGGTGGCCTATATTCAATTGCCACCGAAGGAGCTGGACGACCGACGGTGAGCGGAGCATAATTTACTCCCTTCAAATTCGTCGCGACTGCTGCGAATGAACCGCCGCTCAGAGGCACATCGGAGGCAAGTCCATCGAACGGTGCTGGAGCAAGACCTCACAGTTTACCCAGAAATAAATAACAGCAGTAAGGAGCAAGCTTAGCCTCGGGTGGCCATAGGGGGCACGTTCTCGTGTCTAAGCTTTCTAGATCTAGTGATTTTTTTTCTACTTTTATACCCGTCAGACAGACCTAGACATTTTCAACACTGTGTTACGCTACAAATGTAGTTTTTTTTTGTTTCAGATTCGGAACAGATTCTCGAAGAGGACGAGTAATTCAATTGTGACAGATCCATTAAAAAACCGAGCCGACGTGGACTCAAGAGTCAATGAATTCGATGAATAAACGTAGGATTGAACCATGCCGACGAAGCCCCGACCGGCTCCACACATAGACACGCGACTCGTCCGTGAGTGAGTTACGACAGAAAGCTCTTCTTCAACTCCACTCCCCCCTGCCAATCCACCAAGCCGGCATCCAGTCCCTCATCCCGCAACCTCTCTATCTGAGCCCCCACGCTCTCCGGCAGCGCATCCCCAAAACTCTGCGTATCAAATATGCGGAGGTATCCCAAGCGGGCCTCGGAGCGACGTGGGTTTGGTCGGAACCGCGCGCGCACCATGTCGAAGGAACATGGACGGAATCTGCGCGGGATCAGTGTACCCCACCACGAGCGACGTCAACTCCGGGCAGACGTCAGGGATGAACATATCGCCGATCCATCGGACATCGTGCTGGTCGTGTGCGTATTCGAGGAGAAGGTATGTGAGACCAGGAACGTCGTAGAGGACGGACATAATGTGGGCGTTGATGTGGCAGTCCAGCAAGGAAAGCCGGGTGAGTGTACACAAAGACCGATGGACGAAGGGGAGCAGTGACGTCAGATTGTCCGGTCCGAGGGTGAGACGAAGGTCTTCTAAGACGGGCGCTGTGAGATAGTCGAGAAGAAGGACACATTCGGACGAGAGACGCCGGAGGTAAGGGAGTTCAACCAAGGCTACCTCCGGCTCGAAATTCCGGTCTGCGAACCCCAGGACACAGTCCTCGAGATTCGGCGCAGACCGTAGGATCGCGAGCTGGCGCGCTGCCTGGTACGTCCCACGATAATGGGTTATCTGCCCCCATGGGATCCGGATGGACTCCGGCGAGCAAGAGGACGATGAGGCGTGGGCCAAGACGACCTGTCGTAAATTGGGTGCCGTCGAAAAAACATCAGGGACGAACATCCGGTAAGACCCAATAACCTCTAGCTTCTCTAATTGATCCAGATGGCCATTGACGGGGTGCAGCCAGTCGAGGACCCGGTCGCGATGGTGCGCTGCGTCGTGGAAGTGCAGGCTGCGCCAGCGCCGGCAGTGCCCGAAAACCAACTCCAACAAGCGAGGATCGACCGCGTTTTGGACGCTCGGCCAATGGAGGTCTAAGGAGACATCGGCGGAGCGTAAAAGTTGTGCCTCAATGCTGGCCAAGAGATGGCCGTTATGGGAAGTCAGAAAGGAGGGGACGACGATGGAGGTCCAAAGACTGGCGTATGAGAGGGCACAGTTGCGCCAGAGTCGGCATATTTGGCCGAGATACCAGGGAGGACCGTTCAACATGTCCTTGCGTTCCCAAGTCAGGGCCAAGAGTTCGCAAATCACGTCGGGAGGCAGGCGTCGGATGGGGGATACAATGGACTGATGCAGACGGACACTTTCTGCAGTTTCGTCGCGCCTCTGTATGACCTGTGCCAGCGTGGACTGCAAATCACGAATCTGTGCTTGCAAATCGCGAATCTGCGTATTCAGAGGACCAAGCCGGTTAAGTTTGTCGGAGATGATACTGTGAACGAGCGGGACTTCGGATTCGAGCGGGGGTTCGTTGCTCGTTATGAGGTGGGCCAAATCAAGGCGAGGGGCGGGTGATGGCTCCAGGAGCGATGCGATTGTCGTTGGAGGTGCTCCATCGTGCAGGCAAAGTTGCATGCTACTTGTTTTGGATGAGCCATTGCCCCCATAGAGTAAAATCCACTCAACTCGTATTTGGGCTCGGGTGTGGAGAGAGAAAGAGGTCAATAATGACTCGCCTGACTCACTGCGCCCGCGCTCAACCCGCGCTGTCGCACAGCAACTTCAAAAGATGGGTAGTTGACTTTACGGCGCCGGTCCACTCGAGTCAGGTAAAATCTCAACCAGTTGCTCCAGTGGCAATCTTTCTTCGAATTCCGAGTTGGCGTCAACAGCGAAGAAAACACAGGTAGTCCCGGCGGCCGCCAGCAATCCCGGCTTGTCTAGTGCTGGCGAAAAATATGATACGCCAAATTTAATTTTGAATATATCCAAATACGACTGAATACGATACGGCCTCAGAGCCTTCCACTGAATACAAATACGGTGAATATGAATATGAATACGATATGGATATGATACGATACAGCCTCAGCGTTGATAAGCTGGGTTTTGGGTTACTGCATGTTTCGTGCATTATTAACCATTTCGGACCATAATACTGGCATATCTGGAGTCTATATTGAACTCACCTGAAAGGACATCTCACAAAGTCCTCCACGAGTCACTTGCAGGAAATACACATACCTGTTAAGGACTAATCGATGGATTGCAACATCACCAGGAGGTATACTCCATGGTTTTGTGCTGCTTCAGGGCCCGACTGTACCCAAGGATACAGGAATCATGTCTAGGGAATTTTAGTAATGTTGTGTCGGACAGGAACTATGAAGTTACCACTTTGTTGTGGCTGCTTTGTACAATTCTTGGAGACGTGTTCAGTCATGTGATCACATTGGGGGACCCAGAATCCGATGAAGTCCGATCCGGGCTTCAACGGACTTCAATCAATCTTGATCTCAATGTTCCAAATAAGGGATGCCGAGTTCAACTTTGATTGTTGAGCCCACCAGGAACTCTACCATGGAGTTCTGGGTATCTAGAGAATGCTAACGAGTCATAGAACTCGATTCTGAACGCCTGACTCGAGGGAGAAGCCCACAGCTTGCACTAGCAAGCTTGAGAATCTCTACATATAGGAGCATCAAGCTCAAGAACTCATTTCGAGTTTTTGGGTCAACCAACAGGCTGCATCCTGGACTTCCTAGTATCTACAGAAAGCTATGAAGCTCTAGGACTCAGTTCTGGATGTCCTACTCGAGGGAGATTGCTGCAGCACCCACTAGGAAGGTTGTGATCTCTTCAAACAGGAGAATCAGGAGTTTCAGGTCCAACAACTTGACTTCGAGTTTTTGGGCCAAGTAAAAGACCAAACCATGGACTTCCTGGTATCGAATGAAAGCTAGGGAGACCTGGTACTCGAATACGAACACCTCGCTTGAGGGAGAGCGCTGCACTTCGCACTGGATTTGACATTAAGAGCCAGGAGTCATCCAGGAACTCAAATTAAATAGCCAGGACAAATATCTTGAACAGGTGTCAACCTGACACTTTGGCTGACTCGTTCTGACTCGTTCTGACTCGCATTCAATACATATTAATCATGTGAAAGTGTCCTTACCTTACCAATATTCCTTAGCTCTCATAATAGCAATAGTGTAAGCACTTTCTGTACAGTATATAGGGAGGAAAGATCCAGGAGGAACAGCACTGAACTCACCCCCCAAGCGAGTGCAGGGAGGCGGTCCGATGCGAGTTGGATCGTCTCTCTCCACGCCTAATAGGGGTTGGGGACAGGCTTGTCACTTTGGGCACAGAATCCATGTTACAAGTTGGAGTTGGATAAATAGAATATAAACCTTGCACACTTTTGAAGTGATACCTTTGACTCTTGACTCAGATGTGGGCTTGGTTTCTGAATGGGATTTGTCAAACGGCTTGTGGTATGGCCTGAACTTGGACTACGGCTTGTTGTATGGCCTGAACTTGGAATACGGCTTGTTGTATGGCCTGAACTCGGAACTCGGCTTGTTGTATGGCCTGAACTTGGAATGGCTTGTGGTATAGCCTTTGAACTTGGATACGGACTTGAAAATAGGCTTTTGGAATGTTGAGAATAGCCGGAATGGCATTTGGGAACCTTGAGAATAGTTGAGAAACTCTAAATCTAAACCCTTGAAAATGTTGTGAACCCAAAAGTTCAACTGAACGTTGCAGCCTTGTGTTCTCACCACGTTCAAAGATACACAGTCACAGAGGGCTTTTGGTTCTAAAAGCCTTCGCACTAGCAGCTTCACTTCCTGACCTATTCTCTCAACCACAAATTGAGGAAACGGACTCGGCGGTAGTAAATGGCCTGTACACAAAAGGGGTCTGCATCGAAGGAAGGTGGTCTGTTGTGGGGTTAGCGTTCAGTCTCAATCGTCTTGAGGTCGGAACATGGCTCTGCATTCAGCCCGCCGACCGCTAGGTGTCTCAGGCAGCCTGGCCATGGAACCCGTCTCAAAGCCCTTCAGCGTATTCAAATATATTTGGATACAGTTATCGAGGCTCAGCCATCACTTATCACCGAACGGCTGTCAAGAACATCATCGGCAACGATGCTCCGTGGCCTAGTCGAACGTGCCGTCTGCCTGACCGCTGATAATCACGGAGAGTCCCGGTCCCGGCATCTCGGCACAAGTGTCTTTGCCTCCAGCAGTAATACAGTTATCCAGACCGCCTCTTTCTGAGCTCCAAAGACACTCTCCGTAGATGTTCAGGTCTGAAGATACTGTCGAGGAAGGAATTTATGCTGTCAGGGCTTGAACTACACACAGTTCAAGAAAATTCAAACAAAGTACGGTGTATCTGAATGGGTGACTTCCCGTAAGATTTATTTAATCCCCTGGAATATTTTCGACCTTAGCCGTTGTCAATCACTAGGACCCCATCAATCCGATCACCTCAAAGTAGTCGACCTTTATCCTCCCATCAGCACAATAATTCTGGATCTATTGGGGGGGTCCCTACCACCCGAATAGACTTTCATATCCTGGAATATCCCGTTTGGGACAAAGATCATTGATCAGTGCCTCCATCGGGAACTCGCTGTCCTCTCTTGCCCCCGAACTTGACTCGAACTACTTGCTGTACCCCATGGACCCATATCCTTCGAGGCTGCAGCCTTTCCCCGGTTACCAGGGCAATACCCGTTCGATATCAGGTTTATCAACACCTTTTCAGTCGAATTTGAAGTCTCGAGACATCCTTTCAACCGAGTTCATGTTACTGTATGTCGTGCTAATTCCGTCCTTCCTAGGTATGAGTCGTACATTTGACTGGATTTTGTCCTGCATCAATGCATAAATATATTATCTTGCTTGCGGGAAACACAAACGGCGTCAATATCTTTCAGCCTGATCGCATCACTGGCACCCTCGAAAGTCGCGCTGGAATATTTATATCTTACGGGAAGTCACCCAATATATTCATATCATATTCATATTCCACACTCTGAATATGAATAGATATGAATACGGTTGGATACAGATACGATACAGGGCCATTGCGGTGAATACAATATGGATATGAATACGATACAGATTTTGCGTATTCATATCATATTATGGCCAACACTAGGCTTGTCCGTGACTGCGTGACTCACCTCGCCTGGCAAAAGTCACAGTGATCTTAACTAGTTGACGCACGCCTCCCCTTAGACTTACTACTTGCTTATTGCCACCATCGTCAAAATCCAAGGGAGTAAATCAAACCATACTGTACACCGCCACTCTCTCTCCCCCCTCCTAGCATGGCCGCCCAACTTTGCTTAACCTGCGGAGCATCACTATGACGGTCGTTTCTGGGCAAAAGTCGAGTGGACACGCGTGGCCACGCGTTTTCGTGCGTGGGGCTCGTGCCCATGCGTGACGATGAGTGGCGACGCATTCCTCACTCATCCGTCATGAGTACGTTCCTGCGTGGTCCTGCGTGGGGTTTAAAATTGCATCTGCATTGCTAAATACCTACCACTCGTGGCCATCAGTGGTCGACAACTCTGGGTTCCTCCTCTTTCAACATCCCAGTCGGGCAGTAGATATATTTTGCCCCAATCCTTCCCCAATGGATCGGGCAAATCGGCGGCGGTTACGTCAGTCCTGCCCTTGCAAACTTGCTTATGGGTTAGCGACCGACCCACCACGGATGAGTACCATATTTCAAGGCTGCAAGTTGAAGACATGCTGATTCTAAGTCGCAAAGAATTCGGCAAAAGAAGATCCATCGTAAAAAATGAACTCAAATTTAGAATGCATAAAGCTCGTGCTTACCTTGCGCCGTGCCCGCATTGCACTCGACATCCTTGCGTAACGAGCGCTGTAGAATTTCGCGCGTCCCTAGCAGTGTCCTTAATTAGCGCCTCGTACTGCACTGCAGGACAGAGTTGCAAAAAAAAAAGTTTCATTCGGGTTCCCGTTCGAACCACCGCATTACCTAGATCTCGAGAAAAGAAAGAAACATTAACACTGCAGGAAGCCAAAAATGTCCGGGCCTGGATTTGCTCCGGGCTGGGGCACTTTCCGGCCTGTCACGACTTCCCGAGCAGTCGCTCTGTTCAGGTCTGGGAAGAATCGGGACACTCAGCATTCTCTGGATCCTGTCCGAAGTCCGGGAATGTTTGTCTTTTAAAACGAGCTGTCTGGATCCGGATTTGTGCGGGAATACAATGTGATTGGATCCTGTCTTGATCCGGGACAGGATGAGTTCCCAGACTCTGGACAGAGTCAGGATTTTTGGACAGGTACGAGCACGTCGCATGCCCGGACCTGTCCGGACCCTGACATTTTTGGCTTCCCGCAGTGATATTGCTGATTTCCGAGGCAAATCCGCGAAGTCTGCAGGCAGAGAGGCTCGGCGTAAGCTCAAGAGCAAGTAATAGGGCTCCTATTTGAAGCCGACTTTCCAGCTAAACTTTGAGACCAAAATTTACTGTAGAACTGGGGATGCATGCCGACAAGTTTCCAGTGAGTGGACACGCGTGGCCACGAATGGAAATTCCACGAGTGGCCACGCAGCCTCAACTCATCATCGACGCGTGGAATTTGAGATTTGTTGCGGAGCGTAAATTCAACGCGTTGCGCCACGCGTCGTGCACGAAGCGAAAACGAGTGGTCACGGCCTTCCACGCGTGAGCACGCATTGTCATGACAATAAACTCGTGCCCATCCGTGGCCACTGGGCTTTTGTCCAGCACAGCCTGGTATACATCACCGTGACCGAGATGAATATCTCGCAGATCAGCTCCGATGGCACCCGGCGCACTGGAGATATCATAGCGCGATGCTGGTGAGCGTGCTCTGCAATCGCGGTCACCCTTTGAGCTAACCGCGCCCGCGAGATGCGCAAGCGCCGGATATGAGCATCCAGAGAGTCTATCTGCGCATCCAGAGCATCGATCTGCACCTCGCCACTGGATATGATGTTGCAAATGGATGGGATTTCGGACTCCAAAGGAGGTTCGTTGCTTGCAAGCAGGCGGATAATATCAGGCGAAGACTCGGCAGACCAGTGAGGGTCAAAGACCGATGGCAGCGTCGACGGTGACGGTCGTGTCCCCCAGAATTGCCACAGAAAGAAATGCGCCTCCCTGGTGGCTGGGCCATATCTGCCAGTCTTGGAGACAAACAGCGCTTTCCTACAGCCCTTTATGGTCTTCCATCGCCATCCCCTCCTCGCTCTCGACCGAAATTGACCATCTATCCCGTATTGAGGCTCAACTCATCCGAGCAGCTAATGCACTATTGGATATATCCTGGCTGGACGTTCAGGACAAGGTTGATCCTGCCTTGTTGTGTTTGGTGCTCCCTCATTGCAGTCGATGGCGTAGCTTGTGCTTCGATGTTAACTCCAACCACGGAGATCATCGGCTTAATTGTCAACGGCCACCTCGGTCGCTTGGAAGAATTACAAGTGATCAATTCCCGGTGTACTATGAGAGTCATTCCAGATGTTTTCTCGAATGCACCAAACCTTCACCGAGTTGTCCTCGCCGACGAAGATTTTTTCTACTCGCTGGCATCCGATGTGATTCCGTGGGTGCAGATCACCCACTACCAAGGGACATACACTGTGGAACGCCAGCTCCAGATCCTTAGAGATGCTCCGAATTTATTGGAGTGTTCAATTGGGTTAAAGGACTTCGACGACTCCGGTCCTGATGCAAACCGAATTCTGTCCCACCTTCGCCGCCTCTGCATTGAAGAGGCCGCTTTTCTGCGTCATCTCACGATGCCTCTGCTTGAGGCCCTCACAGTCATATGGTTTTCCACTACTATTCTTCCTTTCGCTCGACGAACGTCGTGCACACTCAAGAAATTGGCCTGAATGCATTGCAAGCCTGATTCCGTTCTCACGGATGTGCTCCAGAATCTCCCCAGCATCACACATCTGCTACTCGCCATTCAAGCCGAACTGTGGGCAGGAAACACGATAAGGAAGCGCAGATCACGCTGTTCAGCGAGATGTCGTTCCCGTCTGTGCTTCCACTCTGCCCCACGTTCGCGTTTGGCTATTTGGTTTCCACTCCGTGGGACGCTTTCTTCACCATGCCGCAGACTCGTTTCCAACAGATTCCGACTCTTTCCCTCCGTATCTTCGATGCAGGGGATTTAACCAGTGATCCCCCAGAGAGCCTTGTGACTCGCGTCAAAGCTCTGCAGGACGACGGAATGGATATCAAATTACTGGATGGTCATGATTCCAAGCGGTTGATGAGTTCATTCTGCGGTGATGATGTGTTTTCTGTACTGCTTGAACTTTAATGAGCTGGATCCGAAATTCCGAATAAATGCATCTCAGCAGCAATGGGCTGGCACTGTTCGCTATTGGGCAAGGAACTGTGCTTGTATAATAGCATAACAAACGGAAGGATGACCAAGATAAGAACATAGTACGCAAACGAGGCGAGGAGACGACTGGTGCCATTTTCATCGAGTTAACGGACACATCTCTGGAGTTGAATAAATACAAAAGGATCCGCAAAAGGATCTGAAAGAGGACTCAGAGTACTTGGCGATCTACATCTGACGTATCCGAGGGCACTTCAAGTTGGGCCCTTGACTGATTTGGATTTTCGAAAAACAATACGCGCAAGTCGCGTCGAGTCACGGTACCGTGCTGACATGCGAGCGTGACCGGGTGTGACGCAAACTTTTCTCCCGACCGCCATGTCCACAATTGCCGCTCTCCCGCTTGTGGATCCGACTCAAAGGACACACATCCGCGAACTTTTGCGCACCTTCCCCCTCCGGCACACCTCCCGTCCACAGTCTCAGCGTTGGCAGCCGAGCTTGCGCGATGCGACATCGAAATAGCGACACTCCGGGAGCGACTGGACCAATTGCTTGTAGAACGCGCAGCTATTCAAGCGGACTACATCGATTGCAACAGCCTACTTGCCCCTGTCCGTCGGCTGCCTTCTGAAATACTTGCCGAAATCTTTGCATTATGCTGGGATTCATTCACGCCGTTCATGGAGGATGTGGACTGTGATTCGGTATCATTGCCCACAGAAATCGCGCGCCTCGCACATGCGCCGCTTTTAAACTTGTCGCGAGTGTGCGTGCGCTGGCACAACATCGCTCTGGGTACCCCCGCGTTATGGAGCCGCATTGAACTCGAGGCGATTCTGTGGACTGCAGCTCCCAGTCGCCTCGAAGTTATCATGGAACTGCTTCGATCCGCGCTGGGACGCAGCGCTCACCATCTGCTCACCGTCGTCATTTCAAACTGCGTCAGTGACAGAGGAGTATCGCCTCACCTTCCAGCCTTCGAGCTCCTAGCTCAGCGCTCAGCACGATGGCAGAAGGCCAAATTCATGTGCCCATTTTCGGATCTTCTGGCTCTGTCGATGTCGACGCGCATGATGCCTTGCTTGCAATCCCTCCAGATCGATTGTTGGGGGAGCGACGCAGTGCCTGGATTGGATATTTGCCAGGATTTACCGCAACTTCAGTACTTCGAATTCAGGGAAGACAGCGACAACCTTGCATTTCTTTCGCAAGTCCCTTTGGAGCAGCTTAAGGAGCTTCGGTACGTTGGTTCTTTGGGACGCGGAGAGCCTGTAGTCACGACACTCATGCCCCGCTTGCCGAAAAAGACCACACTCCGCCTGCTATTTTCTCCCAGACTGGAAAGTCAGGTCCTTCCATCCATCAGCTCTTTCATTGAATCCAATATATCAGCTCTTAAACTCCAGCTTTCCGACTTTGTGCCTATTATTGCCCGCCGAACCCTGGAGAGGTTTCTCAAAAACCTCACATTACCCTTCCTGACGGAGCTCACATTCGACGTGCCACTCGGAGCACATTTTCCAATCCTACCTATCCCATGGCCGCACCTCTCCTTCCTTTCGCTCGCAGAACGTTCTGCTTTCCAAAATCATCTTCAGGTCCTCTACTTGGATAATGTATTCATCACAGAAGCGGAACTGCTGCAATGCTTGGCTGATTTGCCCGCATTAAAGCGCCTCTCCATCGCCGATCATCCACAACTAGACTTGGGTTGTAGGGCCGTGGCGTTGCCCGGCAGAAACTCGCACTTATGTCCCTGTTTTCTGATGTGTCTCCTCCCTATCAGAACAAAATTTCTGTCCCGATTACGACATGTTGAATCAAAATGGTGCACTTCACCATGCAGTAAAAACTAATACAGTCTTAAACTAGGAAGCGCAACATCAAAGTTGACAAGCGTTAATCTCAGTCAGTTCTTCACGAAAGTACTCAGCCCGAGCTGCGAAATGGACCGGCAGAATACGAAATCTATGCCACAACTTACACCTTAGGGTCAAGGTGCCTAGTTGTTGAGAACGAGCCCGATCTTTGCGCGCAGCCAAATTTGCGCAAATAACGTAGAAGCGCAACGACTTTGTTGGGCCAAACGACCCTCTTGGACCCATAATTCGGGCCAAAAAAAATCTACAGCCGTCATCGGTGTCCCAAAGGACCTGGGCCACACTCAAACCTGCAACTGGATGGTCGGAAAATTCCTCCCAGCTTCGGCGATCATTTGCTGATGCCAGGCTCACGCAAACAAATATGGCCATTTCTCGATCCACACGGTCACCTTTTGCCCAGATGTTTGTATAGGCTACTTCAAGGGATCCTCTAGTGTGTTTGTACAATTTTTTTGTGTATACTTGAGGTGAGTGGATGGCCGAACACAAGTGTTGCGCTTCTACGTTACGTTTCCTAGTTTAGGACTGTATGATTAAGACACCAAAATTAGCATACTGTTCCGCAAGTTCAACACAGGCACTGATTCATCATTGTCTACATCCAACACTGTGGAAGTTGGCGTGCGGACTCTGCAAGAAGCGGGATACATTTTTTAAAACTACACACTGTGCACACTGACTAGGCTAAACATGCTCCTTTCGATGTATACCTACAGTCATTCCACGGTCCTTGCACGAGACCACTTTTTTGAGCCAGGATCCAATATTTTTGCGCGGTTTTTTTTTGTAAACCTCTTTAATAGACTCTAATCTAGCCTACTATAATTTCCTGTGGTGCAACTCTCCCTTGGGATCAGTGAAGATAAGCAGACTGACAGGGAATTTGTGTTGCGAGCAACCGTGTCACAGGAGTTTGGGCATTTTTGATGGTCCAAGTTCACTCATATGTTCATGAACATGCTATGATCATGGCACAAAAAAATTGAGTTGAATCACTGACTGCACGGTGTCGAACGAGGGGCGAGAAATGTCGCGTTCACGTGATGTTGAGATTCGCATAAACAATGATGACATCATTCTCTCTCCTCTCACACCGCCATGCCAGGCATTGCACGCTCAAACCTCAAGAAGGCCGGGGACGTCAAAGCATCGAAAGACGAGGCCAAGAAGGCCAATCAGAGGAACTTTCGGTGGAAGGTTCTAATCTTGAGTTGGATCTCGAGTCAGAGGAGGAAATGTGAGCAAGATTGGGACTTGAAGATAAGAAAGAGTCAATAGAAAGTACCAGTGTTGATTGAAGTACTCCAAACCATCGAAGTTTTCGTGCCTTGAAGTCCTGTCGCCGAGTTTTGCACGAAAATGCAAGGACCGAATATGTCCGAAAATTCGGCCCGTGCCGATGTGCGCCAAACACGCAAAAGCTGGTGTATTCTTCCAATTATTTTTGTGGTTCAGGTATCTAGGCCTTCACTCACATCCTCTACATACTTTGACCAGGCCGGTGGAACTTAAATTTTGACAGAGAAAAGCCATCATTTAAAAGTTGATGCAAGGACTGTGGAATGACTGTATAGAACATGGGTTTGCAGAGGGAAGTGGACAGAGCAACGTCTGGGGCAATGAAAATAATATGCACTTAGCCGTGGATAGGTACACTGGACAGGGACCAAGGGGCTATGGTCCACTTAATCTAGACATAGTGATCCTAGAGACCTAGTCCGAAGCTCGGTGAGTTAGTTCTGTGAACCTACATTGTAAAACCCACTCCAAGGAGGAAAGAGCGAGATGCCGATTTGAGGAAGCACTCACTGCCCTACTTGGCGAATCAACCATGCTTTTTCATGCTTTTTGAGCAACACACTTTGAATAACTGTCTGAATGGTGACCAATATGGTTCTTGTGAGCACAAAAGCAGTGGCCAAATTAAATACACCCGAAATACCCTGATCGTGCGGAGGCAATGATTGGGAACGAGATGCAACACAAAAGAGGAGAGAAATTGAGAGGGAAAGAAAGGTCAGAGCCAGGAATCGAACTCTCGCGCTGATCGCCGAGGATTACCAAGACAGAAACACAGCCACTACCGGGTCACTTCAGAAACCTAACGAAAAGTTAGGAAAGGCTTCAACACAGCCACTAAAAAGGGTATAACGAAATCGGCGGACTGACTTTCGCGATGGTCTCCAAATCCTCATATGGAAAGTTGTGAAATGGACGATTACTTATTACATAAGTACTCGTAATGGCAGCCCCGAGCAGGTCCTGGTCACCGACTCAATTTTCGCAGCCCTTAGACGTGTGCCGGATCGTTCATGTCCCGTGCCGGACTTGAACTTCTTCTATTGTCGCTCTATCCTGCAGTTCGATGAGGAAATCTATTTCGATCTTTTGCTGTCGCGGGCGTATGGGCTGCCATGCGACGACCCCTTTGATTGTGAACTGTGGTGGCTGCCTGGCTATCTCAGGGAATTGGACCCCGCAGTCTCCGTTCGCATCGATGAATTATGCGAGGAACACAAACTTTCTTTCCGGTTTGCGGAGGCCACCAATGAATCGGAATGAGATCGGCAAGCAGGCACGTACATCAACATCAAGAGGCAATTCGTTTAACGCTACGCTCTAGGTTGCCTCCTCATTGATAACGGGACATGCCGACTCATTAGTTTGTTGAACACTTGAGAATTACATTTAGGATGTGAAAGTCGACTGATTAGGATGTTATAGAGTGTACATATATGGGATGGAAATGTGCCTATCCCGCAATCAATGGACAACGAAAGCAGAATAACGTTTGATACGTACAATTCGAATGTTCAAACCGACTTCAGCCTACACAGCCGGAGAATATTTGATTAAGATCTCTACTCCGCGCTCAATGAAGGGCTGAAGCAGCGCTGAGATATCACGCTGCATCGGACGGTCGAGATGGATCGTGAAGTGCTTGAGGTGAGCGGCGTGGTTTCGCACAAAGGCGAGGAGCGTGTCGTCTGACACGGCTTTGAACTTGAAGAGACGGAAGTGTGATATATGTGTAAGTCCAAAATGCGCGAGGAATCTTGCGTCAGGGAGGCAGAGTGCGTCCGCGCCTGCTGCCGGGAGGAGGGCCGGCTCGCCGTGGAGCTCAAGTTCGTCGAGATGGAGCATGAGCGGGAAGAGGCGGAGGAGGTATTCGCCCTGCAGCCCTGGAATATCGAGACTAAGCCGCTCGAGGGAGGGGGCAAAAATGTGCAGTGGTGGTGCTTCACCTGGTGGTGGTACGATAGCGCGATAGTCCCGGAAGGTTAATTTTAGAGACTGGAGATTGGGAAGGAGCATCTTCATGAACAGAGCGCTGAGGCGTCGGTAATCTGTATCGGTGCTCACTTCGAGATGCCGCAGATTGGGGTGGTTCACCGGTTCAACGTTGCTAGAGAAATGGCCCTCTGCATTCGATAGATGGAGTTGGAATGTTTGGAGTTGAGTGCATCGCCGTAGAACTGCGAGAATACCAGAAATACTCGGTTGGGACAGCCCTGGTTGGCCTCCGAGCATCAGGTGCTTGAGCTGAGTCCATGGGAGATGCATGAGGGAGGGATCGTCCTCTCCGGAGACTGAGACGCTGCGTAAGCTCGCAGTCATCAGAAACGGGAGAGAGTTGCAAGGCAACATAATTCCGACGTGCTCCCGCCTGCCGAATGAGGCCCGTTTCAACTTGGGAACGTTGTCCGGGCGAACATGCGAGAGCGCGTCCAGCGGGTCAAAGCTGCGGAGCGATATGTCGATACTTTCCCAGCGAATGGAAAACTCTGCCAGAGCGGCGAGGAGACGCGACATATAAGGGAAGTAGGCTCGTGTGCAATTACTGTCGAGAGAAATCGACAAAGGGAGCACTCCGGAGCGCGAGAGCCAGCATTTGGCTGTCGCGGCCAGTCCTTCTCCGGTCGAGCGCCTTGAAACCACGATGTGGAGCGAGGACCATAGCTCCGGTGTCGCGAGTGCCAGGTGGCGCCAGCCGCTGCAGATCCGACACAGTAGCAAGGGCGCCTCTTTTACGCCCATACCGGCATTGCTAGACGCCGGCATGCACGCCATGAAGATCTCGCGGACGATATCCTCGGGCAGCCTGCGGACTGGGGACACCAGAGAGAGATGCGCATCAATGAAAATGTTCAACGCATCGCGCTTTTGTGTGAGCTCGTCAAGTAAGTGTTCGTCGCATCCGAGTCGTGTTTCTGGCCGGTAAGCTTTGTCAAAGTCTTCGACTGAGCGCTGTATGCGTATAATTTCTTGGGAGAG
This sequence comes from Mycena polygramma, assembly GCA_029449255.1. Lineage (NCBI taxonomy): Eukaryota > Fungi > Basidiomycota > Agaricomycetes > Agaricales > Mycenaceae > Mycena > Mycena polygramma. Next base: position 368,828 of record JARKID010000049.1, read on the forward strand.
AAATGAAATCTCCTTGCACTTCTCCGCTAGCAGGGCGTGTATCTTTTCACAGTCGGCTTCCGAAGGTGCAGTGTTGGTGAAGAGGATTGAGGCGAAGGGAGAGTCCATAAGCGCGCGTGATCGGGGCACTGCTCCGATGAAAACGCTTCACACCATTTATAGCCGCCGGCGAGATTTTTATGGGAGGAGCACCGTACCAGTGCATGATGCACATAACGTTTCGTTCAATATGAGATACATATTTCCTCTGGAACGGAACGGACCCCTAAATCCGAACACCAGTTGAGCTCCCTTAAGTGATTCAGTGCATTTCCTTTGACTCTTACCGCGAAGTCCACCTTTTGCAAATCGTTTATTTATCCTCACAGACTTGCTTTAACCTTTCCGTCCCCGACCTTTATCACAATCTTTCCAAACTGTGAGCCCTTGGTCATCATTCCGAAGCCTTCCTCTGCTGCCTCGAGTCCAGGAAGGACGGCGGCTACCACGGGGACAATCTTGTGCTGGGAAAGGAAAGCCGTCGCTGCGACGAGGTCGGCACGGGAGCCCATCATGGTTCCTAGGAAATTCGGTGAGTTTGGTAGAATTGATAGACGCAGTTGAGTAATCGGAGAACTGGTTCCCGTGGGCGAGAACAAGGTGAAAAACAGTTGGACGTACCAATAAGCTGCTGGTTCCGCATCACCTCGCGCATGGTCATGCTGATTTTGGGTCCGCCAGTCATACCATAGCACACCACCTTCCCTCCGAACTTGAGGTACTTGCTCGTTTTGCTCATGATCTCGTCCCCACCAGCGTCGATGACCGCCGCCAACTGCGCGTGGTCTTGGTTCAGGAGCGCACCCAGGCCATCGGGCCACGAGCCTGAGATCGAGGAAGAGTGATCAGTGAATTGTGAGGCAGTGAGTATGGGAGAGTACGAAAGCGAAACGTATGCCGTTGATTGATATCGCAGTCGCGTTGCCCGGTCGGACGAGAAGGGAGAGAATATATTTACCGTCCGAATATCGAACACCGCCCTTGGCACCGAGCTTCACCGCCTTGTCGATCTTCTGCTGGCTGCCTGATGTAACGTATACGGAGGCACCCATAGCGACACATAGCTGTAGAGCGATAAGGGCAACACCGCCGCCAATCCCTGTAATCAGAACAGCGTCTCCACTGGAAATTTGCGCGAGGGCGATGGACCTGGTACAACGGTCAGCACAAACAATATAATGGAGTTGGAGAAGGATCTCAGAGTGACGAAGCGCACCTCCATGCGGTGAGTCCACCCAGTGGCCACGCAGCGATCTGTTCATCGCTGAGGTGTGCAGGTGTTCGAAGGACCTCCGCTCGCTGAACTACAATGTATTCTGAAAACGTCCCGAGGGCTGGAAAGGAACCTCCGCCAAGAATACCAAACCTGCGGCCAAGTTAATCGAACATCCACGACGCTGGGACCAAAAAAATTTGAGGAACCGTACGCACTCGGATTCGGGGCCCTTGGGATCGCTTTCCCAACCACGCATTGGGGTCAGGAATACGCGCTGTGCGATGAGCGGGTCGTTGGGGTCCGCGGCGGCAATTACCGTCCCTGGATGAGATTAATGAGGTTTCAAGTTAAAGCGAGGTAGCGCACCAGCGCCATCAGCCCCAAAGGTGCTTCCAAACGCAATTCGCGGGTACAGGCCTTTGCGAATCCACAGCTAGTTCATCACAGGAAATAAGCAGCAGCAAATTGCGGGGAGCTGAACATACATCGCGGTGGTTAAACGCCACTGCGCCCGTTTTGACGAGGATCTCGCCAGGCTTGAGCGCGGGGATGTGCTGCTCTTGCACAACGGCATCGTGTAAAAGCGGCTTGCGCCCGGCCGGGGATTTTCTTAAAACGAGAGCTTTGGAGGTACGTGGTAGTTTGGTGGACATTGTCTGCCCCAGAGTGATGGAAGTGGTTTGTAAGTTGGAAGTACGAGGTTACGACACCGGCTAACCGGCCAAGTAATCGCCGGGTCCAGCCATCGGATGCGTCGGATGTGCAAAATATTTCTTTGGGCCTCGTTTATTTCCGCTCCTTTCCTGAAGATGGAAATTCACTGAAAGCGGAGAAAAAAAGACCCAGTGGAGAGCCTACCGGTCAGTTCCGCATATGGTTGCAATGATACCAGTGGATTCTTTCCCGTCGTACCGTTTTGTATGTCTGAATCTAAGTTCAAAAGGAAAGAAATAAGAAATGCCGAAGGGGTACAAAAAAAGGGACTCAAGAAAAAGGACCGAAGAAGTAAGTACCATTGACCTGTACCTACCACTACTATAAGGGCATGATTTTCGTGCCAAAGGCAGATGTTTGGATTATTGAGCAAGAATTAGCGATTACAGTGAAAAAGGAACACGACATCGACGACACTATAGCCATAGCAGTCCTCGAGGCCGCCGGAATGGAGATTGTCATGACAGTTAAATAGCGGATGCACCTTGACGCGCTTTCTACTGCAATTTAAGGTGCGTATTAACATATCCCTCTGAATCTTCTCAAAGTTCAACCCAATACTCAACCACACTTGAAATATTTTATAGTACCCTATCCTTCACTTCCACGTGAACGGTCTCCGGATTTTTGTACTTGTCTTTCTCCCTGGCGATAGGTAGCATCCTACGGATTACGCCGATGGACATTTATTTGAATTGGTTGCAAGCTCAAAAATCTAATCCTGTCGGTTCTCCCTTCCTTGACAAAAAAGGGAGGTATCCTACGATTAATCATCGTCCTCTGGCACCGCGCCTGGCCTTTTAAAATTATCCCCCAAGACATCGTTGTTACTCCGTTCTTTAGGATCTGGTTTGCGAAAGTCTAGATACACAATTCTCGTCTACAGGTATATATCCTCCCGAATTCCCAGAGGTCGAATCCTCGCTGGTGCCCCACCGATGTGAAGCCTCCTTTTTTTGAACTTGAACAAACCGTGCGGCATATGCGGCACGATGGCATCAGCGGTGAAACCCGAACGGGGAACTCCGGCTGACACATCCCCGCCGGCAGCTTTTCATACGCGTCCAGGCTCAGCCTCGGCATGAAGTCCTCCTTCCTCCTTGCATCCATCCTCGTCCCCCTCATCTCCTTCCTCTTTTACCGCAATCTTACCAGCATGCCCTCCCTCTCCGCCGCACGCGCCTTCAACGCCGCCTTCCGCCCTTCTTACACCCCCGTCGCAATTTTCGTTGGTGGAACTTCAGGCATCGGACAGGGCATGGCCGAGGCTTTTGCGCGGCACACCAAGGGCAACGCGCACATTGTTATCATTGGGCGCAACCGCGCAGCAGCCGAGGCCATAATCTCTACCTTTCCCAAACCCACCGCCGCCGGCGCGACGCACGAGTTCGTCGAGTGCGACATCACGCTGATGAAGAACGTTCACCGCGTCACGGACGAGCTGCGCGCGCGAATCCCCAAGATCAATTTTCTTGTGCTCACGGCTGGTTTCATGACGACGAGTGGACGCAATGAGACGGAGGAGGGGATTGACCGCAAGCTCGCGGTGCATTATTACGGCCGGTGGAAGTTTATCCGTGATTTGTTGCCCGCGCTGGAGAGCGCACACAAGGCGGGCGAGGACGCGAAGGTGATGAGCGTCCTTGCGGCAGGGCACGGCGGCAAGATCGACCTTGAGGACCTGGGGCTCAAAAAATCGTATACTCTCCAGAACGCGGCCTCGGGGGCAACGACGTACAACGATATCATGGTGAATGTGCGTATCAGCTTTTGTTCTCTATTCACCTTTCCACTAATTGAATTCGTCATTGTCAAGGACTTCGCGGCGCGATACCCTGGACTCACCTTCATACACTCGTACCCGGGCGGTGTGCGCACAAACCTTTTCAAATCCTCCGACTCCGGCATGCTCAAGGCAGCTAACGTTCTCATGCCGCTATTTACGCCGTTCACGTACTCCGTCGAGGCCTCGGGCGAGCACCAGCTATACGCGCTCCTTAAATCTGGGCCTGGCGCGGCACGCACTGGCGCTAACGGGGCCGATATTGGGCTGACGAAAGCGTACTATGGGTCCCCCGAAGCGCTGACCCGTTTGTGGAAACATACCGAGGAAGTAACGGCCGTCTGATTCTGCTCATTGCGACGGTATTGGTTAGATAAGTCTCCATATTGTTGTCTGCAGTAAACATCTCTCGGTTAATCAATGGTTTTAACGCATACCTCAAGCAATCGTAAGCTCACACAAAGAATGAGCGGAAACCCTACGAGGCAATCTGGACTCGGACATGTCGTTAGATCAGTCCCCGAGTAAGCGTTCGATTTTGTAGCGCATTGACTAATACCGAACCCAGGATCGATGCACACCAAGATCGGTCTTGCAGCCTGGGAAGGCATTCGCCTCGTCACGGTGCGCCTTCAAAACCGCTGTCAAGGTCTTTCATACATTCAGAGCTGCGCCTGGGCTAAGGACGATTTTTTTTTCGTGATCCACTAGATGAAAGTTGCATTCGATTCAACGTTGAACTAGAGCTTTGGCCTTTTTCTCTTGAACAAGCACAATTCGGACTGTTGGAGAAGGAGTGCAAAAGAAGGTAAATTTCTGCCGCTACTGCGTATGAGTTGCTGATGTCGTACACACTATCCTAGCACTCGATTTTTTGGCGTCAATCTTTGCTCGGGAACGGTATTGATGCCTCTATGGAATGCTTCCCTCGCTCGACAAATCCACGTTTGCCGCCGCCCGGATGAGGGCAGCCGCTCCTTTTGAACGTGGAGTGATGGAGCACTTGAAGGGCAGCGGGGTGCTGAAACCGCAGTTCTCAGTACATCGTGAGCCTTGCTGTGAATTATTGACGCATACCTGACTAGCCCTGAGACATATTCGTGTATAGGCTCGATAACGCGCCCCGCATCGTCGACAGCCTTCTCGATGTCGAACGTCGCCAGGATGGAGGCGATGGTGGTCCACAGTGACAACGCCGCCATGTGTCTGCCGGGGCACCGCCTAGCAAACAGCTCAGCCCAAGGCCCCAAGCATCCTCCCGAGAGGCTGGAATTTACCTGCGCCCAAACCCAAAAGCCACGTCCGGGTCCCTGGCGTTGTCAACCAGGAACCGCTCCGGTTTGAACGCAAATGGATCAGGATAGATAGTCTAGATCCAAAATCAGTCTCGAATATCAACGCGAGAAGAAGCTCTACCTCATCATGCAACATGGCCCTTGAAGAAATCAGACCCATAAGTTAAATTCCCTGTTGGAGAAACTCACCAGGCGTTGCCGATGACAAGCGAGCCTGACGGAAGCCGATATCCCCGATATTCATCGTCTCGCGTTAGACGGTGCGGCAACGCTGCGATGGTTGAGTTCCATGCATACGTGAGTGTTGCGTAAACAAATTACCAATCGGAGTGACATTTTCCCACCGAAGGACCTCCTTGACAAGCGCACCCAGGTAAGGCATTGCAGATTGATCGTCCAGCGTGGGCAGATATTTCCCCCCAGTCACGGAGTCGATTTCTGCTTGAGCTCTCCGCTGAGCCTCGGGATTGGCGAGAATGCCCAGCACAAATGTGGCAAGGGCGCTCGCCGTCGTGTCCGACGCGGCCGCAAACATTGTCGCCTGCTCATCCCAGTGAGCCTCGATCAAAGGCAAAAGAAAACTATCCAACCGCTGTCGCTCGTAGGTGGTGTTCTTTGTAGTATGTGTCAGAGTTTCTCAACGCCGTAAGACCGTCTGCTGCAAAGGAATGCGGAGCTATACCCGAGTTCTATTACATAACTCGATTAGTGCGTTGAAAATTAGAGGTTCGCTGCGCACCATTTGACGTTCGGTTTCTGCGAAGGGCAGATCCATGGTGGCTGGAGCCAGTTTTCGCCATCCCTCTGCGAGGCGCTTGAAACCAGCCCCGGGAAACCATCGTGGAACATATTTTAACACAGGGAATATGTCCTGAGAGGCAAATCAGTGTGTGCGTATATATTCGAGGTTCAACTTACCACCAGATACTGTCCTGGGACCGCTGCAACGGCCAAGCTGTGCATGGCTTTTTCCGCTGCCATAATATATGGGTCGTCTTTTGGCAGCACATCTATTCCATAGGTGACTGCCATTATCACTTGGCCCGACAATCTTTCAGGTATTTAAATAATGTTGGCGTCACAGATCGGGACACTTACTGTCTGAAGTGAGACAAAAAATCATCGGGAGAGTCGAGAAGGCGTTCCAGGAGTAAGCGAGCTGCCTTCTGTACCTGCGGCCGATATTGCTGTGATGCCGTGACATTGAAGGCATGGTTGAATAACCGCCGGTTGGTTCGCCTAGGATTCAACGGTCAGTGTCGGACTCGAAAAAAAATCGAGTCCCTACCAGTCTTCACCTGCGTTTTGTGGAAGAAAAAGTGAGAGTGGGTAGGGTGTAGAGACGCGAAATCGGGTCATGAAGACGGATAGGTAAGCCTACCGTATTTCATCAATGCTGTGAATCATGAGTTACAGTTCATTCTGAATGGCATAGCGCACCGATGTTGAAATCCCAGCCCATGAGGTCCACCACCATGGGAAAGCTCCCCCTGTAACGGTCATACAACCTATATAATGCAGAACCGCATGGACTTGCCTGTCAGAGTAGATGGACGAGCGCCGTTCAAGCAGGGCATCTGTCGCCTCCACTGAGGACAAAATGATCACGGAAGTCCCTGCGAGATCCAAATGCAGAATATCGGAATCTTGTTACGAGCAACGTGAAAAAGGGAAACAGTCTGAACAAGTTTGACACACTATACTGTTTGCTCCAACGAGTGTACGCCTCCCAGGGAGAGGTTACTGGCAAGTCAAAGGAATTGCCAACCAGGGGCAACTTCCTGGGTCCCGGAGGAAGCGGCAGTTCTCTCCGGCGGGTGCGAGTATAGGATAGTGTCGCGACCAGGGCAAGCAGTGCACACAAGACTGAAGTGTGAGCGTTGAGTAATGACATCGGACTGATGTGCGGGACTCGAGGGAGTACTATCAGCGAATGTGCATACATATAGCCCGACACAAACACACCGAGATCCGATGAGTTTTGGTCAAGCCGAAGTTGGTACCAAAACCTGTCCAGGGATTTTCCCATTGGGTCGGCATCTTCCGGACCACTAGGAAATTTCCCGGATAGGTTTTGGCATGAACTACGGCTACACCAAAACTCATTAGATCTCGGTGTGAAAGCAGGCATCTCGAACGCCTGTATCATAGAAAGCTGAATGATCTGGGTTTCCTCTCCCAGGTCAATCCCAAGCTTCTTTTCCCAGCATCTCTTTCCCAACCATCATCCCTTGATTCTCGGCGCAAGGAGTGAGACCAATGAAAGCGGTTCCATGGCTAAAGATTCCACGTTCCTGGATCCAGGCCAAACAGACAGACTTCGATCTATAGACTGGCGCAAATTTGACTTGCGTTCCAACAAGACCCCCGATCCTCATCCATCTGTCGTGTCGAGTAACTGTCGGTACGAGAACATCTGAGGTACGAGCACAAGGGTACAGTCACTCGGGATTCTGACTCCATCATCGAAGGTTGTCCTGATAATATATAGCTGAGAATTTCCCTGCTCCAAATTGGACATTCTTTCTCCCGGCTCCTTCCTGCTCCATATTGTTCTGATCGACACTGTCTTCGGGAGAGCGCGGAGTATCGGGCGTTGACCTGGTGTCCAGGTAGCGCTGGTCCGCGCCTGGAAATGATGGTCAAGAAGTAGACCGATGCCACGCACTCCGGAAAATAAATTGTTTCGGCGCGCCCAAAAACGTTCCCGATATTTTTAGTTTCAGCCGCAATATCAGCGCGACTGATACTAGAGTATCAGGAGCAGTATCAGGAGCCGGCCCGGGCCGTACCGGGCGGGACGGGACGGGGCGGCCCGTACCGGAGCGGCCCGGCTCCTGATACTTTGAGTATCAGTAACAATATCAGGCGCGCTGATATTGCGGCCGAAACTGAACGTATCGGGAACGTTTTTAGACGATCCGAAACATTTTATTTTCCGGAGTGACGGCGTCACTGTGCGCGGCGATCCATTTTCAACGTGGGGTGCCCATTTCCGGAATTCCCCAAAATTGATGACCAGTCTGAGGCACTGAGGCTGAACCTGTCAAGTTTCTTGAATTGTAGGGCCATCGAGCGGTAATTGCCGTTATAACCCAGGCACCTGAGAAATGGGTTTTGCTTCTCCCGCCAGAAGATGATATGCGGGAGTGAATCTGCTCTAGAATCCTATGTAGTTCCGTGCGAGTCGGAGTTATGTGTGCAAAATTGAATCTCCTCCAATTCGGGGCTACTCTCGACTCACAGCTGGGGTATGCACAGCAAATCTTCTATGCATAAAATTGGGTTCAAGTTCCCAATTTCGCTCCCTTGATGCTTCCCATGTAATCCTGAATTGTGTACGATCTCACACGGGCAACAGCCTCTCGAGGCTAGACAAAGAAGTCGCTGGTAGACTGATTGTAAATCCGCCGTGTTGAGGTTACATCGCTAGCATGCTCCGCACAGAAATCCAATTTGGCATGTCCGCGTTGAAACATCAGACGCATCCGACAGATCCGACCTGTCTGCTCGACGACCTGGTGCTGACCTGGCGCTTCCAGTTTGGGCTAAATCACTTCTGAGTTCACCTTCTTATTCGTTACTCCACTTAAATTCCCATAGCAGTTGACCCGTGCTTCGCTACGGGATGTTTTGGCAACCCATTTTTCACATCTACGGTTCAGCTTGTATATACCCGAACGGCGAACGCCGCTCGTCGGTTCACTCCGTGCGGCCCATTTCAAGTTGCTAATCCTCGAACAAAGTTGCAATACTTAGTTCCTTATCGCTTTTGACTGGCCAGGTTGAGAACCTCAAATAATTCATACACTCCCAACTCGAGACGGCGTGGGGTCATCAATTTTCTGGGTCCGGCATGCCTGTTTTCCTTTCTTTTCCGGGCTGTCCTCATTTTCTCTCGGACAGTCCCTCGTGCTACACTACCATCTCAACAGCAATCAGTCTCTCCACTTGATGGTCAGCTTCATGTTTCTTTGCTGCTCGTCGTCTCGGACGTGACCAGTCCAAATTTTATTCAATCAATAGTTTGGCGTAAAACCAAGTTGCGGTACGAAGACGCAGTCATATAAAACACCCTGCTCACATAGTGTTGTCTTCCTACAACATCATTCTGAATTCTCGCTCTACGGCGGTGGCCATTGAACAATTTGTAGACCCTCTGTCTTTCATCAGCTCTGTCGAATATCTGTGCATCAAAGACACCCTTGTCGTGCACATCACCAACATCGCCACATATGATTCCCTTTGAGCCTGGCAGACGACATGAACTGTCCAAGTTTATCCGTCCTTTCGTGCTCCTCATTCTCCACGCCCGTAGCATTGAACAGTGTGTCCAACGGTATTATATGTTAATTTTCTGTTCACGGACGGCTATATTCGCAATATGGACCATTTCGGACCACCCAAGTTCTGTTCGCAACTCGGAGCCTCGGACTCCTGTTTACGTCGGGCATCTCGGGCAAGTTGAAGACCCCTCGGATAATTTCTTTCTTTCAGTTCAGGTGATCGCGCGAGGCTCTCCGCCTTCATCTCGTGAATAGTAAACTGATCCTCTCATGCCAGAGCGGCCAATTGCGCATGAGCGGAGAGTGCATCTGGAAACGGCATTTGGGCACATAGAGCCTGGGCCTTCGACGTAGATGGCCGGTCACGGCATAGTGACCGGTAGAGCCGGTGTACCGCTGTAGAGCACCGTAGAGCCACGTCATCTACCGTAGACACCGTCCTCTCCCTCGATCCTCGTCTCCTACCTCGCTCTACGGCGGCGCTGGCCGTCTATGGTGCTGGGCCTCTCGGCAACAACTGATGTCGCTCCAAGTTGATTTCAGGCTTTTGGCACATCCTCCCTTGGTCTTCAAGCCTGCAGCGTTTCACGGCCATCGAAATGGACACACCTATCGCGAGCTCGCAGCCCTCACAAGACGGAATTGAATTCTGGGGCATGCCTTCAAGTATTGCTCATACAATCTCGGACGATTCGGCCACGGACTGGGACGAGTCGCTCGACTTCGTCGCCTCATCTCAGCCCTCCCAGGATGGCGAGGACTCCTGGTATATGGTATGTGTACTCCAGCATGTCAGTCTTGTATACTTGTTGATGGTACTCTGGCTTAGACTTCCACGCCACCTTCAAGTGATTTGCGAGCGTCTACCTCATACGTGACACGGCTGTTCAGCCTCACGGATCGTATGGAGGCCTCCCAATCCGCTACACCGTTTCAAGCGGCTCAGCAAGATCTGGGTGCGCTGGGTGCGCGTCGGCCGCGTCTCGTTAGACGAGCTTCCCCTGTGGTATGTGCCCAGCTTATCTTCGCTTGGGTCTACTGATTGACTGTATGTGGTTAGAAAGCAAGCCCGGCCTCGACACTCGCGCAGAGCCCCGCTCCCCGCTGCCTCAATCTGGTCCGGCGTGTAACGAAGGGTCCTAGCGGAAAGGTGAGTATCGTTTCGAAAGCCAATCTGACCCGCCTCTCACTTTGTTTTTCTAATCAGCCCTCTCATGCTGAGGAGATGGAGAAGAAGCGTCAGCGAGCGCGCGAGACGGCCCGTCGCATTGCGAAGAAGATCCGTACGCATGCTGCGGTTATCGCACGCCTTCAGCGTCAACGCCAGCGGTTATGTGCGTTTGCGGCGGCTGGTTCTGCGGAGGACAAGGAGAATACCTTTTGGGCACGGTAGCTGTAGTTTTGTACGCTCCCCGTGAATCTATCTACTTTGAAATCGACTTTATCGTGATGGATATCGGTGCCCAATAAGGCAATTATTATTCTCTTTAAGTGCCGGCTCGTCAAAAAATTCAAGAAACATGGGGGCTGCCACCAGGCCTGTTAACGACAGGCACGCTACTTACTAGACCTTCTAAGCGATCGTGCTGGGTGGTTTGCTAGAGCTCTCGGCCGTTGTGTGTGTAGCAGTAAAATTCATTAATTAATACATGGAAATATTAGCTTGGCAAGCAGTCGTGGTATCCTAGTTTATAGAGGCAAAAAGCATGTCCATCGGAGTGAGAATTCAGTAGAAAAGCCTTGTCCTGGCCCCATTTCTGGGGTATAAGCATTACATTGCGTACGATGCGGTCCACGGTAATGATTTCGGCGTAAGGGCCGTGCTGGCGTGAAGAACGACTCAAGTGGTAGTAACCGTCGAGAGAGTCCGGAGTGCGAAGGGGAGTGAACCACTCGATGTATGCCAATGGCCCTGGCTTCCCAGGATAATGTGGCGGGACCTGGAAGATAACTTTGACCTGTGCGACTCGAAGACCTGCGAGGGCGGTACCCGCCGTGAATTGATTCTGTTCGCCGGTGCGGACAAGAGCGAAATCGAGGTGCGCAGGCTCTGCGGCTCTACGCTGCGCAAGCTTTGCGGGTGAAGGGGCAGTTGCGCGGACAAGGTTGGTAGAGTGGCGTGCACCGATCTCAGGTATTTTCGGGAGTCGGAAACTGATACGCTTCCAAGTCCCGAAAGAGTCGAAGGTACGGGGCTGGAAGCGGGAGTCGGAGGATGAGCGGAAGAAGGTGCTCAAGGCAGGGATGAAGCGAGACGCGTTGTGGCCGTCAGGTGAGATAATGTGCAAGGCGGAGACGGACCGAGTGTTGGGCAATTTTGCCATAGACAAGCGCTGGTGGGAGATTACCAGTGAATCCTTGTCGGAGGAAGAGTCGGCAGGTGCGGTAGATGCTAAAGATGGAGCAGCAGCCGCTGAAACGGCCGCAGTGGGTGCGGTAGGGGTTAGAGAAGCGGGAGCCGCTGTCACAGCTGTCACGGTGGGTGCCGGCGGGTGCGCCCAGGCAAGATAAAGCGTGCCACGGCCTCCTGTCGCTGAAGCCACAGCGTCATTTGGTCGATGTAGTCCTTGCGGTTACTGGCACGATAAGCATTTTTGGCGTAGTCGATATGAAGGCGTTCAGGGGATTCTGTATTGAAACCATCGGCGGTCCCGAAAAGTCGGATTAGTGGCTCGTAGTGGTCGAGGGAGTGGATTTTGGGGATATTGAAGTGGTTCTGGCGCCCCTTGAGATCGATAAATATCTGCTTGTTCGCGTGGAAAGTGTCGAGTGCCTCGCGCATGCTGAGGAGTGTTTTTGAAGTGTGTGATTGCAGCGACGCGAAATAGGCGAAGTCCATGAGGCCGCGGACTGCTGTAACCATCTGCGGGGCCGCCCCTGCCGCAATCAAGCCCAGGAAGACCTTTTCCATCTCCTTGTGCTCGGTTCCGGTCCATTGCGACACAGACGATATCCCGTTCTTGAAGTGGCGAACACCGTGATGGTCTGGCATCTCACGGAAGCGTTTATCGACCTCCAGCTTGCCGATAATTTCCAGGCACCAAGTCACCAGGTGGTCCTTGAAGACGCCTTTATGAAGTTGATGGAGGAGGTCGGGCGTGAAGGACTGAAAGATATCGGAGTGAGGGAGATCCGCCCAGAAAGGAGGGTACACTGCGCGTATTCCATCCTCTTCATACACATCGTCCTTTTCCCCCTCCTGCTGGCGCTTCATAAGGTACAACGTCTCGCGTACGTCACGAAGTGGGTGTTGCTGATGATCTCCCCGCTCGTTTGGTTTGACCTTGCAGATAGGGCAGCGGTTTTCTTTGCAGCAAGCGATGAGGCACTGCTCTGGGTAGTCCGCAACGTATGCGGCAAGAATTGGCCAGACGTTGCGGATCTCGCTGTCGGCGCACACCATAGGTCGACCAGTTTTTCCCGCATCGACGACGGACTGCATGATGACCTTCATGCATTGATGGAACAGCCGATACTTTGCGAGCGAGCGCGTATTTTTGTCGAAACAGTCAAATTTGGGAATGGGTAAATATGCTATCAGGACCGTCGCGTGAGCAGACACTTGACGGCGCGTATCTTTGTCGATATTTCCGATCGTTAAATAAACTGGCCAGGCAGAATTGTCGCCCCGAAAATTGGAGAGCATGGTCTTGTCGGAGGAGAGGATGAGCGGGGCAATTGTAGAGCCAGGCGGCAGACGTTTCTGATGCCGCCGTAAGTTCGACTTGTCATCACATAAGTATCGTGGCTGATTTCACTTACTTGTATTTCCCACCACCAACTCGCAGTCCACATCTCATTCACGACTTCAATCTTCCCTTCAATATCCTCGTACAACTTCTCCGGCGCGTATCGCATAGCGTGTCGAAAGGACGGATTCCCAATCAACTCGGCTACACATTCCACAGGATCTCTAAACCACAATTCGCTCTGCTCGCGGCGCATCGTAGAGCCTGTAGGGTCCTTTTCCAGGTCGGGCAGGTCGCCCTTGGTGTCGAGGATCTTGCAGTGCCAGTTGGCGCCGCCCGGGAGACTGTCCACCTTTTCGAAGAAGCTCTTTTTACCCTCGAAAGATGGTTTTGCGCGATCGCTGATCTGCATCGATGGGTAAGTAGAGTTTCGCAGTCGCAGATTCAAGCTTACGATGGACAACTTCAAGAATTCTTCTGTCGCCGTATGGCCGACGTTCTTGATGAGCCATTTGGCAAGCTGCCACTCGTCATCGTCTCGAAACGGCCCGAGGACCATACCGCCTTGCAGCACCTCCTCATCACGGATGAGCTCAAACGTTGTCTTGCCCGACCCATGCGTGGCCCCGGCGTACAGCCTCTCCTCGGGGGTCTGGTGGTATTGGGCGCGTTCGCCCGGACGTCGTGCTTGCGACGGCTGCGCGGGAATTGACGCATCTTGATCAGGTTCTTCAGTCGCATCATCTGCTCCCGACGGGGGCGGCGGCGGTGGGGTATCCTCCAGCGGAATGTCGTCCAGAATTGCAGCAAGCTCTTCCGAACTTGGCAGAGCAGAGGGCGGCACCTCTGTCGCAGGCCGCCGCCTTCTCCGGGATGAAAGATTTCCAAGTCTGGTTCCTAAGCGTGCCTCCGCTTTCAATTTGCAGTCGGGATTCTGCATCTGGTGGCGACGGACAACGCTGGGATTCGCGAAATTGACCTGACAAAAAGCGCAGACAGCCATGGCCGTATAGTGGAGACTTGCAAGTATATCAAAAAATTTCAAATGTGCACCCGAGTTAGCAACGCATCAGCAAAGCAACGCATCACGCGTTACTTTACTGTTTCAAGGTGGTTTGTTTATTTCTCACACGGCTTTCTTCCTACCACCATGTCTTCGTCTCGGATCTCCTTCCCTGAAAACCCCAACCGCCCCGAGCACGTCGGGCGAGGGCACCGCAAGTCCGTCGCAACGCCAGGGCTTGTGAATCATAGTGAGCATGGGTCGTTGTATTTGATCCTCCTTCTGACTGGCTCGTTGTTCCAGACAATCAGCAGGAGAAAAACCAGCTCATGGCCCGCCGTGCTGCGGATACGCGTCTTCGAAACAGCACGGCCCACCAGCAGGAGCTTACCCCCTCCACTCCACTGGGACCCACGACCGCTCAAAACAGACCGCCACAGACACCACTCGCCACGGTCCATCCTGACCTTCGCTCCTATCCATCGCAGAACGCCTCGTCGCCCTTCCAGAACACTTCTTCGTCGTCACCCTTCAATTTCAATCAGACCCCGTTCCCACCCCCTCAGGCCCCAATGCGCGCGCCATCGCTGAGGCCCCAAAACTATCAGCCGGCCTATCCCGACTTTACTCAGCTTACTCCGTTTCCAAGCTCCGACACCACGCGCGCTGAGCAGCCTTCCTCGTCCGGCCCCAGCATGGCAGATTTTTCCAGGATGATGGAAACACTCACGCCCGAGCAGCTCGCCCAACTGAATGAGATCCTGGGCATGTCTTGTAAGTTTCACGATATTTTTTTAGATACACCCATAGCTGATGACCTTTTTAGTGCCTCCAGTAGCCCATGCTCCCCACCACGGCCTTCGCTCGAATAACGGCTCGGATGGTAACGGGCACGACGGTAACGGGAACGACGGTGACGACGATGCCGACAATGACGCAATGGGTAAGCCACAAGTATTCCCTGTGTCGTACTCATCCAGACCAATTGCAGCTCGCGGCGGTAATGCATGGAACGCTCACACAGATAACAACCAGGAGGACGAAGACGAAGACCGACTGCACGAGAACGCGCAGACTTCCCTCGACGTAAGTCCTCTTTCCCGTATGCTCCACATTACTCATACCGTTCTGCAAGGTCACGATGTATGACGTGCAGCGGAAGAGGAAGCGTAGCCGCCTCGTTCCACGCTGGGTACGCTCATACTCAGCGGGGGGATTGATACTGACTTCATGATAGGCTACTCAGGATTCCGGGGACGAATCTCCCTCCACCGCTCCGGCCAAGAAAAGGCGCCGCAAGAAGCGCGCTCATCGCCGACAAAAATCCCGCAGCATCAAGGAGCTGACTCCCGAGCGCCGTCGCCTGGTGGAGGCCACCTACAAGTTTATTACGAAGCGGGTCGTCATCGAGAAGCCGTTCCCGGATGCCAGCGAGTCCGGAGACCCGGGCGCTGAGGACGACGAGTTTCAGACGTTGATCGAGGAGTCGTGGTGCGACGCACTCGAGTTCCTAGGTGTGGATCCCAACGACATCGAGGACTTGTGCATGGAGGAGATCCTTCTGGTAAGTCTTCTACACCGTTGTGAGCAGCATTAACGGAAGTCGTAGATCCGATCGCGTATCTCTCAAGTTCGCGGACACGTCATGAACGAGGCTGACAAGCTGGTCCGCTCCGAATATGGCTTCGTCGACATCCTTTCCTTGGACGACCCCACCCCCGAGAAGATTGCCGAGGTCCGGGAAAGTAACCGCGAGCTCGTCGACGAGCTGGACCAGGTTTTCATGTTTAAGGTAAGTGATCCGGCATGGTTTTTGGGCAGCGGCCTGATGACAGTGGTAGGACCCCAAGGACATCAGTAATCTCGCCACTGTCGGGCACCATAAAATCTTCCAGAAGCTGCTCAACGCCGCCTTCTTCTCCAAGGAGCGCAAGAAGCGCCGAAGCCACTACTTCGACGGTCTCGAGATGTTACCAGGCGAGACATTCGGGTTGATGATGGACGCCGTGAGTGTTCTTGTCGTTCTTGCTGCAGCCTTCTGACTCTCTCAGATCGTATGCGGCATCGACAGATGGAAGACCGGGGAGTGGGAAATGGTCAAATTCGAGGCCGAGGTGTACCGGCCCATCCATCAACAGTCGATGATCTTTATCGGCAAGTGGATTGCGGAGTTCGACAAGGACGTGTACCCGGAGAATCTCGCCAAAGCGCGACTGCGTGAAATGCTCACGAAGGCTCGGTATGTCGATTCTGTCCCTCGAGAAATAATACTGATGGGAAAATCTCTCAGGAAATTGTCGAATGTGCCCGCGGAGCCGGCCAAAGACAGGCGTTCGGTCTTCAACATGAGCCTCTTCTCTTAGCGTACATTTGCCGTTGTAGCTAGATCCAAAATATTCATTTTTTTCGGCTGCGTATTCCCTGCTTTGACCGAACGCAAGCGAGATTCTCCTGAACATCCGAGCATTAAAAGCATCTTGATGGTGCACCGGTCCCGTAGAGACCACCTCTACCGGTAGAGTCACGCGGTCTATGTAGCTCTATGTGGCTCTACCGCTCTACCGTTCTACGGATCTACGGATCTACAGGTCTCTATGGTAGAGGGGGACATGCCTACCTCTCTACTGCTCTACGAGGCTCTCTGTAGTACGATGTAGCCATGTACGGTTTTCCAGATGTGGTTAACATCTTGACATTTTATAAATAGAATTTAAACAGTTCAGTGGAGCGGCTGGGAAAGAACATTTAAGCGAACCGTGGAGCGGTTGACATCATGCCGTGTCCCGCCAGCCAATCCGGTTATCCCATTGTCAAACGGTCTTGTCTGGCGGCGACAGGTTGACCTCAATTGTAATATAGAATAGGGGGGAGGTGCATCAGACTCAAGTTTTTTGTCCGGCGAGCTAAGATTCGCCATTTTGGCGGACATGGGCCAAACGGACCTTACCTCGTGGCGTAGAAATTTTGAGGGCCCTCTCGCGGATGAGCTTAGGAGACCAACGGAAACAAAGGTCAGACAGGGGAAGTTCTGTGTTTAGGAAACGTTGACCGCGCAGATATTGCTACCCTTATAGTTGCACAGAATTCAACCTGTGTCCACCTGTCGCCGGCTTCCCTCCCAGCAGTATGTAAAATTGAGGCGACCTTCACAGAACTTGGAGTGCAGGACGGGCGGTGGGAAATAAGTGATTGATTGAGGGAGAATACATTTGAACTAACATTATAGACATAATTTTCAGTCGTCACACTTGGCTTACATTTATTCATAGTTCCACTAGTAGGACCCGCACATTGTCCGCCCTCAACTTCGGGTCCCTCTCCACCTTTGGGAGTAGCGGAACCCAGCGACTCTTCTGGATCTCCAGGCCCTTGGCTCCGAAGTACCGCCCAGATTCAAAATTCCAGCTATCGTTGCAGCGGGGCCATATGGCCATGCTCAAGATATATTGTTCAAGTTGAGGGTCGACCTGTGGACCGAAGGACGGGACCCGCTCGAGAGCACCGAAGAATCTGACTTGCACCTGCGCATGGTGCTCATAAAGCCAACCAAGCGCCGCCTGTAGATCAATGTTGAACTCGCGCATGGCGACAGTGAGGATATTATGACAGCTGTCGCCGGTGGCTTGCTCCTTGTTATACGAGACCATGTCCTGAGAGAGAAAATGAAGAGAGGACTACAGATGAACCTGCATGCTTACATTATCGAGAAAAACCAGTTCAGCAATAAGATATTGCAACTCCTGAACGACGGGATGATAGAAGACTTCATCAGGGAGAGTGAGGCCAAGTTCAGCAGGCATAAACGATGGACGGATCCCGATGTTCCGTCGTCGCATTTTCAGATACCCGTCAACGGTCAGTGGTGTATCCGATTCCCGGTCCTCGGCCTGCTCGACGACAGATTCAAGGTAATCGTTGAAAGCGTCAAGGAAGTGTCGCGCTGCGTTTGGGGTAGCGCTCTTGAGAGTCAACTCCCAGAATCTGAGACTTGTAGTATCAACGAGATTGACTGTTGCTCAGCATCCACTCACCGACGGACAACCTCCCCGAGAACAACCTCGCCTTCCGGGCGCTTCTTGTGTGGATGCTCCAGGGCATCGATTACGATATCTATCATCTCTCGAACCATAGGCACGTTCTCCACGTCGGTGTATTCGTCAATGATAAAGAAAACGTTCATAAGCTGCGATGCGTCTAAGCTGGGCTCTTGCTGCGGGACAGATATACTTACGTCGCATCCAACTCGCAAGTGTTCTTGGAATTGTGTAAGTCAGGAGACGCGGAAAGAAATATCAAGCCATGCCTTTGGACGCGTGTGGGTACGCGAGCGATGCGAGACGACCTTTTGGAGTCAGGCGCTCAGTTGAATTCCCACAAGGATAGCAGAACCGCTTACCGAAGTCGCACTTGTCGAAAGCATATTGTGATGCGGTGTTGAACGGCTTGAGAGTATGGAAATCGGCTTTTGACTGCGCAAAAACTTCCTCGTAGTAAGGGTTGATTGCGCGCGCCCATGGCCATTTTTTCATAGTCTCGGGGAGGTAAATCATGCCGGGACGAGCAAGAGCCGACACTGGCATTATTCGACGGTGCTTCGGGCAAGGTGATGGTCAGTTGATTTTGGAGATGGGAATTAGAGAGAAGATGATTGTCTTTGTAGCAAAGTCGGGCTCCTTTATATCTGGTGAAAAAGATTTCGGCCGTTAAACGGGGAAATGGTAATTTTAACCCACAGTATTCAACCAACATAGAAACTGAACTGCGCTGACACCTCTGTGCCGATTCCGCCCTTGCGGTGTTACCATCAGACCCCGAGAGAGGAAGGCGGTGGGATATAATCGTTTTGGTAGTTCAATTTACACCGCCTGAGGAATGTGATTGAGGTACCTCATGATCTGCCGAGAAGTACGCTGCATTGACCAATCCGAAAGAGTGGAATTAGCTTCCATGAGAGGTGGAGAACACAAAATATTCTACAACGGAGAAGGCCCAAACCAGAACCTGTCGTGTAATCCGGATACAGAGGATCAGTGAGTCCAGATTCGGTTCTCAGAGATGGATATTATACACGGTACACAACAACTTTGGTCCTTGTTCTCAGCATCCGTGGATTGTCTGTTGAATCCGAATCGGGAAAGTCGTATAGTTGGATTTCGACTGGGTCTAGCCTCCGAGAAAGAAATTATTTTGGTCTGCCAGCAATCTGCCGTGTGCGTGAAAGAACTACGTCTTCGCGCCTCGGGCTCGGTACAATCAAGGATCTTGATGAGTGGATGGACGTGAGATGTTCCGTTATCTTCGGAAAGTCGACAGCGTCTCAACTCCGAATCAAGAACGTGGCCGTACCCGATATAAGGATCGATATCCCGCTGCTGTGTTAGAGTGACCACCATCTTGCCGCCCGATACTCGTCCCCCAACATGGCCGTCGCCCCAGGAACAAAAGAAACATACATCGGGTGTGTCCTAGACTCCTCCTCAACCGACACGGTCCCGGCATGTGAGCTAACAGAGCTTTCTGCAGTGCCTTCCTCGAAAATATCATCTACGGTAATCTACGGGGATGCGGGAGAGTACGAGGGAAATGCTGACATCATTTTTTGCGCGCAAGGACTGTACCTTTCGGTGTTCTTCGAGTGTTGTGCACTGCTTCGGAGGAAGAAAATGAACGGCGCCAAGTCCTTGTACTTGATAATTACTACAGCGCTGATGTTCATCTTGATCACGGCGGTGCGCTCGTGCTGATTCCTACCTCCTCTGCATCTCAAACTTGTCCCTAGCGTTGCATCATCGACACATACCGCTGTGTCATCGCGTTCGGTGCGTTTACTCCAGACGTCCTGGACCTACGATCAACTGGCTTCCCAGATAACCCGGACGTAAACTTCGGACCGCCGAACAGCACGTTAGGTATTCGGTCTACCCCAACAATTTGAACTCGCTACGATAGTTAACATGTTTCAGGTCTCATAACTAATGCATGCTGGGCTCTGGTGACTCCTGTCGCCGATATTTTCATTGTATCCCATAGGTCCTGGATATAATCCACGAGCTGACCACTCCCAATGATAGGTGTTTCGTACTTTCATTGTCTGGAACCGAAACTGGTACATCGCCATTCTTCCGATGCTACTTTGCCTCGCCAATTTCGGTCCGTTCAACACCTTCTCCCTATTCTGGGTATCAAATACTTATCTGGTTTCCTGTAGGGACCGGCATCCTGGTAATTCTCGCGCTCGTTGAAGCCGGAGACCAGAACTCGGCCATATCGAGCAGCAAGGTTGACTCTCTGAATGCTTTCATATCCCTCTCCCTCTGCACCAACGTGATCTGCACCGGTCTGTACTACTATGGCTCATTTCAGACCCGCCTGAGAGGCTTTCCCAGGTCTTATTTCGTTCAAGATCATCCAGGTCTACCGCCAGGTTTCTTGGATGGTATCGAGTAATTCAGGTCGTACGGACAGTATGAGAATCCTTTCCATTATCGTGGAGTCGGGTGTGTAGTTGCTTTGCTCGTTCTCATTCCTGCTGATCCCGGAAACTTGACAGCGGCGATATATACGCTACTACTCATAGCGACCCTTATAACCGACCATGTCGCCAGTTTTGTTACCTTTGTTCTGATTGACTGTGTGAGTCTCTAGCTATCCAGACTTTGCGCTGTATTGATTAGGTCGAAAGACTCCGCCTACGATTGTGCGTAATATTTGCTCCATAGCTGGGGAGATTTCTTTTTTTTTGACGAATCAAATAAAACGATCTCTAGGGTCTCGTTGTGAGTGTTTTCGAGCTCACTGTCCTCGAGCTTGACATCTATTGTCTTCCAGTTCTCGTACATTATCATTCGCGTCAGTCGAGGAACATCTTTCGGCGAGAGCACGGACCAGGGAACTATAACAAGCATTCGCGCTCGCCACCCAACTGACCGAACTTTTGAATCGGGCCAAAGCCTCGGCGCACATTCTGGAGCCAAGAGCGAGGTTCAAATTAGGCTGGAGCATACATCCCGCGGAACAAGGGGAACCGAGACGGAGATGGACGGTGCTTCGAGGGACGATGGGTTGGATGTTTCCAAATATGTGTAAATGGGTCCGAGATATCGACGACCCCGGTATCCGATTGTCTCTATTTCAGGCCTGAGTGACTGTAGTGTGTGTGTATCTACGTTGAATCGATTGACTAACTGTCTTACCAATTCAAAAGTCCGTCCAAATGTCAAGTCTCTTTGATCGTTTGGTTTCCCTCACCACAAAAAAAGAACCTCGGAATATTCATGAGCTTGTACGGCGCCCGAGGCCGCTCCATCGCGCCCCAAGATAAGGCCCCAATGTAGAGTAGTCTCTGCGGGTAGAGAATCGATCAATTGATTTTACTAAAAGGGAACCCGCCTATTATTGTTTCACCAACTGCAGGGCGAAGAGCGCTCAGTCGATCGGGCTGACCTATTGCGCCAAAACAATCGGGGCTGAAGGGAAGTGGGAAGCCACTTGCCGCCCATTGACTGTGTTCCACTGACATTGTGCCCGCTGAGACAGGACGAAGGATCCTGGAACAGCGCCCAATTGGCCGAACAGTGCTTCGATTCCAGCTCATCAGCAGGTGACCTTGTCGTTTCTCTCATGCCTGGCCACAAATCGTGAGCTGTACAAGTATTATGTATGCGGCTCGGAGGGCAGTTGCTGTAAATGTGTGAAACGTTCCAGAAGAAAGGGAATGATATCACACTTCATAGTCCGATGTTGCCTGTTCTGTTCATCCATCTGCATAATCAGAGAAGAACTGCCCGAGAGACGGAAATGGAACCAGAGATCCAGTTTCGCATGTAATGAAATCTCTGGCTCACGTCAACGTCTAGTACGTCCTGATTTTTTGCAAACTGATTTGAGAACCTAGATAGATTGCATTCTAGAAAGCTTCAACACCAACAATATGCCCACTCCTCATGGATATTCCGGAAACAGATCACTCCACTCGCCTGACTCTCAGCGGAACTCGAGCCCCAGTCTGCCCGACAACCTTTGGCCGCGGTACAATGGCCAAAAATGTCTCAAGCTGCGTGTTCGGACCGTTGGGAAACTCGAAGATGAAGTTCCGAACTAGAACGCATAATGCTGCCTGCAAACGTCAGCGCAGAGTCTACGACGGGTAGGAAAGATATTGCACCTTGAATTCCTGTACGAAAGATCCTCAGTATTTGATAGTCCAATTGCAATCATGGAAACTTGCCGCCAGCGCAAACGACTTTCCCAAGCATGTGCGGGGCCCATCGTGGAAGGTAAGCAGATGGTGATGGCCCTGCAGCTCTTTCGCCGGGAGCTTCATCTCTTTTTTGAGTTCGCTCCAGCGCTCTGGTTTGAACTCCTTGGCGTCGTTGCCCCATAGCGCTTCAGACCGATTAACGCATCGGATGGGCGCCAAGACGGCACTTCCTTTCGCGACCACGATGCTGGATATCACTTCACCAGATGGTGCGACGACGGGCGTACCGAGAGGGATTACATCGTCCTGAATAGCCTAAAGCAGATTTAGGGGGAGACTGGAGCTACGAGGGCAGAGGAACTACTTCTCGTAGAGTTTCTGGAATGGGCGGGTGCACGCGGAGGACTTCTAGCGCCACATTGTCGAGGAAGGGGAGTTCAGAAGCGAGTTGGTCCCAAGTGGGATCCTCGTTGCCAAACTGGACAAGCTCTTTGCGCAATTCGTCTTGTATCTCTGCATGTTTCGCGAGTTCAATAAGTGCCCACTTAAGTATGTCAGAATGTGATCGATATGTTATAAGAAAAACGCACTGTCAAGGCGACTTGAAGAATATGGAATCAAGTTCATAAGGTTGTGGTTGAAGACAAATCAAGTCACGTACCCGACGTTGTCTCGTATCCTGGAAACAATTAAGATTATCGGAACTAAGCCACAGAATTGGACGCACCGGCAAGCAGGAGAACCATCTGAGCACCTCGACGTATTAGCACCGAAAAGATGGGCAGCATAATGGCGTACCATCTGTAAATCACGTTAGCGGTTCGGCATAAGGTGTTGAATGAGAGGCCAAACCTGGGCAACCACTTCTTCCTGTGTCATATGCGTCTGTTCATCCGAGACCTCGGCTTTCACTATCTCGAACATCAGAAGAATAAAGGGCAACAGCAAGGGAATCAAGGGACATACACAGAAGGCCGATAACGGACTGGTCTGTCAACCCCTCCGCCACATCGCCGTCTTTCTCGTTGCGTGTATTAGCGTACATACGATCCGCAATGACGTTCAAGCTTCGGCGTAGCTCCCAAAAGAGGCGCATGCGGGGGGTTGGGATGTTCATGAGGACCGGGAAGGTCAACGACAAAATGAACATGAGTTTACTGAGGAACGAGGTCTCGGCGATCTGCAGAGCTTTGAACGCAGCTGTAACGGCGGACTGCTCTCCGTCTAGATAGTGAAAGTCGTGCGAGAATCCGGCAATACCGATGCTATCGAGACTGTCAAATGAGGGCGCAGCGTTAGAAGGATGCTGCATATCGAGAGAAGCTGTCTCACGCGATTCGATTCATCCTATATAAGTTCAGAGAAATCTCTCTTACAAAGAGGGTCCACTCACCACTCTTGTACCTCTATAATTCCGCCCTCCTTTGTGGGTTCTAGCATCGTATCCCAAAGAGTTTTGAGCTGGGGTTCAGCGGGCTCAGTTCAGGACAGAACATAGTAAAGGCCGAATAGATAACCTTGTGTGTCGAATCGTAAAAGACGGAGGTCAGTGTCCGGATCGCAGCGTTGCTGAACGCAGGTGTAAGTGCTTTCCTCTGGCTGGACCGCTCATGTTTGATCAGCCCCGCTAGCAAGAGACAGCAGAAGCACTAACCGTTTATGGACATCGCCTTCAGCCCAAACAATTCCCCGTCCAAACTATTTGGAGCATCAGAAACTATCAGGTAGGCCCGTAAACACACACGATTTTGTCGATGAACAGCCTGTCATTTTCGGTTTTCACGTACACACTCCTCTCGGACTGATAGAAGTGGGCCAGCGCCTGGTGCATACATGAGCTAGATACGATGAATTCTTTTGGGGAAAAAAATAACGTACTTTGGGATCTGTGAGGACGATCTTCTTGGCACCGAACGCCAAAGGGACCTCATACGCGGCCCCATAGCGGTCTGCCCATTCTTCATAGAGAAAGCTCATATCCGGATTTTGCACAAGCTCCCGCGAGAGCCCAAGGACACGGCTCGTGCTCGGGGGGCCGTTGAGTTTTGTTGAGCGTGGGCCACGTTGCGCATAAGCAACGAGCTTGGTGCTGCCCCAAAGCGCGAGCAACAGGAGCGCGCCGGAAGCGCCGACGTGGTAGATGGAGGACATAGTGCACGTTGGCGTCTGACAGTCAGTGCGTGTACGCAGTGACCCTGCCGAAGATCAACGAATAAGTATAGCACGGATACATACTTATGTATGGTGGGAAGCCGGAGTCAATTGGAAGTAAGCCTCGAATGAATACCGTGATTGATCAGAGATGGAGGCGTCGGTGATAGCTATAGAAAATCGGTTTGTGAACAGTATATATACTATACATGGAGTTGTTCCGACTGACATGGAGACTTGGAGCGCAATCAGGCTCAGTGCGATCTTGCCATCGCCATCCATGCGACAGTGTCAACAGCAATCTCCGCAGTTTAACTAAGAGAAACTGCGATTAGTCTCTCTAAGACAGACGCTATAATGTTTCTAGCTCGTTCCTCTCATTATGGTCTGTTAGTTACCGCGCCTTGATAAGCGGCGTCCTGCCTTATTATGTAATGATGGTCGATGCACGACCAAACAACGCGTCTGTTTTCACGCGTCGCTCACAGTTCGACGCGAATTTGGAGGTGAAGTGTATATGATTCCTAAGCATCTTGGGCCACCAGAGGTACGATGTTCAACATTTTACTCTTCGTTTGGTGGTCCACAGGATGTTTCGGCAAATTCCGGCCTGGAAACTGGGGAATCTGCCCTCCTTAGTCCCTCCTTTCGCCCAAGTTCAGCGTGTAGGAGTTGCAAAACATCATCTAGAGCCAGCCTGGCACACTTCCCCGAGCATGGATGACCCTGGGTTCTCGGCGACGCGTCAAGTCGCGTCGAAGGGTTGAACACGTGATAGCCCAAAACGGATGCTTATATAATAACGCAGGACGCCTATCGACAGGGCGTGGTATTACACTGGTAACTAATAGACTAAGAACTTGCAGAGAACTGTGAGTCATGCACTTGACTACCGACTCAGAGCTCCCAACACAGCGCATCAGTTCAACGGACCGACGGCAGGCAGTATCGCACGCAAGCGACACTGCGCATGTGGCGAAAGACATCCTTCCGACTTCGAAGTTCGGGGACGGTGCATATTACATAATCAGTATTTGGTTCTTTGTGTGTTTCTATCTTCCTTCGATTTGGCTGTGACCTGCGATCTTAACTTGGTCCAAGTGGTCAAATAGCCAAGAGGCCAAGCAAAAAATTCACCCTTACATGCATTTGCCTGAAATTACCACCAACTTATAGAGGCCCGTGAACTAGTAATTCCGGGAAATCAAATGACGAGCGACGTTGACTTCGGCGCGTGTGAGGGCCCGGGGCACGTGAGCGTGTCACCGGAGAACGCTCACCAAGCGCCCAAGACAAAACTTCTTTTCAAGTAAGTACGTCGCCGGGCCCGCCCACTGTCATGTCGCTACCGTGTCTCACAAGCCGTCTGTAACTAGTTTCATGGCGCAGTCCTGCCGGAAATGTGGGGTGCCACACCTCTCGGATTCGCTCCACGATCGGCGTGACGATCCATCCATTTCTTCCATCGATTTGGACCACCTGCTCACAAGCAACCGGTATGCGCTTGACTCTGAGATACCAATTATTCATGGAATCCTGTCGAGCGACGAGGCGTGCATCCAGGCTCTCGATGCCCAGATGCATGCTCTTCATGAGCAGATTCAGGGGTTGTACGTCTCTCGCACGACGTTGGCTCAAAAGAAGGAAAAAATTGCAGAGCACGCACGCCTGGCTCGTGCTGCAATATCTTCAGTGCGGCGGGTGCCATCGGAGCTGATCTGCGAGATATTCGTCTTGGCCGTGTCCCCTAGAATTTCCGCGGACAAAGGGCAGCCTCCCTGGTGGCTTGGGCATATCTGCCAGTCTTGGAGACAAACAGCACTTTCATACAGCCTTTTCTGGTCTTTCATCACCGTCACGGTCCCTTCGCTATCCTCGCCCGTAATCGACCACCTGTCCCGCA
The DNA here is from genome assembly GCA_029449255.1 of Mycena polygramma. Classification (NCBI taxonomy): domain Eukaryota; kingdom Fungi; phylum Basidiomycota; class Agaricomycetes; order Agaricales; family Mycenaceae; genus Mycena; species Mycena polygramma. The sequence goes on from JARKID010000049.1 coordinate 395,107, forward strand.
TTGAAGCCCAACTCATCCGGACAGCTCATGCACCGCTGGATATATCGTGGCACGTTCGGGACAACGTCGACCCTGCCTTGTTGCATTTGATGCTTCCTCATTGCGGCCGATGGCGTAGCTTCACTACTCGCCACCCTCATCTGCTCAAATGGCTGCAAGCCGCCAACGGCCAGTTCGAAAACTTAGAAAAACTGGAAGTAATTGGTGTGATTACCTCTATTCCAGATGTCTTCTCGAATGCGCCAAATCTGCATCAAGTCGTCTTCACCGACGAATCCTTCCTGTACTCGTCATCTATCGTGATTCCTTGGGCGCAGATAACCCACTATCGAGGGACATATACTACAGAACGTCAACTCGAGATCCTCAGAGATGCTCCAAACTTATTGGAGTGTTCAATTGGGTTGAAACACTCCTACGACCCTGGTCCCTTTAAAACCCGAATCCTCCCACACCTTCGCCGTCTCTGTATGGAAGACGACAAACTTCTACGTCATCTCTCAGCACCTCTGCTTGAGGCCCTCACAGTCGTGTGGTTCTCCCTTGCCACTCTTCCTTTCGTTCAGCGCTCATCGTGCACGCTAAAGAAATTGGCTCTCATGCGCAGCACGATCGATTCCGACCTCACGGACCTGCTCCAAAATATCCCCAGCCTCACGCATCTCCTCCTCGCCATCGACGACGAGGAGTCGGACGAGGACGCCGATAAGGAAGCACAGATTGCGCTCTTCAGCGAACTGTCAATTCCGTCCGCCGTTCCACTCTGCCCCAACTTGACCACTAAATCCACCGCATCGTTCCTCAGATTCTGAAGTGCTAGGGAAGTACGGCAGCGAGATGATAAACAGGAACTAATTTTATTAGAAAACCCGGTATGAGCCAAGGCAAAAAAGGGTGCTGGTTCCGGACACACATTGTACAGGACTGAGGAATATATGGACGTCGTTCTACGAGGCGTTCGCCAGCGAGCATTACACCTAATGAACACAGCGGTGACGAGGCACGAAAACATCAAGCTGAACGGGGTGCCTGCGAAGCGAGTCAAACAAGATTGTATTGCTCGATAAGCGCTGGGGTTTGAGAGCGTTGGTATCTGTCGCTTGAGATAACGGTCTCAGCTGCAACACACGGCAAAGTAGGTGGTGCTCCCCGAAAAAAATGGATTCCAAAACACAGGGCTTGGTCTCGAATTGAACGAGGATGCTACTGTAGTGTTTAAAATCATATGGCTCAAGGGCGGCCAACATCCGCTGCGAGGCTTTCAAGGCGAGATGAGTTTGCGCGTAGTACAGGAGAAAAGTTCTAGAAATTTGATACGTCTGACTGGCAGCCGCCATAACCGGAAACGGAATTTATCGCCAACGTGTTCTCCTACGAGATTCTTCTGGGAAGCCTGCGGAATCCTTTTCGACGGCTGTATGTGTTTCAAGGGCGGTCCATCCGCTAGGTACAACATGCGAGGTACGAGGACAAATTTTGCTGTAGTATCTGTTTATAAGAAACTATCCGCTAGGGTCCGTTGACCTTGAACGAGTTTTGACACAGGCCCGAGATGACCGACTCTTTGGACGGCATTGCCGGTGGTTTCAGGGCTACTGTCGCGACGCAGACGACACATACATCTGGAGGCCTGCTGTAGCCGTCCTCGATTCAAGACTGGGAACTAGCGACAAGGAGTTAGAGATAGAGCCAGTACGGAAATATTGCAATGGCTTGAGGATTGTGTCTGTAGAATCCAGCAGGATGGCCCGACGGCCGACAGACAAGGACCGAAAGGGGTATCGGACAACTGATTGGGTCGTTTCTCTGCTACGAGGTATCTTTTGCGCGTCGCCAACGAGAGGGCCGCCGAGATCGAAGAAGGGTCGCAATTCAGGCATGTCGAGTGTCCCATTATTTTCATAACGGGTTGCACAGCTGCAAAAAGAAAGAAGGTCCTCCGCAGCAGTGAAGGCGCGAAGAATAAATGTGCCTCTCGGAGTGGATCCGACAATAAAACGACGCCGAGTCGCCAAGTCGTGACTCCAGACCAACTCCAGACTCCAGGGCGGCGCTCAAGCGGCGCTGGCACTTTGTATGATTGGCGGAGAAATAAAGAACGGTTGCCAGAAGTCGGCGCTCAAACGCATGGATATTGGGCAAGCAACAAAAGAGTACAAGTCCAAGCCGACCGAGTACAAGGGACCGTTTGGGAGAACAATTGAAGACAAGGATTGATGTTTGGCTTTGTTGAGCTGCCATGTCCAAATGCGGACACATACAGCTTCATTGTCCCCGCCAAAGCAGAAGAATGGGAACGAAGGCGGGCGCATTGTGGCGTTACGCGAGCCGGGTATAAATATGGGGGATGGTGCTCAGTATCGTTAAGACTCCCGGTCTCCTCTCTCAGCCTTTTACCAGCCACTTTACGTCTGTTTCACGTTCCCTCTGTTCTCGGAGACTCTCTGCATCTTTTGCATCTTATCTACAAGTCCTCCAACGACCCTCACGTTTGGTGCGACATTTTTTTCTGCATTCATTTTACCCTTTTCTGACTTTATTTTCAGACTCTACAATTTTTTCATCGCCAGTCGATTCATCATGTCCTCATCCGCCATTACCCACGTCGTTGCCTTCCTCACTCGTCCCCTTATTCCCTCATTCACGCCGGCAGCTGTCTCCTCTGCCCAGGTCATCCTCGCCGCGTCTCTGGCTACCACGCAATCTGCGACCTTCACTTTGAATGCCGCTTCGATGCCCCCAGCGCCTCTCTTCGCCGCATCCATCGGCGCAGGGATTCCGTGGGCGGCTTGGCTGGCCGCCCTCGGTAGCGACGACATCCTGCTTTTCTACGGTCCTGGCTACGTCAAGGTCCGCCTCGGCGGCGCAGCGGTGACTGACATCTGGAGCGAGGAGAGCCAGGGCAGCATCGTGCCCATCTCTCGCGTCCAAGCCCAGGCCCAGATGAAGACAGTGTCCAACCCCTTGTTCCAGCAGAACACTGGTGCCCGCCTCCGCGCGACGCTCCTCTCTGCCCGCGTGCGTAGCATGCGGCGCGAGCAGGCCGCAGAGCCCATCCGCATCCCGACCCTCCTCTCTCCGACGTCCGACTGTGGCTCGTCGGACTCAGATTCCGACTCGGACTACGTTTCGGACTCTGACTCCGCTTCGACGACGTCCTCGGATTTCACATCCTACTCCAATGACTCCGTCACGTTCGCCGGTTCCCCGCCGACGACGCCCGCGAAGGCCGCTCTCGTTGCCCTCCCCGCTGTTAAAGCCCCCGTCGCCGCCTACCGCCCGCCCTTCCGTCGCGCGAAGACCGCGACCACGCCCGTGACGAAGCCCGCGCCGGTGCGCTCCGCCGCGCCCGTACCCGTCAATCGCTCCAAGAAAGACACGACTGCGTACCTCTACCAGGGCGGTGTCACCCGCGTCATGACCGGCGGCGTCATGCTCGGTCCCCGCCACGTCGTCCGCGCTACGCGTTCGTAAACTGTCCCATCCTCACTCACGCTCCTCGAAATTCCTCTTCACGACCTCGACGGCACGGCCCGTCCCCTATGAACCCCACGCATCTTCCATCCATCTTGTTGCCTCACTTAAACCTTTGTAGCACTTAAATACTTCCGTCTCACGTACTAACACAAATCTGTAGCTCTTTCGTACAATGTCTAATCTCGGTAGGTATCTCCTTAGTTGTAATAACAGTTTTTGCTTTGAACTGTCACCGGTTCCGCTCTCCAAAACGCATGGGCGTGTGTGCTATTCAAGTCAGAGAGTGCGCACAAAACACACACTTAACTTCAGTGACAAAACTATCTCACGATTCGAGGGAATCACCGGTAAGCAGCACCTCAGAGTAATTCACGTCGAGGTAAGATAGATCTGCTTCTGCTTGACCCCTTAGCAGGGGCAAGAAGAGTACAGAAGACGCAAAAGAAAAAGCTCCAGAACTCAGGCACGCAAAAGAATGGACACATTGGGAATTGAACCCAACACCTCTCGCAGGCTTATGTAATATGCTAAGCGAGCGTGATAACCAACTACACCATGTGCCCGATAGAAAGTGTTCATCTGCCAGCCCCACATCGGGTAATTACTTTCTAGCGTCTAAAGGCGTTTCAACTTCAATTCAACCTTCACCATCTCACTTCCATGTCGATGCGATGAGACGGTAGGCTTATTTCCGATCTATCCTGAAAGACTCTAAATTATACTGTCGTGAGTTGCGAACCGCATTTTTGGGCGCTACATCTGTTCGCCACTAACATCGCCAACGCGTTTGTATGCAATTTCGAGGCATAAAAAAAGGGATGCGCGCAGAGCCCCTCGATTGAACACAATAATAAATTACTCGGCGAAAAATGTCTACTCTGAGTCAACCTCTTTCAAAGCTGCCCTCGTGGGTACTAGTCCGGAGACCGCATAGCAGACCACGGCGAGGAACTCCGGAAGTGCAACGAGCGGGTACCACAGGCGTTCATCATTCTGCTTTGTGGAGTTGTTCATCGTCGCAGTCAGGAAGATCTCGCGCACGAGCATGAACACGGAGATGAGGCAGAGAAGATATCTCCCATGGCGATGACCCCACGGATGCGCCGAAGCTGAAGACACAACTGTTGTCAGAACCCAAAGTCAAATACTCACACCAGGACGATACGCACATGAGCCGCTATCTTTGAAAAACCACAAGGTTTGCCCCGCCTGGATGACCGTCAGAGCCAGGAAGACAATGGTGCTGACTTTGCGCAGGGTGCGGCCGGTGGAAACTTCACTCGATTTAGAGCTAGTTATATCAATGGTGGCGACGATGCCCACAGCGACGGCGGCCGAGAGGATAATTCTGAACGCATGGGGATTCCGCAGGAGGTTGAACGAGAAGATGCTTCCGCGTTTCCCACCGGCGAGTACGTCTCTAATGAACGATTGGTCAACCAATGTTCAACAGTGTTGAAAAACTCTCGAACGAACCGGTCAAGAGTAAGGGTATACGCAGAATATAGCAGGGCAAAAAATCCGACTGCAAAGAGGACTTGGTCGACGATGAAAAGATCTAAGTTTGAACCGTCGGATGTGGAGTTGGCCATGATGGCCCGAATTATGAATGCTGTTACGCGAACTGGGAGAAGGATCGTAAGCGTCTGGAAGCTTGGACAGTCACGGAAAAGCGTACTTGTACAGAACACAGTGAGCATAATGTACACCCCCGTTGTGTTTTTTACTGATTGTCGAATGTACCAGATACCGAGGACGAAGAAAAGGGCTGCAAAGATGCCAGCAGCGGCAACTGAGTGGATACCGAAGGCAGTGGCGTAGTCAAAGGAAGACATGCTTGTGAAGAAGCTTGAAGAAGGGGAGGCGTGCACTGTTTCGCAATCTTCCGTCTCATTTATACTTGGAACGGCGAAGTCTGTTTTTCGCGTTGGGCGCAGTCAAGGCTCGTTGACCGCAGTCATGATCGACGCAGAGCAGTTGACGTGCCTTGGGCGCTGTTGATACCCGATGGTTGAAAGCAGTATTGGTTGCCTAATAAGGGTTCCAACGGCGGAAAATATCCCGTCGGCTGGAATGAGCGGCCCAAGGCTATTTTTAACTTCCATTGCGACTGCGGCGGAGCAAGCAGTGGCCAACGGTATGCGCTCATGAGTTCACCCTCCCGACGTCGTTTTTGGTCATGCCTCCGTCGTTTGAAGAGTCAACGCGTCCAGCGGAATTTTCGATATCCCGATTCAAGTTCACCGCCTTCAAGCAACCTCCAAGTCCCCGGTGAGTGCCAACTTCCAAGGGCACAAAAAGCCCGGGGAAAGCTACGGCTTTCATTCAAGGCCAGAACGCCGTCAGCTTGACTGACCTAGCCGAGATCATTGCTTTATGGCCAGCGAACGGGTAGCCTGTGTCGATCCGACGCTGGATCACAATGGGCTCCATCCGCTACTGGGCTAGTCGGTTGAAGTCGAGTTTAAGACGCAGGTATTAAACGGAGCGACAACTCATAGGCTTGGCTTGCGATGAAAACAGGGAAGGCCTGGTCTGCCCAATCAACTTGCCTTCAGGATCAAATAAAAGACCGGCTTGCTCGGTAACTTTGGGCAACAAACATCGGTCGGTCTACAGCCCACTGAATCGATGGGGCCCAGTGGTGTCAACATTATCGGGTCCGGACCATTAGCTTGGTGGTGGCAGACTTTTGAGATGGAAATTTGTAACGCAGCGATCGCCGATAAAAATGGGGCTTGGTTCTCCCTGCAACTAACTTGCGGATTGTACGCGGTGTAATTTGCGTCGCGGCTGTCCGAGCAAGGAACGACTTGAGTCTTGCAAGGCGAAAAAGGCAGTCTTGCGAAATCATATAGCCCAGCCCCGAATCGAACGGGTAGTCCATCGTCAATATGCGCTCGTTCGCCGCCGCCTTGAATGCGTCACGGTGCCTACCGGGCGTTCTTGCTCAGTGGGTTGGAGTAGAGTTTGAGATGCAAATTTGAAGTGAAGGGATGAATCAAACTAGCGAATTTCACCTTGAGGAAGGCTTGTTTTTTCTGCAACTAACTTGCGGCTTGGCGAGTTGGAATTCGCGTCCGGAACGACTATAGTCTGGCGAAAAAAGAGGGCCTTGTGACATCGTATAACCCAGCCCCGAATCGAACGGGTAGTGCACTGTCAATCTGCACTGTAGTCAACCTGAACGGAATCATGGCGCGGACCATCCGCTACCGGGCGTTCTTGCAGGAGGGTTTGAGATGTAGAATCGAAGCGGAGGGATGGATGAACCAGCCTGCAAATCTCACCGGTTTATTTTTCCTTCAACTAACTTGCGGCTTGTCAAGTTGTAATTTACGTGGCGGCTGGAACGACTTGATTCTGGCCAGCCAAAAAAAAGAAGCTCTACGGGAGACCATTGGCCCGGCCCCGAATCGAACGGGCAACCCACTGTCAATATGCACCAGTCTTTCTTGTGACTGCATCACAGTGCGGACCATCCGCTACCGGGCTTCCTTGCTGGTTCGATCGAGGTAGATTTTGAGAGGCAAAGTTGTACCGAAACGATGCGACGGGGTTACGATTTATGGGAAGTAGATTCGGATCGATGCTTCAGATCCCGGAGAGAGAAAAGTAAGTGCCTGTCTCCATGGTGGTTGATTATTCACAGTTTGGGGTGGGTGTGTGAACCAGGCCTCGTTGTATGGTGTTCGGTTTCGGTAGTGCCGCATTACCAGGTGGAACAGATTGCAGCGCAACTCAGCACAAGGCAAGGAAATAAGGATCGAGCGGCTGGAAGAAGTGTTCCGGGTGGGCAGACCAAGGGAATCTGATGTCAAACGACGGCGAATTGGCTGCAGAAAAATGGACAAAAAAATCCTGTACAGCGCAGTCCCGAATCAAGTGGGTATCCCAGTGTTAATGCATCATATGAAACAATTACTGGGGTGAAACATTCACTACCGAGGCTTGAGATCTATTGCTCGGTCGATCGAGGGAGAACGCTTGAGGAATATATCGTTGCACGACGTAAATTTGGAAGCAAGGTTATTTTCTTGGTATCAGGCTGTTGCGTACTTCTTGCAGGTGCATCCATGACCTTATTATAGCCAACACGGAGGAAGAAAAAGCCTGGAAATTGTCAGGAAGGTCTCCTGGTTCCGAAGATGAAGACCCAGTGGCATCGACGGTGAATTGAGGCGAAACGAGGACGGTATTGAGGCTGAATCGATGCCCGATGTCCATGAGCACAAGAAACACAGGCGAGTAAATATTTCAAACGAGTGGCATGCGCTACCGGACGCGGTGAAACGCGTACGCGTCTCCACCGTGACGGGCGACCCTGACCAAACGGTGAAAAGAGACAATTGGGGGAGAGGAGAGGCCCAAGAGACGTGAAACAGGCCCAAGCAGAACAAGAACACAAAGCAGCGCTTGCAATGGCGCCAGACAAAGGCGGAGACGAGAACAAGGGAACGCCGGCCCTGGCGTGTGACAGTCACACCGTGTCACGCCCTTTTACCTTGTTCCATCCCTCGCCAAAGAACGTTTGAGCCTCTCCCGCTTCTCACAAAGCCACGGTATGTATCGGGTCGTTGAGGAAAGGGAATCCGTTTGCTGACGCCGTATATGCACAGAAACTCATGATCATACGATATGGTGCACAATTCAGGTGTGTTTGTGGGCATCAAGTTTTTTTTCTCCTGCGGTTTTGGGGCCAGAGGGACGCGTTGTGGATCGGGTTTGGGCACTAGACGACACTGGAGGGGCGGGTGGGAGGTTGGATGTTGGCGTGGAAGGCTCAAGAGCCTCGTTGCTAGCCATAACGACGCCGACGACGGAGGCTCGGGTGGCCTTGTCAAGCCTGTTTTCTCGCCGGTCTCTGGGTCTATGGCTAGGAGAGCACTCTCTGCGGGCGACGGCGGACATCTTTGCGGCACCCGAGATATCCCGAATATCACGGTCGTCGTCTCCTGTGGTCTCGCGGGTTTTTATACTGCTCCCGACCCATGCAGCGTGCCTTGCGTTTTTCTTCGTTTCGTCTCCTTACCCCGTGCACACAAATACTCACCAACTACTACAGAAGCTTCCGAGAATTGGGACGACGACTTTGAGTTCCACAGCAACAAGACCGCGCGACGATCGCATTCAGACCATGATTTTGCCCAAGATAAAGACCTACGAGACAAGACTCACGACCCGCAGCCACGACACCGCGACTCGCACGAAACGACCACAGAAAACTGGGACGACGACTTTGCAGAGGACGAGGACCATGACCACGACTCTGCGGATCCGAATCCGCATTCAAATCCAAACTCGATACATCCAGATTCAGAACCCGACGACGAGCATCCCCCATCAAACTTCTCCCTCCCGCCCCCGCCGCAGCCCACCGCGCGCACCCCGCGCGCAAGCAAGATCGCCGCCCAGCGCATGCGCGCGGGCTCCGCCTCCACCGCGCGCCAGGGCCACGGCGCCGAGTGGGGCGACTCCAACTCGAGCGACGACGAGGAGCTGGGGTTCGGCGCGGACGAGGACCGCACCGTCACCGCGCGCAACCGGCGCACGCTCGCCTACAACCTCAACGCCAGCCCCCCGCCCCCGGTCCCGCCCCTGCCCAGCGGCAGCCTGGGCCGCGGGTTCGGGCGGAGCATTGGGCTGCCCAACCCGATGGACATGGGCGGACATGGGTTGCAGCCGTTTCCCCCGCGCAGCCCCACGGCGAGCGTGTTCTCCGCGCCCGACAGCGCGTCGATCGCGTATACGCATACGAGCGCGGGGAGCACGACGGCGCTTACGCGGCCAAGGAACACGCACGCGGCGAGTGCGCGGGGGCTCGCGGGGCTGCCGCCGAGTCCACCGATCCACCGCGAACGGCGGCGGCTGAGGAAGAAGAGCCGGCCGAATCCCGGGGCGGCGCATGTGGAGATGCGCGAGGTGCGGGTGGGGAGCTCGGACGAGACGGGGACGGGGGAGGAGGAGGACTGGGACGCGGAGGAGGAGGGGGGCGCGGGCGCGGGGTTGGGGGCGACGGCGGTGTATGGGCCTGGGTACGGCGCGGCCGCGGGCGGGTCAACGAGCAGTGGGCCCGTATACCCTAAGCCGACGTTCGCGCCCACGGCGCACCCGAATCCGTCGAATGCGAATTCGTCGTTTACCAACAGCCACCATTCGACACCGTACGGCAACCAGCCGCCGGGTGCCTCGGCGAGTGGGAGCCATGTCGTGCTCGGCTCGCCGGGGCTGCTTGCGCGGATTGGGAGCGTGAAGCGGTGGGGGAGTGGGTTTGGGGGGAGGAAGAAGAGCAGCAGCGTTAGTGTTGGGAGCGTGGGGATGGGGGGTGAGTTTTTTTTTTTTTTTCTCGCTACGGTTTCCTTTCTGCGTATCTATCCATCTCGACCCTGCACATCCTCTTTGACGGCTTCCCTTTGTCTTATTTTTCCTTCTCGTCTTTCTTCCCTGCACCCTTTTCATTTCCTTTTCTTGACATCCTCCATTCTTCCACCTTCCGTGCCTCATGTCCTTCCTTTTTCCTGAATCTCCTCATCCTCTCTTTCGTCACTGACCCACCTTCCCCAGACGACCTCGACGTCATCCAAGACATCACCGCGCACGCCAACGGCTTGCACAACGAAGCCACCCCCCGCCCGCCCAGCGCCAACTCCCTCCTCCGCACCGGCTCGCATTCCTCCTCCCGCTCGCGCCACTCGTACCCCGCACACGCCGCCCCGCCGCCCACGACGCCCCCGCCAAAGAACAAGAAGCGCCACTCGCAGTACGGCAACGGCAGCTCGCAGAAGGAGGGGTACCCCAAGACGCCGCCGCAGACGCCGCCCGAGGGCGCGTCGAGCGGCCGGCCGTGGTTTTTTCGAGGCGTTTCTGGGTCGCCGGCGGATCGGGAGCGGGATCGGGATCGGGAACGGGAACGGGGCCGGTTTCGCGGAGGAGGAGGGGGCGGTGTGGGTCGAGATGGTGCCGCTGGGGAGGCGGGCGATGTGATGGCGCCGGAGCGGCCGTACACGCCCACGCCCCACGGGGAGAAGGAGAAGGAGAAGGAGGGGAAGACGAAGCTCGTGAAGCGGCGCAGCTTGGGATTCGTGCAGATTCGACGCGCGATCCGGCCGCTGAATGGGCATGGGGAGGGGGAAGAGGATGCGACGCCGACAGCTAACGCCAACGCCAACGCGAAAGTGCATTTGAATCAGACGCCGAACGCGAGTCCGAGCAAGGGGTATGGGGTGCTGGGGGTGGGGCGCCCGTCGCCTGCGGCGGTGGGGAGCGTGGAGGACTTGGGACGGCACAAGGAGCGGGAGGGGATGGGGTTCGTCGAGCGGAATGTGCGCCGCATCAGCCTCGTCGGCGCGTCGCGGCACAAGCGCACCAAGAGCGGCGTGTCGATCACTGCGCTGCATCTTTCGGGCGACGAGAAGGAGAACGACAGCAAGGGTAAGAAGGGTGCGCGCGCGGGCACGAGCGCAAATGCGAATGCCAATCCGACCGCCGGGGTGAAACGGTCCATCGAGGGACTCCCGCCGACGCCGCCTGTCGACGTGCAGCTTCATCCGCCGTCGCCGCCGCAGACCGTGCGTTCCAGCGGCAGCGCGATAACCATGAAGGCGTCCGCACCCATCAACATCGCAACGGCGCGCAAGCTGGATGCGATTCCTACGGCATTTTCGCCCACGTTCTCGCTTGCGTCCAGCGCTGGGCTAGCCTCGCCGATATCTCTGGCGTCGTCCTCGTCGCCCTCGCTCACGCCGTATTCGTCACCAGCACACTCGCACTCGAACTCGCCGTCGTCGAAACCACCCGTGTCGCCGCAGTCGGCGTCCCTGGGACGGTCGGCGGTGATCAACCCTGTTGTCAGTGCGGCTGTAGCGAATGCGAGCCCTCTCTCGTCTGCGGCCGGGACGATGCGCCGGAACTCGTTGGGCGATTTGAAGATTCCCGCGCGTATCAGTCAGGCGCAGGTGGGACTTCGGCGGGACTTGAGCATGGTGCGGGAGTTTGCACGGAACGTCGAAGGTACGGCATCATTTCGCACATTCACTTTCCCAAGCTGACGGAGTACTTCTTACAGAGCTCAAAGAGCTTCAAAGCACGTACCAGGCGCTCGTATTGGAGGTGCAAGGGATCCTCGATATGCATGTCCTCCATCCGTCGCAGCTCAAGGAGAAGGAGGAGAAGGAGCCTGCTAGGGTGTCTCCGACGTTCTTCAAGCGTCATCGGTCCAACACGTCGTCCTCCAACAATGGACCTCCACCCACCGCCCAGCAGCAGGCGCAGCAAGCATACAAGCAGCTCGCCTCCGCGTTCTACACCATCAACTCCAAGTACCGCATCTCATGGGAGTGCGCGGAACTGCTCATTGAGCTTGGTGGCGGCGGTAGTGCCTCACCGCCGAGCACCAGCACGTCGGCCCCTGCGATGCAATCGGCGGGCGCGAGCGATGTCATACGCAGCGTGAAGACCAAGCGCGAACGGGCGATTACTCTCCAGGACGAAGCTCACGTCCCTCCGTCTCCTGGGCCACTGCAGACGACCCACAGCGTCGGCGCCGTTCCAAGCGGTCCGCCAATGGCGAGCCCGCCAAGCAACCTCGGGTGGCGTGCGTCGACCGGGCGGAACGACCTCAGCCAGCGGCAGCTCCTCCTCCTCAAGGAGATGCTCCATTCAGGGCCTGGCGGGCCCGACGAGTCGTTTGCGGAGGATATACCGGAGGAGGTCGTGGCGGCGGTGGGCATCACGGGGAGCACGAATACGGTGAACCGGGAATGGCGGTGGGGTGACGCGATGAACAGCACCGTTACCTTACCGTCCGAGGAGAGCACTGGGCAGGACGGAAAGCCGAAGGAGAAGAAGAGGCGGAGCAGTCGGATGCGGATGAGTGGGATTCGGGATATGCTGAGGTCGTTGACTAAGGGCGGCACGCCCCCTCCGGTACCGGTGTCGACGGCGTCCGGTAGCACGGAATCGTCTGCGGACCTACACCAGCAGCACTTGTATCAGCATCGGCAAGTGGCCACGAACGGGAAAGGTCGGCGACGGGCGAAGACGAGCTCAGGCCCCGAGTCTGTCTCTGTTCGCTCCAATCATCGACCGCTCTCGCCATTCGAGCACCCGTCTCTCAAGTCGGCTTCCCCTCGCCGGCCGTCCCTCGCGTCTATCTTCCGGATCGGGAAAAACAATAAGACCCCACCCCCATCTGCCGCTGCTGATGTTTCGCTTGAGAACGCGCAGGACGACCCCGCGGAGCTTTATCCCACTTTTAGCGGCATCTCGGGCGGTCGCGAGAGTGCGAGCAACAGCACCGGCGACGAAGAGGAGGATTGGGATCGCATGGAGGATTCTGCATCCGACGTGGAGGCCGCGGTGGCTGCTGCACGGCGAGGTGGCTCGACAATCCGCGGGCGATCGCCCTACCTCCACTCTTCGCTCCTCACTTCGGGACGTCCGACCACCCCCTTACGATCCCCCAGCGGCTCGCGGACTTCAATCCACCTCGATGCCTCGAGCGGTGCTCCCGCGCGCGCGACCCGTCTTTCCAATGTCGAAGAGCATGCCGACCCTCAGGGGACATCGAAGGCGGACAGCCCTTCGCGGCTCTTTTCCCGCTCCCGGCGAGGTGGGAAGACGGGCTCGGTCCGCTCGATGCCTCCTGCGACGCTGCCTGATCCCAAGCTCGCCATGACGCCGGAGAACATCAAGCCACTGCTGGAGAACGCGCGAGAGGTGTATGCGCGACTCAATGACTGCATCGCGGAGATTCGAGCATTGCTAGCGGCGAGCGGCGCGGCTGTAGAGAAAACAGAAAAATAACACATCACCACCATCCTGCATTATTTATCTCACTCTCTCTCTCGCATCGCATCGCATCGCTCTGCATTTGCTCTCACTCTCACTCAATCGCGCATCCATTCATCGTCTCTCATTACTCTGGCACTTCCTCGTCTTGCATCTCTCCTTTTTTCATCTCTTTTTATTACCTTGTCGTTCCTTTTGGCTATAAAATTCTTCGAAATCTCAGACTTGTATGTATCAACTCTCAAGGTCTTGGGCCCAATGCGTGTCGTGTGGGGATAATCGTTGGCCGCGATGGAGGTCCATCAATTTGTCATGCAGTCTCCTGTTTAGGTCTCTCCGACTTCAGACCAACTACAACTTGAACGGTGAAGATACCCTCAAGCGCAACCGTACATCCCTCATCCGCAGGAATCAAGTTCTTAGGCCACCGCTTGGCTTTCTTCTGAGTTACCGTTGGCAGTTGGCCGCCGTTCAAGCCCGTCTTAGACTCTTAGACCGCCTTTCGGCCGAGGTATACGGCATTCGCAACAAAATGAATGTCTGGGCAGTGGGCAGCGGCGGGCACATCCGGAAACCGTCCCACTCTCGGGCTGTTGACTTGGTCTGGACGGTGTATCCTCAACTAGCCACGCAATGGAGCTCGGGGCGTGGTAGACCTTCTCCCGCGTCTCCTTGATAGCTGGGTACTCGGTGACGATATCCGTGGGCCAGTCTAACCATGCACACACCTGTGTACACCAACACTCGTGTTTGTGGATCTTCTTCGGTTCTCCGCGTTATCGTCCGTCGAAAGCGGCCTGTTTAAAAGCCTTGCATAAAAGCTTATTCGACCGAGTTGCTCGCTATCGTGCCATCTCCCTTGCTTTCATCTTGCACCTCACTCTACGATGGCTCTGTATTCGTCGCAACTTCTCAAAACAGCTACAACACATCGATATTCGCTCTTTGGCGTTCTCGACAAGGTCTGGTGTTCCTTCACGGAAATAGTAACCAACACAGGATGGCGTGCATTGCATCCCATACTGCGGGGCAACATTCTCAGGTAGCACCTTGAATCTCGTATCCTTAAATCTCGTATCATTCTTCTCTCTAACTAAATTGTCCCAGTGTTCTAGGAAATATTACAGTGGGGAGGATCACGTTGATCACTGGAGCTGATACGCACGATTTCGGAGACGCTAATGCAGCGCTTCATGCAACACTTCACGTCAAGTCCGATGCATTTTGGATGCGAGTCGCCCTCTTTACGGACCTGGGGCTTGCGGAAGCCTTCATGTATGGTGACGGTGACGATAATCTCTTCCCGCCCCATGCGCCCACTGTTAACGCCATTCGAAGTTGATTGTGAAGATACTTCTACCTTGATCCAGGTATTTCAAGTTGCCGGACACATCACTTGGGTACTGAAATACATTAGATTCTGATTGCCAACCGGCGTGAGCTCACAGCGGGCACCGACACGATACTGGCGTCAGTACTCGCGAAAGGACGGGCGCTGACGAGTAGCAAGTTCATCGGCAGTCTTGCTAATTCGCGAGCGAATATCTCTGCTCATTACGATCTCGGCAACACACTGTCAGCGACCGAGGCTCTAGTTCCGGTTCGAGAAGCACTGATATCCAGCCTGACGTTAGATTTTCGGCCTTTTTGAGCGAAGACATGAATTATTCATCCGCCATATTCCAAGATTTGAATGAAGATTTGGATCCAGCTGTCTCTATGTGCGAGTCGTTGGAAGATGCGCAGATACGCAAAGTCAAGTAAGTCAATGGTTTTCTATGCAGTGGGCCCAAATTTATTTTCGAACAGATTAGTCCTGAAAAAAGCTAAGATTTTACCCGGGCAGCGCGTTCTGGAGATTGGTACGTTTACAATTTGCCGTTCACTGGAGAACTGTGTTTTGAAATTCGGTGAAAGGCACGGGCTGGGGTTGTCTGTCGATTCTCGCCGCAAAAACATTCAACTGCACCGTTGAGACTGTCACGCTTTCTTCCAATCAGGCCGCTATGGCCCGAAAGCGCATCGAGGACGCGAAACTCTCGGACCGGATCACCGTCCATTGCATGGACTTTCGAGAATGCAAGCTTAAGCCAGAGTGGGCCGGCTCATTTGACAAGTTTATCAGCGTCGAGATGATCGAACACGTCGGCAAGGAGTTCTTCACCGAATACTGGGCCGTAGCAGACTGGGTGCTCAAATCTGACACCGGTGTCGGCGTCGTACAGGGGATATCCATCCCAGAAGCGCGTAAGATCATCGTTCGCTCTTATTCGACATGCGCATGACCTGGGTTCCAGGGGTGGCATCGTACAATGCTAACGTTGACTTTGTGCAGAAATGGGTAAGTGCTAGCATTCCTTTCATTAGTGATCCGTTCTTGACCGAGGCTCGACCGGTCTCCCAATAGAGTGGGTTGCCGATCAGAGAACGTGTATCAGCGCTGACATTTCTGCAGTCTTTCCCGGAGGGTATCTCCCCAGCTTTAGTTTCATCGTGCAAACTCTGAATGAGGGAAGTGTGGGCCGCCTTGTGGTCGACTCTGTCTTGAATATCGGTCCGCACTATGCACGAACATTGCGCGAATGGAAGCGCAGGTTCCTGGCCAACTGGGAAGGCATCGTTGCGAAGGCGCTAATCGAACAGTATAATTTGGACGCTAAGGGCTTGGATATTTTCAAACGTAAATGGATTTGTGCGTATCTCCAGCATTTCTCGAATCGAGTCTGATCGACGCAATAGATTATTTGTGAGCAGTTCAGACTGGTCACTTGTTGACAGGCGCAAATAATGTACACTCTAGCGACTATTGCGAAGCTGCGTTCAAGACGCGGACACTCGGCGATCATCTTGTTACATTCACGCGGGAGGGGAACATTGCATTTGGCTGCGATGTTGAGTGTAAATGTCTATAGAGCGAGGGCTACAGCTACGACACGTAGTGACCCATAGTCCTAACGAAGGGCCAAAGAGTCGGAATATTCAAGTAGTGAAGCAAATATATCGCACTGTCGGCTGTTGGGAGTCATGGTCAATGAGAATGAGCATTAAACATCAGCGTTCAATGAAGGACGGTGTCCAGTGACGGACGAACAGAGCCACAGCGTTGTGGATAATTCCTGCGATATGGAAGTTCAGGTCGCAAGTTGGAGACGTGCACAAGCCTCCCGTAATGCCACCATGTGTTGATGCACAGCTGTAATTCCTTTATCGGGCACATGGTGTAGTTGGTTATCACGCTCGCTTAGCAGTGGAATTAATTCCGGACCTGCGAGAGGTGTTGGGTTCAATTCCCAATGTGTCCATTGTTTTGCATCTTTCACGCCGTTCTCTTTTTTTTTTTTCCCTGGCCTCAATTGTATTTCAAACGTCGGCCAAAATGCACTTCTCAATTAAATGGGTTGTATGTACTAAAAGCCGTCTGATTTGTGGCTGGGCTATCAGAAATATTTCTGACTTTTTTTCTGTCCTCTTACTTATCTGGACAACCGTTCCAAACATACATCTCGCGTACCTCAAGTCTGCAGAGAAAACAACGGCTCCCGTAAATAATCGCACCTCGCTTCGGTCCTGATTTGCCTCTCGAACAATACTCCAACCGACTAACGGGTACGACCCGTTCGATTCGAGGCTAAGCTCAGTGGGCCGTACAAGTTCAGTACAACACTCCTTTTCACGTCTCATTATTATATGGCTCTGCCTCAGTGCAAATATTGGGCCTGAAGATCGATCTGTGCTTCGAATCCGTATGTACCGGGCAATAATCGGTTCCGTTAGGAGCCAAATAAACCCAATCACGAACTCCTTTCTTTCCATTGCCCACACCCATGGAGCAGCCCTTCGATTTGAAGCAAGTGGCCCAAGTGTTCAATGACGCTGTTGCTTCAATCAGGGACGATACGCCTGACATGGAACCGCAAGCCATTGCCTGGCTGAAGAAGGCCCGGTATAAAGTTATATGCGACCTCAAAAAAGCGTACGTTTCCGTCACTCGGCGGTACTTGTCTTTATCCATATTCATATTTATTCTCAGCTACCACGACCTTGAGAAGTCGCGCGACGCACCGTTGTTGCGGCCCGCCTGGGCAGTGGACCCCTCCGAAACGCTTTACCTCATGACCGAAGACCTCCCCAAACTGTTGGAACCATATCGACAAGCCATAGGCGATAATCTTCGGCAATTGCTCACAGACTGTGGTTTCCAGCACTTTACTCTCGTCTCGCGGCATTTGTCCATGCAAATCACTTTTCCGGCGCAGCTAGCTCAGGCAGCCCCGACCGCAGGTCAACCCCGAGCGCTCTACATCCAGGACGAATTTACTGCATCGAATTTCGGCCGCCTCATCGTCGATGCACGCCGAGCGAACCCCGTAAACGACAGTCACGCTGAAGCAGGCGTGGTACATGTGGAGCACAAACAGGAAGGACCTGAGGGTGCTGAAGGTGGCGACGAAAGTGACGGTGCAGGAGTTTTGCAGTCAATGACAAGCAGCAGCCTCGTTGCGACTCTATGGTCCAACTGCTCTAACCTGCTACTGGCATTTACGGTCAGCTGCCTACTTGGAATCCTGCTTGGCCGGAATGTCTAAGCTTCGACGATCTTCCTTGCTGCAATCGGTATGTATAACGTATAGCGGGCGGGTTTACTGTTATCATTTTTTTCTACGCCATACTGTAGAATCGGACTTCGTTGAAAGCAAGTCGCTATTGTCCCTGAATAAACCTCATTGTAGCGTCGTAGTTTGCCGGTTGGGTTGTTCGCAGCTGAGATCCGCCGAGCCCGACCGTATTCCTTCCCCCAGATGAACGATTCCCCTGTGGATTTGTGATCTGAGGTTGAACTCCCGAATTCAGTTGGAAATTGACAGTCTTGGAGTTTACCGTGCTCTGGGCTGTAGCACCAAAAGTTTGGCGCAAAGCGTGGTTGCCCTCTAAGCTTCAACAAATCTTCCCTGGGATTTATCCCAAGGCGCAGACTGCAGTACTAGAGCAGTAGCCTGTCCGATTCGCTTCAAGAGGGACACCGGGTTGGATGGAAGGGATCCGTGAATTGCACAGATGGCACAATTTCTAACATTCACACCACAGTTATGTAGATTACATGCATTGCAGTAGGGCCATCAGGCAATATGACCATCGAGACAAGATCAGGGACTTCAAGGAATTGTCAAGGAACGAACTTCTTTGAAAAAGAAATTTTGACACGACCGGGGATCAAGCCTTACGATATTTTGCAGCAGGGAATAGAAGCTATTGATAGAGCTAGATTTGCGGTACAGGGTATAGATTCAGTTGAATCGCCAAAATTGAACATCTGTGGGACGGATTAGGAAGAGGGCAAACAGGAGCAATATCAGTGCAAATAATGATGGAAACGACAACAAGCTTAACCTTACATGGCGACCGTCGAGCTTCTGGTCATCGTCTATGGATCTTGCTCCAGGGATCCCAATAACGACGACCGGTTTGAAGATGTCACGGAACAGCGCCGAGTCGAGATCACGCTCAACCCCGTCATCCCGGCCAATCTCGCGACAAGCCTCGAAAAAAAGAGCAATTGGATCATGGACTTCACTAGGAAGATTGGGCAGGATATGAAGCACAACAGGAACTGGCGTTGTGAATTTTGCAGTACGTTTTGGCCCCCCAAACCGTTGTCCATTGATAACAATCCGTTGCAGACATACACGCGCGCGAAACGGTGTGGATGAAGGCATCCTGGATGCATTTGGACCCCCCGCGCATGGTCTGCTATGTACGTCGCTCCCCGTGGCTGAATGTACAATGCACCTTTCTTGCTGTTTAGGTGCATCATCTTTGCGAAACGGCGACGGGCCTTTGCGCCGACAAAATACGCGCCGTCGACGCGGAGATGAGGGCCCAGACCGGACTCCCACCAGCGCCTCTCCCGCAAACCGCCCCGCCAGCGGGCTATGTGTACCCTATGGCCGCGACTTGCGCCGTCTGCAACGAGGAGGCGACCAAATCGCGCAAGAACCTCAAGCAGTGTGCGAAGTGCGGGCTGACCCGGTATTGCAGGTGCGTGTCCGTAGAGATCGCCACCATCGGCTGACTCGGAGCAGTGTCGAATGCCAACATTCTGACTGGAAGCGGCACAAGGAGTGTTGCAAGACGGTCAAGAACGTTGAGTGGCACTGGAAGAAGTGAAAATTCGTTGTGTTATTTTTCAATCAATGGAAACCTTGATCGCCGAACCTGAGAACACAGCCTTCGCTCCCTTTCTTCTTAATACCATCATGACCTCTCTCAGCAAACCGTTGAAGTTCTTTCGTTCTCTGCTCCCTACCGCCGCTGTGACCCCTCTTGCCAAAGACGAGCCCCGCAGAAGACGTCTCGCGAATGATACCATCCGCAAATCACCGAAGATTGTGGACGAATTCAACGCCCGTCCATCGAAGGAATATACCGCTTCGAAGGATTCCACCTTTCACGACAAGCAGCTTCCCGCTCTCGGTCCGCCGAATCGAGTTCATCCCCCCGCGTCGGTGAAAATCATCAATTCGGATGCTTTTTCGGTGGCGAGAATCATCATGAAGGAAGATCCTGCAGCGAAAATTGCCGTGCTCAATCTCGCTAGCGACATCCTCCCTGCCGGGCCGTGGCTCCAGCAAATGACCACCACCCAGGTCGGTAATCTTCTCTTTCTCATCTTGACGTTTTTTTTTCGTTTATTCATATACGACTCTGGGTACGCAGGAGGAGGCTCTCTGCTATTCATCCACACTGTACATCACGCTCGAGCGGCAGAATGCGCACTACCCATGGCCGAACCTCGGCCCAGGCTGTGTCGCCGGCATTTACTCGCCGGGCGTGGTCATCTTCCGCGATGACCTCGACCACGACTGCGCGGACCTGCCGCCTGCCGAGCGGCGCGTCGTGTCGGTTATCACCGTAGCCGCTCCCGCGCGCCCGGCGCTCACACCCGACAAGCAGGCCTTCGAGGATTTAACGACGCTTGAATATCTCCGGGAGAAGATCCGCCTGGTCTACCGCATGGCTGCTCACAACGAGCAGGAGTATCTCGTCCTCGGTGCATCCTTCCATCCTAGCTATCGGTGTAGACAAGCGGCTCATGCATATGCTGCACAGGCGCGATGGGCTGTGGCGCATATGGGTGCCCCTCACAGCTGGTGGCTACCGAGATGCGTGACATCTTACTCGAGGCAGAGTTCCAAGGCTGGTTCAAGCAGGTCATCTTCGCGATATACAGCAGGCGCACGAACGGCCCGGGGAACTTCGGGATCTTTGAGGAGGTGTTCAAGGGGGTGGAAGTAAATAAAATCTAACTGTGCCTCTAACGATGCAAAACGATCCGTCTCTGATCGGTATAGCTCCGAAGGCAGTGTGGGGAATCGTCTAAGATGATTTCAGGTATCAGGGAAAGGGTGCGCAAGTCACGACATCGAGCACATTCGTAAATCTA
Source organism: Mycena polygramma (assembly GCA_029449255.1). Lineage (NCBI taxonomy): Eukaryota > Fungi > Basidiomycota > Agaricomycetes > Agaricales > Mycenaceae > Mycena > Mycena polygramma. The sequence goes on from JARKID010000049.1 coordinate 415,814, forward strand.
GGTCTAGTGGCACCGGCGCTCGCTGGTGATGATGTGAGCGGCCTACCGGATATTAATTCAACGCAATAAATCTAACAGAAGAATCGACCTGCCTTCTCTGCAACTGCATAGACAGTAGCTTGTATATGGGCCGAAAGCTGGATGGGAATTATTGACGCGTCAATCTAACATGAATCAGCTTTCTCCTACTTTGGAAGAAAAAAATGTGAGCATACTCACCACGCGAACATTCGCCGTCCCATATACTTTCAGCGACGGATCCACGACTCCGCGGTCTTCCCGCGGCAGCATCGCAGCGGTACCGATGGGGTGGAAGACCGTGTCGATGGTGGAACGAATAAAATCCTTAATTTCGTCGTCGGTCTGAACCGCCGGACCAGGAATGATCTCGCGTGTCACGACAGCGCTTAAACTCGGTGTGGCACAAAGCTTCCGCGCAAACTTCACAGCAGCAACCAGGACGTCGAGATCGATTTTGTTGTCCAGAACACGGTGGTCGATAACTGGGGCAGCGAGTGGGTCGGAGGAGGCGATGTGCACTGACCCACTTGAGAAGGGGTGGGTAAGGGCGAGGAAGACGGAGCAGTAGCTCTTCCCGGTCTCGGGATTGTGACCGGGAATAGGCAGGAATCCCGGGAAGAGACTAATCCTGGAGGACAATAGATAAACAGATGACCAGCGGGAATAGAAATGACACACTCGAGGAACGGGATCTCATCTGCCCCCAACCACGCCTTTTGGATTCGTTCCAGACGGGGATGGAGGGATGTGCGCGTTTCTTCAGCAACTTCATAGTTGATGTCCATGAACTGGCTCTTCGGGAGAAACGCGTAGAGCGAGGAACATGTTCCGCCAAGCATGCCACTCTTGGAGTCTTCGCTGATGTTCGAATTGTCGGCTTGGATCTTGATAACAAACTGTTTGTACCTACTAAGTTTTCCATTCCTCGGCCGCGCGCGCGGGGTCGCCCAACACCTCGACAGACTCGTACTTTGGGTCAGTCTCGGTTACAAAAGGGCTCCAGAAGTGGTCCTGTGAAGATAATCGAATGAAACTCAGTTCATTTTGTAACGGTGAGTGATATAAACCTCTGGAACACAGTTCAGTTCAATCAACAGCAAAAATAAACAACTCACGGAGATTAGCCCCGACTCCCGGGAGATCCACCTTCACTTCAATATCCTGCGCAGCCAGCACTTCTTTGTCGCCGATGCCTGTTCATGCAAATGATTAGAAAGACTTCACAAAGCGGCTGGTGGAAAAGTGTGCCTGAGAGTTCCAGCAATTGCGGTGTTTTGAAAGTACCTGGAACCGTTGAGTGAGTTCATGGCTACATTTGTCTTTAGAACAGAATGGTCTTGCCTGCACAAATTAGGACCTCCTGGGCGGCGGATACTGTATGCAGCTGGTCGCCTTTATAATATTCAACGCCAGATGCAACCCTATCTCCAGAAGCATCAAGAGATGCGTTGAATAGGATGCGAGTTGCTTGGGCACCCGTGATCACCGTAAGATTTGTGCGGGATTTTCTCGGCTCATAATAGGCCTTGGAAACGATGTTGAGATCTCGCCTTCGATTGCGAAAGCACTTACAGATGCGGAGGAGCTGCGAGCCCCTTGCGAATCAATTGAATGGTTGCTGGTCCACATCCCAGTATTGTTGCCTGAGGTCTGGGATGTGTATCAGTGGACGGACCGCGACACAGGGTTGGATAATATTACGCCGTCCAGGTTGTAAGGGACGCCTAGAGATTTCATGCCTTGTATGAATGGTGCTTGCACGTCACTGACCCATTTCGGCAGGGTGCGTTGAAGGGGACCCGACGTTCCGTGGGCCATTGCATTGAATTCAACTTGCAAATTGGACATTTCTTGGGGGGTCGGGGCAAATGTCTCGGACTAAAAGAAAATCGTATTCGGCCAACGATCCTTATTCTTTTTCTACGACGCACCGCTCTGAAGTACTCGATGAGCCCCTTCCATCCCCAGTCAGGCGACCCAAGGGTTTCGAAGACTGCACAATATCAATTTCCATCGACATAGGAAGAGGAAACTGACCATTGTATTCGGCTTCGTGCCCCCTGTTGAAGATAAGAGGAGCGCATGCAAGGATGAGGTAGCTGCTCACCGACCCAAGGTCATGAGATTGATCTTGTATTCATTTCAGTTACAGAAAAAGCGAAGCGACAGGGACTCGCCATGCTGGTTCCGCCGAGCGCTTTCCCCCTGTAATAGTGTTATTCACAGCAGAACGAATTGAATGAGAATTGATCTACCTCGGAAGATACAGGGAACGGCCTTTTGCGTTTAATTGAGGCGTCGATGTAAATCCCCAGTCGACTTTCGGCTGGCCGAGATTTTTGAATGCAAAACCTGGTAGTTTCGGCGATATATTATAATGTATCTGAATTGAGTCTCTAAGACTCACCAGGAACCATGAGATCCAGCTCCTTGGTCACGTCTTCACCGGCTTCAAGAACGCAGACACTGATCGTTGGGTCGTCAATAAGACGGGCAGCCAGAGCGAGACCAGCGGTACCACCGCCGACCAGAACGTAGTCAAAGCTTGTACCAGCCATCGGGAGAGAGGTTGAAGCTTTGGAGGAAGAGGTACACACTGTGCGCGCCGACGGTTGCGGTCATGACAAGCCCATCAGCAAATGTGGCACAACCGGGAATAGGCGGGTGATGCTCATGATCCCCGCCAGATCTGACAGGGCAGTGATCCACACTCACCAGCGCTGGCCAGTTCATGCCAGAATGGTGGAAGCTCACCTGCGAGTGTGAGCTCCCCACCAGTATCTTATGTTCTCATACTTCCATGTACGCTGGGCAGATGCCAGCACGGTGCTACTTTGACAAAATTTCTCGTTTCACGCCAAAACTTGACGCTAGCATTCCTTCCGGTTCACGGTTCAACGTCCAATTTGTTCACCTCCTCGTAAAGTAATGCGTCGACGTCGCTCGTAGGGAGTACTATCCGGGGTAAGGTAGTCAGAATGCTAGTTGCATTATGCTGATACTTATGCAGTGAGTTCGAAATGTCACGCGCTTTCCGAAATTCGCGTGTGGTTAAACCTATGTCGTCCTGGTCAGTGTTTTTGTCGAGGACGCGTCACTGTCCGTCGGACGGTCTGTGCACGCTGTCGAGGTACGTAAACTCGGAGGCAATCAATCTGATTCAAAATCGCAACGTGCTGCACATCAGCACGTGCTCGGTGATTTTGGTTGATCATCCATCTTTGCTCTCGACCACCATGTCCGCCCAACCCCACTGCTCCTTGCCCCTCCCTCTCCGTTGCCTCTTCATCCTCTCCAAGCTCCTGTGACACGATTGCAACGTCGCGACTCACACACAAACCCTCAAGCCTCCTCGAAGCGCCTCAAGCCTCCTCGACTGTACATCTCAAGGTCAAGCACTCAAGCCCCCTTCAAGCCTCAAATGCCCATGTCCTCGCGTCAAACCTTCCTCGTCTTCAACTATCAAACCTTCCTAGTCCTTCAACGTCCCCAAATTTCCGCCGCCATGTCAAGCGCGCGCCGTAATCTTCAAATGTCTCAACTTGCGTCGTCTTCCCAGCCTCGTCTTCCCTAAACCCGTCGTCTTGCCCCCGTCCACCTGCGCCCGGCGGGCCTATCCCGCAGTCCCCTTTCCCTCCCACCCCTCCGTGCTCGCCCGGGATGGGCAGCCGTACCCAGCACAGTTTCATCTATAATGTCTTCCCCTAATATATTTGCTTTTCTCGCTGATCCTTGTGCGTTTGGAATTGAAAAGCTATAAATTGAATCGTACAGCAGAAGTAGCTCGCATTAGGAGCGGGCTGCGGCTCACGATATGCATACCATCCATGTGAGTACGACCAGATAGGGCGGATGTCGCAAGATATGGTCAATGTCGCCAGCGCTGGCCAGTGTGTCAAATCTCGCCCGCGTTGCTGATCATCCTATGAGCGTCTGCCAGCAACCGTATCAGGTTTCAGCAAACTGGTGATGATGGTATCAATTTTAAGACCTTGTGAGCTCTGATCAGTGTTGCGCCGATTTGCTGATGGCCCGGGAGAAGCTTACGGCATCGGCCGCTCGGTGTTTACAACAAGGCCGAATTCTCCTTGAAACCGGCGTTCCTGAGCGGGACCGTGCCGTGTAATGCTACCTACCTACCTACCTACCTCGCACATAACCCCAGCGGATGGACCTTCGGGGAACTTGGCATAGTTCCCCCGGAACTGTCGGCCTCACTTCGTGGATGACAATCAATGCGAGCAGTGCGGGACATATGCCAATAACAAGTGTAACCGAGGTGCGCAGGGCCGGGGCCCCTAGGGGTCCCCACCGTACTGTATACGGTTACGACCGTAAGAATACGGACCGTAAAATCGGTCCTTACGGTACGGTTACGGTCGACCGTAAACCGTACCGTAATTCGTATACGGTTCCAATATTCGGCCTAAAACAAAGTCAGTGAACAATCAAACCCCGAATTCAGCTGTTTCTCACTTATACGACACCGCCTCGAGCATTCAAACTCCTTTTTTGTTGAATTCCAACCCGACCGTAATTCAACCGTAATTACGGATTCCGTCCAGAGGGGCTTACGGTACGGCTACGGTGACCGTAAACCCGTAACCGTAAACCGTAATTACGGGGACCCCTAGTGCGCACTGCCGCTGCGCACCGGAGTTTGAGGGCTTCAGGCAGACATGCTTAAGAGGCCGGGATTCTGGGTGATCGCAGAGTCTTGTCTGAGTGCCCTCTTGAAAGGGATGTCAGCATACCTGTTTTTGTGAGTCTCGTTACCTCGACCGCACCAGGATCGGGACTTAAGAGCTTTCCAGCACTGGCCCCATCGTAATAAAGCTGCTCAGTTTTTTCTTACCATGCGCTGATTTTTCTTTCAGCTTGTGGGGACTCAATTGAACTGGGCACTGCTCGGGGTGCTGACCCTTCAAATCTGTGGGCTAATATGATTCTCGCCTTGCGGTGACATAGCTGACTCTTGATTACTCGAGACAATTTCTACTGCAATTTTCCTAACGAAAGGGTAGGAATCAAGGCCCTCGGTCAGTATGGGCCGCGTAACTCTGTGTGTGCAAAATTAAATGGGTTGCAGTTTACTGGTTGTTCTTCTTGGACTTGGCCCAAACGGCTTTCACCTCCCACTTTGCATTCGGAATCCTTGTTACTGGCTGGGGAGATCCCAATGTGTTCGCCCATCTCCCCTGGTCCAGTTGCAGCATCCCCGTTTTAGCTGGCCTCGGTGAGACACTTGATTCATCCATGGAAATATCTATCATGCAATTTTTTCAGTCTCTTTCAGCGTTCAGCTGTTCTTTGCGTGGCGTATTTATGTCCTCGAAGGCGACAAGAGCCGCTACGTTCTGGCGATATGCGTATTGATAGTCGTCGTAAGCGTTTAGCGGACAACCTTAGGCTCTTTCTGATGGGCCCTACTATTATTCAGGTTGGACTTATGCAGAGTCTCAGTGCCATCGTCAACGGCATTCGGTACGCGTTCTCAAGTCAGCTATCTGATATTCTTCAGCTCGTCATCGGAGTCAAGGTTTGTCGTACACTGAGAACAGGTTCTGGAGTTATACCTCACACAGATTTGGCTTATCGGAAGTGCTGTCTGCGACGTTGTGATTGCCTTGACCATGATCACTATTGTGAGTGTTGATGTCGAGGCTTGGCAGGGCTCAGCGTCTCACTGTGTGTTTCCCCAGCTTACCCGGTATCGCAGAATGACGCCGTGGAAGAAATCCGACAACGTAATTACCAAGCTCATTTACAACACAGTCGAGACCGGAGCAATTACTGCCATTGCAGCTATAGTGGAAGTGATACTCTTCCTCCTCTACCCCCAATATTTCTTCCACGAAACACCGTAAGTCACAGCAATGTCCCTAAAACTTATCTTCACATTTTTACTAGCGGCTTCATCCTTGGAAAAATGCTTGTGTCTTCAGCTCCACACTTATGCGCGGTTCGCTGACTATTTCCCCCAGGTACTCAAATGTCGTGCTAGCCACTTTGAACTCGCGGAGCGCAGCGCCGTGGGGTGGAACCATAAACACCGGAGTGCTGTCCACTCGATCTACTTCCACAAGACAAAGCCAACAACTTCAGTTGCGGACTCCCACTATTATGAGTGACGAAGATACGGGAGAACTGCACGCCTCCGGAACCGCAATTGGTGCTAATAGCGACGTGAGTGTTTACTCTTTACCGAAAAGGCTCCTCAGTTATTCCCTTTAGATCGATGGAAAGATATCTGGCATGTAGGAAAATCCAATTCCTTTGTCGTTCAGGCTATTTGAGTTCTCCTGCAATTTAATGTGTATTCAATATGTCGCCCGTGCGGTTGGAGCCAAGTGTTGTACAATTCCAACTGTTGCACAATTCCAACTGTAGCGTATATATATACATGACAATCGTGGCGTAAGCCGGGCTCCTCAACACAACGTGCCGGCGACGGCCCCAATCTATTCCCGATTCCTTTGTGGCACTGCTGTGGCCGAGATCGGAGTATCACAGACACCGAGGACCCTTCATGGGCACGAGGAGTTATGTGGGATCTTGACGGGACGAAATGCACTGTAGAATGTAACAGCAAGCTGTCTTCCAGCCAAGGCCTGTAGCCAGTATATCAAATAGCCGGAGCCCCACTGGTGTTAATGTATTTGTTTCATTACTAACCAAGAAACCAGAGGCTCCGACGCCACCGTATGATTAGCGCCAACAACCAATTGAGAAGAAAATCCACGGCACTGCTTGGCAGCGTCTTGACGAGGGGAATGAACCCGTAAGCGTAGCTGAAAAAATCAAGCCGTACCTGCTGATGATGTCGGCGGATTTGAACATGTCTTGGCGGCTTCCGTGAGGGCTCGGCGGTTATACGAGAACATCATGTGTCCTATGTGTCCAAGAGCAGATACCACAGGAAACGGTACGGGAAATCAACCACACTCACTTTCGAATATGGAATCAACATGCCGTGTGATCGGATGATCCGGTCAGTGATCGGCGGAACGGCATTATTGATGTTACCCGCATATCGCACACAAATTGCTCGCGCTGCCGGGAAAGCACAGGTATTACTCGTGAGTCGAAAGTCTTGTGCTCGGGGCTTTGCGGTGCTTTATCAAGGTGGACCGCAAAACGGTCTTCCACTGTCGCATCGACGGCATTATGTAATGCCGAATGTCCACCTCCGCCATCCCTGTTTGGGTAATGCCGACCCTGCCTATTCGCGGAATTGGTCCTCGACTACTCGTACCTCCACATGTCGCCCTTGTCTGGAAACACTATCAAAAGCATTCTGACTTGTGTGCATGTAGAGTCCCGGATTCTGGTGTACTCTCAATTCGATCCCTCCAAATTAGACTCGTGACCAGTCTGCCACGGCAAATCTGTAGTGCAAGCACTATGCCGGAGGCATACGGCATAGTGCTTGCACTGAAGATTTGCCGTAGAATGCAGATGGGTTACGAGTCTACCTCCAAATTACGCACGTTGATTTGCGATGCGTTATGTGGGTCCTCTGCTCAACAGGTCCGTTTAGGGCCCACAGACCTCACTTAAGGGCCCCATGAAATTATATATTGCTCCTCAGGCTGGACAAGAGCCTGAGAGCGCCCACCTTTGAACAGCACTCATGTCATCAGTAACCCAAAGAGAATCCAAAGGAGTCGCGATAGTCACAGGAGCAGCTCAAGGGATCGGGCGTGCTGTAGCACTTCGGCTCGCCTCGGATGGATTCGACGTCGCCGTCAATGATATCCCGTCCAAGTCCGCCCAGCTCGAGGCGGTCAAAGCGGAGGTCATCGCGGCGGGGCGAGGCACAGCGGTGTTCATCGGCGACGTGTCTGTGGATGCCGATGTCAAGGCCTTGGTCGCTGGCGTGGTGGCGACTTTTGGCGGGCTCGACGTCGTCAGTACCTTCCTTTCTAACCGTACAATCCCTACCTAAATTTGCATTTCAGATGGTCGCCAATGCCGCGATCAGCCCGCCCCGTGCCTCGCTGCTCGATAGTGCGTCCTCGCGTTGGATGTATCGAAGTGGTTCATCCGTTTACCTTCAAAACAGCTGAACCGGAAGATTGGGATCGCACCTTTGCCATCAACGTCCGCGGAACGTTTCTGTTCTACAAACACACTGCCAAGCAGATGGTCCTGCAAGGCCGTGGAGGTCGCATAATCGGCGCGTGCTCAGGCGCGGGCAAACAAGGTGCTTTGATTTTGTTTCCCGGATTTATTGTCCTGTGAGAGAGCTTGTACCCAGGTAGCACAACCCGGGCTCCCGGATTATTCCGCCTCCAAGTTTGCTGTGCGTGGACTGACACAGGCCGCTGGTGCGTGAAATCTCGATTCATATGCATCTGAATCCGTATAATAACTAAAGACTCAATAAACCTCAGCACTGGATTTCGGGAAACACGGAATCACCATCAATGCATATGCCCCATTGTAAATAGGTTATGCCGATTTTCTGCGGTACTGACATGTAGATTCAAAGGCGCCGTCGTAACCGCCATGAGTGCGATTTAATTTCCAGTAGCTGTCAACGTCAACAACTACTCATGATTATGCGTAGCTCAACATCTAGCTGAAGTGTTCGCCCCACAGCTGGGTATGGACTGTGAGGCTTTCTTTGCAATGGTCTATACCCATCGTCTTTAACCTCGTACTGCTGACAAGCTAACGCGAACAACCTTCCCAGCAAGCGAAAATGGCGGCGACGGGGGTCAACCCGACCACAGACAACATAGCCAGTGTGGTATCTTTCCTCGCTTCGAAGGAAGCGGCCTTCATCACGAGTGAGTCCTCCAGTTGAACACGTTACGGTTACTTACATGGTCGCAGGACAATCGGTAAGTTCCCATGGGGCAGCGTTGAGATTTCAGCGGGCGGCGGGCGGTTCTTTGATTGAACAGCGTACTTACTTTGGTCACATTAATCTCAAAATGAGAAATCCCGAGCTTGGTCCGAGCAGAAAATAACATGGCCTGCCAGATTAATTGCCCGCGCCAGCGGAACAGCCCAAGGTTTCTGCAACCGAGCAAAATTGAGTAATGTGTCCAGTTATTTTTCTAGAAATTATGAAAGGCCTGTCTAGCGAAGCCGACATCCGCCGACTTTCCCATGGTCCACGGCGTCTCGTCTCGTTACGACGGGTCGACGACGGTCAGCCCTTGACCGACCCTTCTGTCGGGCAGTTCGGAAATCCTACGAGACAGAACGTGAGACCCCGTGAATCTGCGATCTATACGTTGCATTGATCAGTACTAGGGTCGAATCTTGTGGAAAACGTACGATGATCACAGCACCGCACCAGTTTAGACTGGTTTCTGTTTTTTTTTTTCCTTCTAGCTACACGGCTGGTATTGAAGGGATGCTTGAAAATGACGACAGAACAGGCCACAAAGATAATGAGTACTACAGTACAGTCAAGTAGGATCGGGGTTAATGCCCTTGGCGATCGTGCTTGATGATATCAGCGGCCTAGCAGCAGTCAGTGAGTATTAGAGCACTGGAATATCAGTGTCTCACCTTCTCTGCGATGGCATAGAGAGTTGCTTGAGGATGGGCGGATACGTTGATGGGGATTATTGACGCGTCAATCTAACCTGCATCAGTAAGGAGGTAACATACAACATGTGCCCACTGACCACGCGGACATTGGCCGTCCCGTACACCTTCAACGACGGATCCACGACCCCGCCGTCTTCCTGCGGAAGCATCGCAGCGGTACCAACGGGATGGAACACCGTGTCGACAGTGGAACGAATAAAATCCTTGATTTCGTCATCGGTCTGGACAGCCGGACCAGGGACGACTTCGCGCGTCACGACGGCGCTGAGACTCGGCGTGGCGCAAAGTTTCCGGGCGAATTTTATTGCGCGAACCAGGACCTCGAGATCGATCTCGTTATCCAGAACGCGGCAATCGATTGCCGGGGCGGCGAGCGGGTCGGAGGAACTGCTGTGCACTGTCCCACTTGAGAACGAGTGGGCCAGCGAAAGAAAAACTGAGCAGTAACTCTTTCCAGTCTCGGGCTTGTGTCCAGGAACGGGAAGGAACACTGGGGAAAGGCCGACTCTGGACAGGATCAGAACAGGCAAAAACGAATGGCCCTGGACGCACTCAAGGAGAGGAATATCATCTGCCGCGAGCCATGCTTTTTGAATCTTCTCGTGCGTAGGATGTAGAGATGTGTGCAGTTCCTCAGGCACGCGGTAGTCACCCATGAAATGACTCCTCGGGAGAAATGTGTACAGTGTCGACACGCATCCAGAGAGAATGCCGCTTTTCGATTGTTCACTATACCAGAAGCTCAGTTTGCCCCGCATGATAAAAAGGCCAGAGATGCATACTATTTTTTCCATTCTTCGGCGGCACGGGCAGGGTCGCTTAAAACCTCCGCAGACTCGTATTTCGGGTCGACCTCGGTCACGAAGGGGCTCCAGAAGTGGTCCTACAATAATAAATGTAAAAGAACTGAGATTGGTCCCGCAGAGAAATATAAACCTCTAAGGAGAGAAGTTAGCTTCAACGCCGAAGAGCTCAGGCGAATGACTTACGGAGATTAGACCCTACTCCCGGGAGATCCAACTTGACTTCGACGTCAAGGGGGTCAAGAACTGTTCTGTCACCGATCCCTACAGATAAACTAAATCAAAAGAACCTCACGAAGGCTGACGAGAGAAGACATGCCCGAGAGTTCCAGTAACTGTGGAGTTTTGAAAACACCTGAAACCGGGTGAGTGAAGTGCGGTCGAGTCAGAAGAAGCAGGTTCAATTACCAGCACAAATCAGAACCTCTTGGGCGGCGAGCACCGTATGCAGCTGATCGTCTTTGTGATACTCAACGCCAGACGCAATCAGATTCCCAGAAGTATCGCGAGAGGAACTGAATAGGATGCGAGTTGCCTGGGCACCGGTGATCACCGTAAGATTTGGGCTGGATTTTTTCGGCTCGTAATATGCCTGCGAAGCAGGGTTAAAAACTCGCTGTCGACTTCAAGAGCACTGACCGATGCGGAGGAGCTCCGAACCCCTTGCGAATCAATCGAATGGTTACTGGTCCATATCCCGACATTGTTGCCTGAGGTCTGGGACATGTATCAACGCCTCAATCGTAGAATGGTGCTAAACAATCTTACGCCGTCCAGGCTGTAGGGAATACCTAGCGATTTCATGCCTTCGATGAAGGGTGCCTGCACATTGCTGATCCATTTTGGTAAGGTGCGCTGAATGGGACCAGATGACCCGTGGGCAGTTGCATTGAATGTGACTTGCGACTTCGATATTTCTTCGGCGGTCGGCCCAAATGTCTCGGACTGGATTGGCAAGGATTACCATTCAGCTGAAGAGCCGAGAATTCATTCACATTTGCAGCTTACCATTTTAAAGTACTCGAGAAGCCCCTTCCATCCCCACCCAGGCGATCCAAGAGTCTCAAATGCTACACAATATTAATCTCTATCAAGAGTTGACAGGAAGAAACAGGAAGAATACACTGACCATTGTATTCGGCTTCATGCCCCCTGTTGAAGATTGGGAAGAGAAGTGTATGCGAAAATGAGCTGCGTACCGGCCTAGAATCATGAGATTTATCTTGAACTCAACTCAGTTACACAAAATCTGGAAGCGACAAGGACGCACCATGCTAGTTCCACCTAGCGCTTTCCCCCTGCCAGTGCAGTCTCTTCAGACTACGTTGAACCAGATAAAATGAGCGCAAACTTACCTCGGAAGATACAAAGAACGGCCTTTTGCGTTCACTTGAGGTGTTGACATGAACCCCCAGTCAACTTTTGGCTGACCGAGATTTTTTAATGCAAAACCTGATAATGTCAGTGAGGCATTGGAGATGGAACGGTCCACATACCCGGGACCATGAAGTCCAGTTGCTCGGTGACGTTTTCGCCAGCTTCCAGAACGCAAACACTGATGGTTGGATCTTCGATGAGGCGAGCTGCCAGAGCGAGGCCCGCGGTACCCCCACCGACCAAAACATAGTCGAAGGGTCCAGAAACCATGATGAAGCTATGTACCAGGTTAACAAGTGAGATCGTAGACTTGAAGAGTCCGCTGAGGGCGTGAAGAGAAGCAGCATGGCGTGAGCAAGTGGAGGAAGAAGCTAAGTACCTTACGGCAATTGATCGGCGACGTCTGCCGAGTTCAGCCGAGTTGTCCGAACCTTCTACCAACCTCTACAACCTCCGAATTCGCCACTAAGCCGGGGCGACGTTGACTTCTCGCGAATCGTCTCCGCGTGTTGGAGGCGTGTTGAAGGCTTTGCCCGGCAGGTCGGAAATTCGTGAGGAACGGGGTAAGATATAGCAGTAGTCGCCGCCTTCCAGTTGTCTTCGCCACTGGAAGACCGGTCAAATTCCTTGACATGCATTTACCGTTGAGATAACGTTGACTCCCCATTGCGCAATTACAGATGTATCTTGCTCTCAGGGTAAGGCTTCCCTGCGGCCTGCATGCACCCTGTCGGGCTCGATATCTAGTCGCCGTTGACTCCGAGTGCCACTGAGATCCGATACCAGCTCTAGCCTCGAGGACAAATGTCCTGGATGATCGTACCCTCAAGAACACTCAAATGGGTCTATTTCCACCACCTCTTACCCCCGACGCTCTCGTCCTCCTTCTCACTCACTGGTACCCGATGTCAGAGTTCATCTTTTTGTAAGTCTCGATGGATATGATTTCTCCGGGCTCTGAAAACTTAATATCTCTTTCAGCACCGGCCCTATTGTAACAATTTCTTTTGGCGTTGACCCTCTTGGTCTGAGCTACCTTTTTTCAGCTCGTCGGGACCCAATTAAACTGGGCATTGCTCGGAGCTCTCGCGCTCCAAGTCTGTGGGTTGATATTCTTTGTCTGCCAGGCCGACCGTTTCTGACCTTCACGGAAGACAAATTTTATTCAACCTTCCGCGGGGAAAGGCTGGGAATAAAGGCCCTTGGTTTTTTTACTTCTTTTCTTCTGTAATACGTCCTCAAACGCATACAGTATACTGGTTGCTCTTCCTGGATCTGGCGCAAACCGCCTTCTCCAGCCACTTTGCGTTCGCAACGCTAGCTAACGGTTGGGGGGACCCAACCGTCTTCACTCTGCTCCCCTGGTCAAGCTGTAGCATTCCGGTGTTGGCTGGCCTGAGTGAGTCAGTCTATCCAGTCATTGCACTCACTGACGGTGGTATGTTTTGTTTCGCAGTTTCTGTCAGTGTCCAGCTATTTTTTAGTTGGTTTGCAGTCTCCACCAGCGAGTAAGAAATCCAGACGCTGACTGTTTTTCCAGGCGAATTTACATCCTCGAGGGTGACAAGAATCGCTGTTTTCTGGCGATATGCGTAATCATAGTCGTGGCAAGTAATTCGCGGTCAGCTTTGAGATCCTTCTGACGGGCCCGCACTTGCTAGCTCGCGCTCATGCAAAGCCTTAGCGCCATAGTAAATGGCATTCGGTTCGCATTTTCGAGCCAGGCGGAATATTTTTTGCAACTCGTCGTCGGAGTCAAGGTCGGTCTATTCGCATGGAGGAGGAAAAATTCAAATGGGGCTCTGAAACCATTCCTGCCACAGATTTGGCTCATCGGAAGTGCTGTCTGCGACGTTGTGATTGCTTTGACCATGATCACCATTGTGAGTTTTGATGTCAAGGCTCGCCAGGATCCCGTAGCTTACTGTGCTCCTCTTAGCTTACTCGATATCGTCAAATGACCCCGTGGAAGAGCACGGACAACATAGTTACCAAACTCATCTATCATACCGTCGAAACTGGAGCCATAACAGCAGTCGCCGCGATCATCGAAGTCATTCTTTTCCTAGTCTACCCTCAATATAATTTTCACGAAGTCCCGTAAGTCGCGTCAAGCTTGAAGAGATTCGATTTGACACGTTTCCAGAGCCTTTATTCTTGGAAAACTGTCTGTGCTTCGGAGTTTCATATGTTCGATTGTAGCTCATTATTTCTCTCAGATATTCGAATGTCGTGCTGGCGACTCTGAACGCGCGGACTCCTCCCGATTGGAACAAGACCATTTATGTTGACACACAGAATGTTACTGGGACCGAAAATCATCAGCTTCAATGGCGCAGTCCCACTCCCAGTATTGGCGGAGAGACTGTTACGGGTAGCAAGGTGCAAGTCCCTACCATAACAGTAATTGACAGTAATGTGGGTATTTCTTTCGCGATTTAGTGTTCTCTTCCACAGCTGAACCGGGCATGGCTCATAGAACTCCTCACCTGTGTAGTCGACGAGTTAAAACGGCGCCCACATCTAGTCGCTCATTGATTCTCTCCCGGTGTCATTGCTTGTGACTGTATCGAGCAAGTGTTTCAACTGCGGACCCACTCTTTAATAAGTAATGCATATCGTACCGTCTTTATCGTGCAATTGGTCAGTCATGCATCGCATATGGACGGCCCTTTATATTAGCAATAATTTGATCTCTGAGATCGATTTATGGGCAGCTCCCAAAGGCGGAGGCCGCGACCTCGGAGTGGAACGAAAAAGACTTACGGCCAAGGTTGTATCTGAATTCGAACGTTAAATGCGAAAATTCGGTTTACCACACTTTGAATCCACTCAGACTCGGATGATATGCTGAGAAACAATGGGCGTAATTCCGGAACCCCTCGTTGTTTGGTTTCTTGTCAAGTTCAACCTGGCCATCAACGGCTTGAAGTCCGCTTCTACCGAAAACGCGATCAGGTGACAGGTCCTTCCGATTCAATTTCTAGCCCACAAACGCGAGGCCCAGGGCAAAAAAAAAAATGGGTGGTAAAGTCCATCGACATGGCCTTCGCCAGGTTGAACGGATATATTCTGGAGACAATGAGATTCGAAGCCTAAAGAAACAAGAGTGATGAGCACCTAAATTCTCCATACAGTCAAGATAATTAGACATAGGCGGGAGAATTCTTCTGGTGTCAGCTCCCCAAGGAATCTTTGTACCTTGATGATCGGAATACAGACTATGTGCCGACCTATTCACCCTGAAAATCTACTCGACGCAGGCAGATATTCACGAGAGCTTCACCTTGATTTGGGGTTGTCCATTAAGATGAAGGGACATTTTTGGCCAAAATGGACATGATGGATGGTCGGGCGAACCTTGCCAGCGGCCGTCAGAGTAAGAATCCCTGCGCAAAGCAGCAGTAACGAGGGCAAGCTGAGGTCGCTGGGACTACGCGCAGAAAGATCTTCAAGAATAGTCGAATTAATTGCAAGCAAGCTGACGCAGTTGGAGGGCTTCGAGCCCGAGAAAGCGCACCGATTCGGACGGAAAAAAAAAAAAAAGTTATTACACTGACAACTAGGGGAGAATACCTACCGAGATTAGGGTACGACAAGAGCTACAGATATATGCGAGGCGGAGACAAGGAGTAGAGCTACAAGGGTTCAGATGGGCAAGGAGGCGAATGTGTGATGCGTGAGGTTCGTGGAGGACCGGCCGTGCGGTCGAGTTCGTGAAGAGGATGAGGTTTTTTGGGTGAGGAAAGCGTTTATGAGCGCGTAGCGCGGACGACGTGGCGAGGGCCGAGCATGACACCGCCGGTCATGACACGTGTGACGCCGCCCTGGTAGACGTAGGCGGTCGTGTCCTTCTTGGAGCGGTCGACAGGCGCCGGCGCGGCGGTGCGAACGGGCGTGGGCTTCGTCACGGGCTTTGCGCGACGGAAGGGCGGGCGGTACGCGGCGACGGTGGGGAGCGCTACCGGCGCAGCCTTCGCGGGCGTAGTCGGCGGGGAGCCCGCGGACGTGAGGGAGTCGATGGAGTAGGAGGTGAACCTTGAGGACGTCGAGGACACGGAGTCCGAGTCCGAGGCGTAGTCGGACTCAGAGTCGGAGTCGGAGGCGTCACATGCGGACGACAAGAGGCTCGGGATGCGGATGGGCTCAGCCGCGGCCTGCTCTCGGCGCATGCTGCGTACACGGGCAGAGAGGAGCATCGCGCGGAGACAGGCACCGGTGTTCTGCTGGAAGAGAGGGCTGGGTCCGGCCTGCACACGCGAGATGGGCACAATGCTGCCCTGGCTCTCCTCACTCCACACGTCCGTCACCGCTGCGCTGCCGAGGCGAACCTTGACGAAGCCAGGGCCATAAAAGAGCAGGATGTGCTCGCTGCCAAGGGCAGCAAGCCAAGAAGCCCAGGGGATACCGGCGCCAATGGATGCGGCGAAGAGAGGCGCTGGTGGCGTCGACGTGGCATTCAGAGTCAAGGTCGCGGATTGCATGTTAGCAAGGGACGCGGCGAGGATGAGCTGCGCGGAGGAGACAACCGCAGGCGGGAATAAACCAGCAAGAGGACGAGTGAGGAAAGAAACGACGTGGGCAATGGCGGAGGACATGGTGAATCGACTAGCGATGAAAAAAATTGTAGAGTCTGAAACAAAGTCAGAAAAGGTTGAAATGGATATGAAGAGGTGTCGTACCAAACGTAAAGGTCGTTGGAGAGCTTGTAGCTGAGATGCAGAGGATGCAGAGAGTCTCCGAGAACAGAGGGAACGTGAAACAGACGTAAAGTGGCTGGTAAAAGGCTGCGAGGGGAGACCGGGAGTCTTAACGATACTGGCATCCATCCCCCCATCTTTATACCCGGCTGCCATAACGCAATAATGCGCCCCGCCTCCGTTCCCATTCTTCTGCTTTGGCGGGGACAATGAGCTGTGTGTCCGCATTTGGACAAGGTGCCAACACAGGGCCAAACATCAATCCTTGTCTTCAATTGTTCTCCTTGTACTCTGCCGGCCTGGCTTTTGTTATCCTTCGGGGATCTGAAGCCTAGCGTTTTGATTGAAACTTGGCAACAGACTGCGCCTCAAGCTCCAGGCAGGCGGACTCCGCGCCCTTGGAAGCCTCGAACCCCGCAGCGGCGACGTTCCTGCCCTAGTGTCCCTTGTTCCCCGATGCTCTTATTTTTTCATCCCTCCTCGACCGAACTAATCTTTGGGCTCGTGCTTGAAATTCCCTTCCCCAGCGCTGCCCGAAAGATGGAAATTCGTCTCGATCTCTGGCTTCCTGCGTAATTCAAGTTGTGCCGAGCAAGCCCAGCTTCCCCGGCGCCGGGTGTTGCATACCGCCCATAACCCCGAACGTCCCTGATGTCCTCACTCGGCCCGACTTTGCCCCTGTCAGTGACTCTTACAATAAGTTGCAACGATGTCTTGGTAGTCTTCGGCGACGGCCAGTATAGTCCTTGTCCTCGTTATTTTCAGTCCGTCTGCGTGCTGATGCTTCTTTCGCACAGCCTAGAGTGATCCTCGCTCTGACGATCGCACCTCGTGTCCATCTCATTCACACTTCATTGTGATCACAATCATCTTCTGGCCCTCTATTTTGTGCGGTTCGGAGCAAGCCTGTCTCCGGGCCGGCGAGCCGGCTAATCTCGGAGAGAGGCTTGGGACAAAGTAATCAAAACGGTGGGGAGCTTTGATTTCAATTTCCGACCTCGTAATTCATTCTCTGCCCAAACCTGGGAGACAAAGTTGTTACCTGTATGCCTAAAAGTTGCCTCGCACATGTCCCGTATTTTTTCTGCTTCAATCGAGCACACTATGAGTGCATCAACCAACCACTGATGGAAATCCGAAGGTACAAATCTGAACATTTCTAACACTGCACGACAGAGATTTTATGGACTCGATGGTAGCAGAACCATATTTCCTGACCTTTGCTCTCTTCAGAATTGCCAGAGTGTCTATTGAACGTGCCAAAAACATTTATTTATGTCCCGCTACTGAGTGTCACGATATGTCACACTCTCGACATGCATTCTCGAAACGGAAAGGGGATCAGATTTTTCCTTCGGCTAAGCGCTGGGCAAGAAATTGGTGCAGCACGCTACCCTCCCTTCCAATTTCGCCCATTTAACGCCCGGAAGATGATTTTGAACCAGAGAGGAATGATATTGCCGACTCAGATATACGAGCCGGGGCCAGATGACATCGGAATGAGGCTGTCAAAAGTCACCTTCAATTTTGAAAAGTCGCCCCTTGGCACGCGTTCTGTGTCTTGCTCATGCGCGCTATGCAAAATCCGAGTCGGCAGAAGTTTAAGTTGATCAAAAATGAACAGATTTTTTCGAAGGTCCGGGGCGATATAAGCGGTATTGGGAACGGTAGAGCGCGACGAAGGTCCTGCCCTTTTTCCTTATCTTGGCACAAGCCTCTTCCATTGTTGTGCCCTAAATACTGCCCGCATCAACAAGCAATGGAACGGCAGGCTTGATCCGAACCTACGCCTCCGTACTGTCTTTTTTTCTCCGATAAGCAACAACACCTTCGCCGACTACCATGGCAAGTTCAAGACTTCCAACCTGATGTGGCACTCAAGTAGTTGTCCTTGTAGCCCATCGCCGCATCCGCGTTGAACCGTATATATACGTCGTTCAATCCGGGACTAGGGTTTCCTTAAGAACGATCCAATCTTTTATCGGAGCGCAAACCCACTGTCGACTTCAAATTCTGTCCTTCTCATTGATCCGCCGACGACACCGATACAAAGCCCGGCGGCGGATGGCTCGCATTCACATTCGCTATCGCTTCAGCCCTTTCAAAGTTGCGTTGAGATTGCCTGTTCGATTCGGGACCCGGCCGTGTTGTTGCGTTTCTGTGCATCTTTTACCTCGATCCCCATTTTTCCAACGAAGCATCTGTGCCGACCGACCCCCGGTCGACGGTCGGAGTTCGATAAATCAGACCCTGTAAAACGCCAGCCACGCATCGGACGCAAACCTGGCTTCATGAATCTAGATCTGTCGCCGCTCAAATACTCTTATCCTGGTCTGGTTGCGAATGGTATGCACGCCGGATACTGTTTTTTTTAAAAAAAAAAGAAAAAAACATGCCTAGCATTTTCGAGCTTCTCTTCCCAACTCCTAAACGAGCTCATTTGGACGCCGGTTAGGACGGTGCTCTCACTGGGTGTGCAAGGCCTGGCGGCGGATGGTCCGCACCCGCGAGTAATCGTTTCCAAGTGCGCCACGAATATTCGATGGGAACCCCGTTCGATCCGGGACTGGGCCGTCGGTTTTTCTCGTATGTCTTTTTTTGTTCAACGATATTTACTATCGGCTCAGTTGAGTCCCTAGCGCATTGTACAATCCTTCACAACAATATCGGCCCCGGGTCGTCTCCCCGCTGGTTTCTCAAACAGTGCATTCCGAAAAGCGGAGCTATGGTCCATGGTTTGAACTTCGCCGGAAGCCCAGAGTAAAGTCAAGCCCAGTCCCAATTCCTCGACAAGCCTTCAGAAAATCTGAGGCTAGGCACTGACGTGTACTTTTATTCGCAAGCTCCTGCAGGTTCTCGCATTGCAAACGGATTGCAAATTGCTTTCGAGTCATCGAAAAATCAACCTGCGGCGTGTGTACATAACTTTATGTTTTTCTTTCGCCCATGGTCTCTCGCGTTCGAAGACCTCTTCTCGCTGCTGACTAGCCCTTTCTGGTGCTGGGGCCTCAGGCCTCAGGGCTGGGTGGAGCGCCGAGAAGCACCTCCGCCGGGGAAGGGTTCCCCGTCTCCACGGCGACGGACCCAACTCAATTGCAAGTCCGAGGCACCGAAACGGGTGCACGCTCAACCGTCGACCTGCCTCGGCACCGTTGGAATTGCCACACGCGCCTTTGGTCGAATCTGCGCCGCACAGCGCAGCTGCGGAGGGTTGGAGGAAATCGTACTCGAAACTAAGTTAGTAAACCGTTGGTAGACTGGACGGTGTAAAGGAGACTGGAGTTGTAAAGGAGTCTAAATTTGAACTTGTACCGCGCGGAGCGACTCAGGGCCGCATCGCGTGGTTGAGTAGAGCCGCGCTGCACAAGCTGGCCGAATCTGGACTTGGTTGAAGTTGAATAACATGTGGCAGTGTCGAAAGTTGAACCATCAAAAATCCGCATGACTTGCTGTATGTCATGAGTTGAACGTGACCGTAATCCACGCGATAAGCCTTGTCCTGAGAACAGACCACTTGACAACTTCCTCGACCCAATACCGTCTATTCAATACGAACGGGCTCGAGCGGGCAGATAGAACTGCTGATAGTAAGAATATCCCTTATGGAATCGGGACACTACTTATTCTAACTCGAACACAAAGGGACCGAACCTATGATACACTTCCCCAGCATGATTAAGCTCGTGATTCTCCTTATCCTGAGTCTTATCCACCACCCATGACTCCGACCCACATGAGGCGCTACTTCGCCTAGATTCGCGCCGTGGCGACTGCAGGATGCGCATGTACGAAGACCCTCATGGCTCACCTATCTCACCCGAGCAATCCGAATACGTCGATCGACGACCTTAAATGCGTGAGGTTCGCGGTATGTTGAAGGTTCGCGGTCCTCTCCAGCGCCCTTCAACACTATGGCCCGGTTCGGATTCCTCGCGTCGCTCGTCTCAGCCCTCGTCGCCTTCACGGCCGTCCAAGCCGTCCCGTTCAATGCCACCCTGGGCGAACGAGCGGACGGACTGAGCCCCGTCGCGCGCGACATCTTGCTCTCGGCCAGAGCAGTCCCCACCTCTCCCCGTTGGGTCGCGTACTTTGACAGGTTCGTATCGTCCTCGTCGCTCCCTGCGGTGTCCACTCTCCAGGTATGTCCCGTATACCCGACGTTTATCCGCGCGAGTGCTGATACGGTCCTCAGGGGTTCAACGTCTTCGCGCTAGCATTTGTCTACTCGGCCAGCGCCCAGGACAACGCAGCGACCTGGCAGCAATTGGACGCCGCCACACGCGCGTCCATCAAGTCCCAGGTAAGAAAAACAATAATTCATTAGACGCTCAATTCATTATATCCTGTCCAGTACGCGGCCGCCGGCATCAGCCTGATCGTCTCTGCATTTGGTTCGGGTCCCGTCCCCACCAGCGCCGGGGATGACCCCACCGCCTCCGCGAACTTCATCGCCAACTACGTCAAGACCTACGGCCTCGATGGTGTGGATGTTGACTACGAGGTGCGTTCCTTTTAGACTTCTCAATCGCGAGTCAATTTTCCTGATCCGTCAAACAGGACTTTAGCGCTGTTGAAACGTCCGGCACTGCCGTCGCGTGGTTGACCACTTTCACCAAGGCGCTCCGCGCGCAGCTTCCGGCAGGCCAATACATCCTGACGCACGCGCCTGTCGCTCCGTGGTTCACCCCCAACAGGTGGCCCGGGAACGGCTATCTCGGGGTGCACGCCGCCGTCGGAGACCTTATTGACTGGTACAACATCCAGGTACTTCCTCCTTCCTTCCTTACCACCAAATGACTCTCATCCGCGATTGTTTTTAGTTCTACAACCAGGGCGTCACCGAATACATCGACTGCGCCGGCCTCCTCACCCAGTCCTCCTCTGCGTGGCCGCAGTCCAGCGTGTTCGAGATTGCCGCGAACGGCGTCCCGCTGAACAAGCTCGTCATCGGCAAGCCCGCGACGACTGCGGACGCCAACAACGGCTACATGGACCCAGCCACCCTGTCCGGGTGTCTTGCGCAGGCGAAGGCGAAGGGGTGGAGTGCGGGCGCCATGACCTGGCAGTACCCCAACGCCGAATCCGCCTGGATCACCGAGGTGCGCTCCGGCTCCTTCCCCGTCGGCTCGACCTCCGGCGGCGGCGGCGGCACCACCACCACTACTTCCACCACGACGAAGACCACCACCACGAGCACCCCGGCCGGCGGGAGCTGCACGGGAGCTGCGGTCTGGACGTCGTCTGCGGCTTACCCGGCTGGGTCGGTCGTTACACTGAACGGTGCGCTGTGGACTGCGAACCAGTGGAACGAGAACGAGATTCCGGGGGGCTCTTGTGAGTTTCTTTCCTTCCGTCCTTTGCCTTTCATTCGTTCGCGAACTGACAAATTTGGATGTAGCGGGCGCCTGGGACAAGACCTCGACTTGCGCGACCACGCTGGTACCCGCTACCGCTGCTGACCACCAGCCTACCAAGGCCGCCGCGATGCAGGCTTGAGTCTGATGGTCACCACTAAATTATATATCTAACGACACATACGTCGAGTACGCTCCTAACGCATACAAATTATACATTTCAATTTGGGTTTAAATGTTCGCGGTCGTGGAAGGCTGTGGAAGGCTGTGGAAGGGCAAGACGAAATGAACGATGGGATTCTTGAACAAGTGGTTCAACTTTTTCCAACCACACGTCCTTCTGTATCAATCCTGTTTATTTCCTCCGTTTCGTGCGGCTATCTACACAGACTTGCACTCGCCGGCGGCTTGAGGCTTCTGGTAATCCACTGTCAGGTTCCGTGTTCCATTTTTCTGTTGACCAAAAATAGGTTCATTACCCGCATTCCACAAATCAAACTGAGTCGGCATAGTCCATAGTTCAGATACCTATCTCAAAGCCCAGTAGCGCGTAATCCGCACCTGCAACAAATAGCCATTGCAGGAGGGGCCGTTCGATTCGGGACTGAGTTCAATTTGGCATACTTCTTATTGTGAAGCTTTGTGAGCGGCTGTGGAACGCGTTGCAAGCAGTCATGATGAATCAGTTACTACTGTACCTTCAGCAAAGCGTAAATCTCCAGAAACAATCAGTCCGGTGAGAGATCGCATTTCTTCCAGGCTTTCTCGGCAACGTCGAATCGGATTTGAGGAGGACTGCGTGATGGACTCAACAGGAAAAAAACGCGACTGGAGTAAAGTAGGAGACTATGTAGAAAGAGAGAGATAAAAAAAATACAGTGGCCGAATATCAGCGATAAATTGGCGAGAAAGCCAATGAGACTGGAATCCGGAGAGCAAAACTCTGGATGGAATCTGAATTTGAACACGAGACACGGTACTTTCTTCGGCCACACTCCAACGAATCGATGTCTCAACCTTCATCGTGGAATCCACAAAAGGTCGGTTTGCAATTGCTGGTGATATAAGATAGGACGGGATGATAAGGGATGGGATTCAGGGGTGGCGCAGTGGCAATACCAGAACCGCCCCTGCCACAAGGACGCAGTATACAATGGATCTATGGCCTACAAAGTAGCACAGTTCGTAAGAAACAGCAAGAATTCGAGAGTTGCAGCGTACCCTGGCAGAGTTCAGACGAAGTTACAATAGCTGGGTCCGACGTGGATCTGCATTCCCTCTTCGGCGAGTTGCTGTAGCGCTGCAATAGCGCCGCCGTCGAGTGGCTCCTCCACTTTACGGTGATAGACGGGGAAAATGAGCTGGAATGATTGGAGTCGTGCGCGGCGACCTCTGAGGGCGAAGATCAGAGCCTCGTAATCCGCAGCTCGGGGAAAGTAAATCCGAAGGGTGAGACTGTGGAGGTTTGGTAGAAAATTCTGCGTGCCCAGCGCCGCTAAGAACAGTCGAAAGGGAGCTAGATTATAATTGTCCGGCTGAAGGGCGCGCGACAGCTCCAAGTCCAGGTCCGCAACGCCGGGGATAAGCCTGAAAATTTCGACCCAAGTGGGGAGTTGCCGTTGGTCGGTCGGCGTAGCCGTGCTCAATGACTCCAACGGCGGGGCGGAGCGAGTCAGAAAAGCAATGAAGTCTTCATTGGTGATGTCAAAGTCGGTAATGCGAAGGCTCTTGAGAGCAGGCAGTGTAAGATACTGCAGAATGTTAGCGCTGTTGCCGGGACCTTGGGGGGTGCCCAATCGCAGATGTAGTAGGGATTTATGAGTTGATGGCTCCGCCTGCCATCCGTAAGGGTGATCATGAATATCCACATCATAAAACACGCCGTCGAAGTCGCACTCCAGAAGCTGCGGAGCCGCGCGCAATATCTCTACAGATTCCCTCGGGGTAGGGATTTGGACCACGGAGGATACATACCTCGGGTCGGCGCAGATTGTCAGTGTTTTTAACCCAGGGAATGGCCCTTTTAGCTGTTCCAGGTCCGCCCCGTCTCCGGTGAACAGCTCTAAATCCTGCAGATGCTGCCCATACTGTTGCAGTAAGCTCCGGGTATGCGGATTCAAACTACTGCGGAAGGCGAATGAGAGCGGGTGACTCCTGGCGCGACCGATCCAAATTCTGCAGAATTCGAAGAACTCGGAGGACCCCGAGTTGATGCGAATACGGCTCCATAACGCGGGGGCGGAAAGCCCGATGTTGCGCCACAAATGGCTGACATTGAGCAATAGGATTGGCGCCGCGTGGGGATTTGGTTCAGGAGCGTCGGTGGGTAGACAGTGCAGGAAGATTTCCGCTGAGATTTCGACTGGTAGCCCTGCCATCGGGTCTCGACTGGAGTTTAGCTTGGATCGAGCGTTGCTCCTCTGGGTTTCGAGGTCTCGCAGAACGCGCTTTTGGGCATAGATGGAGGTTGTGAGCTTGTCAATGCGCGCGCGCAGCTCTGATTCGGACTCCATTGGAAGTGGGTGGCGTGGGCTGTTGTGGGTGGAAAAGACGATGTGGCAGTGCACGAAAATATTTGAATAATTATAAATTTTCGTTCCTCTAAGAGCCTGTTTGGATGAGATATCCACATACGACTCTCAACGAGGCCACAAATGCTTGAACAGTGCTCGAGACCAGACCAGACTCGCGTTTTCTCTTAACACGATTTTTTCAAAAAGCAAAAGCGCCCCGTAACTTGAGTATTAATTACAGGTGTATGAATGAATATTCACTTGGCATTTTAGATCGTCAGGCCTGTCCACTTTCTCTGTCTCCGCGTCTTTTGAGTCCATCGCCTGGCGGGAGAACCACTCAAAACCTATTCCCGACAGTATACGATGGATCTATGGCTTACAAAGTAAACAATTCGTGAGAAACAGCAGTTAATTCGAGAGTTGCAGCGTACCACGGCGGAGTTTAGACGAGGTTACCATCGCGGGGTCCGACGTGAATGTGCATTCCATCTTGAGCGAGCTGCTTGAATGCTGCTATAGAATCGCCGTCGGGCGGTTCCTCCACTTCATTGGAATAGATGGGGAAAATGAGCTGGAATGATTCGAGGTGTGCGCGGCGGCCTCTGAGGGCGAAGAGCAGAGCCTCGTAGTCGGCAGCTCGGGGGAAGCAAATCCAAAGGGTGAGTCTGCGGAGGTTTGCAAGGAAATCTTGGGTACCCAGCGCCGCCCAGAACAGTCGAAAGGGAGCTAGACTATCATGGCCCGGCTGATAGTTGGGTTGGCGCGACAGCTCCAGGTCCGTAAGGCTGGGGGTAAGCCTGAAATATTCGAGGAAAGTTGGTAGGCTTCCTGGGTTGGTCGGCGTAATCATGCTCAACGACTCCAATGGCGGAGCGGAGCGGGTAAGAAAAGCAATAAGATCATCGCTGTTGATGTCGAAGTCGGTCATGCGGAGGCTCTTGAGAGCGGGTAGTGTAAGATACTGCAGAATGTACGCGCTGTTGCCTGAACTTTGTGACTTTCCCAGCCGCAGGTGTCGCAGGGCTGTATGGATTAATGGTCCTGCCTGCCATCCGAAAGAGCCATCATGAATTCCCCAATCATAAAACACTTCGTCAAAATCGCAATGCACAAGCTGTGGAGCCGCACGCAATATCTCTACCGATTCCTTCGGGGTGGAGATTGAATAGGTTTCGTCGGAGCAGATTGTCAATGCTTTTAATGCAGGAAACGGCCCTTCTAGCCGTTCAAGGTCTGCCCCGTCTCGGATGACCAGCTCCAAAGTCTGCAGTCGCTGCCCGTATTCTGTTACCAGAATCCGGGCACGTTGTTTCAAACGGCCGTGAAAGGCGAAGGAGAGCGGGAGAGACCTGGCGCGACCGATCCAAATTCTGCAGAATTCGACAAACTCGGAGGACAAGGGCCTGGCGGTGGTGCGAATATGGCTCCATAACGCGGGTGTGGAAACTGCGATGTCGCGCCACAAATGGCTGACATTGAGCAATACGATCGGCGCCGCGGCGGGATCTGGTTCAAGAGGGTCGGTGGGTACACAGTGCAGAAAGATTTCCGCCGAGATCTCGACTGGTAGCCTTGCCATCGGGTCTCGAATGGAATTTAGCTTGGATCGAGCATTGCTCCTCTGGGTTTCGAGAGCTCGTAGGATGTGCTTTTGGGCATTAATGGAGGTCGTAAGCTCGTCAATGCGCGAGCGCAGCTCTGATTCGGACCGCATTGGAAACGACGTGGTGGGTGGAAGAGAGAGAGGTGTGGCAGTGCCAAGGCACCGCCTCACCAAAAAAAATTGTATTTTTCCCCCCGATATTATTTTAGTCTCAACGAGGCCGAACAGTGCTCTCTATGTAGAGCAGACCAGACTCGTGCACCGCAAGCATCTGCGTCGGATCGATTTCGCCAAGAAACGGACCGCGTAAGATAGTGCAATCCACTAGGCCATCCATCATCAGTCCTGTTATCTCGGGCTCCGCGTCGCGGGTCCATGACCTGAGCGGAGACTCCCCACTCGACCTATACCCAACACTAGACATCTACGCATCCTGAAAGCCTGGTCGCTGCGCCGGGACACTACCTAAGCTCTGTGCTTGCCTTCACGTACCTGCGGCTGAATTAGATACAATCGACTCGGATGGAGAGAAAAACCACCCACCGCATTCACAACAGCGCATGCATAAAC
Source organism: Mycena polygramma (assembly GCA_029449255.1). Taxonomy (NCBI): domain Eukaryota; kingdom Fungi; phylum Basidiomycota; class Agaricomycetes; order Agaricales; family Mycenaceae; genus Mycena; species Mycena polygramma. The sequence goes on from JARKID010000049.1 coordinate 442,328, forward strand.
GTCAAGTCCAAACGCCACTCCGGCCGCCCCCAAAAACCGCCATAAGCGCCGTCTAGTGCGTGCCCCGCCACCTTGGCGACTTGGCCCACCCCATACACACCGCCGTTGCCAGCTGGGCCACAATCGCATTCAGCGTCACGAGCTGCGAGCGGCGGCACCAGTGGCGCGACGCTGTGACAGAAGTACAGCAGTAGCACGCGCCCGCGCTCGCGGGGAACGCACGGGCTGGTACACGCCCCCCAAACTCATACGGACGTCCCGCGCACACCGCGTCCTTCGCGGGCGCGAAGTCCACAATCACTGCATTCAGAGGCCCCGGCGACACACGGCCGCACACGGTGTCGGACATGGGCCGACCTCTGCCGACGTGGGTCGGCACAGGGGGGCGCCCACGGGTCGGCACAGACGTGCGTGTGCAGCCCTGGGGGCGACAGAGGTCGGCCAATGTCTCGCATAGTGTGTTGCCGGGGCCTCTGAACGCAGTGAATCCCGCGGCACCCCTACAAACCCGCCCGCGTCCGCGCAGTGCATCGTAACCTGTAGCTTCATCCCAGCGTCGGCGGCCACGACAAGCATGACCGTGCGCTGCGTCCCGCACGACAGGTACGAGTTGTTCACGGTATCTGCGGCAAACGGGGGCGGCGCATCGTCATGCAGCGGTCATTGAGTCCACGACGCGGCGCAATGCACGCTCGCTCGCGCGCGCATGAGCCGGTAGAGTACTGGTGCGGCACACACGTCTTCCCCTCAATGGTAAGGTGGTACTTGTGCTGGCCTCGTGCAGCGGCGTCGATCTGCGTGCTCACGCTGGCGAGGTCGAGCACGCCGAATGTGGTGGTGTCGGGCGGCGAGTCCGCAAGCACGGTCTCGAGGATGTAGTTGGCGATGACCCCCGCGAAGACGCCCTCGTCCGCGCCGTCCGTGAAGGAAACCGCGGCCTTATCCGGGAGTGCTAACAAGTACGCGGCGTGCAGGTGCGGTGTGCTAGTCGGGGAGGTCGGTGGACTGGGACCGCGAGGCCCGAGGAGGCGCAGGACTGCGGTCGCCTTGACCGCCCGTACGCCTGTGCCGATGGGGGTGCATTTGCGCAACGAGAAGGGAACGACACAACGGCTTCGGGTGGGTACCCCGCGAAGGAGGAGAGGCCTTGCCCCGCCTCCGTCTGCTTGATGTGTCCTCGTACGCAGGCGATGGGCCGCAGTTTTTCGGGTGCGAGCGGTAGAGCCAGCGTCGAGCATGAGGGCGTATTGGACGCCGTCACGGTCGGAGGGATTGGGCGGTTTGGGGGAGTATGTCGGTCTTGCGACGTCTTCGTCTGCGTCGTCTGGGATGACCATTAGGAGGGTGGATCGCAAGAATAGTAGTCTGGCTTACTTGGTTGGTGGTGCGGTCATGGGCGGTTCTGAAGATAGTCCTGTCAGTATGAGCCATTCCCAGACGAGAGTACGCGTACCAGATCTCGAGGGCTTAGAAAAGTAAGCCGCAAGGGCCAAGGGAGGGCAAGCTTATCGTCTGAAATAAATACCAGGTCAGCAAAAGATGAAGTCAAATTTTAAGCGCAAAGAAAGAAAGCGAAGAATGTGCATACGAGCTTCTTGCGCGGCGCGACTAGGTAGTCGCCTCAGTCTGAGATGTCCCCATCCCAGCTAAGAGCAAGAGTCCCCGAGGCTAGATAGCCAGTGCACGACTGACAAAGGTGGACACCGACACTACCATCCACAGCGGAGTTTCAAACGGCCATCTCGCACCGCACGGTGCACGGCACAAGTGCAGTGCAAGGAAAATGCGCCGAGGTACCTTTGGGCTTAGTAGAGGACAATGCTCCAGACAGCAAGAGAACCTTTCCCCTGCGCTCGGGAAACCGCCGCGTAAGCACCCGCACCCGCACCCGCACCCGTGCGCGGAGTGCTGTCCAAGGGCAGCAAAAGGAAGGAGCAGAGCAGACACAAGCGCGGGCACGACAACAGTGCGTGAGCCACATCGCGCGACGCGAGAACGTATACGTACGCGCCGAGCAGTACTTTGGTGGTAGCACCAAGGGCGCTCGAGTAAGCCGCAGCATCGCTACCGCCCATTTTGTATCGCACTGGCGCGTAGACTCCTCCTCAAGAGAAACGGCAGCTTTTGGAGTTCCATGCACTCGATCCCCGGCCGTGAATAATGCACAGTCCATGGACTCGCGCGGCTCCATTCTGGTCCAGAATACCTCTGGGAGCGAAACAATTGCCATGCCACAGTTGCCGAGGATTCGTGGCTTGAGCCCTTGCCGCCGTAGCTGCGCGCGCTTTCTCCCCGACGACACCACGATGCCGAGGACCCCATGCGGAGTCGCAGATATGGCGATCCACGCAAAGAGGGCGTAGCTTTTGAAGCTAAACGCTCCCCACAAAAGGTAACCCAAGGCCCGAAGCCAGGCAAATGGAAAGGCCAGACAACCAGAATGTAGCTCACCTTCATCTTTCCCCTCGGACCGACTCCTGCAGCACGTCAGCCAAAATTCACCCAGACCACTCGCAAGCTCACCCGTTATCGGACTCGGGACTCCAGCCCCGCCCAAAGAGCACTCCTCCCTCGACAGTGGCACGGATAGCCACATGAACGCGAGCAGCAGGCCCGCGCCGATAGCAAATCGCTTTCACTCAACCGCTTCGCCTACTTGCTCGGGGGGCGTAAGGCGGTCGTACGTGGGCGACATGGGCACCATTCGGATGTGTGCGCGGGGTGGACGAAGCCGGGGAAAGAGCCGTGGAACGGGGCTGGTAGCAAGCTGGTGGTGGTGCAGAACAGAAAGCTGACTGGGGTGTGATTTCTGGTGGCTCCGATTCTTTTATTTAACCACCAGAGACCTAAAGCGTGCAATATAGTGTTAGTAGAGTATGAAGTGGCAAGGAGGTCGCGGTGAATAAGTACCCTGGTGCAAGTACAGGTAAAAGCGGTCTCCCGAAAAGGGAAGTCGGTCTCTTTCCGCCTCTATCACCTCGTATTCGAGGAAAGGGACTGTGAGGACAAAGCTACTTAACTGGAGTTCTCCCCTGGATCTTCTTTGCTTCGGAGGCTATTTATCGAAGCGGACTGTCCATTTGCAAGCAATCCACCAAATCTGCGTATACTCTATGTATCTTCGTCGCCTTGACTTCGCCCGCAAATATTCCGCGACGCAGTCGGCGATGAATCTTTACAGCGGGGGAACTGTGTGCCCTTATTGGAGGCGGGTAGCTCTGCTCTGGATTATGTGTGGCTACCGGACCCGCTCACCATCTCACGAAGACGCGAAATATGGAACCCGCTCTTCAGCGCTGAGCCGTTCTGCTATCAAGCAACTCTGCAAGGAATGTCTGGGCCTTTTTTTCCCCTTCACAACTCGTCCACCACCGACGAGAATCTTGCGGTTCTGCATCATGCCTGATTTTGTGCGCCATCGATGCTGCAGGTGCAGCCTGGAATAGGGCCGTGACTCGGCGCATTCTGCGGGGCTATCGCTTACTTTCGAGGAAGAAGCACGAACAGTAACATTTCGGTCAGACACTTGGAACTTCTTTCGGGTTCGCTACAAGCTCGACCATTCGGGGGAAAGCGAGCAATACAGGATGGGCGGTACAAGTAAGTACCAATTTTGTAAGTGTCCGTTTACAAGAGACTGACGGGTAGTGCATAGATATAGTCGTATCTGAAAATGCGGTCAGCAGAAGGACAGACCATGAAATGCTCACTTTGCCGCTGTTCAACTGCAGGTCTCAGGGGTGCGGTGTGAACGCTTGAAACACTATCCTGGAGGAGTCCCACGCTGGCAACCGCGTAAGTCTCCTCCGCCAAGCCATCGTACATCTCCGGGCTGAGTACCCGGACACCCTCTCAGTGACTGGGACCAACGCACAAAATCGTGTCGTCAACCGGCTTGTAAGTAGCTGCCCGCCAAGTCCGCGTCAAGGTCCGAGGCTTCTGTGTGGCCGTCGAATCGCGCCGCGAACAGGTCGCTGCCTAGCGTTTCGTGCTGATGCTACTGTGTTTGCCGTGCGTCTGGTGGATTAAGGGGAAAGCAGGGGCCTGTGGATGTAGCTGCCCCTCGCCGCGCGCGCCTTAGGCGAGGAAGTCGACCCGCTCCGTAGAGAAGCTGCTACCCGGCGCACGAGGGCGTTGCGGTGCTCCTGGTGCAGGTCCCGCCCGTGCTTCGAGAAGACGTGGAACTCGATGTTCTTCATGCTGAAGTTTTCGCGAACAAGCCGGCGGAGCTTGCAGTCTTGTAAGCGGAGTCATTCGAGAGTACCGTCCCCCGATGCTAAATATGCAGCCAGGCGTAGAGGATGGGGAGCCATCGCTCATCGCACGGCGGTCACAGCAGAACCAATCCCGACAACGACGTTGAACGCCTGCCACGCCAGCGCCATGGCCCCGGAATAAAGAGAACATTGTGCCCGTCAATCGTTCCTACCTTGCCGACCTCCGAGTCCGTCAAGAGCGCGATCTTCGGATGGTCGGGCAGCGGGTAATTTAGCAGAGAACAAGGATCGCGGATCTCGTTGCAACGTTTATTGTTGTTTCCTTCCTTTCAACACTCGAATGCCAAGCCGGCGACGGTCAGGTAGTATTTTCCCAAGAAGAATGTGTGGAAGCTCTCAAGCAGAACCTAGCAGAACTCAGCCTGAACGGGACAGCGATAAGCTTTTACAAAAACTCAAGAAAGGAAGACTCAAAAGACAACCTAAAAGAACGTTCAACTGGGCGTTCCCTTACTCTAGTGGAGAGTGCGCAAATCCACTCTACTGGGAGAAATTTGGCCCGTCTCCGCCCCACTGGGCTGATGGCTGACCGACGCCGAACTGTAGAGTGTAAGTAGGAGCCTTGTTTATCCCATGGGAGGCCGGATACCTGGTTCGGGTAAAACTCCGAAAATTTTGACCCAAGGTCGGTGGAAAGTTCGGGTAAAATCAGGGGTCGGCCAAAATATCTCAGAGCGAAAGTTCGGACATGGAGGAAATTTTGAAAGAGGTCGGAGCAAAGTTCGGGTAAAGCTGTGCTTGGTCTACACATTTGACCCCGAGATCAATGCCGGTCACTCGAACTATTAGTAGACACTTTCCAGGCTGACTGGCTGAACTTACAACTACACACCGACCTTAGGAGGATGAGTAGCATCGTAGGGAATTTTTGGCGATTTTAGAGCAGTCAAATTGATATTTTCCGGAAAATCAGAGGTTAGATTCAAAGTTCGGGTAAAATCAGGGCTGAGGTCGCACTAGATGCAGAATTCGGGTAAAATTTTGGGGTAGGGCCGACCAAAAAGTTCGGGTAAAACTTTTCGGAGGGCCAAAATCGGTATCCGACCTCCCATGGGATAAACAGGGCTCCTTGTAAGTTAGACGGTTGCAAATTGTGGAGCTGGTTGCAGGGCATCCACTGTTTTGGTTACCAAGATCATGGAAACCAGTTTTGGGGTCTGACTTTGAACTGATTTCTTGGCATGCGAGCGAGTATCGAAGCAGGGTCAATTTTTGAACATTCACAGACGACCTTGGCGTTGTGCATCTGCCGCATGTAAATACTCCGCTCCCCGGCGGATTCGCCGACTTGCTTGACGCTCTCCATCCTTCTTCCCTCTTTCGTCTCAATTCACCTCTCTGGTTAGAGGAGCAGTTCTCATGGCGCCTATATTCTTCCCGCGAGCAGGGCAGGAAATCGAAAGCACGGACGACTCTCTTTTCGACGACCTATTCGTCGCGGACAGCTTTGAACCATCCAAGCTGAGTGATTGGATGTAAGTCCTAAAGCAACTCATTTCACCCTGGCATCTGACACGATAGCACTGCAGGAATCGCAGAGCAGACATAGACTCCCGTAGTGATCCAGAAGATAGCGACGGGGAGTCTGTGGATAGTGATGGAGCTGAATCTGTGGATAGCATTGACTCGGACGATGACTTCGATAACGCGCAGGTCACTGCTAGGTGAGCATTTAGCAATTCCCTTTGTTTGGCAAATTTTTCGAACCGTTTCGCAGTCAAACTACGGCTGCGTCTACCTCTTCAATCTCCGCGTATGTTTATCTCCTTCTTAGGTCCAGAGATATGCTGATACGCTCAAAGACCGCCTCCGCCATCTACTTCTACTGCTACCCTCACGACTTCGTCCCCGATTCCACCGGTGACAGCCTCCGAGTCTTCGTCCGCCGTTCCACCGGTGATAACCTCTGAGTATTCTACTGCGACAACCCGCGGCACTGCTTCCACCAACACGAGTTCTCGGCGGGCCAGTTCCGCGTCAACGGAGACGGCTTCTTCTACAGGAAACTCTCGCACCAGGTTTGTTAGCCATATCGTATTCAGTATACCGTACCGGGTTCATGCAACCTCAGTAGTACTGGCGCTATTGGCAGCACGACAGGCACACCTTCCAGTCCCTCCAGTCCCTCAAGTTCATCAGACGCTCCAAATCCCTCGACCTCTGCGTCCGTCCGATAATCATCCTTTCCCCTGAACCCACAGCTGACCCCACCCCAGGACGGGGAGTCTATCCGGCGTCCGCGCTGCAGGCGGAATACACCCCAATGTGATCGCCGGTGTAATAGTCTCGATATTTTTTGCCATCGTCCTCATCCTTATGCTCCTCGCGTACCGGCGGTTCCGAATCAATCGCGCGAGGCGCACCACGGTTCCGTTCCCTGTTGAATTTGTCAACCCGCCGCCTCAGTCTCGATTCATCCTCTCTTCGATCATCCCCAAGAGGGTGAAGACCCGGCACGCCTCCCCCTCCATGGTGTCCAGACCCGCTCCCGCTTCGTGGGTGGAGTTTCCGGGTGGTGCATCCATGTACGGCAGGGACTCCGCTTGAAACAAATTTCACCCGCCGCTGCTGTATTAAATATCCTACTCTTCTGCTGTGCATATGGAACAACGAATTATGGCTAGACGGGCTCATTGGCCATATTCAACTAGATGAAATGATTGGCAGAGATTGGGTAGAGAATTTATCTCCCGATATTTTCCACCAAGATCCGCAAAACATTTCCCCGACCGCATCTGCAGCAATGTTTTTTTTTTTTTTTGGCAGGCATCGACAGGCAGGCAGCGATCAATAGTTGGAGGTTGAAGCCGTACAATGAACGTTGGCGCCGCGAGGAAGTGGGGAGTTTATCTTGAGTAGTGGTTTTTCTGAGATTGGCGCTGCGACGATGTGGAAGGTCAGTCAGTTTACGACGGGACCAAGTAGGTACAAGTAGAAAAAAGGTACGCCGTCGTCGAGCAAAGAAAACTTTTGCGGACTCAAGGCCCGGCCCCGAATCGAACGGGGTTCCCGCCGAAAGATCATGGATACGGAGACATTGCTCGTGGGGGTGCGGACCATCCGCCGCCGGGCCTTGGACAACCAGTTTGGGCACCGTCCTAACCAGCGTCCAAATGAGCTAACCCGTTGGCGCTTGATGAAAAGGAATGAGACGGGTCATTAAAAGTTGGAAAGAGAAGCTCGAAAATGCTAGGCATATTATTTTTTGAAACTTGTTGAAACAGTATCCATCCGACGTGCAAACCATTCGCAACCAGACCAGGATAAGAGTATTTGAGCGGCGACAGATCTAGATTCATGAAGCCAGGTTTGCGTCCGATGCGTGGCTGGCGTTTTACAGGGTCTAATTTATCGAACTCCGACCGTCGACCGGGGGTCGGTCGGCACAGATGCTTCGTTGGAAAAATGGGGATCGAGGTAAAAGATGCACAGAAACGCGACAACACGGCCGGGTCCCGAATCGAACAGGCAATCTCAACGCAACTTTGAAAGGGCTGAAGCGATAGCAAGTGTGGACCATCCACCGCCGGGCTTTGTATCGGGGTCGTCGCCGGATCGATGAGAAGGACAGAATTTGAAGTCGACAAGACAAAAGCTGGGTTTGCGCTCCGATAAAAGATTGGATCGCTCTTATGGAAGCCCTAGTCCCGGATTGAACGACGTATATACACGGTTCAACGCGGATGCGGCGATGTGCTGATAGGACAGTTATTCGAGTGCCATATCAGGTTGAAAGCCTTGAGCTTACGATGGTAGTCGGCGTTCGGCGAAGGTATTGTTGGTTATCGGAGAAAAAAAGACAGGCCCGAGGCGCACAAAATAGAGGGCCAGAAGATGATTGTGATCACAATGAAGTGTGAATGAGATGGACACGAGGCGCGATCGTCAGAGCGAGGATCGCTGTGGGCAATGCGAAAGAAGTATCAGCATGCAGACGGACTGAAAATAACGAGGACAAGGACTATATTAGCCGTCGCCGAAGACTACCAAGACATCGTTGCAACGTTTATTGTAAGAGTCACTGACAGAGCCAAGGACGGACCGAGTGAGGACATCAGAGACGCTCGGGGTTACATGTATGGGCGGTATGCAACATCCGGCGCCGGGGAAGCTGGGCCTGATGCTTGCGCAGCAAGTATGCGGTTGAGACGTTGCTTGCTCGCCAGAAAGGGAGACCGAGTCGTCTTTCCATCTTTCGGGCAGCGTTGGAAAAAGCAAGTTAAAACACGAGCGCAGAGAATGGTTCGGTCGAGTGGACGACATCAGGGATGAAACCGGGGAATAACAAGGGAAACTTGAGCGTTGTCGCCTGCGGGGTTCGAGGCTTCCAAGGGCGCGGAGTCCGCCTGCCTGGAGCTTGAGGCGCAGTCTGTTGTCAAGTTTCAATCAAAACGCTAGGCTTCAGATCCCCGAAGGATAACAAAAGCCAGGCCGGCAGAGTACAAGGAGAACAATTGAAGACAAGGATTGATGTTTGGCCTTGTCGTGGCACCTTGTCCAAATGCGGACACACAGCTCATTGTCCCCGCCAAAGCAGAAGAATGGGAACGGAGGCGGGGCGCATTATTGCGTTATGGCAGCCGGGTATAAATATGGGGGGGTGGATGCCAGTATCGTTAAGACTCCCGGTCTCCCCTACCAGCCTTTTACCCGCCGCTTTACGTCTGTTTCACGTTCGCTCTGTTCTCGGAGACTCTCTGCATCCTCTGCATCTCAGCTACAAGCTCTCCAACGACCTTCACGTTTGGTGCGACACCTCTTCATATTCATTTCAACCTTTTCTGACTTTGTTTCAGACTCTACAATTTTTTTCATCGCTAGTCGATTCACCATGTCCTCCGCCATTGCCCACGTCGTTTCTTTCCTCACTCGTCCTCTTGCTGGTTTATTCCCGCCTGCGGTTGTCTCCTCCGCGCAGCTCATCCTCACCGCGTCCCTTGCTAACATGCAATCCGCGACCTTCACTCTGACTGCCACGTCGACGCCACCAGCACCTCTCTTCGCCGCATCCATCGGTGCAGGTATTCCCTGGGCCTCTTGGCTCGCTGCTCTTGGCAGCGACGACATCCTGCTCTTTTATGGCCCCGGCTTCGTCAAGGTCCGCCTCGGCAGCGCAGCGGTGACGGACGTGTGGAGCGAGGAGAGCCAGGGCAGTGTCGTGCCCATCTCGCGCGTGCAGGCCGGACCCAGCCCTCTCTTCCAGCAGAACACCGGTGCCCGTCTCCGCGCGATGCTCCTTTCTGCCCGTGTCCGCAGCATGCGCCGCGAGCAGGCCGCTGCGGAGCCCATCCGCGTTCCGAGCCTCTTGTCATCTACCTGTGACGCCTCCGACTCCGACTCTGAGTCCGACTATGCCTCGGACTCGGACTCCATGTCCTCCACGTCTTCGAAATTTACCTCTTACTCCATCGACTCTCTCACGTCTGCCGGCTCACCGCCGACTACACCCGCGAAGGCTGCGCCCGTCGCACTCCCCACCGTGGCCGCGTACCGCCCACCTTTCCGTCGCGCCAAGATCGCGACGAAGCCCACGCCCGCTCGCACCCCCGCGCCGGCGCCTGTCGACCGCTCCAAGAAGGACACGACCGCCTATCTCTACCAAGGTGGCGTCACGCGCGTCATGACCGGCGGTGTCATGCTCGGCCCGCGCCATGTCGTCCGTGCTACGCGCTCATAAATGCTCCCCTCATCCAAATCTTCTTCACGAACTCGACCGCACGGCCAGTCCTCCACGAACCTCACGCATCACACATTCGCCTTCTCGCCCATCTGAACCCTTGTAGCTCTACTCCCCGTCTCGGCCTCGCACATACTTGTAGCTCTTGTCGTACTATAATCTCGGCAGGTATTCCCCCCTAGCTGTAGGTGTAATAACATTTTTTTTTTTGCAAAAATGGCTTACTCGGCCTGAAACTCCGCTGCACCTGCGATCTGCTTCAAGCTTCAAGATCTATCCGCGGCGTAGTCTCAGCTTGCACTCGACTGCAAGTCTAAGCTGAGTGAAGAGTACTCGTTACTGCTGTTTCGCACAGCGCGCAAGCATTCTTCCTCTGACGACCACTCCGCTGCTCGCGATGATTCGAATCCTGGCCCGTTTGAAACGGTCCCCGAATTGAACGTTGCTCCATAGTGAGAGAGGGGTGATTTACCTTACTGTGCGGCCACCACCGAACCTTCCAAGAATGGCTGGTAAGTATCTTGCGTCCTATACTTGACTAAAACGGGTGCTGGCGGCCCAACGTCAACGTCCCAATCGAAGCTCTGGTTACAGCTATTTGCGGATATATACCTCCTCCTTGGAATTTCGATGCCTTGCAATGGATGTATGCCTGTTCTGCTTCAGCGAGTGGCACAGCGCTCAACCCGTGAAACATTCAATCGCTACTCCAGCAAATCATTTGCTCAGAGCCTCAGTGTGTCTTTCACTCACAAATTTTGAATAACCGACTGACTTGGCAAATGGTAAAACAGCGTGATTGCTAAGTTTGTGAAACGGATGCATCGTTTCATCCGTTCAACCGTCGGCGTTACAAGCTCGAATACGTACCTCGTCCTCCACCGGCCCACAGCTGAGTACACCCTGGCACCTTAAAGTCGACTCGCACATAAGCGTGTGCCGCCTCATCTACCCCACTTCCTCCTGACGGCTTAATCGATTTCCCTCCATTCCTTCATGTTGTTGCGCGCCACATATGCCGTGGTACTCGCCGTCAGGGTCATCTCCGCTTCCCCAACCATAGCCCCCATCATTGACCTTGGGTATGCACAGTACCAGGGACAAGTTGACACCACCACCAATGTCACGACATTCTTGGGCATCTGCTACCTTGCGCCGCCGCTTGGTTCGCTAATCACCCGTACTTCCTCAATTTTTTGTCGCTGACCGGTCACCGGCGATAGGCGAACTGCGTTTCAGAGCACCCACAGCACCTGAAAATGTAACGGGTCTGCAATCGGCCACGACGCAACCAGACAAGTGCTTTCAAGCAGACAATGGACAGTCCCAGTCAAATCCACTGAGTACCCGAGATATCGGCGTGGGCACCTCGGAGGATTGCTTGTTTCTCAGGTCCGCAGAGGGATTTCTGTCAACCGACGTTCACGTTGACCTGGAAATGTATCACAGTGTTTATTATACCAGCGACACCGACGGCGTCCCAGTCGGTCAACTTCCAACCATTGTTTGGATTCATGGGGGAGGGTATGTCCTTCATTCAAAGTTGTCCCGGCGACCTTTGGTTGAACGCTTTTCTAGATACGTTGCTGGCTCAGCCAGTATGTACCGCGGAACTGATCTAATCGCCCAAAGCAGCCGCGGTGTTGTGGTCGTAACAATCCAGTACCGACTGGGCGTGTTTGGTTCGACCGTTCGCCCAGCTACGAATTGTTTTTGACCGGAAATTCCAGGATTCCTTTCGGGCACAGAAGTGAAGAAAAACGGCGCATTGAATGCTGGACTACGTGAGGCTGCATGAATACATAACTAAACGGAAGTATCTGACCTGGCACAAATCCAGTTGACCAGGATTTTGCTCTGCGATGGGTGAACAAGCATGTAAGCAGTTTGATTCTCAAGATATAATTTTTTATAAAACCTGTGCGAAGATCTCCAAGTTCGGAGGAGACGCCTCGAAGGTGACGATTTGGGGTGAACCATCCGCTTTATCTTCTTTATTTTCCAAAGAACGTGCGACTGATTCAACCCGTCCCTCTGTTACAGGCGAATCCGCTGGTAGGTTCAACACCTCTTTAAACTTCAGATAAGGCACTTATTTACCACAGGTGCCGGCTCCGTACTTCAACACGTCGTCGCACACAACGGGAAAACGAAGCCGCAATTGTTTAGAGCAGCCATCACAAGTTCCACGTTCCTGCCCTCGCAATACAACTACAACGACCGTATCCCTGAGGTGAGCCTTGAGCCAATGCTTTCGCTCAATCCACGTCCTTACTGTGACCAGTTACTGTACGGTGAAGTCGTTGCGCAGACGAAGTGAGAATTCTCCCTTCTCCCTACACTTAGACGAGGCCTGACTCCGTTTCAACCAAGCTGCTCACAGGCGACAGACACGTTGATTTGTTTGCGAGCCGCAGACGTGAATGCCTTGGAAAACGCCAACCTCAACATATCCGCAGCGGCATTTTTTGGGACTTATGTTTTTGTCCCAGTAGTCGACGGCGAATTCATAACCCAACGTCCCACGATATCCCTGGCCGAAAAGAAGGTGAACGGAGTACGTCTTCTCACTTTTGCATCCTGTCCAGAGGCTCAAAATCCCTTCCTACAAAGGAGGCACTTCTTTCTGTGACCAACGCTTTGGAAGGCACAGTATTTGTAGACCAAACCACGGCAGCCACGGCAAACGCAACCCAGTATTCGCTGAATCTCTTCCCGGACTTCAGCGTTGCCCAGGCTGATAAACTCGGAACCTTGTACGCTGGTTTGGGTACGCCAATATTCCAGGAAAACGATGTGATGGGAGAATGTTCGTGAAAGCTCTGCCGAAAAAGCAATTCACGGCTAACACCGTATTCAAGCTATATTCATATGTCCCACGTATCTTTTGCTCGACGCCTTTGCTGGTCGATCTTTCAAGGTTTGGCCCAAACTTTCGTTCTTTCCAGCCTTTCGCTCAGCATGTAAATAGGGCGAATACGCTATTCCGCCAGCCTTCCATGGGGTAGACGCCGAGTACTATTTTCCCTCCCTCCTGGTCGACTTCCCCGAGATCGTTATTCCAATCTTCAACAACACGGCCTTCATCGACGCATTCGCACAATCCTTCATCTCCTTCGCTATCTCTCTTGATCCCAACATTAAACTGGATCCCAGGACCATTACGCCCAAATGGAGCCGTTGGAGTGCTGGCAAAACGGAGATGCTTTTCAACAAGACGGATACGAATCTGCCCCTCGTTCGGGCTGTGAGGACTTCTGATGCCTTGTTGAAGCGCTGCCAGTGCGTATCTTTCCATCTATGCGCAGGATTCTGTTCAACGAAATTTTGTTTTCAGATTTTGGGGCGGTGTCGCGGGTTCCACCAGCCAATGAAAATGTAGCACATAAATTTAAAGCGCTATCATACACGTTGAAAATTTGCCTAGCGAGGCTGGGTTGAATAAATCTTTGATCAGACTGGCGATTTCTGGTTACAAAAAGAAGAGCTGAGATCCAACGAGTCGATCCAGTCAAAAGCCGAGTTTTGCACCGGGCTAAGCCGCCAGCTCCTTTGCGTTATCCGCTTCTGCAACATAGTTTAGTGGCTTATATCGCAAAATTCATCGATGTAGCTGCATAGGAACTGCGGAGTATTTCTGATTCTTAGGCAGCCATTTATAATCGAAGGAACTGGCGGCGCTTCAAGTTGTATCTAGCGAAAGAGCGGGGCCCGCAAAAACCTTTCGCGCAACGTCGGCAAACCCGCTGATCGCCGTAGTTCAACTTGAACAACAGCCGTTTATGTATTCAAGCAATGCGATTGAGTGGGTAATAACGCTACATCCCGCCATACGCATCGTCATGGTTGTCGTGGTAATACTGCTGCTGAGGAGCTGGGGGAGGCGGCGGTGGCGCTGCCACCGGATGGCTGCCGTTCTGGAAGCTGCCACGATTCAAGTCAGGGGGATATCCTTGATACGCAGGGGGCGAATAAAACGGGTTCGCCGGGATTGCATAGTCGACGGCGGGGTAGCTAGGGGTATTAGGGGGATAGGTCGTCGGCGGAGCGTGCATATAGGGATATTGCTGGTGCACCACCGGCGGTGTGCGGTGGTAGTCCATTGGCACCGAGCGAATGCTACCGCCTCCCCTGCCAAAATCGGGTTCCTGAGGCGGGCGTGGGCTTTCAAGCATGATGGCGGAGCGACGGAAATTCTTCGCGTCAAAATTGATAGAGTCACGTATGCGGCTGCGACGGTTCCAGCGACGCTGCAGGAGACCAGTCAGGAACTGCGGAGAATATAAGTCGTGTGGAGCGCACAAAAAAGAAGGCGACGAGGACGCCTGTCAGCACGACGCCTACTAAGCCCCCAATTATTCCAACGGCCACAGCGGGGACGCTGGTCGACGAAGAAGTGGATGGCACTGAGGAGGTAGATGGGGACGCGGAGACAGAGGGGGAGACGCGGGCGACAGCGGTTCCCTTTGCGGCAACGGTATTCGCCGCGGATGACGGTGAAGCGAGTGTGGATTTCGAAGTCTTGGAATTGTTAGAATTTCTGGCCTGGTAGTTCGCACTTTTTACTCACAGGGATGGTGCTGATTGGGATTACAGAGCTGCTGCTCGTGGTGGTGGTACTGGAGATTGTCTGGGCTCAATATCAGCGGCGTGTATATCTGTAATGTCGTCTCGTACGCACGAGTGGCAGGGTAGGGGGAATAATGACTGAGGAGGGGGTTACTGGAACCGTGGGCTTGGTAGGAACAACAACGGGGGCCGTTGCCTTCGTGGTGGGAGGAATCACTTTCGTGGTCCGTGCCGGAGTTTTGGTCACTGGTAGCGGAGTGGTCGGCTTTACCACAGTCGGCTTGACCACAGTGGGCTTTGCAGTAGCCACGATCGCTGCCATGCAAGCACTTGAGAGAGATCCGAGATGAAGACGACTGCGGTACTTACGGGTTACAGGCCCAGTCACGACGGCCGCCGGGAACCTCGGACGATAATGCACCTCAGGCATGAGAACGGGAAAAAAAGAGTGTGGGTCGGGCAAAGGTGGGGGAAGAAGAGAAGGGCTGAGCAGAAAGGGGTTGGTATGGGACCTCTGATACTCGAAACTGAGGGGGGTGCTTGACGTTTTGATATCACGATTGATCAACGCCAGCACTGCAAATTCAACCCTGCATAGCTTCAGCATGACGGCTGTCCAACCAAGAACTCAACAAGCTGAACATCCAACTTCAAGTCACTTTGAAGCGGAAACTGTACACGCGCAGGGTGGGGCACAGATTGATGCATAATTCCTCAGTGCTAAAACGCATGCAGTGCCGATTTGACACGCACTTTTGTTGCATCATTTAATTTTCAGCGATTTTCTCACCAAGTGTCCTATCCGAGATGTAACCGGGTATGAGCGGGTATGGACAGCTCGCTTGATGCGTGATGTCAGGTGAAGTTGAATTTCCCACGGTTCATTGTAGGTTGCGCAACGCAGCGACACGCAGCGATCGGGTGAGGATATAGAAAGAGGCTAGCGATTCTCCGTGAACATGTATGTAGACCAGTTTCATATCCTATTATCGGAATGAAACGATATGTTTAACGCTATCGGTATAGTGCCAATCACATAAGTACTACTATTGAATTGATTGATTACCGAACGAGACTTCACTGCTAAATCACAAAGCGTCGCCTGCTGGCTTGAATCTCTTACCACCACGTCCTGTGCTCAATCCATTTGAAACAATCCTACGGACATCCGGTCTTCGCTGAGTCAGAGTCGGCGTATTGAGCATCACGAGCAAGCCGCATAACCGTGCAAAACTACGTACGCTAGCGCTGACAAACATGTCGGGTCTGGACGGAGACCGAGCTGAATGAGAGGGCTAATAGTGAATGGGGCTTTGTTGAACACTAGCAGTCTGCCCGTGCTACGCCACGGAGTTCGATTAACTGAATGCATGCACGAAACTGGTCTGATTTTGGTTGGGACAGCCATGAGACTCTGAGCGCGCCGCTCGTCGTCAACCTTCGGTTGACTCCTCGCGGCCTCGTGGGCAGTTCGCAATTCGCCCGAAGTTGGTTTCATTTAACACGGCCAACACCGTTCAAACTGAAGTATAGCCGTAAAGTGCAATTTTGTTCAAGTGCTTTCGTTTGCCTTTGCCGCCGGTACACCGACGTATCCTTCGATTGCATAGGGCATTTCGGGTGATATTTGGACACTCACCCATCAGCATGTCTGTTGAATCACATCATTTGCAACTGAAACCCCCTTCTTGCCTTTGAATGCCGCCTTGAATTCCCCAGAGTTCAGTTGAATTTGAACCAAGGCTGTCTATAAGTTGTCAGTCTGAGATTATGCATGAACATAACCGTGTCGCTCGTAGGCGGTTAACTCAATCCTAATCACGGCCAGCATTTGGGTGCACTCATTCCATCGTGGGAGCTTGTTAGCTTTCAAATTGCGCACAAGTCTCAACGGTAACTTGTTAAGTCTGTTAATGGCTGGTTTCCTGCAAGTTATCGTGTAGTTCGAATGTTTCACCTTTTTTGTTGTTCTTCTGTTCTTCTGTAGGCTCACATTCATCGCGCGTGCCACAGTGCTGCACCTGGAGAGACGTTCGTCGAAGTCCATGGTTCCTTCGGGCACGAAATCAACAACTCAACATGCCGGTGGAGCCCAAAGAAGAATTCAACCGCGGGATGTGTCAACTTTCCTTAAAATTCCTCGCATCCTAGTAAGTAAAGGTTGCGTACAGGCTGCGGGGTGCCTCAGGCCTTGCCCAGGACATGTAAACATTGTGAGGATAGGCGCCGGAGTACATGGACGGAATAAGCCGGCCGACCTGTTTGCCGAGAAACAATGACATCAGTGGAGCGGATGACCGGTCCGGCTTGTGTGGTCAAAGACAAACCTAGATGGATTCTTATATAGATATGACATTGACAGGGCGGTGATTCAGGAAGTTGAATCCATTCAAGTTTCCGCCCAAGAAACGTATAGTGAACGAAAAGAAGATGGCTGTTCTCTTCTCCCCGTTCAAACTCCATCTCAAACAGGATCGGTGAGCTTTCGTGGTTTCCGTCAAACTTTCCGTGTCTCAATTGTTGTTCAGGGGTGAGCGCACTTACTCGAAATCAGTCCACACAGACTGTGCCCAACGAGATCACGTTGAAATACTATGTTCAGCGGGCCAAGGGCGGAGCAGGCCTCGTTATTTCGGAACTTTCAAGAAGGCACCCTCATTTCGCCTCAAGGGTACTTTCAAGTTCCCACCCATGTGTAACTTGACCCGTGTCTGTTGAAGAACCGAACGGTGGTTTGCGCATTTGGACGGTGCTGAAGGCGTCGATCATGCTCCGGGATACCTGGATTACGAGCAGGCAACCTACTGAGAAGTTCTTTACGCCTGCTGGTCTTATGTAAAGTGCGCTCATGTTTCTGGGAATCTGTATGAAACTTGCATGGATTATATCACACGAGATTAATCACGGCTAAAGGGCTCCGAGATAATTCCGTAGTCATCCTTTGAAGAGGGCGTGTCGGACACCACGACAGACAGCCTGTTATCGTGGAACCTAACATGTATATCGCCTGAGTGCTGCTCGTCTGTGATGATGACATACAGAAAAGAATCGAGACATTTGCCTTGCGTCTTCAGCCACTGGTCGGAGAGGACAGTGACGAATGTAGGCAGCGAGGACTGCGGTACAAGTGTTCCGTCGAAATCCCCAATTTCCAGAAATGTGAGCCCTGGCACTCTGCGCAGGAGACGGAGGATCGCAGCCTGATCGATCAATTGTGAGCTGAAGCGGAGGCATTCTAGAGATGTGGCGCAGCCAGAGCGTGTTACGAGCCCAACGACTGATTCCTCATCGGCAGCGTCGACGGTGTTGAGTTCTCGGAGAGAAGGGGTTACCAGGAAATCAAGCAAGGAGAAATGCTGCTGCCGAGTCATGGGGGGAGGAGTGTCGTCATCGACTTCGACCTGCAGAGCTAGGAATTCCAAATGAGGGAGGTGAATCGTCGTGGTTGAATCACTTGGGAGGACTTCGGTTATGCGGAATGCGAACTTGCATTCAACGATGTCTGATAATTCCCGCAGCGTGGAAAGTGCCTCGGTGTTGGAGCTGAATGTTGTCGAGAGACGTGTGAGCCGGTGCCACGCAACTGTGAACGGGGGGCGAAGAAACCCTACGAGGTCCCAGCAATGAGTGATAAGCGACGTCAGCTGGGGTGCATCGGCCAATATGCTCCAGAACGCCTCATCTTCATCAATAGCCAAGTGCGCCTCCCCCAAATCAACGGAAATATCGAGTGTCTTCAAAGAAGACAGGCGGCCGCGTATAGAGTGGAGCTGATAGACGAGGGGGGGGATTATCGAGATATAGGCTTCTTGCCATCGATTCGAGGCAGACATGGCTGCGTCCAGAGCGGCATGCGACTGGCGTTTAGGATCGCCCTGGCACACAATCGTTACGTTCAGTGGCATGTTTCTTGATCTTCGAAGCCAGAGTTCAATCAAAGAAACTGCCCCCTGCTCGCCCAGATATTTGAGCTTCAGGAGGACGGTTGACCACAGTGCGGGGGTCTCTAGCGCCACTGCGGACCAGTGACTGCAGACGCGGGTTATTGACCACGGAGCGTGGTCAACGACAATCTGTTCGATCTGGGATATCTCGCTGAAATGGGACGGAACGAGGTAGGAAAAGATCTCCCCCAGTATTTCGGGGGGGACGCGTCGAATGGGAGAGACGACAGCTTTGTAGCTTTTCACGGCTTGACGGAGTTCTGCACGCCGACGACGACTAGGCCCATTGGCTCCACCAAGCGATGCGATCTGCGACTCCAGTTCGCCGATGTAAGCCCTCGTAAGCTGTGATTCTATGCTCGATGGTGCAACATTCGATTCGATTAGATGCGCGAGCGAGGCCGGGGGAGATCGAACGGGGAAGGCGAAGGAAATCGGGTGAGCCATGATCCACAACACCCGAAGGGACGCGGCGGCTCGCCACTCAGTGGTATCTGACGTTCGCGTTCAGTGACTTGTGTTGACAGGCGGTCTGAGAAGATCAGATACTCACGAGATTGAGGGCCTATCGATGTTTGAAAAATATCTCCAGGAAACGGCGCGTTCGACAGAGCACTGGGGCGGAGAGTACTAGAGCGTCCACTTCAAAGTGGAGGCGAGAAACAAGGAGGATCTGATGACACAACTTCGTCTCACGGTCTTATATCCAAATCAGTCGACAAAAGGCATGTTTATTCTAACTTTGCTCCATTCAGCCACAGGAAAACAAAGACCCTGCTGCCAAGCAGCCGTGCGACTCGTCGGAAAATTAATTGATACAGGCGTAGTGACACTACAGAATGCTTTACACGGTTCGTTTTTTAGATGCAATTCTCTTCTCTTCCCATCTCCTCCCATCCAATGAGTCCCAGCAAATTCAACACCTAAATCTGGTGCGCAACCCCCTCCGACTCGGACTCGCATCGCGCTTCCTTTTCCACCTCCATCACCGCCGCCTTCTCCTCGGACCGCCTCTCCTGGTCGGAATCACAAGCGGTGGACGTCTCCGCCGGCGGCGTGGTCATGGGGCTCCACTTGCCCTCGGCGTCCAGCACGGTGGCGGTTCTGCTCTGGCTCTTGCTATGGCCCTGGCCCTGGCTGTAGTGCCGTCGGGACGACTTTGACTCGGAGGATCTGGAACGCAGGGCGCGGATGGCGCGAAGGAAGGACTGCATAGATGTCGATCAGCGAGGTCGGTTGAAAAGAGGGAGGGGTCACACTGGATCCGTGGTGGCCAGCAGGGCGCACAGAAGTGGGCGGAAGGAGTACACGCATAGATCTAGATTGCGGTGGGACGGTTATCAGCGTCACGGGATGCAAATCGCAGTAGGGAGAGGTAAGAACCTAATATACGCGGATTCATGTTCTAGGAAAACAAGGTCAGGAAAAGGTCCCACATAAGGCAAGCAGCAGGAAGGCGTACATAATCGGTGAGCTTCGGATTCAAGACGCTGTACACGTCGAGGACACACGCGGTTACGCTGAGGAAGCTGGAAAGTAGGGGATATAACGCTGTTGGATACCAAAAATCCGGTAAGGTTTTCTAGTTGCGAAATGGATGATGTAGCAGTACCAATGCGAAGAATCATGGAGCGGCATTGCACAATGGGATGTTTCGGGAGACCGGATGCAAGGTGTCGATCCCCGATTCGCAGTCTGTATCGGCTCGGAGGCGCTGGACCCGTATCTGTCGATAGATTTGAGCGTCTGGACGACTCGACGAGGAAGGAAACACACATGATGTCGGATCATGAAAAGAATGAGATTCACGAAAGAAATGACTTCGACGGTCGACATTGCGAGCATCGCGATGGACTGGGAGCCAATCAGCCAGTGGAGCTGTATTTCAGGCGTGGGGGCGCGAAGCCAACAGGACGCGTCCGCGTCGTACCAGCTGCGAAGAGGGATCCAATAAATTAGTGGATTCAACGAGATGAAAAGGTTGCTCACCCGAGCTCGCCCGCGATCCAGGGTGGTACGGTAGACGCCGCGCAGACGAGAGTTGACCCAGATATGTAGTATTTCTCCATTTTGTTGCCGTTGACGCCGAATACAAGCACGAGCCTAGAACACGCACACGACAGGACAGGAATGGGATCTACTGCAGATTCAGTGCCATGCAGCAACACATAGCTGCGGAGAATAAAAGTGATGTCGGATTAGTTGGATGTAAGCTCGCACAGGGCATAGTGGACGCACTATTCCCACAAACGCAACAACACTGCATCCCGAAGTTGCCTGCATGGGCGCAAACATCATCGAGCCGAATGTAATGCTTTCACATCGATTTTCAGCGGAGGGCATCGAGGTAAGCAGTTGAACCTACTATGCTAAAAGGGCATAACAGAGCAGACGAAAACTGACGCGGTCCAGACGTGGCCGCGCGACTGGGCTCCGTCGAAGATATGTGACAGCCGCCAGTAGTATAACTGCGAGTGCCACTCCCGGGACGGATACACCAAGTGTCACGTCGCTGGAAGAAATGCAAAGGTAAGCAATGCTCAGAAATGAATGCAGATGGTCGGCGCACTTGATTTACTGGATAAGATGGCACTCGTGCTGGCTTAGCGAAATGGAAGTGGAGGTGAAGAAAGAAACCCACTGCCCATGTCTCACCCAGCGAGGGCAAGGAGTTGCGGATGTAGATCACTTCCGCAAAAGGGGCCAGAATACGTGGATTACACGGGTACTTGTTGCATACAATTCATTTGAATTCAGTAGGATTCTGCACCCGCGGGCGGCGGAACTCGGTAGACACACAACCCAATTTACGATCGTTTGTATGGGTCTTGCTTTGACTTGAACAGTCGCATTTGAGAATTTGTACGCGTTTTTCAGGAGAGCCTAAATTAGCTTTGATTTTTGAGAAGACTCAAGGACCGCTGTTCAATGGAGCGCAGAGATAACTGAAGCAGGTAGAGACTCAAGGGGGTCCAACGATTAGAGAAAAAGATATCACCTACAAAAGTTTTTTTCCGAGGGGTCGCTGACCCCTCCCCCCCACCCACCGTGGGAAATTGCCTTATATAGGCCTCAAATCAATCGATTTCAACGATTTTTTTCGCTGAATCGCTTCTAGGCACTTGGCTTCATGTACCCGATGGTTCAACCGAATAAAAAATGTGATGTGGAACGAAAGTTTTTTCTCCCAAGTCACGCCGACGATCACGACACGTGATACATTCCCTGATTGGGAGTGGCTGTTCCATCTTATCAGCTCTTATCAGGCCTGATTAACCGTTCTTTAACGAGATGGTGCGTAAGCTGTGCTTTTGCCCCATATAGATCAATCTCCATTCTGTTCTCTCTGCTCTCGCTGTTGAAAAACGAGGTCATTTCAAGGTCATTTACTCCATTGGTAGTGGTGCACGGAGTCTTGACGGGGTCCCGTCTCTGTCACTGCGGTTGGCGCAGCCGTTGTTCAGCCTTTGCCGAATGTCCACGCAATGCACGGAGAAGTTCAACCACAGCAATATGGCGCAGTCTTCCCGTTTTAGCTAACCATGTGTCCCTGCGCAGCGTGGAATCTGGATGGATTAGGCAGACACAGCCGGATCCCAAAGACGATTTGCCCAGCCATCCCAAAAGGTTTTCAGTTCAGCTGACCCGCAGTTCAACGCAGCACGGGGAATGCCGTTTCTCCGACAATTTTCCACTATAAAGGCAGGACATCTTTGTCTACACTTCCCATCTTTTTCTCGTCCGCTTCGCTCCCAAAAAAAAAATCAACACATCGTCAACCATCGAATCCTTATGTCTACGTCTACAATCACTGGTATCGCTGGCAGACTACTCGATCGAACAGCCGCCTCAAATCAAGGTTCTGGCCATTGTGTGTTCCATTAAATGTTTTAGCGCCGTGTATCTCCTTTCCCGTGTCAAAGCTAGGCTTTTCTGGTGCCGCAAACGTCTTCTCTCTCGGGGTTATCTCGTAATTCAAAATCCGCATCGTCAAATTCCACGACCAGTCCAGCTGAACGATCTTTCAGGGCTTCAGCTGCGCCCCGCTAATCACCTGCGAGAGGCCCCGGGTTTTCCTCTTCCCCTTCCCTCCCTCAAGCTAGTCGGTTCAACGTTTCTACTCGCATTCGATTGGGTATGCATTTACGGCTCGCTTGCTGGGCTGCGATTGATAAATACACCGCACGAGCGCCCGCCTGTCCCGCCTTCTCCCCTGTGTCGCCGACATTCCCCATCAAATACTGCTGGTTTACCTCTCCTTCCGAAGCCAAATGGGAGAAGAGCCCTTTGCAGTTTATGGGGTAAGTCCGTGGTGTTCTTTGGAACCACTCACTCAGTCTCCTCGCTATTCGACGCAGGCAACTATTAGCTAAGTATGACTTTCGGGTTGTAATATAATATAATTAAGTTTGCTTGATAAATTATCCACGTACGAAAGAGCTGCCGGAGCGAAGCGGCGGCACGTCTTGTATAGGAATAATCTTTTGGGTTCAAACTCCATGACGACTTCCCCTGGCACCTTGGGAAGCTCATATTCATGATCAGGACATAAAACTGCACCAAAGGAGACCTGGTTTCGAAAAACCTTATCCTTGGACCCCCTTGTAGAGACTCGAATATGTTTTTCAATCTTGCGAGATGCCAAGAGGTTCATTCGGTGGCGGATGTGGGACAATGGGGTCCGAGAAAAGCTTGAGGAAAGGGTCGAGTCAAGGTCGAGACTAAATACTTAGTCCTGGTAGCGAGCCCCGAATGGCTGGAAGATGGGATGAGCGCCAAACGAGCGCTTACGGCGGCGTCACAATAGTCACATCACGCTGGGCATTAGCGCCCATCCTCCTCTTCCACATATTCTCCTTGCGTTTTGGGTTCCTGGTCGGGTTCCAGAGGCTTTCGGGGCCCAATTTGGTCGCTATAGCGCACCATGTCGAAGCGGCGGGTAGCGTACTACTATGACCGTGCGTGTCCTGACGATCTGAAGTCCTTGACTGACCCTTTTTTACTTCAGCCGACGTGGGGGGATACACATATGGCTTGGGACACCCTATGAAGCCCCACAGAGTACGCATAACACACGACCTCGTCAGCGCGTACGGGATGCTGCCCCACATGCACTGCCTAGTGCGTTTTTTCTTTTGGTTTTTGCAGGTTTTTGCAACGAATAACACGCCATTCAGCGGGCGAAACGCGCGACCCCGGAGAAAATGTCCTCGTTTCATACAGACGAATACGTCAATTTCCTGGCCCGGGTAACGCCTGAGACGGCGGAGGAGCTGACGCACAACGGGATGCTCTGTGCGTATGCCACTTTCGGCTATGAATTCAGGCGTCTAACACCCCCAAAAAGTCCTGGTGGGCGAGCTGCCAGACAACCCCGCCTTTGAGGGGGTATTCGAGTTCTGCTCCATCTCCGCGGGGGGCTCGATCGCCGCCGCGCAGCGAATAAACAGCGGCGCTTCCGACATCGTGGTTAACTGGGCCGGCGGGCTGCACCACGCGAAAAAAGGGGAGGCCTCGGGCTTCTGCTACATCAACGACATCGTCCTATGCATCCTCGAGCTCCTACGAGCCCACCCGCGCGTCCTCTACATCGACATCGACATCCACCACGGTGACGGCGTCGAGGAGGCGTTTTACACCACGGACCGCGTTATGACCGCGAGCTTCCACAAGTTCGGCGAGTTCTTCCCCGGGACGGGCACGCAGGACGACCGGGGCCGCGGACGGGGCAAGGGCTTCGCGCTGAACGTGCCCCTCGACGACGGCATCACGGACGAGGCGTACAAGAGCGTCTTCGAGCCCGTCATCACTAAGGTCCTCGAGACCTTCCGGCCCTCCGCCGTCGTGCTGCAGTGCGGCGCGGACTCGCTCTCGGGCGACAAACTCGGCGGGTTCAACCTCTCGCTCGCGGGGCACGCGCAGTGCGTGCAGTTTATGCGTAAGACGGGCCTCCCGCTCATCCTACTTGGGGGTGGCGGGTACACCGTCAAGAACGTCGCGCGCGCGTGGACGTTCGAGACCGCGTGCGCGATTGGGATGGAGAAGGAGATCGACGTGAATTTGCCGTGGAGCGAGTACTTTGAGTGGTTCGGCCCGCGGTACCGGCTCGAGGTCATGCAGAGTAACATGGAGGACCTGAATCTGCGCGATGGGGCGCTGGATAAGGTTCGGTGAGTGCCGCACCGTGTCTAGCGTCCTCGCTGCTGACGGTTGGGTTGCAGGGAACGCGCGCTGGAGCAGCTGGAGCAGATCCGACCCATGGGTGCGCCTAGTGTGGGTATGCACGACGTCCCGCGGGAAAGCGTCGGCGTGCATCTGGGAGTCACCTCCCGACGCGACGAAGACGAGGCACGCGACGAGCTGGACGAGAGACTTGCGCGTACGAAGCCCCTCAAATCCCTCACTACCTCCACTTACAAAATTGTTTTTCCGCAGAGCACGCGCGGTATGTCTACGACATCCAACAAGAACCCGAGATCCCGCCCTCCGACGACTCAGACGACTCAGACCTCTGGTCATCGGACGACGCGTCCGCCTCAGCCTCCGCCGCCGCCCGCGCACGCCGCAAGCGCATGAGCATCCTCACCAACCGATACGTCGACGTCCCCGCGCGCACCATCCACGCCGCGCACACGAAGCGCCGGTTCTTCCAGAGCGCGGCGAGGTGGGACGAGGGGCTCGAGCGCGTCACGCTCGGGTTTAGTGGTGTGGCGGAGCTGGGTGGGCTCATGGAGCGGGGCGGGCGGCGCGGGGGGGAGGTGGAGGTGGATGAGCGGGATGTGGATGTAGATGGGGATGATTGGGATATGGATTGAGCGGACTCGGACAGACATTTGCTTCGTGTCTGTTTTTCTTTCTTTTCTTTTTATTATCTGCTCATACTCGTAAAATGTATTTGACCGGTATTTATGGATGACTGTACGCATAGACTTCTGCTGGGTGGACGCAAGGCGCCGAAACCGACGACTACAAGTGTAATTGAGGGAAGCGTGAGCGTCTATTACATAAGCAGGCATTTTTTGCTTTCGCGTTCCTCCAGGTCTTTTCAAGTAGGTCAATTAAATTACTTGTTGGCACATTTCCGGCACTCATCGTCTGACTGCATCGTTCAGGCTGTCTCTCTGAAGAGAGGCGCGCCGCCGTGTCGTCACGGAAAGACCGAAAAAAAAACTCCTCTTTTCAAGTCCCTCTGAATCATGGCGAATCCAATTTCCTTCACCTTCCCCGGCCTCACCCCCCCTGCTTCTCTCGCACGTCTAATCGAGTCGAATGCTGCACCATCGGGCATAGAATCGCAGCTTACGATGGGTTACATCGGCGAACTGGAGACGCAAGTCGCGTCGCTTGACGAGGCCATGGCGTCTATCTCGCGCCGTCGGACAGAACTCCTTCAATCGGTGGAGGCTCACAAAGTTGTCCTCTCTCCCATACGACGCGTCCCTCCCGAGATACTCGGGGAGATCTTCTCCTTCATCGTTCACGCGACATTCTATTTTAACGATATAAACCGCGTTAAATTGCTGGCCTCTCGCCATGCGCCTTGGTTACTCGCCCGGGTCTGCCGTCACTGGTCAGCAGTGGCGCTTGCGACCCCCTCGTTGTGGTCCATGGTCTCCCTAGATCTCGCGTCCCTCGGAGAGCATGGGGCGGTCTCAATGACCGAACTCGGCCTTCAGAGATCAAGAAGCATGCCGCTGAACGTCAAGTTTTTTTGTGAACGGCGCCTTGAGTCGCATGCCGTTCTCGATGCGGCCATGTCTGCCTCGAATCAATGGCAACACGCCTACATCTCGATTTTATTTCCGCTCGCCTTCCAGCTCCGGTCTATACGAGGTCGCCTCTCTGCTTTGACGACACTCAATATATCCATCGATTTGGCAGCGGCAGGCATGGCTGTTGACGAGAATGATTCGATCTGGAGCATATTCGCGGACGCACCCCAGCTGACGTCTCTCGTCACTCACTCCTGGGACCTGGATTTTTTTCTCCGGGTTCCTTTCACTCTTCCATGGCACCAGCTCACCCGTCTCTCCACGACATTCACCTCCAACACCGAGGCACTTTCCATACTGCGGCGGTTGTCGGAAATCGTCGAATGCAAGCTTACGTTTGACAGGAACGAGGTCCTCCAGAGTGATTCAACGAAAACTCACCTCCCCAATCTCCGCTTCCTGACTGTTCACATCGAAACGGAACATCCCCCACAGCTTATCCAGCTGGAGCACACTTCCGTGCTTGATTTCTTATCCACCCCTTCTCTCCGCTACCTCGAGACAGTAGACACCGCCAACGAGGAGTCTGTCCTTGGGCTCGTAACACGCTCTGACTGCGCCGTCTCTCTCAAATGTCTCCGCTTCCATTCTCGGTGGATCGACCAGACCGCGGTCCTCCATCTGATGCAGAGATTGCCAGAACTCACTCTGATTGAAATCGGGGATTTTGACGGAGACCTGCTATCGCAGTCGGCATTCGTCTCCAACTTTTCAGATCAGTGGGAAAGGCAGCAGAAAGCTGATGTCGCTGTACCACGGAGGCTTTCTGTCCGGATTACAGACAAGAAGTACTTGGGCAGCAATCAGCTCACGCGCCAGGACGGCAGGCTGTCTTTTGACGTGTCGCGTAAATCGTATTTTGACTCGATTATCGAAGTTCCCTTCCGTCGGCCTGAATATCTCTCTCTATAATATCCCGGGTGGGTAGCTGTGATATCATCAACAGTGCCATTTCAGCTCATCGACTCCACAGTTCTGGGAAACTTGTCGTTGCGACCTAATTCAGAACAGAAATTGTACTGGAGTTGAGTATGCAACGACTTCTCCATCCCCATTCTTCGGGGAATTACCGATAAGCACATACATCATCCTCGTAATTCTTTGTTCTTTGTTTCCCTCGTTTTGTGGTACTCAAATGACAAACGCTGTGGTCTGCCGCTCCCAGCCGGTCTTCGGCGCAGGTGATCCACTGTCGGCTGGCGAGTACCGAGATGTTCTGGGATGTTCCGAACTGATTTGGACAAACCTCGGCAAAACCCAGGTCTACCACCGTCCAGATATTGTCCTGCCCCAACAGAGGTCTGCCTAGCTTTCGTCTTGAACAAGCAACGTGCATCCTCCGATGCAGTCCATGTCAAACCATGGCTTTGTCGCTCTGTCTTATCGGGCAACCCCTCCGATTTGCCGTCAATGGGCATGGTTCGAGCTAAAACTAGATGTCGGCTGGACGGATAAGAGCCACTGTATACAAGTGCGCTGACGCGACTTGTCGTATAAAGGCTTCTGGATTCCACTCTTAGTGGACTGATATTACACACCCTCTTCCATGGAAAAAACTAACAGGCCTACCTCACAGGCCCTTTCCGAAGCGACGACCGCTCACGATAACGTGGACCCTGCGCGTGCGTCCCACTCGAGGATCGAGCCTACAGCCGCACCGGGTTCCATGCAATTTCTGGATAAATCGCCAGAGGCATCTGCCGCTCGGGCGATCTACTTCAAGACGGTTGTCGGCGGCGTTGGTGCGCTCGCCGTTTGCTCGCCGTCGTCATTTTCGCTGTGTTTTCGATCTACTGGGGCTCCGTCTGGAGTACCCCAAACCACACACTTCCGGGATGGATCGTAGTGAGTCCTTAACACTCTGTACTCGTTACGTTTCTCTCATACGTCGGAGGACTTCGATGGCGGGTTGGTAGGCCAGGCGATCTCAGGTTCTCTCAGCGGCATCGATCCCGGGACAGTGGGCGTCGCATGGCAAGTCGTTCCCGGCAGCCAGTTCCCGGAAGGGATATCCCAGCTTCAGAACGCGATTGTGCAAGAAAAGACGTGGTATGTCGTGACGAGTGAGTTTCAGGGTGTTGTTTTGACTTTCAACCCACCATCCTTGGCAGTTAACTCCGGAGCGAGCGCCAATCTGGCTGCTGCGGTATCCACTTCAGATGCGTCCTATGATCCCTCGACGGCCATCTCTTTAATTGGGAATGAGGCGAGGAATGAGTATATCTAGTGAGTCGCACTTCTTTGAGAGCAATCCGTGGCTTGAATTTATTTTAGTGGAATTCATTACGATATCGTTACCGCAACTTGGTGTCCAGCCAATTTTCTATACGGTCGACAACCTACGGCCCTTTGATGTCCCAGTGTACGTTCTATTGTCTTGGTTCTTCTTGCATATAATTCAACACAGTAAAATTCCAGAGCGAGCGCCGTCACCTTCGTCGGACTCATTTACCTGCTGATACTATCCGTAAGTAACAGTGTTGACTAAAGACCATAACTCCGTGCTGACATGTTTCCAGTTCTTCATCGTGAATGTCTCAGCAGCTGCACGGGAGGCGTCAGGCCTTGAACAGCGTCTAACCCTCGGCTCCCTCGTCCGTGTCCGGATTGCGACGTCGTTTGCAGCGTATTTCTTCATTGGAGTAAGTACGATGTAGTTCCACTCTCCCCGGACTTCGCCTCACTCATCGTCGCTGGCAGCTCTTTTACACCCTCCTGAGCCGTGCCTTCCAGCTTCCGTTCGACCGGCAATTTGGCCGCGCAGGCTTTGTTATATTTTGGATGCTCAACTGGCTGGGGATGCTTGCGTGGTACGTCTCAGCCTACCTCCCCCCGACCTAATCAGAAAACTGAACAATTGATGACAGCGGATTAGCGCTCGAGGCGATGATCACACTGCTCGGTGTCCGCGGCGTGCCCTTCTTCCTCATGCTCTGGATCATCTCGAATGTCTCCGTCGCGGTGTTCCCGCTGCAAGTCCTCCCGCGTGTCTATCGCTACGGCTACGGCTTCATTTTCTATAATTTCTCAAGAGCGGTTCGTTCGATTGTTTTTAACACAAAGAATGACGGTGAGTTATTTGGTGTCCTTTCATGGATATGTCCTAATTTTGCCTTCTGTAGTTGGGTTGAACTTTGGCGTGATCATCGCATGGGTTTCACTCTCGTGTATAACGCTGCCTTTTTTCCAGTGGCTTATGCACCGGCGGCGTAATGCCGCCGCGCAAACTTTATAATAATGTTTCAAGGAGCATCGCTGTATTTTTAGTACCCGCCCAATAGTACCCAACATATTGTGATAACGAGTATTGTACATCGAATGAATATACTGCTTATTGACATGCCCCGCAACGGATTTGGGCCCAGCGACCCCAACAGGCCTAGAGTCGTTACGCGCCTGCCAACAGCCGCCAAGCGCGTTATTCGATGGTTGTTCGGCATAAAATACAGCGAGATGTATCGCCGATCAACGCATTCTCAGGTCCAGGCTTGCGCCTGTCGCACACTGGTAACCAGAAAACCGAGTCAAGCCACGTTCAAAGTCGTTTATTGCGGTCCTGAAAAATACACATTCATCTCCGATGGTGCTAGCAGACCCGAACGGCGTTGAAGACATTATTTTCAGGGGATCCTTCTGAGTAGTTATTTTTTTCAACTTGATTGTTGTCTTCTTCCAAATTGGTTGCGAATCAGCCATCATTTGATCAGCCTGACTACAGCGACAAAGCCACGTCAACTTCAACTTGCACAAACAGCTCTCCACCACGTCCACTTCGAGACTCAATATGACCTCTTGCTTGCGCGACGCTGTGCTCGTTCATTTCAAGGTTGCTCAAATGCTGCGCGAACTACCGCGAGTATTCGGTCTTCATCCGGAGGTAGAGCCGATGGACTCATCAGTCTGGAACATCAATCCTTGGAAACCGTACTGGAATTCAGCTCTGGACCGGTCTGGTAATTGTCCAGTCGAAACTAGAATATAATGCCCCGCCTCGCTGGCATATCTCTCCACGCCTTTCCCCGTTTCTCCTTCACTCCCCTTCTTCTGTCTGACCAGCAGGCCGGTCTGTTCACCCTCCCTTTGTCGTCGCAGTCCCAACTTCCCTTTTATTTAACTCCTGGAGGGCATTCTCGCCATGGATCCCACTACCAACGTTCCTGTCAAGGGCGCCAGCCACCTTCAGCGCAACAAGACCGAGCGATGGCGGTTGCAAGGTCTGCAGAAGGTTCAAAGCAACGATTCTGCGGCGAAAGCACTGCTGCCCAAGAGCTTCGGCCAAAAAATGAGTGTCTGGCTCATCAACGAGGGTCACCAGCACCTTTTCTTTGCCGTGTTTTTAGCCCTTCATCTCATCGCGGCCGTCCTCGCATGGCTGCATTACAGCCTCAAGGACAACTTGAACGGCGCGAGGGCGACTTTCGGTATAACGTTCGGTGCGTCGCGCTCGCAAAGAGCCATTTCCTGGATTGACCTTTCCTTCCAGTCATTGCCCGCTCGGCTGCCGTGTGCCTGCACATCGACGTGATCTTCATCCTCCTCCCGGTTTGCCGAAATTTCGTCTCCATCATGCGGCGCACGCCCCTTGCCACTGTCATTCCTTTCGACGAGAACATTACCCTGCACAAAGCCACCGCTTGGTAAACACCTGCATCCAATCTTCTGCGTTGTGGCTAATCTACTAAAAGGTCCATCGTAATTGGATCTCTCGTCCACACTCTCGCGCACGTCGTCAACCTCTACCGCCTCACCATGGCGGACACCAGCGCCACGACCCTCGGCAAGAAGGTCACATTCTTTATCGTCGCGAACTTTATCATCGGTGACTCTCTTTCTAACACCCGCATCTTTATGGTCCTAACTCGGGGCAGGCCCCCTCTGGACCGGCTGGCTGATGTGGATCGCACTCGGCGTCATGGTCTACTATGCGATGGAGAAGCGGCGCCGCAGGCCCAACGGCGGGTTCGAGAAGTTCTGGTACACGCACCACCTTTTCATCCCGTTCTTCCTCCTGTGGCAGTTCCACGGCATGTTCTGCATGATTAAACCCGACCGGCCACCGTACTGCTCCTACAGAACCATCGGGGTCTTTTGGGTATGTCTTATTCCTAATTGATCACAGTTCAAGCTAACTTTTCAACAGCGGTACTGGATCGTCGGAGGGATTGTTTGGATCTCCGAGCGCATCCTCCGTGAAGTTCGCTCGCGCCACATCACCTACATGTCCAAGGTCATCCAACACCCGTCGAAGGTGATGGAGCTTCAGATCAAGAAGGAAAAGACGAAGACCCGCGCCGGAGAGTATATCTTCATCAACTGCCCGGAGATTTCGTACTTCCAGTGGCACCCGTTCACGCTTACCAGGCATGTCTCCCTTCCTGATACTCCCACCATTCAACTAATTGAACATACTAGCGCGCCCGAAGAGGACTACATCTCAGTCCATATCCGCGTGGAGGGCGACTTCACGACGGCGCTCGCCAAGGCAGTTGGCTGTGATTTCGACTCCAAGAAGGGCGAGAAGAACACCGACGGCATCGTCCTCCAGCCCCCTGTCAACCGCGCGCTCCCCCGAGTAATGGTTGACGGACCGTTCGGCACATGTTCAGAGGAGTTTTTGAACTTCGAGACGGTCCTACTCGTCGGCGCTGGTATTGGAGTCACTCCCTTCGCTTCGTACGTTCTCCCACAATCGCTTGTCCCGATCTCTATCTGATACATGTTTTTCTACGATCCAGGATCCTCAAAACTATCTGGTATCGGATGAACAACTTCAGCGGCGCCAAGGCTACGCGTCTGTCGAAGGTACGGAGTTGCCTTTCACCTGTTCTCGGAGCCCATGGCTAATGGTCTGCAGGTTTATTTCACCTGGGTCATCCGCGACTTCGGCACCGCAGAGTGGTTCCACTCGCTCCTGCACGCCATCGAGACGCAGGACACGCAGAACCGGATTGAGATCAACATCTACCTCACTCAGCGCATCAAGGAGGACGACATGAACAACATCATCGTGCGTCTATCTCCTTCTGATTATTTTTCTCGTTTCTCATCTGGATGGATACACAGGTCCACGACGTCGGTGCCGAGAAGGATGCCATCACCTCCCTGCGCGCGCCGACCCACTTCGGGCGGCCCAACTGGGACAAGATCTTCTCCTCCATCGCGCAGAAGCACCCCGAGTCGGACGTCGGAGTCGTACGTCCTCTTTATCCTTTACCACCGTCTTCCTAATCAATTCCTGCAGTTCTTCTGCGGCCCCCCGGCGATCGCCTCGGCTCTCCACCAGAACTCGAACAAGTATAGCGACCCCGAAGGGACGCGTTTCTTCTTTGGAAAGGGTGCGTCTTTTTTTCTCGTTCCCTCATAGGAGAAATGTTGCCCTCATTGCTGATGCATTGTACAGAGAACTTCTAAAATCCCGGGACGCAAATTCAATTCGCGTATTCTACTTTTTTTAGCGTGGTTTACTGAGGCGACAAGGCGGCACTGGGTGCAAGCCTCTCCTTACTGTACTAGTCTTGCTCGAAAGAATAAGAATGGTTGTACATTATCGCTGATGGAAGGAATACACTGTAAATATATAGATGCGGGCTAGATATAATTCATTATTACGCTCATGGGGCCGCACTGGACTAGAGAGACGCTAGACTCGTTAATACCAGTCTATCTACGCCATTCTAAACAGGTGGGCTTGTTGACCTAGGCCAATGTACTCGCCACATTGTTGATTCCCGTAGGCAGGCTGGTCACGAGCCTAGAGTCTGAGAGACGCACGTCGCAGGCCTAGCAAATGCTTGTGCACCCACACACATCTGACCCTTTCTTTTTCAGAGGAATCCCACCGTGTGCGGGTAAATACCAAAGAATAGAAGGGTCGCAGGTGCATCGCGAAGAGCCAAGGAACGGAGAGCAAGCTGAGTTTCTGCTGGTGGGGAACATGGGGTTTTTGAACACAGCCACGCGGAAACGCCCTCCCGCTCCTTCTCGCTTCTCTATCGGCGGCGACGTATCAAACGAAGATCTCCTCGCTCGGCAAACACGTCGGTATGTGAGACCATATACGGCTCGGCCGACGTTTATCTTTCGCGTAGCCTCGCGTGGCAGTGATTTAATTCTCGGGAACGCTCCGGAGCCGCGGCCTTCCCACGGTTGAACTTCCTCCGGGAGATTGACGGTCCACACAGCCACATCTCGTGTCTTCGGGCGGGTCCTTTTGATCCTATTGATCGCAATGATCGCTTGATGGACCCGGTCCTTTCCGGGACGTGTGATGGTCACATCCCGCGGAGTCGTCTCTCGATCGATCCCGTCGCGTCGCGTACCCCCGACACCTGTGAACATCGATCAACCTTCTCGACGCATGCCCCACGCGGTGTGTGCTTCATTCATTCCTCCCTTAGAGAGCAGCCAGCAAGAATCCAGATAAGTACTGGTACTTACTCGAGGCTCGTCTCCTCCCTCGGGGTCACCAAATTATGGCCGTAGGTAAATATGAAGGTTGTCGCAAAGCCATGGATTCTGTATGAAGTTTCGTAACAATAAGATTAATACACGTCGGCTGTAGGGTATCCCGTTCATCAATAATCAAATAAACTCTTGCTCTCTTTCAATCTCGGCCCACCGTCGCGCGATGTCCCCGTTGTTAGCCAGCAGCTCCCGCCATATCTCGGCGACGGCACTATCCTGCGTCTTGATTCGCCGCTGCCCGCTCTTCACATACACAAAAGCCCCATCGGCATCGACGTGATCCAGGTTGTCGTGGAAGAATCTTCGCGCAGCCGCTGCATCTGTCTTGTCCTGACGCTCTCGAGACTCCTGCAAAGCGTCGAGGATTTGCTGGTAGCGCAAGTGGGACCCCTCAGTGGAATGCCTCCTCCAAAAGTCGTCCTCAGTTGCAAACCTGTGACGCTCTTCAACAAGGAACTGCAAGTAATCCCACGTTAGTACGATATCAATCAAAGAACACGACGGCAGACCTTCCAGTTTCCCCACACCGTCCGAATCTTATCCCAGGCGCCGTTCTTCTGACCTGCAGCCTGCTTGCGGCGCTTATAAAACAGCGGCCAATCCTTGATTGCAATCCCACTACCGTTTACCGTCAACAACCCAGATTCCTCCCATTCTCGGAACAGCCGTGGCATGTCGCTGGAGAAATGGATGTTCGGTGGATTTGGAACCCGGGTGACGTCGAAGCTGAACTCCTTGCCATTCGCTAGGAGGACTACCATCAAGTTCTGAGGGTCTATGGCTTCAACGGGGATGAAGGCACTGCTGCTAGGAACATTTGTGTTCCGGGTCATACTTGCCGGATCGGTCATCCTAGGGCCAGTTACGACGGGAATTGAGGAAGTCGGCACCAACGAAGCACCAGAGTGTGCTTCTGTGACGGCTAGCAGCGTTGAAACACCCGAATGTATGCTGGAGATGTTGCTCTTTATGCTCTTCAGCTCACGTTCGACTTTGCGTAGGCGCAGATCGGTATGTCGATGTTCCTATTGAGAGTAGAACTGATTATAGCTTCGATAAGGGTGGAATACAGTCCATACCTCACGCCGAGGGGTTTGGATTTGCTCCGAGAGAGTCGCGACCTGCGCACTAAATGCCGATATCATCGTTGCAATTCGTTGATCACCTGCGTGGAATGGTGGTGCTGCACCTGCACCATTAGTCTCGACGTCTTTACAGGTCGATAGAAGCGCACCTTGGGCATCCTCCTCTTGTCTTACAAGTTGTTGTTGCTGAGGCAGGCCCTATCACACGTGATGTTAATTGGCATTGACACATCTGATTTAAAGAAAATAGCGCGAGCTCACGCTGTGGTTATGAAGCGGTTGGATTGGGATTGTAAGGGCTTCTTCATCTTCTTCCTCATTGTCTGCATTTACAGCAACTTCCAACCGTCTGGATGGAAAAGGCAGAGAGCTGAGAGCTGCCGCTGCCTGTCAGATAGAAATCCAGTGAGCACAAACTTTACTCGGAATTGAAGTCGGGCTCACCCATGAATCGTTTGCAGCAATTTCAGCCTCATTTATCTCCCTCTGCCCACGCACCGCTACACGCTTACTCGGATATTCGGTTTGGATCTCTGCTTGCCCGAATTGAGACACGATTCGTTTTCCTGAATGTGTGTTGAGCCGGGAGCCTGTTATATCACCCCGGCTTCGCTTGGTGCGTGCTTGGAAAATACTACAGCAGTGTCAGAACTGGGCCTGCAGAGAGGTTTTTTTTTTTTCACCCCATCCAGCGTTCTCGATCGTTGGCATAGTCTCGCAAACGGGTGACTAATACAGCTTTGTTTTTGCCCGAGATCGCGAGACCATAGCTGGCCAGGTATCCTTGAAGATCTTTCACTGTGGTCTTGTTGGTTCTGTGGCCAGGTGAGTGAAATTTATCCGAGGATTTCTTTCGGATTTCCCTTGCACAGAAACGTCGAGGACGTACATTCTAACGTGTGTCTCTTTGATCAAGTTGTCCGGCCCCAGTGTTTGGTTGAGTTCTGGGAGTGTCAGATCCTCTACCCATAAAGGCGGTGACATCAAGGTAAGAGCACAAATTAATAGGAGGCGGCGTGAGTCACGTAACGTGACATTCCTTCCTCTCCGAGTTCGGCTATCCATGTCACTACCACCTGGAGCTGCGGGCGCCACAGCTATGCTTGCCTCTGCTCAGGCTGTTGGAAACGAAGCTGTTCAGGCTG
Organism: Mycena polygramma; assembly: GCA_029449255.1. Classification (NCBI taxonomy): domain Eukaryota; kingdom Fungi; phylum Basidiomycota; class Agaricomycetes; order Agaricales; family Mycenaceae; genus Mycena; species Mycena polygramma. Next base: position 478,261 of record JARKID010000049.1, read on the forward strand.
AAAACGAGGAGGAAGTCGAGTCCATGCGCGCAAGTCTCGAAATGGACGAACGAGGTCCACAAGGCACAAACCGACCAGACAGTGTTCCCGAGTTCCCCAACAAGGTCGCAAAAATTCAGCAGGAGGAAATGTCCAAGCATCTCAAAGTAGCCTCCGAGAATGTTATCGTTGAGGGCACTCGTGCAGAGTATCGACGGTGTGTTTTTGGTCAATGACAACGTATTATCGAGCTGACCTATTTGCAGCTTGTGGAACCAATTTGTTGAATTCTGCACCTTGATTGGATGCTTCAAACCCACCGAAGATGTCGACAAACTGTTTATGAAACCGTCTTCCGAAGTTCCGACTTGGATTGCGCTGTGGATCATGAACAAGTAAATTTCCTGGCTCAACTGTTTGTTAGCATGCACTCGTTTACCCTCGCATTCACAGATGCGACGATTCTGACATCAGCACTGGCAAAGCAAAGCATCCATCCATTGCACGAGCCACATATAGTACAGCCCAAAAAATGCGAGCAGCGATGAGCCATAAATTCTCCCGAGAGTATGAACTCGGAATCCAAGAATGGCAAGCAAACCCTCTTGTTCCCGGCCAATTCTTTGGCAATCCGTCCATTTCTACGGTTGTCTCGCAGTACATGATCAGCCTCCGCCGGAACAAGGTGAGCCAAACATTTTCATTTGCTATCTGTGAGGCACTTATTCATTAAACAAGGTACGCTCTGGTGAGGTCGTCACCAGTGCTCGTGCTATGGATGAGCCAACAATGAAGAAACTTTGGACCTACAACACCGAATTCCCTGTTGAGAGTTCAACTAGTTACGGTTCGACATCGAAGAAACGTAAGCAAGAACATCCCGAGGATTGGGCCGGCCATTCCTTTCGGATGATGCTGCAACTGCTCTATGTCGTTTCGATGCTCTGTCTCTTGCGCTACGACGAAGCCTTGAGAATTACCTGGCAGGATGTCAAATTTGAAAACATAAATGGAGTCCTCCGTATCCGCCTCGATCTGCCTTTCCGCAAAACACATCAGAACGGTGGTAAGTAATTTCTTCATTCATACATTAAGCCAATGTCTTATTACACTAACTAGGTATTGCCCCTTTTTACCTATATGCCAACACGGATAGACCGTGGATGTGTCCAGTGCAAGCGTTCGCCAAGATGTGGCAACTTGCTGTTGCCAACGAGGGAACACCGTCTGGGTTCATCTTCCGCAAAAAGGTTGGCCGTACTGGTTGGAGTGTATTGCCGAATGAGGGCATGGTAAGCTTCACATTCTTGCAGTTGTCATCCAACTGAACTCAATCCAGTCAACCGACTCGTTTATGGAATATTTCCGCAACAACCTTTTGGACATTGGTGTGGATCCTCGACCATATGGTACTCACTCATTTCGTCGAGGCGGATGTCAGTACCTGGCCATGGTGCTCCGCTGGCCCTTCCGCAACATTTGCTCTTGGGGTGGTTGGGCTGAAAACTTCGACAATCCGGGTACCTTGTTCAAGTATCTACTATCTTGGACTGATACCCCACTCCTTGAACGCGAGGATTACCTCAATTCTAATCGCCCAGTAGGGGATTTATGCCCAGCATGTAACCGTAGTTGCCATTGCTCGTAATCATCACCTGTCGCATTTGATTTTATACTCATATGAGTCTGTGAATGAGTGAATAATCCGGTCGGGTATACGGTCGGATGAAAGACTTAACTTCGGACCGGATAGACCGGACATGTTGGGACAATTCATCCAGCCGGACATGGTATTGTTTGACCGACTGGACAGATTATGGACCTTCGACCGGACAGAACGGTGTAATCCAACCGGACAGACTGAACACTTTTGAGAAAGCTATCCGGCTGGACATGGTTTTGTTAGCCGACTGGACAAAACGGAGTAAATTGACGAGAGAAAGAACATCCGCAAAACAATTGTCCTGCCGGACATGGTAGAATTCTTCGGCCGGATAGTCAAAGAAAAGGACATGTTCGGATAGCCGGCCGGACAAAAGGGACTATTCTGAATGATTTGTCCGGTTGAGAGATGTCCAGTCTGTTCTTTTTGTCCGGTCGGTTCTCTTCAGTCTCTCCGTTCGATGTGATCGGTGAGTCACATGTGTCAATTACAAAGATAGGAGAACTGACCTTGACCTTCACTATGTCTATCCGAGCAGCAGAGGTGCCTTACGTGGCGGAAGATCTGTATGTTGCAGTTAGTTTCACTTGTGTGATTACTCACTGGGGCTCCAGGAATGTATTGAAACCTGTCTTGATCACCTTTGTGGAACGGCAAGTCGGAAAATGGCCTGGCTCATTCCGGCCCAGCAGGGCTACAGTATCAGACATCCGCAAGGTGTTGCTTGATCCTCAACATGGGTTCACGAAGCCGTGCACAACTGAGTCTCCCAAACGAGCTACATCACCTCTTTCCCCGACGCCAGAACCTCCCAGCAAAGACATTGAAGAACACACTGCAAGGAATCACTTCATTGAATTTGTGCTGCATCTCACACATTTGTATCCAGATAACATCGAAATGGGTCAAATTGCTCATTGAAGACGCACGAGCTTTGCCCAAACCCACCAAGATATCACAAGAAGTAAACCTTTGGATCGTTGACACAAAATTTTGCAAGCTGGACGAGTGGCGAGTGGAGCTATTGGACCTCATCCAAGAGCTGCAAAAGAGTCATGCGGCGCCTAAAGGTTTTTTCAACTCTAGGTCATCTCCGAGACAGTGGGCTGACTTGCGGTTAGGCTCGTTCAGATTGGCCATCCGGGATCACGAGTACCCTGAGCATCGCATTTATTTTGCGAAAATCTTGGATAGTGGTCCTCCGGATGAAGGTAGGATAGAGCCATGGTGTGCAGTCATACCCAGCAATAATTGTCTTGAGCTCTTCATTGAACATGTGCGAATCTTTTGACGAGACACTTATGACTTTACTTCATCACGTCGCTAATCCTTTCTATTAGGTGGACGGCAATAATTTCGACAAACCACAGAACCTACCGTTTGATACCAGGGATCCAACGGTGAAGCCTCTCGAGGTTGCACGCCAGCGCGCAAAGACAACGAAAAGCCGCTCTTCTAAGACCGCCGTCGATCATACGGCCGATGTTGAGTGGCTGACTGAAGAGTTCAAAACTCTCCCGGGATACTCCGAGTTCAACGAGAATCTTCACAAGGTTCAGCAAAATGCTGGAGTTGTCGCTTCATGGAGATTCGTAGGAATGGTATCGGAGGCTTACCACAGGCACCTCTCGCATATCCCCGTAAGTTCATCATCTGTTCAGAGCGAGAGCCGTCTTAATTTATAACTCAAACAGGGTCGCGATCGCAAAAAGATCCGCAAGCAGGACATTTTTGACGCATTGGGAATCAAGTCGACTTTGTTCTACTAGTATGACGCAGAGAATGCGGTGCGCATTTTGAAGCTGTACGAGGACAACCAGACTGTGGTAGACCGGATCGCTTCAGAGCAGGACAAGCCAGAGGGTGCAAAAGGCCTCCTCGCTTTCCTAGTTGATTGGGAGAAGACGCACAAGTCGGTGTAACATACGAGTCGGGAACATATAATTTGAACTTGCCTAAATACACGGCCCGGTGGTTGAAATGCAAAATAATGCACCATGCATTGTGTCTGAGGTGTGAGCTCTAGCTTTTTACTCACAGAGGTATACGAGGTGGTGTTCTAGGAAGAACCCTGTCCAAAATTGGCCCGGGTGGGAGCCCCCATGTTTTGTGCAACAATTTTTGGCGGCATCAACTTGAACAAATAAGTGAATCAATAAACTTGCCGATTTCGTGAGACACGGGGGGTGCTTAGCTTTTGTTTTGAAATGTGCTCTTAAATCTTGATAAATCGTGATGTCTACCCAGGAATTTTGGCTTAGTGTGGGAAAGCTCATATCTATTGAGGTACAAATCACTAAAAAATCACCGGAACAACCATTGCTCGGAGTCGGAGTTCTTTATGAGCGCAACTGTTTGGAACTTGGCCCATCGGCAGTCTGAAAACTCACATATAGACTTGCCTGGATGGTTGTACCTCCTTGTTGTGCTTGAAGGTGCTGTCTTTCAGAATAGATGCCTGCTATGCGGGGATAGATACAAATATGTATTCTCAAGAAATTCAAACCCAGTCTGTAAGTCTGTATGTACGCAAATTCTGTATGCCCATGCAGAATGCTGCAAAACACTCATTTTTTTTTGCGGCGCTGCGCGCGCTGAAACGCTCTTCCCGAGTGCACGGAGTACCCTGCAAACAATTGGCTGGTGGCGTTGCTGCGCGAGATGCGAAGTAATTGACAAGCAGCAGACAAGCCAAGCCGCACCGGAAGCGTGGAACGTGAATTCACGGCCACGGTACCGGTGCGGCATGGCAGCCGTAGCCAGTAATGCCATGCACCTGCACATGCAACGACGCTAGCCGCCGTGCATTCGCGTCTGCAGGACATGCGCAGATGAAGAGTGCACGACACTGCATGTAACCCCCGGTCCGTGCCCTAGCCCGAGGGGAAATGCGAGGTGTTTGCTCATGGCAAAACAGCGACCGGATCCCAAAAACAGTCAGTTCTGTAAGTTCCGAGTGCGAGCTTTGTACACACCTTAGTCCATTCCCACCTCATCTGAAAGGCATAGCTTGAAGGAATCTGCGGCGCTGCGCGCCGCATAAGCTGGAGAGAGCCCGTGCAATTTGCTGCGACCGATAAGTAGTCCGAGTCGGGCACTCGCAATGTCGTGGGAGTCGAGATTTGGCGGCGCTGCGTGAGCTGGTAACGAGGCCTTCAGGCGCGGTCGGTCTTCTCGTTGTTTGGGTGGTGCGAGTACCGAAGAGAGGGTGGTGCGAGGTGGGTGCGAGGAGCAAGCGAAGAGACCTTGACGAGATGTTTGGCAGCGCTTGATGATGGCTCGGCAACTTGAGGACCATCCATCGGCAGGACTAGGACTGTAAATCTATCGATCGAGCCGGTTGCGTTTCGCGTTTGATGGGTTTTGATTGGATTTTTCGGTGCCACATCAGCATCCTTCGAAACGGTAGATTGACGGTCCTTGTGGGAATTTACAGTCCTTTTGAAGCCCCGCTCGGCATTATCGGCAGTGCACAAAACAATTCGTAGAGTGACCTGTGCGCCCCGGAAAAAGTTGGGGTCCACTAGAACGATTTCTATAGACCTATACTTGAATTCTATGTGCTCAAAACATTTTATTTTCTCTCCAGCGCTGCACCGTAGGCCCTTGTCCACTCAAACGGTGCCTCCGCCGAATGGGGCCACATTATGTCATCCGATCAAGACCGTCAATCAGTCACCGGTAAGATTTACTTCCTCCGGGAGATTGACGGTCCACACAGCCACATCTCGTGTCTTCGGGCGGGTCCTTTTGATCCTATTGATCGCAATGATCGCTTGATGGACCCGGTCCTTTCCGGGACGTGTGATGGTCACATCCCGCGGAGTCGTCTCTCGATCGATCCCGTCGCGTCGCGTACCCCCGACACCTGTGAACATCGATCAACCTTCTCGACGCATGCCCCACGCGGTGTGTGCTTCATTCATTCCTCCCTTAGAGAGCAGCCAGCAAGAATCCAGATAAGTACTGGTACTTACTCGAGGCTCGTCTCCTCCCTCGGGGTCACCAAATTATGGCCGTAGGTAAATATGAAGGTTGTCGCAAAGCCATGGATTCTGTATGAAGTTTCGTAACAATAAGATTAATACACGTCGGCTGTAGGGTATCCCGTTCATCAATAATCAAATAAACTCTTGCTCTCTTTCAATCTCGGCCCACCGTCGCGCGATGTCCCCGTTGTTAGCCAGCAGCTCCCGCCATATCTCGGCGACGGCACTATCCTGCGTCTTGATTCGCCGCTGCCCGCTCTTCACATACACAAAAGCCCCATCGGCATCGACGTGATCCAGGTTGTCGTGGAAGAATCTTCGCGCAGCCGCTGCATCTGTCTTGTCCTGACGCTCTCGAGACTCCTGCAAAGCGTCGAGGATTTGCTGGTAGCGCAAGTGGGACCCCTCAGTGGAATGCCTCCTCCAAAAGTCGTCCTCAGTTGCAAACCTGTGACGCTCTTCAACAAGGAACTGCAAGTAATCCCACGTTAGTACGATATCAATCAAAGAACACGACGGCAGACCTTCCAGTTTCCCCACACCGTCCGAATCTTATCCCAGGCGCCGTTCTTCTGACCTGCAGCCTGCTTGCGGCGCTTATAAAACAGCGGCCAATCCTTGATTGCAATCCCACTACCGTTTACCGTCAACAACCCAGATTCCTCCCATTCTCGGAACAGCCGTGGCATGTCGCTGGAGAAATGGATGTTCGGTGGATTTGGAACCCGGGTGACGTCGAAGCTGAACTCCTTGCCATTCGCTAGGAGGACTACCATCAAGTTCTGAGGGTCTATGGCTTCAACGGGGATGAAGGCACTGCTGCTAGGAACATTTGTGTTCCGGGTCATACTTGCCGGATCGGTCATCCTAGGGCCAGTTACGACGGGAATTGAGGAAGTCGGCACCAACGAAGCACCAGAGTGTGCTTCTGTGACGGCTAGCAGCGTTGAAACACCCGAATGTATGCTGGAGATGTTGCTCTTTATGCTCTTCAGCTCACGTTCGACTTTGCGTAGGCGCAGATCGGTATGTCGATGTTCCTATTGAGAGTAGAACTGATTATAGCTTCGATAAGGGTGGAATACAGTCCATACCTCACGCCGAGGGGTTTGGATTTGCTCCGAGAGAGTCGCGACCTGCGCACTAAATGCCGATATCATCGTTGCAATTCGTTGATCACCTGCGTGGAATGGTGGTGCTGCACCTGCACCATTAGTCTCGACGTCTTTACAGGTCGATAGAAGCGCACCTTGGGCATCCTCCTCTTGTCTTACAAGTTGTTGTTGCTGAGGCAGGCCCTATCACACGTGATGTTAATTGGCATTGACACATCTGATTTAAAGAAAATAGCGCGAGCTCACGCTGTGGTTATGAAGCGGTTGGATTGGGATTGTAAGGGCTTCTTCATCTTCTTCCTCATTGTCTGCATTTACAGCAACTTCCAACCGTCTGGATGGAAAAGGCAGAGAGCTGAGAGCTGCCGCTGCCTGTCAGATAGAAATCCAGTGAGCACAAACTTTACTCGGAATTGAAGTCGGGCTCACCCATGAATCGTTTGCAGCAATTTCAGCCTCATTTATCTCCCTCTGCCCACGCACCGCTACACGCTTACTCGGATATTCGGTTTGGATCTCTGCTTGCCCGAATTGAGACACGATTCGTTTTCCTGAATGTGTGTTGAGCCGGGAGCCTGTTATATCACCCCGGCTTCGCTTGGTGCGTGCTTGGAAAATACTACAGCAGTGTCAGAACTGGGCCTGCAGAGAGGTTTTTTTTTTTCACCCCATCCAGCGTTCTCGATCGTTGGCATAGTCTCGCAAACGGGTGACTAATACAGCTTTGTTTTTGCCCGAGATCGCGAGACCATAGCTGGCCAGGTATCCTTGAAGATCTTTCACTGTGGTCTTGTTGGTTCTGTGGCCAGGTGAGTGAAATTTATCCGAGGATTTCTTTCGGATTTCCCTTGCACAGAAACGTCGAGGACGTACATTCTAACGTGTGTCTCTTTGATCAAGTTGTCCGGCCCCAGTGTTTGGTTGAGTTCTGGGAGTGTCAGATCCTCTACCCATAAAGGCGGTGACATCAAGGTAAGAGCACAAATTAATAGGAGGCGGCGTGAGTCACGTAACGTGACATTCCTTCCTCTCCGAGTTCGGCTATCCATGTCACTACCACCTGGAGCTGCGGGCGCCACAGCTATGCTTGCCTCTGCTCAGGCTGTTGGAAACGAAGCTGTTCAGGCTGAAAACGAGGAGGAAGTCGAGTCCATGCGCGCAAGTCTCGAAATGGACGAACGAGGTCCACAAGGCACAAACCGACCAGACAGTGTTCCCGAGTTCCCCAACAAGGTCGCAAAAATTCAGCAGGAGGAAATGTCCAAGCATCTCAAAGTAGCCTCCGAGAATGTTATCGTTGAGGGCACTCGTGCAGAGTATCGACGGTGTGTTTTTGGTCAATGACAACGTATTATCGAGCTGACCTATTTGCAGCTTGTGGAACCAATTTGTTGAATTCTGCACCTTGATTGGATGCTTCAAACCCACCGAAGATGTCGACAAACTGTTTATGAAACCGTCTTCCGAAGTTCCGACTTGGATTGCGCTGTGGATCATGAACAAGTAAATTTCCTGGCTCAACTGTTTGTTAGCATGCACTCGTTTACCCTCGCATTCACAGATGCGACGATTCTGACATCAGCACTGGCAAAGCAAAGCATCCATCCATTGCACGAGCCACATATAGTACAGCCCAAAAAATGCGAGCAGCGATGAGCCATAAATTCTCCCGAGAGTATGAACTCGGAATCCAAGAATGGCAAGCAAACCCTCTTGTTCCCGGCCAATTCTTTGGCAATCCGTCCATTTCTACGGTTGTCTCGCAGTACATGATCAGCCTCCGCCGGAACAAGGTGAGCCAAACATTTTCATTTGCTATCTGTGAGGCACTTATTCATTAAACAAGGTACGCTCTGGTGAGGTCGTCACCAGTGCTCGTGCTATGGATGAGCCAACAATGAAGAAACTTTGGACCTACAACACCGAATTCCCTGTTGAGAGTTCAACTAGTTACGGTTCGACATCGAAGAAACGTAAGCAAGAACATCCCGAGGATTGGGCCGGCCATTCCTTTCGGATGATGCTGCAACTGCTCTATGTCGTTTCGATGCTCTGTCTCTTGCGCTACGACGAAGCCTTGAGAATTACCTGGCAGGATGTCAAATTTGAAAACATAAATGGAGTCCTCCGTATCCGCCTCGATCTGCCTTTCCGCAAAACACATCAGAACGGTGGTAAGTAATTTCTTCATTCATACATTAAGCCAATGTCTTATTACACTAACTAGGTATTGCCCCTTTTTACCTATATGCCAACACGGATAGACCGTGGATGTGTCCAGTGCAAGCGTTCGCCAAGATGTGGCAACTTGCTGTTGCCAACGAGGGAACACCGTCTGGGTTCATCTTCCGCAAAAAGGTTGGCCGTACTGGTTGGAGTGTATTGCCGAATGAGGGCATGGTAAGCTTCACATTCTTGCAGTTGTCATCCAACTGAACTCAATCCAGTCAACCGACTCGTTTATGGAATATTTCCGCAACAACCTTTTGGACATTGGTGTGGATCCTCGACCATATGGTACTCACTCATTTCGTCGAGGCGGATGTCAGTACCTGGCCATGGTGCTCCGCTGGCCCTTCCGCAACATTTGCTCTTGGGGTGGTTGGGCTGAAAACTTCGACAATCCGGGTACCTTGTTCAAGTATCTACTATCTTGGACTGATACCCCACTCCTTGAACGCGAGGATTACCTCAATTCTAATCGCCCAGTAGGGGATTTATGCCCAGCATGTAACCGTAGTTGCCATTGCTCGTAATCATCACCTGTCGCATTTGATTTTATACTCATATGAGTCTGTGAATGAGTGAATAATCCGGTCGGGTATACGGTCGGATGAAAGACTTAACTTCGGACCGGATAGACCGGACATGTTGGGACAATTCATCCAGCCGGACATGGTATTGTTTGACCGACTGGACAGATTATGGACCTTCGACCGGACAGAACGGTGTAATCCAACCGGACAGACTGAACACTTTTGAGAAAGCTATCCGGCTGGACATGGTTTTGTTAGCCGACTGGACAAAACGGAGTAAATTGACGAGAGAAAGAACATCCGCAAAACAATTGTCCTGCCGGACATGGTAGAATTCTTCGGCCGGATAGTCAAAGAAAAGGACATGTTCGGATAGCCGGCCGGACAAAAGGGACTATTCTGAATGATTTGTCCGGTTGAGAGATGTCCAGTCTGTTCTTTTTGTCCGGTCGGTTCTCTTCAGTCTCTCCGTTCGATGTGATCGGTGAGTCACATGTGTCAATTACAAAGATAGGAGAACTGACCTTGACCTTCACTATGTCTATCCGAGCAGCAGAGGTGCCTTACGTGGCGGAAGATCTGTATGTTGCAGTTAGTTTCACTTGTGTGATTACTCACTGGGGCTCCAGGAATGTATTGAAACCTGTCTTGATCACCTTTGTGGAACGGCAAGTCGGAAAATGGCCTGGCTCATTCCGGCCCAGCAGGGCTACAGTATCAGACATCCGCAAGGTGTTGCTTGATCCTCAACATGGGTTCACGAAGCCGTGCACAACTGAGTCTCCCAAACGAGCTACATCACCTCTTTCCCCGACGCCAGAACCTCCCAGCAAAGACATTGAAGAACACACTGCAAGGAATCACTTCATTGAATTTGTGCTGCATCTCACACATTTGTATCCAGATAACATCGAAATGGGTCAAATTGCTCATTGAAGACGCACGAGCTTTGCCCAAACCCACCAAGATATCACAAGAAGTAAACCTTTGGATCGTTGACACAAAATTTTGCAAGCTGGACGAGTGGCGAGTGGAGCTATTGGACCTCATCCAAGAGCTGCAAAAGAGTCATGCGGCGCCTAAAGGTTTTTTCAACTCTAGGTCATCTCCGAGACAGTGGGCTGACTTGCGGTTAGGCTCGTTCAGATTGGCCATCCGGGATCACGAGTACCCTGAGCATCGCATTTATTTTGCGAAAATCTTGGATAGTGGTCCTCCGGATGAAGGTAGGATAGAGCCATGGTGTGCAGTCATACCCAGCAATAATTGTCTTGAGCTCTTCATTGAACATGTGCGAATCTTTTGACGAGACACTTATGACTTTACTTCATCACGTCGCTAATCCTTTCTATTAGGTGGACGGCAATAATTTCGACAAACCACAGAACCTACCGTTTGATACCAGGGATCCAACGGTGAAGCCTCTCGAGGTTGCACGCCAGCGCGCAAAGACAACGAAAAGCCGCTCTTCTAAGACCGCCGTCGATCATACGGCCGATGTTGAGTGGCTGACTGAAGAGTTCAAAACTCTCCCGGGATACTCCGAGTTCAACGAGAATCTTCACAAGGTTCAGCAAAATGCTGGAGTTGTCGCTTCATGGAGATTCGTAGGAATGGTATCGGAGGCTTACCACAGGCACCTCTCGCATATCCCCGTAAGTTCATCATCTGTTCAGAGCGAGAGCCGTCTTAATTTATAACTCAAACAGGGTCGCGATCGCAAAAAGATCCGCAAGCAGGACATTTTTGACGCATTGGGAATCAAGTCGACTTTGTTCTACTAGTATGACGCAGAGAATGCGGTGCGCATTTTGAAGCTGTACGAGGACAACCAGACTGTGGTAGACCGGATCGCTTCAGAGCAGGACAAGCCAGAGGGTGCAAAAGGCCTCCTCGCTTTCCTAGTTGATTGGGAGAAGACGCACAAGTCGGTGTAACATACGAGTCGGGAACATATAATTTGAACTTGCCTAAATACACGGCCCGGTGGTTGAAATGCAAAATAATGCACCATGCATTGTGTCTGAGGTGTGAGCTCTAGCTTTTTACTCACAGAGGTATACGAGGTGGTGTTCTAGGAAGAACCCTGTCCAAAATTGGCCCGGGTGGGAGCCCCCATGTTTTGTGCAACAATTTTTGGCGGCATCAACTTGAACAAATAAGTGAATCAATAAACTTGCCGATTTCGTGAGACACGGGGGGTGCTTAGCTTTTGTTTTGAAATGTGCTCTTAAATCTTGATAAATCGTGATGTCTACCCAGGAATTTTGGCTTAGTGTGGGAAAGCTCATATCTATTGAGGTACAAATCACTAAAAAATCACCGGAACAACCATTGCTCGGAGTCGGAGTTCTTTATGAGCGCAACTGTTTGGAACTTGGCCCATCGGCAGTCTGAAAACTCACATATAGACTTGCCTGGATGGTTGTACCTCCTTGTTGTGCTTGAAGGTGCTGTCTTTCAGAATAGATGCCTGCTATGCGGGGATAGATACAAATATGTATTCTCAAGAAATTCAAACCCAGTCTGTAAGTCTGTATGTACGCAAATTCTGTATGCCCATGCAGAATGCTGCAAAACACTCATTTTTTTTTGCGGCGCTGCGCGCGCTGAAACGCTCTTCCCGAGTGCACGGAGTACCCTGCAAACAATTGGCTGGTGGCGTTGCTGCGCGAGATGCGAAGTAATTGACAAGCAGCAGACAAGCCAAGCCGCACCGGAAGCGTGGAACGTGAATTCACGGCCACGGTACCGGTGCGGCATGGCAGCCGTAGCCAGTAATGCCATGCACCTGCACATGCAACGACGCTAGCCGCCGTGCATTCGCGTCTGCAGGACATGCGCAGATGAAGAGTGCACGACACTGCATGTAACCCCCGGTCCGTGCCCTAGCCCGAGGGGAAATGCGAGGTGTTTGCTCATGGCAAAACAGCGACCGGATCCCAAAAACAGTCAGTTCTGTAAGTTCCGAGTGCGAGCTTTGTACACACCTTAGTCCATTCCCACCTCATCTGAAAGGCATAGCTTGAAGGAATCTGCGGCGCTGCGCGCCGCATAAGCTGGAGAGAGCCCGTGCAATTTGCTGCGACCGATAAGTAGTCCGAGTCGGGCACTCGCAATGTCGTGGGAGTCGAGATTTGGCGGCGCTGCGTGAGCTGGTAACGAGGCCTTCAGGCGCGGTCGGTCTTCTCGTTGTTTGGGTGGTGCGAGTACCGAAGAGAGGGTGGTGCGAGGTGGGTGCGAGGAGCAAGCGAAGAGACCTTGACGAGATGTTTGGCAGCGCTTGATGATGGCTCGGCAACTTGAGGACCATCCATCGGCAGGACTAGGACTGTAAATCTATCGATCGAGCCGGTTGCGTTTCGCGTTTGATGGGTTTTGATTGGATTTTTCGGTGCCACATCAGCATCCTTCGAAACGGTAGATTGACGGTCCTTGTGGGAATTTACAGTCCTTTTGAAGCCCCGCTCGGCATTATCGGCAGTGCACAAAACAATTCGTAGAGTGACCTGTGCGCCCCGGAAAAAGTTGGGGTCCACTAGAACGATTTCTATAGACCTATACTTGAATTCTATGTGCTCAAAACATTTTATTTTCTCTCCAGCGCTGCACCGTAGGCCCTTGTCCACTCAAACGGTGCCTCCGCCGAATGGGGCCACATTATGTCATCCGATCAAGACCGTCAATCAGTCACCGGTAAGATTTACTTCTCCCTTCGCCAAGCCGTTCTTCGAACCATGACAATAACATCAAACTCCCATAGGAGATATTTTTGCGATTTTTGTTGTGTCCTTGGATTGGCTGGAAGGTGGGGAACCAATCAGAACTGGTACGAAATGGTCTCCCTAGTTGCAAATAAGCTCTGATCCAGTGGAACCAAGATTATTTGACCGTTGTGGATCTATCAAGATACGATGTGCCGCATGTAGTCAACAGCAACCCAATCTGCGCCGCCAATGCGATCGCAGCAGTTCCCCCCTTCGTGAGCGAAATAACCTCGCAGTAGGTCGTTCTGTCACATTTGCTCAGGACCTTTCTCATGCTTTCGCAGGACAGGGACAATCCAGCAAAATACCCTGCAATACAATGAGCGTCGGACGCGTTCTGTGGCCCAATCGCGATCTAACCGTTACTCTCCTCCCAGATATCTTGCCAGAAAAACCCTCTATATGGTGCGAATGGCTCACATCCATGTGGGATCTGTACGACGGGCCCGACATGGCATGAAGCAGAGCTCAAGGTATTTAAGACGCTGAATGAACACCGAATTTTCATCGCCAAAATGAAGCAATTCGGGGTATCTGCCGTTCTCCTTGCTGCCTTCCAGTCCGCCGGTGCTGCCGTGACTCACAAGGTCACGATGAACGTCGTGAACGCGCGCCTCGCGCCCGACGGCTTCACAAGGAGTATGTGCTCAAAGCCCTATCTCGACACGTCCATGCTAACTGTATGTACTAGGCACTATTGTGGTGAATGGCCAGTGAGTCTATTCTGTCCAACAATCGCCTCCCCTACCCAAATGTCCATTTCAGATACCCGGGTCCCCCCATTTTGATCAACAAAGGCGATAGCTTGGCTGTCACAGTCAACAACAAGCTGGTAAAAATACGCTGTTTTGCAAGTGAAGCAGACGCTCAAATTCTTTTGATAGACTGATCCTACTATGAGGCGTTCCACGTCTCTCGACCTGGACGGCTTGTTCTCTACTACTCCGGAATTGTTCCAGGAAGGCTCCCCGTTCGTCACCCAGTGCCCCATCGCACCGAACGCCAGCTATACCTACACGAATGGTCCCATCGAGCAGGCGGGTAGCTTCTGGTACCATAGGTTCGCGGATTTTGTTCATTTTCTTTTTTGGTTGCTGGTCTGATATTTTCTCTGCAGTCAATTGAGCGTTCAGTACATTGATGGATTCCGGGGCCCTCTCATTGTCTACGGTAAATACCCGAAGGCGAACTGGATGAGATCTGACTTGCAGTCCAGACCCCGCGGACCCGCTGGCCCACCTCTACGACGTCGATAATGTGAACACCGTGCGTGACAATTCAACCGATTCGAGAGCAAATTCTTACTAGCAATCCAGATTATCCAACTCGGTGATTGGTGGCACAACACAACCTTGTCTCCCACCATGCTGCCCCAGTATGAGGCGACTGGTATTATTCCGTGCGTCATATTTTGCCTGCCTGTTGGATACCGAGCTAACGTCTTTCCAGAGTATCGGATTCCAGCACTGTCAACGGTGTTGGGCGTTACAACGGTGGTCCCGCAGTACCCTGGGCCGTCATCAACGTCGTCAAAGGCAAGCGGTACAGGTTCCGACTTATCAACGAATCGGCCCGTAATATTGTGTCCGTCAACTTCGAGGGCCATTCGATGCTCGTGAGTTTGGTATGATACGAGACAGGGCCCTGCTGATAGTTGATTCTCAGGTTATCGAAGCCGACGGCGAGCCCTTGACCCCCCACGTTACCAACGCAATAGACCTGCTCGCCGGTCAACGTTACTCCGTTGTTGTGAGAATCAATATTCTTTACAGCCGTGCGGTATTCTCAAAATTTCCAGGTCACCGCCAATCAATCCGTTTCGAACTACTGGATCAACGCTCCGTTTGTCGGAGGAAGTCCCGCGAACAACTTGAACCGTAAATATCCGGAGAAAACAGTCCTTCCTGCACGGATCTGACTAGATTTACGATAGAAAATGCGACGTTGTCCCGCGCCATTCTGCGTTATGCAGGTGCCCCGGCCGTGGACCCGACCGGGCCGTTGGAGATCACTCCGTTCCCGAACAGTCTGGTCGAGGCTGACCTCCGCCCTCTCGTTGCCCAGGCTGTAAGTGATATTCCCCCACCGCAGAAAACGGGCTTACCATCCTTTCAGGCTCCCCCGGCCGACATTGAAATGACACTGGATCTCGAAGTCGTACGTTCAATAAACTACTGTTGAATCCAATCCGCGAGGCTGACTGGGTCGATAGATTGCCGGCAAAGCCATCTGGAACGTCAACAACGTCTCGTACGTTGCGCCGAAGACCCCGACGCTCGTGAAGATCCTCGATGGTGCCTCGACGGCAGCCGACTTCAACGTCACCGAGAACACCTTCATCTTCCCGCCCAACAAGACCATCCAGTTCAATTTGCCCCCTAAGTACGATGGCTTAATTTCAACACAACCTCTGTTGCTCACCTTGGATTGTTTCCAGCAACGATGACGACGCCCACCCGCTCCACATGCACGGCCAGAACTTCTGGTTGACCAAGCCCAACTCCACCGACGTGGTCAACACCGCGAACCCGATCAAGCGAGACATCGCTGCCGCGGGCGCCGCTGGTATTCAACTCCGCTTCCGGACTGACAAGCCTGGTCCCTTCTTCTTCCACTGTGCGCCGAATCCATTTCCCTCGAATGCAGGCAACTAATGCTAGCGCAGGCCACATCTTCTGGCACTACCAGGCTGGTCTGGCGACCGTGCTGTTGAACGATCCCGCTGCCACACGGGCGCAAGTGCACCCGAACGCTGCCTGGGAGAATTTGTGTCCGGCTTACGATGCCCTGCCCGCCGAATTGCAGTGAACAAGGGGATAGTACTCGGTGTCGCGTCACGTACTTGAATTTGGATTCCTTACCATGTCGAATTATTTACTCTGTGCAAATCAACAATTTCTTTCTGGGATTTGAAACATTCTTCATCGCTAGGATTTACCTTGCAGATATCAATGCAAGTTTACATCAGGGTTATTTTCCCGTACCTACTGATCGCTCCGAACTCAACGCAAATCGAAATCAGAAGTCGTTTGGTTTTTTTCGCCCTTGAGAACTGTCCTCTGACAATCCCGGGAGTCGTGCCTAGCGGAATTTGGATTATGCAAGGGATCTCGAAGTCGGTCGAGAAGCCGTGTTGAAAGTTCAACCGTTGTGAATAACCAATTGCATGCTACTATAGTCACCCCAAAATCTTCCCGTCTGATAGTCTCGGGCACGAAATAAAAATGAAGTCGGGAAAAAGGCCATATTTGGAAGCGGGCGGTGAAGATCCAAAAATGGATTCCAGACCCAAACATCTGGAACCACCGCTGATGTCCCGGAATTGTGGGCGTTCCTTTGTGGGTACATATCACGTCCGTGTATCTAAGTAGCAGTGGATGTACTGCGCTACAAGTCTTCTCTTTATATCGCATCTAAATACCTGCTCCTCAGCAATCGCAGTAAATAACCACCCGCTGAGCGCTCCCCGGCTCTCCTCACGAAGGGAACGTCCAAGCGCAAACAACGTCTGCTTTCCCTTCCCCTTCCCTCCCCCTCCGCCCCCGCCCGCACCTACCACACCATTACCATTGCGCACGCGCGCCTCTCCCCCGCGCCTACCCGCCCCCACACTTGCACTCACACCGCCACCGCTGCCATCGCCGCACTCGCACTCGCACTCGCACTCGCACCCCCACCACCGCCCCCCGCCAGCACCGCCCCACGCCCCCACCGGCGTCGCCCCCTGGCTCCCCATCCCCAGAATATTCCGCAACGACACATTCGCCCTCCCCGCCGCCTTTGTCCTCCCAGCCGCCGATGGCGGCAGCTCAGGGAACAGCGCGCTCAACAGCTTCGGCGGCCTTCGCACACCCACACCCGCTCCCGCTCCCGCTCCCGCACCCGCACTGGGCCCGGCGGCGGAGAACGGCCTCGTGGACTGCGATGCGGGCGCGGGGGCGAGACGAAGGACGCGGAGGAGGCGAAGCCCGTCGGGGCGGCGCGTACGGAGGCGGAGGCAACCAGGGGGTGTTGCGCTGGCTTGCGCCGCGCGAAGAGGAGGAGGAAGAGGCGACGGCATTGGCGCTGGCGGCGGACGAGGGGTTTGAGGGAATGGAAGACGCCACCTGTGCGACGCGGTCCTACTTGCGCGGCCCCCCTGCCCGCCGCGACCGGCTGTCGGGTGCTTAGCGTTCAGGACGCGCCCGCTCGTGATGCCTGCATAGCCGGAGCCGACGGCGGAGGGTACGAACTCGGGGAACTACTGGCGTTGCTAGACGAAAATCACATCGGTCAGTATATTCGGTGAAGGAATAGAAGATATGTCTACCTCGAGCTCAAACGTGCGCCACGCGGGGAGGACGGCCTCGCGCTGCTCGCCCTCGTCGAGGATGTCCACGAGGGCATTGACGATGCTCGCACCGGCCTCCATGCGCGCGTCCACCACGCTCCACAGCGTCGAGATCAATCGCGCGCACTCCACTGGGAGGCGCAGAATAAGCGGATCGTGGAACGTGCTGCAGGTAGCCAAGGGGCGCGGTGGTGGGGCTCGGCGCCAAGAAGGCGAGATGGGAGAGGAAGGCTGCATGGTGTCTGCCGAGAGAAACAAAGACATCAGCATGTGAGGGAAAAGGGGGGAGAAAGGAAGGGCGTACGCAGCAACAGCAGGGTCCAAGTCCGCACGCGGGTGCGGCGGCGATGGGCTGGCGACTGTGCTGGTGGGCTCTCCCCCAACTGTCGGTGCAGCACCGAAACCTTCTCGTCAACGCGCGCAGACGGAGGGCGCAGACATCGCACGCAGTGGTTACAGCCAGAGACACATAGGATTTAGTCGGTTTCGCACAGATGCAGCAGATCACCAGCGGCCTTGGAGCGGCCGATTCGTCCATGGCTGATACGGACGGTCCGAGTCGGAGCTGGCAATTTCTTCGGTACTTTCTTTCGACCTCAGGTGTTTTCAGCTGCGCTGGCTTTTCCACCACCACCGCCGCAAGCGCCCGCGATTCGCTTGCCCTTGGCACTCCCCGAGAGAGATTGAGATTGGGCGAAAACTACGGCAGACATTTGGCAGACATGGCTTTCAAGTTGGTTTTTATTTCAATGTACTGGGTCCCGTGCTGGGAAAACGCGAAAATGAATTCGAAAAAGGAAGGAGGAAGGGAGGGCTCAAAGAACTCGAGGATAATCTAGACAAGCTTACAGCCTGCTCAACTTAGTCGCTGCTGAAGTTGTGACGTAGACTGTTTCAATTTCAAGAGGGTTACAGAGGTATATAAGGTAAAAAGGTCATTGGATCGTTTCGGAGGAGGGGTGACAAAATGAGAACATAAAACAGTCAGGACCGTTGAATGTAAGTCAAGAAAGCACAACACCATCAAAATAAACAAGCCGACGACGAATAGAGACCACGGTAGACAGATTTTGGGCGCAAGCCCGACGAATTTTTTCGCGCGCATAGACGGACAAGTCAACGAGACACGGGAAGAGGCTTGTCCGAGAATCCTGGGTGCAAGTTCAAGGTTTTGAACAAAAATGCCGTGCGATCCAGCGGCTCATTCAGCCGGTTGGCGATGTGTCGATTACCAGATGCGGATTGTACGCAGATGGCTAGCGGATCGCGTCCGTACACACCGCTGTTGGCCGGTCGAGTAGCTCCCGGGCCTGCGGCTTGATGGGATACCACGGAGGCGGATGGACGAGAGGTGCGGTGGGGGGAAAGAAGAATATTCTCCCGCTAACAAGAGAAATGAGATTGAAACAGTCAGCACACGCACCTACGAGTGGGAATGTGCGTGCCGAAAATCCCCCTCGACAATGGCTCCTCCTCCTCTCAACCCCCTTGAGGGCCAGACTGGGACCCAGCCTGGTGCACAAGATCCGCGATGCGACACAACCAAAGTCTTGCAAAGGCCGATGTATACGTGCTACGAAAGGGAGGGTGGAAGTAGCGTCCTCCAGGAGCTCAAATAGTTGGGTTTGGGCGATCTACAGCTGACGTCGACGTCGAGTGTGGTGAATTTTAATTGCGAGAAGGAGAAGGCTTGATGGGCTCTGCTCGGGATTTTGAGGTGCCAGAAGATTCTTGCAAGCACTTGTTGAATGATTGACATGGATTTGGGGTGAAAACGAGCCCAGCGAAGTTGTCGTGGTGGAAGAAAGAGAGATGGCAGCTAACAGCGTGATGTCACAGTTACCTGCCAGTCACGCTGTTACCTGCCATTTTCTTATCCCGTCTCACTCAGACTGGTTTAAAATGTTCTGAAGGCTTAGGATCAACGTAATTTCATTTTAGGGCCTTGTCGATTATTTCTACGAATTGAGAGGAAGTGGAATGTGGTCAAATGAGAGAAGTGGCAGGTAACATACACAGCCACTGGCAGGTAACACCCAGCTGATCGAGTCATAAACCTTCAAGTTTGAGTAGAATGCGGAGCGGCGATAGCTTTCGAAACAAATGTGTGCAAACACGTGTCGGCAACCGACTCCCGAGTGTAGCCGAGTCTTGACTCTTCTCAGTTTCTCTTGGTCTTCGAATTTCAACGAGAGCAAGACTGCGTTATATGAAAACGAAACGCGACATCAGTATCAGGAACGCAAAATCACACAACGAACCTGGAAAACGTTTCTTCCTGCACGAGCACATGCATATGCATCAGCCATTTGACAAATACCTTGCGCCTTTTTCGACCTTTTCAGCTTGCGACAAGTTCACAAGGCCAAAAGTGAAAAATACCCCCTCTGAAATCACATTTCATGCCCAGATCAATACCTGGAAAAAAAAAAAATTCGAAGAAATTGACCTTTTTGCAATTTAGACATAGCCCGGTGACCTTGTCGCCTTTTGACCTTTTTTGACCTTTTTTGGCCTTTTTTGGCCTTGTACAAGGTCACAAGCTAATTGTCAAAAGTCTGATGTGCACTCGGACCCATACGGACCCGCTGGCATCCTTGCCCTGCGGCAAGCCCAAAATACTATCGATACCGACACGCCCAACAGACTAAGACTCAGTGCCTCGGCGTCGAGCTTTTCTAACCAAACCAAGCGCAGCGATGCGCACTGTAGAACCAACGATGTGTTACTCTTCGATCTTGCTTCGCTGTCCCTGGTGGCTGTTTCCTGCCGCCCTCGTTCACATCCTCTGCTTGCGGAGACTACAGCAGCACTGGCAAAATACCCGTCGCATATTTTACCAGACGCGACTTGCCGCAAGTTCGTCATCGTCGGCTCCGGAATCCGTGAGCGGGGGGAGACCTGAGGACGGGAAACTTGAAAGAGAAAGAGCGCCAGGAATCTACCAACGGCCGCAGCTCCAACCGGCCCCGGCGGCAGTACCACAGCTTCTCGGTGGCGGTAGTGGCACGACGAGAGGGCTTCGGCGCTGCGCTGACCGTTAGCTTGCCTTCGCTGAAACGCCATAACCGTTCTGTGAATCTGTCGCGTCCACGGTCCACCGCCCCGCATACGACCGCCCCGCGGTTGATGCCTGAGTCCTCATCCTCTCATTTCCTCCTCTTGAGACCAAAAATTCAGGACTTCTCGCCGACAAGAGCTTCACAGGGCGCCTCAAATAATCTATCTTTCTGCGAGGGAAATGATATGGGTGGTAGCTACAACTTTGCCTCTTGAAGTTAACTTCTCCGTTGAGGTTGGGGCCAAAAGTTGATTGTCAGTGTCAATGCCAATTTTGGCACAATCGAAGTTGCACGTGGCGTTTTGACCATCTTTGCCTGTCTCTCAAGGTCTCTCACCACCATTGGACCAATTTGCGACCGATCTTGCCTTCCGCCTCCACTGCGAAGTAATCCAACCTCATCCTTTCTTTCGGCAGGTCTGTGGGCTCCTTCTGGGACTTGATCGTCGCTTTATCGCTCACACCGGTGCTGCAAGGATCATGTCTCTCCAGGGCAATGAAAACGACATCATCATAAATAACTACCACATTACTGCCAGTGGTGTGTAAGGACATTCATTGAGACCCAGACTCTGATTTCTTGTCGCCAGGAGGCCTGGGAGGCCCAGGGGGAACGGGCGACGCAAAGGGTGGTGACGGGGGCAGAGGGGGAGGTCCCACTTTTAATTTCACTCACAATAACGTGTATGTTGGGCTTCATTCATTTACTCAGAGTCTTCTCTCATCAAGCACAGTATGACACATGACAGGTCAACACAAGTTCTGGGTTGAATTTTCCAAGCTGACTCTGTGTAGACTGGAGACCAGCCGCGAGAAAGAGATCCGGAAATGGCTCCAAGCCCTCGATGACATTATGAGGGAGAAACAATTTGCAACACAAGAATATCGGCACAATGACACGGGGAGCTGGTTTTTGATGGGCGCAGAGTTTGCGAGGTGGAAAGAACAGCCGGGATGTCTGTGGATCCGAGGAAATTGTAAGCTATTTTGTGTCTGGCCTGAGACAAGTACCTGAGCAGCAACAGCCGGTACTGGAAAGAGCGTTTTAAGGTGAGGCTCGTTGCGATGTGTATGAATCTTGGGACTGAACGGCGATCAAATAAATAGCTCCACCGTGATAAATTATCTTTTCGGCTCTCAATTCCAACCAGCCACCCAGAACTTCGCCATTGGCTATTTCTACTTCGATTTCAGAGACAAAGAGAAGCAGCTTCTCAGAAACATGCTTCGAACCATCATGATGCAGCTTTCCACCCAATCTCTGCCTCCCTATTCAGTGCTGAATCAACAGTATAAATCTCAACGAAAGGAGATTCCAACCTATCGCGAGCTTCTCGCGATGCTCCCCACAATACTTTCCCAATTCACCAGCACCTATATTGTGCTTGATGCACTCGACGAGTGTAGCGAGCCTGACAAACTTGTTGAATTTATCTCCACCCTTCGCGGACAAGCCAAAGCAGTGCACCTCCTTGTCGCAAGTCAACCCCGCACGATATTCATAGACTCCGCAGCGTTCAAGGGGGCATCAGTTGTTGTCCTCGAACCGGATACAACGCATGCCGATATTTTGCAATTTGTGAACAGCGAACTCGAGTTCAACCCCAAGTTGAAACACATAAAGAGGGCCCAGGATGCGGCCCCAAAGATTGTTGACAAGAGCAATGGCATGTGAGTCGCTTTTACTACATCCAGGAATTTAACTCACTTGATGTCAGGTTTCGTATGGTGGCGTGTCTCCTGCAAGAATTGTCCCGTGCTCCTCGAGTAAATCCCGACCTTGGCAGAATACTGGATGGACTCCCGAACGATCTCTTCGGAATCTATGACCGCTTCCTTGAACCGATACACGAGGATGATGCTGTCTATGTTGCAACACTTTTGCGTTGGGTTGCTTTTTCTGCGGAACCCGTCACCCTGCGTGAGCTCGACGACGCTCTTGCGATTGATTTCTCCAGACCAGATCAATGGTGTCGGAAAAAACTCAAATGACTTTCAACGTCTCCAGACACCTTGCAAGGCGTTGCAAGGTCATTTGGTTTTAGGCGGCTTGCAGCGCAAATGTTAGGTTCTTGGAAGTACTCACAAGTCACGATGTGGATCTCAAGGCCTCCCAAGGCTACTTGTGCCAAATGGCCTTGCCGTGCGTTACAAGGTGTCAGAACCGACCTTGTAATTTCCAAGGCAAGAGCGCGGCACCAATTCATTTCAGCTGTTCCTTTTCTTTCACACCGAGGATACGAAATGCAGTAAATCATATATTCACTGGATATGTATACGGTACACGACTATAAAACAGTGGCAGCGGTGAGCCGCACCTCCACAACGGCGCAGTGGAGGGAGGTGGAGGGAAACAATGACGCGCTCACCTGAAAAGCACGCTCCCGCAATGGAGTCCGGAAAATTAATAAGGGCCTTAAGTCGACAAAGTTGTGCATTGCGTACCTGACCAGGTTCAATGGAGTGCCCTCCAAAAGAACCCCGACGGATGTATACGGACACACATCTGCAGGTCAGTCAGCGACGAGAAAAGAGACGACATGGAGAACTGCGTACGGGTAAACCGTAAACGATCTGCACGATAGATGAGTCCGAGGAGGTATGAGACGTGGGCCGGCGGTGCGACGAGCATGAGACGCGATGGTGTGTGCAGATATAGAGGGGGGTGCGGGTTCATGGATGCGGAGAGACAACCTGATAGAGTCCGCACCTCAGCAAATATCCCGTCTCCCAACTGTCTCCACACGCGGGCGTCGGATTCGAAGTTAAAGCTCTGCAGGCCGGATAATACGATGGAGTCGGTGGATACTCGAGGGGGATGGCGGAATCGGAAGCGATGACGGGGGCAATGGCGGTGACGGACGGTGGTGGTGGTGGAACGAGAGCAAGAGAGGTGGAGTCACACGTCACACAGGGTGCGGATTGATATAGTCAACCATGACGTCACAGCTCCACATCCAGCCGGTTCCTTCGATTCGAACTCGAACCCACACCAATGCCTCCTCGTCGTAAGCCTCTTCGTCGCAGCCAAAGACCGCAACCGACTGCCCAGTTCGGGAGCAGCTCTCCCCGCAGTCGTCATTTTTCATTTCACTGGAACACGTTCAACGGGGCGCTTTGCTATGTCCAATTTTTTGGGGGAAACAAGGCATGCACTGTATTATTGACTGTGTTGACGATGACATGTATCTACGTGTAAATAACATCGACTGAATGGATATTGTACGCGAGATATTGTGAAATTAACCCACCGCTGTTGCAAGTCGGCTCAAGTCGTTCCAAGCCCTGTGTGGCTTGCCACACCTTGAGACTCCTTCTGGGTTGCCCCCCTGCCTTGCCGTGGCTTGTAAGTGCTTGGAAGGTTTGGCTGGGCGACTTGCAAGTGCTCACAAGGTGTTCCAAGGTCTCAAGCTGATTCAAGCCCTTGCAAGGCATTTGGCTTTTTTCCGACAGGGTGTTCGAACCGGCGACAAAGGGAAGAACAGAGGTGGTGCGCGATTTGCTGGAGGGACTGGTGGTTGCTAGACCCGAACAAACTGGGCATGATCTTTTCTCATCCGATTGGTTCTCATCCTTTCGGTTCTCATCCTATTGCTATCAACACAAAACGGAGCCGGTCTTTACCCTTGTGCACTCATCCGTCAAAGATTACATCGTGTCCAAGGAATTCTTGGAGGAGCCCAAGCACAGCTTGAGGGAGGCGCACTTTCACACATTCCTCGCCCAATCATGTGTCGCATATTTCCTTCACTTCGAAAACAATCCTCTGAATGCCAGCACATTGCCGCAATATCCCCTCGCACGATATGCAGCCAAGTTCTGGTCACACCACCTACTCCGGTGCCATGACCGGGGTGTACTACAGCGCTCGACTATGCGTCTCCTCGAACACGGAAGCAAACAATATGCCGCGTTGAACTGCGTCTGCGACATTGATCACCCATGGGCTCCTCCAGATTGGTCACGGCACGCTCCCCTGCCTCTGCATCTGTGTTGCAAGATTGACTATGCTGAAGGGGTCGAATTTCTCCTCAAACATGGCGCAGACGTGAATGCAATGGGCAGTGAATCGGGCAGTGCGCTGCAACGCACGGTGTCGCTGGGTCATACAGATGTTTTCCGTGTTCTCCTTGTGAATGTCACCATGTATGCAAGGGGCAGTGAATCGGGCAGTGCGCTGCAACGCGCGGTGTCGTTGGGTTATACAAATGTTGTCCGTGTTCTCCTCGAGCATGGCGCCGACATGAATGCAATGGGCAGTGAATCAGGCAGTGCGCTGCAACGCGCGGTGTCGTTGGGTCATACAGATGTTGTCCGTGTTCTCCTCGAGCATGGCGCCGACATGAATGCAATGGGCAGTGAATCGGGCAGTGCGCTGCAACGCGCGGTGTCGTTGGGTCATACAGATGTTGTCCGTGTTCTCCTCGAGCATGGCGCCGACATGAATGCAATGGGCAGTGAATCGGGCAGTGCGCTGCAACGCGCAGTGTCGTTGGGTCATACAGATGTTGTCCGTGTTCTCCTCGAGCATGGCGCCGACATGAATGCAATGGGCAGTGAATCGGGCAGTGCGCTGCAACACGCGGCAAAGTGCAATCATGTGGGCACTGTCCGTGTCCTCCTTGAGCATGGCGCCGACGTCAATGCGGTGGGCGGAGAATTCCCCAGTGCGCTGCAATACGCAGCGGAGAGAGGCCATGTGGGCACTGTCCGTATCCTCCTTGAGCATGGCGCCGACGTCAATGCGGTGGGCGGAGAATTCCCCAGTGCGCTGCAATACGCGGTGGAGGGAGGCCATGTGGGCACTGTCCGTATCCTCCTCGAGCATGGCGCCGACGTCAATGTGGTGGGCAGAGAATTCCCCAGTGCGCTGCAATACGCGGCGGAGGACGACAATGTGGACATCGTCCGCGTCCTCCTCGAGCATGGTGCCGACGTGAATGCGGTGGGCGGAGAGTTTGGTACTAGTGTGCTTTATGCCGCAGCACAGTACGCCGGTGTGGATGTCGTCCGCGTCCTCCTAGAGCATGGCGCCGACGTGAATGCGGCGGGCGGAGAATTCGGTAGTGTGCTGCAATGGGCAGCGCAGTCGTGCCGTATGGACGTTGTCGGTGTCCTCCTTGACCACGGCGCCGACATTGACTCAGCAGGAAAACACCCCAGTGCGCTGCAATGGGCAGCGCAGTCGTGCCATGTGGACACTGTCCGCGTCCTCCTAGAGCATGGCACCGATGTGAATGCAATGGGCGGAGAATCGGCCAGTGCACTGCAATGGGCGGCACGGTACGGTCATGTGGGCGCTCTCCGCGTCCTCCTTGACCATGGTGCCGAAGTGAATGCAATAAAAGTCCGCAGTGCGCTGCAATACGCGGCGCGGGGAGGCCGTGTAGACACTGTCCACGTCCTCCTTGACCACGGCGCCGACGTGAATGCAGCAGGCGAATTCGGCAGTGCGCTTCAGCTCGCAGCGGCGTTTGGCCATCTGGATGTTGTCCGCATGTTCCTTGACCATGGCGTCGACGTCAATGGGGTTGGCAGAAGGCACGGCAGCGCGCTGCAATACGCGGCGTGGTA
The DNA here is from genome assembly GCA_029449255.1 of Mycena polygramma. NCBI lineage: Eukaryota > Fungi > Basidiomycota > Agaricomycetes > Agaricales > Mycenaceae > Mycena > Mycena polygramma. The sequence goes on from JARKID010000049.1 coordinate 504,495, forward strand.
CGGCAGTATGGACGTCGTTCGCATCCTCCTGGAGCATGGCACCGACGTGAATGCGGTGGGCGGAACCTACAACAGCGCGCTGCAGGCTGCGTCCACAAAAGGGCATGTGGAAATCGTCCGCTTGCTCCTCCAGAAAGGTGCCAATGTGAACGCAGTGGGTGGGAAATACGGCAGCGCGCTGAAAGGCGCGGCTTCGAACGGCCACGTAGACGTTCTGCACGTACTCCTCGACTATGGCGCCGACGTAAACGCAGCAGGCGGCAAATACGGCAGCGCGCTGCAGTCCGCGTCCGCAAGAGGCCATGTAGACATTGTCCGCCTTCTCATCGAAACAGGCGCCGACTTGAACGCAGCAGGCGGGAAATATGGCTGTGCGTTGGAAGCCGCGTCCGCAGAAGGTCACGAAGAAATTGCCAGGCTACTTCGCGAGCATGGCGCAGAAGGTCGGGAGTCCGATTGGGAATCGGACTGGGAATCGGATGGTAATTCGAAATAAGATTCACTGTCGTCCATGATACATGTAAACAAAGTATTGACCGTCAGAGAAAGAAAGAGATCCATTCACAGAGTAAGGATACTTGAAAGCTCGGATTAGCTTTGAGGACCTACACGCCACGATAAGCATCTGGTCAGAGTCCAAAGAATGAGAGACGCGTGCGGGAAAGCCTAGCCCGCGAGCAGCGCAATCCTGGAGGGACTGAGAAGGAATGCGAAAGGGCGAAAAAAGAGAGCGCCCCGGTCAAAGCCCAGTACATACGGCAGTATGTAGCTGTAGCCCGTGTAGATTGTGAGAAAGAAGTGGGCGAAAGAAGCCGAAGTCGCACCTTCGGCAAATTGGAATCCGGTTCCTTCCGTCCAGAGAAGGGCCTGTGCATGTTGTCCCCGCTCGCGCTCGCGTTCGCGTGTCTGCGGGTGCTACGAGTGGAGTGTGCGGTAACCGTACATCGTGCGTGGTCTGCGGGATGTATCAGCCGAATAAAAATATGGAAAGGCAGCGGCACACCTTAGCCTGAAGCTTCTCAGCCTCGACATCCCCAGCAAGCAGCATTTTCCGCGCGTAGCGGTCTAACGAGAAACCGTCGGGGTAAGGATGCGTAGGACCCGCGTCGGGACGCGGTCGAGGCGTCGATCTCGAGGACGCTGGGCGACGAGGTTTCAAAGTAGATATTCAGAGGCGGGGTTGGGGCTAACACGGGTGAAGCGCCAACAGCACGCGCGGCGAGCAGTCCGGAAGCATGGATTAGTTGAGGTTCTGAGAGGAAGGCACAAGAGGCACAAGAGAACAGGACTTGTTCCTCAATCGACTCGGAGAACAAAGATTTGAAGTTGCATCAGTTCAGAGTCATCCCGACTCTTCCCAGTGATTTGAAACGTTGGCTGCCAGGTTTTGAGAAAATGAGAGTCATTTTGAGAGACTCAGCACCACGGTCTCGTTGAAGGAGAGCAAAGAATATTTGCGCAGGCTTACAAAGCCATCGCCGATCCCGCCGCTTCACCATCACGAAAAGCGGGCGAACAGTCCATGGCCATACATGGCCATACAAGGCACGCAAGGCACGCAAACCTCCCAAGGCTTCATCTGGCCTTCCAACGGATCCATATCGGTTTGGAAGGTTCACCTGGCCAGGTGACCTGGGGCCCTTCCAAAGCCTTGTATGCCCTGCGTACCATCCAAGGCCTTCCGTAGGATCCATGTTAGCATACATTGTAGACCCAGCTTTCCATGAATACACCAGCTTTCCGAGATACAGCAGTTCTATGAACTCGTACGCCAGCACTATATATTGCTATCCACCTTGCGGTTCACACAATGAAATGCAGCGGCAGAAAAAATATATTCATATGCGGTCATATGCGGGAGGACTACGAGTAATGAGCCTACTGAGAGCGAGCTGCGCGAGCGGCCTGGAGGCGCTCCAGATGAGTGAGTGCGGGGGCGGTGCCAGTCGAAGCGGCGCAAGACCAGACGCATTGCCGAGAACAACACTATCAAGGATGGTGAGCCGACGATACGCGGCGATGAAAAGGAAGACTTACCGATTGTACAAAGCGATGGTTCGAGCCGCGAATTCCTCATTCTTGAATAGATCGACGATGCGCCAGAAGAATTCTTCGTAATTGAAATGGCCGTCGTGTCTGTTCCACGTCTGCATGCTCGACAGATTGAAGCGCACCTAATGAAAGATTAATATGTGATCGCAGTCATTGCATTGGAACTCACCTGGCACGCGATACCGGCGATGACGCGGTCCGTGAACGACCTCGGAAAGCTGATAAGTTAAGGAGGCTATAAGTGAAAGTCAAGTACGTGCTCGCCAGACGCTGCGCGCTCTGCGCATGTCGGAGCACAGCGTCGAAGTGATAGAGGAAGCGAGTATATAACAGTGGACGGGCTTTGGGGCGAGGGTAGGGGACCGGAAGAGGGTATTCTTGAGGTTCAGGCACTCTCGATTGGCACCAAGGCTCTTGACGGCGCAAACAGGAAGTCTTGAGTCTTGACGGCGCTGACTCTTGGCGGCGCAGAGAATCTTGACGGTGCAGACTCTTGACGCTGCCGGAGCTTTGTTTCAAAGCTTGTGACAGGCCTTGACAAGGTTGAGAGGGCTTGCAGTGGATTTCAGCGAGAATGGGACTGATACGAGGAGGGGGAAAGCGAGGACATGGGGGGAAGAAGGAAAGAGCGACCAACCAATTGATGGCGTTGCCAAGTGACACACATCTTTCCGATCATGATCGGACTCGGAGTTTGAAAGACTTAAAACTTTTTGCCTTGCTCCGTCCTTCGCTCGCTGCAATCCGAGCTGCCCCGTGTGCGCACAACTTGATCAATGCGTGTGCGTAACCCGGGACTGCAGGAGTGGTCTAAAATCTCTAAATTTATACTCATTTTGCCTTGATTTTTCGCAGTCCCGAAGTTGGCTCCCAAGACGTGAAAACGGTTCATGAACTCAAAGTACGACAATGTGTGATATCGTGCATTGAGTAAGCTACACTTCCAGTTTTATTTAGGATGTGTCGGCGAGAAAATATCCGTCAAAACAAGACACGAACGAAAGACCCAAGATGCCCCGTGAAAGCCAAAGATTGCTTCAAAGATCTGAACCAAAGATCTTGAATTTGAGAGTCAAAGATCGTCAAAGATGAGTCTCAAAGATCAAAGTTGCCAAAGACAAAGGTGTAGTTTTACTGATGGAAGAGGATGGCCCCGCCGCTGACGAGCCGGCACCTCCCGTTGAGGATGACGCGGACGCGCCGCCACCCGATTTGGGGCCGGAGGATGGGCGCGGGACTGTTCCAGATGAAGTAGTCGAGGGCTACGCACCGTTGTGATTTTTTGTTCTTACTTGTTTGACCGTCTTCCGAATAAACATCTTGATCTTCTGGTTCACGGGGGATCCTTACGGAAATTCGGGGACTGCGCGTAAAATTCCTACAAGTGCCAATCTACACGCTCAAATTTCCCTGGAGTGTGGGGCGTGCGGTAGCGGTAGCACAGACTTGGCACAGAACGGCACATTGTCGGCAAGGGCCTGGGAACGCGGTTGGTTGACCATCCATAGCATTGGATAGCTAAGACAGCCTTGCGAACAAAGACAAGGCTTGTGAGGGGTATGGATAGGAATACCTGGCCAGGTATCAGCCATCCAAGGCGAAGGCGCGCCAGGTGGGCCGCATCCAATGCCTTGGCAACGGCATCCGGCATGATCTTCCAAATCTGATCATGCCAGGAATTTACGGATTTGGTGATGACTTGTCATCCCTTTTCTTTCAGCCTTCACCTCGGTCCCTGCACCAATCTCCCCGTTCTATTGCCTCTCATCCAAGAGCTATGTCTGCTGTATTCGTCACCCAATCTCAATCTCAAACTCGCTCGGAGCGCGGCAAGGCCAAGCGCGGAAACAATCGCGGTCGCGAAGCCACTCGCGGGGGTGCACATGCCCGTCCAGCGCGTCCAGCTGTCGAGGAGGTCGAGGGGACGCAAGAGGTTGCCGCCCCTACTGTTTTGACTACGGACGAATCGACGGAGGACGTCGCCATTTGCTGGATCTGTGCGGAACCGGTCAAACACTATGCTGTCTCCGGCTGTAACCACCGGACGTGCCATGTCTGCTCTCTCCGTCTGCGGGCGTTTTACAAGAAGACCGACTGCACTTTCTGCATCTTCGCGTCGTTTGATACGGCTACTATGCCCTACAAAGGCGCAAAGCTGAGCTTGTACTTTGAGACATGGAGGAAACCCTCTTACTCCTGCGCTCCAATTGGCAATTGCCCCCACACTGAGTGCGACTACCTCGGGAACAGCTGGAGCGATCTGAAGCTTTATGTACGCGCGACGCATGGGCGGTTGATGTGGTATGTCTCCTCCTTCTTTCTTTATGATACATCTATAATAATATCTCGACGCACAGCGACCTATGCATCCGCCACAACTTCGCGCACGAGCACACGTTCTACCCGCCCAACATCCTCCCCTGCACCTCCCCTCCATGCTCGGGCACCAGCGGTCCAATAAAGCCGCTGCAGCAAAGGGCAAGGACATCGAGGGCGGCACGCATCCTTTGTGCGAGTTCTGCTGGGAGCAGGGAGTGCTTCTTCGGCGACGACGAGCTGTTCTCGCACATGCGCGAGACGCACGAGGAGTGCTTTGTGTGCAAGCGGGATGACGTGCGGGATCAGTAGTGCGTTTTTCTCCTTCGATCTCCCTCCAAATTTTGACTTTCACGCAGCTTCCTCAACTACGCCGCCCTCGTACGTCTTCCTTCCGTCCCCTCCTTCCCCTCCTTATCTTCCCCTCCTTATTCACCCCTCAAATACTAAATACTTACATGCGTTCGCAGGAAGCGCACTTCACCGCCGCCCACCACCTCTGCACGCACGCCACCTGCCGCTTGTCGTATTTGGCTCGGCGCTCGATCTCCAAGCGCACTTCGTCGAGGAGCACGCGGGGGGTATGGGCAAGGGCGGGCAAAGGAATGCGAGGAGGGTCGAGGCGGGGTGGGATGATGTGCCCCGGGGACAAGGGGGGGGGGGGGGGGGGGCGGGAGGACGGGGCAGAGAGCGGGAAAGGGATCGGGATAGGCTCGAGCGTGAAGTGCAGCCGCATCAGCCACCCTCGGTACCTTAAGCGCAGCGTCCCGGTGGTGGTGGGGGACGACGACGAGAGGGGTTCGGCGCGGCGCTGACCGTTGAGCGCGAAAGCCCACCACCAGCAGCACAGTCGCCCGCCGCGTCGCCGCCGCCGCCGCGTGCGGATGTGGATCCCGCTGTCGCTGCGTACGTGTTCTTCCTTTCTCCTTTGTTCTCCCCCTTTGTTCTCCCCCCCTTTCACACTTCACCTTTCTTCTCCCCCCTTTCTCTGTATGTGAGGAATGAGCGGCTTGCCATTATCGGCGGATAAGCAAAGCCGGGGAATGTGCGTTTGAGCCTGACGCGAACGTCTTGTTCGCGTCGACGACAAACGCGCGCCGTTTTCTCCCTCTTTCGCCCGCCGCTTACCTCTTCATTCTCGTAGCGCGCGGTTGGAGTGTTTTGTGGCGTGGCAGACTCGCCACGCGCTCGCGCGCGCACCTGGGCCGGGCTTTCTCCCTTTCACTTGTCTTTCCCCTTCCTTCATATGCCGATGCCGATGCCGATGCTGATATCTTTCTTCCAGCCTCCACGCATCCTTCCTCGCCCGCCTCGCCTCCCTCGCACCAAACCCCAGCACCGCGCTCCCCGCCGCGCGCGCCGCCATCCGCTCCTTCCGCGCCTCCGCGATCTGATCTCGACGCTGTGGAGCGTCGTGGATGGAGGCGCGGATGGAGATGGAGAAGACCGCGAGCGTGGTTAATGCGCTGGTGGATATTCTGGATGAGGGGGAGCAGCGCGAGGGGGTGTTGGGGGCGTGGAGGGTGTTTTTCCCTTTCTTTCTTTCACTGCTTGATGTCGTGTACTGATGTCTTTGTGCAGCAACGCCGGCAGCTCCCCGAGCTCGTACCCTCCGCCGTCCGCAGCAGAATGGTGCAGGTGCGTCTCCCACCTCCTCCTCTTTTATCTCCCCCTCCCTCGTCCTTATATCACCGCTTCTCCTCCCTTCTCCTCGTCGTTCGTCATTCCCTTCCTCTCTTCGTCTTTCGTTCCCTTTCCACAGATGCCCCTCGCTGCGCGTTTGTCTTCTTCTTGCGGGAATGAAGACACTTTGTGCAATGGGAGGTGGGGCGCGAGGAGCCTGGGGACGAGCATGCTGGGTTTATCAATAGCAAACCTCTGGTTCCCGTGAATCCATTGGCCGTGGCCATGTAGCATGCGACCCCTGGATCCTTAGGTCGGATTTACTGTACACTCCTGTCTTTCTTAATCCCATGAATATATTCATCTAATTGCCATAATTTCGTATGGATCGTCTCGACTCGTTGCCTCTATTTATCTGCAAACGCGACTCGAGAATCTGCTCTTTCTTGAGGGCTTACGTAATCCGACCCACTCATTCTAGGGACCGCATTGGGAAGGTCTTGCTCATTCTGACTAAGTACTTAGCAAAGCGGTGTTTGGAAAAATGTGAGGTATGATTAGGCGAGCAATTGACTGGTTTTCGTGCCAACCCTGAACCGAAATGACTGCTTCGCCTGTCGGATTACTCTCCCCCGCCCCTACCCTCGCCCCCTCCTAATCATTACCGACAGTCGCACTCGCACTCGCACTCGCATCCCACCACCGCCACACCGCCCCACGCCCCCCGGCGTCGCCCCCTGGCTCCCCATCCTCAGAATATTCCGCATCGACACATTCCCCCTCGCCGCCGCCGATGGCGGCAGCTCAGGGAACAGCGCGCTCGACAGCTTCGGCGGCCTTCCCCCACCCGCACCCGCACCCGCACCCGCACGCACACGCGCAACCGCAACCGCAACCGCAACCGCAACCGCACCGGGCCCGGCGGCGGAGAACAGCCTCGTGGACTGCGATACGGGCGCGAGGGGCGGGGGCGAGACGAAGGACGCGGAGGGGTTTGAGGGAAATGGAGGACGCCACCTGTGCGACGCGGTCCTACTTGCGCTGCGCCCCGCCCGTCTGTCGCGTGCTTGGCGTTCAGGACGCGCCCGCTCGTGATGCCTGCGTAGCCGGAGCCCACGGCGGAGCGGAGGGTACAAGCTCGGTGAAATGCCGGCGCTGCTAGACGAAAAACACATCGGTTAGTATATTCGGCGAATGAATAGAAGAAAATATGTCTACCTCGTGCTCAAACGTGCGCCACGCGGCGAGCACGGCCTCGCGCTGCTCACCTTCATCGAGGATCCACGAGGGCAATGACGGTGCTCGCGCCAGCCTCCCCAGTGCGCGCGTCCACCACGCTCCAGAGCGCTCGAGATCAAATCGCGCGCACTCCACTCGGAGGCGCGGGAAGCGGATCGCGGAACGTGCTGCAGGCAGCCAGGCGCGGTGGTGGGGCTCGGACCCAAGGAGGCGAAGTGGGAGAGGAAACCTGCATGTTGTCTGTCGAGAGAAACAAAGTCATCAGCATCTGAAGGAAAAAAGGGAGAAAGGAAGCACGTACGCAGCGACATCAGGGTCCACGCCCGCACGCGGGGGCGGCGGCTGGCCACTGTGCAGGTGGAGTCTCACCCTCAACTGTCAGTGGAGCACCGAAACCTTCTCGTCAACGCCCGCAGACTGAAGGAGCAGACCATCGCACGTCCGGTGGTTTACCGTGGTTACAGCCAGAGACACATAGGATTCAATCGGTTCCGCACAGATGCAGCAGATCACCAGCGGCCTATTCTTCCATGGCTGGCGGCAATTTCTTCGGTACTTTCTTCGGTACTTTCGACACACTTTTGACCTCAGGTGTTTTCAGTGGGCTGGCTTTTCCACCACCGCCGCAAGCGTCCGCGATTCGCTTGCCCTTGCCATTCCCCGAGCGAGTTTGAGATTGGGTGAAGACTACGGCAGACATTGCTTTTGAGTCAAGGGACTGGCCGAGCGGCAGGCTTTCCCACCTCATGACTCAGTTCGACATCTTCACGCGGACGTGTCGTCCAGCTATCCATCGGCGGATTAAGCACTTGGGAATTATACTGCCAGATATGGTGAATGTCGCCCGCTATGGTGGGTGTTACTAGCACCGGAACCACCATCACCAAAAATGAAAAGTGGAATTCTGGCTTAGGACGTCTCCCAGTGGATCTACGATAGACGGGGCCTGTCTGCAATGACAGCAGAGTCCACCAACGTCAATTCGAGACCTCGAGGGCTTCGTCGTCGCTGTTCAGTGATCACTGCAGGGACACTGACAGCGACGGTCGGGATAGAACAGTCACAAAGCCTTGAGTACATAGGAGTGGATTGGTCTGAGGATCATGGCACCTAGAGCAGACGAGCTCAGACTGTAGAGACGGGCTGGCAGGGTTGGGGCGGGGGATTTTGTCGTCGCTCGCTCGCTCCGCGAGCTGATTGCACAAACCCTTGCCCTACCCGGAGCCGGCCCGGTGTCGATCAATGATCCTACTTGATCCGTTGACGCGCGAGATATGATTATAACCCTAACCCCAGAACAGTTGATCTAGGTTGGGCTAGCCAGTTTGACTTGTCGATTTCTTTACCCAATTCTTTTTAGTTTTTTATTTTATTTTAGTTACTTTGCATGCGTGCCTGTAGGGACTGTTGAGGTGACGCATCTGGGGTTTCTTCTGGTCGACGGGGAGTTATAATCGATGGCGAGGAATCGCCATTGCTTACCCACGAGGTTTTAACCGTATGACCTACCTGTTGTGGCCACAACAGGTCGGGAAAATCTCCTCGATGCCTAGCCTTTCCGCCCCCCTGCAGTAGTGCGTGTGTTCTACGTAAAGATCGGTGACTTTTTTTAGCCTACAAGCAGTTACTCAAATCTTCGTAGTAAACTGATTGTTCCAGTTTTGGGACCGCGTCAGTATAATATATCCTCCTCCTCCTCCTAGCCACGGATCAATTGTGCGACGTGCAGAACTTTGTTCTCTACTCGAAGTGCTTCGTCTCTGCTTCTAAATTCTCACTGTCTCTCACTCTCCGACTGCCATGTCTGGCACAGAGAATTCGTTCGGGACAACCGTCTCGTCTGGAATCCAAGACCTCTCTGCTATCCTCTCCCTGCTTGGAACAGAGCAATGCGAAACACATGTTGGATCTGCACTCCGCGGCGATGAGCGTGGGGGCTACCTTTACGCCGCTATCACGCCCATCTCAATATTTGGGAGTCTCGGGCCAGCAAAGGCAGCGCTCAGCATCATGTTCGTCAATATTCCCTTCGTCGGATCCAAGACACTGCAGAACATGGGCTTCGAGGTGAAGGGTGCCGCCGCGGCTATCACGATGCTGGATGGAAAACGCTACGAGGCTGAAAATTGTGTGCTCAATATTCTGGACAGGCACCATATTCACAGTGCGCAATATGTCCGCGTACAACGTCCTGGAACTCTGGATCAACCCTTCACAAACCGCCTTCCTCAGTCATGGAATCTGCAGCTCCTGGCTGCCTCACTATTGGTTGCATGCTTGGGTGTGATGCCCTACCTCCACTTCTCGGTCCTGCACCACACATCTTTTCTAGCTCTTACCATCTTTTTCCCATTCTGCCGGGTTAGTGGTGGCCTACTATGTGTTTTTCCGGGCCAGCTTTTGTTGCAGTATCGGATCGAGATGATCGTCAGCATGCTTTGGGACGAGTCATGTGCATCGGAGGTGTGTCTCTCTTCCCTCCAAGACTTTCTCAACAAACCAGTGGCGGGAAAGCCGGAGACAGCTCGCTTCATGGAATCCCTTAAACTGGTTCTGCGTTTGGACTCAAAATCAAGTCCATCTGAGGTCGCAACAGTCTTGACTTCTTATGTCACCAATACCTGGACATGGTTCGCTCTCATGTCGGCACTACTTTGCGGTCTCCTGATGACAATCGTCGGGTATATTGGTTGCTTCACCATCGTTCAAAACTCCTCCACTCCATCCGACACATATATTTGGCTTGCACTTGAAACCACGTTGGCTCTGATCCGGCTCCTGATATGGGCGTTAAATCCGCCCTGGGACGATCTGGATGGCCTCTGGTTGACAGTAGACTGCGAGAAAACTACACCTCTTCATGAAACCTTGGGTATTGATGGGAATCCCGGCGGCGATGAAATTTTGGGCACTGATGATCGCCTGCCACAGATTTTCAAAATTGTTCCCGAGACCAGGTTTTGGGAAGCCCTTACATTGTATTCTGGTCCAGTGAATATCAATGAAATGGAAAGAGTCTACGGATTCCGACATTCATATTCATTGGTCGTGCACAAGACAGGTCCGGAGACACTGTGCATTATTCTAGAGGAGGAGACGACAGCTAGAGAACCCTGGACAATCATGTGCATGATGAACGAGGACCATGACCTGGAGTTCCATGTCGCCGATATTGTTTCTATGCGGGGCCGTGCAGTCAAGGTGCAGCTGTTGGGGGCAGATCATCCACTCATGAAGGCCCCCTCTGAATTCCGGACCAATGTCTTCAAACATTACAAGTTTATATTGTCAAAAAAGAGCAGTGAACCTGCCCCTATAAAGGTTTCTTGGCCTCTATCTGAGTGGTTGTATGTCAACCTCCTGTGGTATCTTATGCATCTCACATCTCACTACACAGGGTGATGCGGCTTGGCATCCCCAATATTGGTCTTCATGATCCTGAACAAGGACCAAGTAATGTTCCAGCAACACTAGAAAATGCTTGGAAATTGCTCAAGACTGGTATTGAACTCACACTCAGTGGTGGTGTGGTGACATATGACCAGTTCAGCACTTACCTTCAAATAATCCCTCGTCACTCAGCATCTCGAGGTATATATACCAGCAACTACATATCTGGTCCTGTTCACAAAAGTCTATAGATTTACACCAGCAGCTTTCAAAGTGCTTGGATATCTACACCCAAAGAATTCACAAGGTATGTGGCTTCCTTCGATGGAGCTATAATGTTCATGTTGCTCTCAAGGCCATAATCCATGACACAAGTCTCGTGAATCGCTACAACCTAGAGTGGTGTACATATGTTGCAGGAACATTATCTCTTGATAGCCTTTTTAGCAGTCTCAACTCCAATCTTGTGAGACAGGGACGGGAAAAGAGTGGGAAGGATGACATTGACACCGTGAAAAATGTATGTGATAATTATCAATGATCATCTTGGGAAAGACTAACTTCCATTTCTGTTGAGGTGGCCATCCAGAAATGGAACACCAATGTATTACTCAAACTCTCGGATCAACTGAAATCACTTGGTTTTTCCAGTGAGGTTGACAGATTACGTGCCAACTTCACTTCCCGTGATTTAATACAAATGGACTTGAAAAACATGGTCTTGTATGATGTGGCACTGCTCATTTCAAGGCTCGATGTCCTCGGACACAGAGGTGATAAAATTGAGATGGTATCAACACTCTTTTCTGGGCTTGCAACACCTGATGATTTTTTAGATTCATCTATGGGTCAATATTTCCCGGAAAATTCTGACACATGTACATCAGGTGTGTGAATAGCTGTATTGGGGCCAAAACTTTCTGACCGATACATCAGGCAGTGAACACACATCAAGACAAGGACATTAACCTCCAGAAGATTGTTAGAGCATTAGCTGATGCCTATTCTTTCTTAGAGGACATCCAGTTTACAGCTGAGACACTGAAGAAAGACACAATCAATGGTCTCATCACCCAGACTGTCGAGTGTGTGTTGTACATCCAGGAATATACTGGGAACGGTTTCGGTAGTGTTTATAGTGCATTGAATTATCTTCATACTCAGGTTTCTTTTTAGGCAACAAAATCCAAAACCCCTCAGTTAACACAAACACAGACAGGAAGACAGATGAGCTATGTGAAGCTCTGTCAGAACTCAAAGACAATATTTCTACTTTCAGTGCGGTGAATTTGTCGTCAAAGATTTTACCATCCACCAAGACCATAAACAAGGTTGAAAAGCTCATACAGTCAGTTGTCCTCAAGACACTCGATCCTATGGTCATGAATGCAGTATCACTCCCAGTGTGTTCACCAGGAATACGTCGCAAAATCTTGCATGACATTACTGAATGGCTTCTGATCCCATCTGGTGCTGGCAATATCATCTGGCTGTCTGGTGTGGCAGGGTCAGGTAAAAGCACAATAGCCACAACAATCTCTAAGAGCTTTCATCAACTACAACGGCTTGGTGCCTTCCTGTTTTTCAACAGAAATAATGCAAGTCAAGAAGATCCTGGCCGTGTTATCCGCACAATTGCCTACTCACTGTCACGATCCAATTTCCACATTGCCTCTGCTATTTCCACTGTGCTTCAGAGTGACCTGGACATCACAGACAAATCAATGTCAATACAATTCCACAAACTGCTACTGGAACCACTCACATCTGTCCAGCATACCATAAAGGGGCCAATCATCATCATTCTCGATGGTCTTGATGAACTTTGTGGGGATCCGGATTCTTGCAATACTCTACTTGACATACTTCTGGAATTTGGCAGACTTCCTAAGCTATTCCGCCTTCTTGTCACTAGTCGGCGTACCTTTGACATTGAACTGAAATTTAAATCTCGGGCGGAGGAGCTGAATCTTGATCATAGTGTGTTCTCAAACATCCAGGATGTGGAGGTGTTCATTTGGCTAGAGATGGAACAAATTAGGCAGTCATTGGGCTGGGGTTCAGAATGGCCAGAGGAGCAACATTGGTTGATTTGGCTCATGGCCTGTTTATATGGGCATCAACTGCTATGCTATTTATAAACAGATATCGACCACAGCACCGGGTGCAAACTATATTACATGGGGGGTTGTCCATAAGCCTGTACGACCTATACAGGATTACACTCCAAAACTCAGCCCCGTGGGATGATTCAATTTTTGCACGGGATGCCAGAGCCATTTTGGCATGTCTTGTCCTCGGGAGAACACCGATGACAGATGCAACTATGGATATGCTTCTGGGTGATGGACACTCTTCTGCGGTGATGAAATATCTGGGTTGTTTCATCCATTGGAGGCATGGGACCCAGGCAAAAATGCTCCATTCTTCTTTTGCAGCCTACCTCACAGACCCAATTCATTCACATGAGCCATGGGCCATTGAAACAAAACAGGGTCATTACATCCTGTTGTTATGCTGTTTGAAAACACTCTCTAGCTATCTCCGATTCAACATCTGTACCATTGAGGATTCTCATCTCCTCAATGCAGATGTGCCCGACATATCTGATCGACTGGCCACACTGATTACTCCTCAACTCTTGTATGCCAGTCGATTTTGGTTCAACCACCTCCAGGCTCCATTGGACAAGAGGGTACAAGAGGCATTGAACAAGTTTTTGAGCACAAAGTTTCTGGAATGGCTGGAAGTTCTGAGTTTGCTGGGTGAAATCTCAGTGGCATCAGCAGCATTGGAGAAAGTGGCCGAATGTATGGAGGTATTCGTCCATTTGGATTTTGACAATTTACCTGGTTGAACCAGAATAATTAGGGCTCCGACGACAACCTCAAGGACTTTGTTGATGATGCAGCAAAATTTTTGTCTGCATTTGCACCTCTTATAACACAAAGTGCAGCTCAAATATATCTATCAGCTGTCCCATTTGCACCGCATCAGTCAAAGATCAAGCAACATTTCAATGATCGGTTTCCCAATACTGTGCACTTCCAGAGTGTGTTGGGAAACCAATGGCTTAGTATTCGGGAGGTATCCAATGGAGGACACACCAGCTTCATCACCTCCGTCAATTTTTCGCCAAATGGCAGCCACATCGTGTCTGGGTCACTGGAGGCTCTCCAGATTTGGGACAGTCAAAGTGGTGCACTCATTGCTGCACTATTTGAAGGTCCTACCAATTCCGTCACGTCTGTCAAATTTTCGCCAGATGGTGCCTTTGTCATGGCTGGTCTCGAGAAGACTGTACGGATTTGGGACATCCGAACCGGTGCACTGCTCGGTGTATTCGAAGGACATACCGATTCCGTCACGTCCGTTGAATTTTCACCGGACGGTAGGCATGCCGCATCTGGTTCCGGTGACAGGACAATTCGCATTTGGAATGTTCAATCAGGTGCATTTGTTTGTGGGCCTTTCACAGGCCACCTAGACTCTGTCACCTCCGTGGATTTTTCACCGGACGGTGCCTGCGTCGCATCTGGTTCCGCCGACAGGACAATTTGCATCTGGGACACCCAAACTGGTGCACTTGTTTCTGGGCCTTTTACAGGACATACTGGCTCAGTTACATCTGTGGATTTCTCTTCTGATGGCACACAAATTGCAACTGGATCTGCGGATTGCACAGTTCGCATCTGGGATGCCCAAACTGTTGCAGTTATTGCTGGACCTTTTATAGGACATTCCGGCTCAGTCACATCTGTGGATTTCTCCCCGGATCGCAGGCAGATTGCATCTGGCTCCGCCGATGGGACAGTTCACATTTGGGATGCACAAACCTATATTTCTAGGTCTTTGACCGGACATACTGGCTCGGTCACATCAGTTGATTTCTCTCCGGATGGCAGACAAATTGCCTCTGGCTCCACTGATAAGACTGCTTGTATCTGGGACACTCAAACTGGCACACTTGTGGCCGGACCATTCACAGGGCACACCCGTAGTATCACCTCCATTCGTTTCTCACCGGATGGTACACAAATTGCAACTGGATCGGAAGACACTACTGTACGCATATCTGAGGTGAGAGAAAGAGCTGAAAACCGGATTTAAAAACACAGTGTTAACTATGACGGGGTTTCTCGGACAATATTCGAATGCAGAGCAATGCAGTCAATGCAGCGCAATGCAAATCAATGCAGCGCAATGCAAATCAATGCAGCGCAATGCAAATCAATGCACTCCGATGCTCAGGAATGCAACATCAATGTGGACTGCAATAGAGGTATGCACAAGGTATGCACAAGGTATGCATTGCAATGCATTTCAATGCACGACCCGACAACTACAACATGCCAACATATACATTGCACGGCGCTGCATTTATGCAAGTTCTTGGATCTGGACCAGATTTTGTAATGCGTCAGAAAGCACAAAATGCAGTCCCTATCTCTGGAAAACGGACAGGCACTTATTTCCTCTATGCAAAGCGGCGGCAAAACGGCAAACTTTGATAAAACCACAGTTGCCGACAGCCCGCCGAGCGGCCGAAGGCTTTAACAACTTTTCCCGCAGCATTTTGCGGTATACTGCCCAGCGGACAGTCATTCATACGTGGAAAGTCAGCCATAACCCTGGAAAAGACTGCTTGTTTTATTTTCTGTCAGCTTCTGGCCACAGTTTGGACCTGAGTGACTGAGCTACGTTCACGGGGAAAATGCCGAGTCAACCACATTTCATCTCGCGCAAAGGGCCGCTGGGCAATAGGGGAAGTCAAAGTTGAAACGGTGAGACCGATTCGAGAGCGATTCTGCTGTCGATTCTGATTCGATTCTTGGAGCAGAATCGATCAAGAATCGCCTCAAGTTTGACCGCTCCGATTCACATTCACAATCCGGGTACGATTCCCTTGCGATTCGCGGTTGTTTTGCTTCAAACGGTACGCTATAGTATTTTTTTGTGCTTTTTAGCGTGCGTCGTCCCCCTTTCCATCTGTGCCCTCTCAAGTGCCGCCAGGGGACGCAGAAGGAAGTTTCGTATTTGTCGTTATTTTCTTGTGTTTATTTAGCCAAAGGTACGGGCACCGTACGGCGAGCAAGGGACTTGAAGGGAGAGGAGTGTTTTAGGGTTAGGGTGATTCTTGACCGATTCTGATGTAGTTCCTCCTCTGGAGGAGGAACACCGATTCTCGCCGATTCTGTGTTTTGATCGATTCTCGACCGATTCTGCTTCCAGAATCGATGTCAGAATCGGTGCAGAATCGGCTCGAGAATCGGCCTCCGAATTCAACTTTGACTTCCCCTAATACATGGGAATTACTGGAGGTAGCTTATTTATTTCCTAGAGTAGAGACCTATTGAGGCTCTGTGGTTTTTGGCGCGACTTCAATCACATCCGCTCCATCCCGCCCCGTCCGGCCATCAGCAGCCATCAGCCGACCATATGTTCCAACAAAATGCCAGATAGAATTGCACTAGTGCTAGTGCAACTGAATGCATCGTCAGTGCAAACCACTGAATTTGCACCAGGCTGCATTAATGCACAACATGCACGGAAATGCAGATTGTAATCGGTGCAGTTGAAATGCACGCAAATGCACACAAGTGCAATTTAGGAGTGCCTCCAAAAATTGATGCATCGAGTTGCATCGGACTGCATTTGGACGTTGCATTGCGCTGCATCGCGGTGCATCGCGCTGCATTGGGTTGCATCGTGCTGCATCCCTTTGCATTGGCTGCATTTGAATATTGTCCGATAAACTCAGCCATAGTTAACGAACTGATTAACAGATCACCCCTCCCTCCGAGAATCCTTTAGGTCATTTCCCAAAATTTGATGCCGACAGTGGTTGGGTCTGTAACACAGCGGGAGAACACATGCTGTGGGTTCCTCCTTGGCTGCGTGAGGGCCTTTATCTTCCCCACAATACCCTCGTCATCCGTGACCGAGGCACGACGAAGATGGACCTCAGGAACTTCGTCCACGGGAGAGAGTGGCATATGACGGACGAAACGTTGCAAAATAAAAGACGGAAGATATTTCGGGTTTTGTAAGTTTTTATTTTTCTCAGATCCCAGATTCCCTCTGTAGGCTACCCATGCATATGATCCCTGTTGTTCATGCCTGGTTTTGAAGAAATTAGCCTCCATGACATCGGGCAGCAAGCCCACCAACGACATCAGACACCTTTGATGGTGGCCGGGACTTTCCGGCCTGTGCAAGAAATGTTCAAATCAAATTCAAACAAGGCTTAGTTTATTTGTTTGTCTGCTTGAGAGGTGCTATGGGCTGGGTTCAAACACCCAGTGTGATATGCCTCATGCACATAATATATTTTTCGATGCCAACTTCAAACGGTGTCAGTTCATGAATCTTCCAAAATTCCTGCATGTCCGACATCAGCCAACATGCTGGGATGCCGTCGATGCACTCTGAGATGTGAACTAGCCATATTTACGGCCTTGGCAGGTGGTAGTTCATTTTTCCCCCCACCGGAGAATCCCGGCACCATCAGATATGTCTGATGTCGCCGTCAGGCTTGCTGCTCCTCGCGCTGGAGGTCGATTTCCTCGAGAACATGCACAAGGAGCTCATATCGTATGCAGGGATAGCCCGCCGATGGAATCTGAGACTTTGAGAAAAATAAAAACTTAGCAGACCCGAAATATGTTCCATATTTAATTTGCAACCTTTCGTCCGTCATAGTGGCAGAGGTGCATTGAACCACAAATTCACGAGGTCACCGACCCCATCGCTTGACTCAATCCGACTCAGTCTTTTACACGCGGACAATTGGCGAGGAGTCAAATATACCAAATTCGCTGGATTTTGAAAGGTAGTAGTTATTTCGCAAGTTCGCAACCAAAGTTCGCAATCAACTCACTACAGATATTTGTCCTGTTTCTATGCTATTACTAATAAACGCTTTTTGGCTCCTCACTTTTTTCGGGGTATGTACATACTTATGGGAATGGAACAGAGCGAAACGTGAAATGGACAGATTTGGAAGCTGGCGGTGAAGATCCAATAATGGATTCCTGATGATGCTGCTGCAAGCATCCGAGGACTGCAACCGATGTCCCAGAGTTGTTGGCGAGTTCCTTTTTGGCCGCGACATCTCGTCGTAATTAATCAAGTAGTGGATGTACTAGCTACGAATCGTCTGGATCTAAGTAACACTGCTCCTCAGCAATCGCAATCCAGTACATCGCAGTAATTAGATAACCGCCCCCGGGCTCCGCTCACGCTCACGAAGGGAAAGTCCCAAGCGTAAACAACGTCTGCTTGTTCTTCCCCTTCCCCTTCTTCTTCCCTCCCCCTCCTCCCCCTCCCCCACCTGCCGCACCATTACCATTACTCTCCCCCGCTCCCGCGCCCTCCGACTCGT
The DNA here is from genome assembly GCA_029449255.1 of Mycena polygramma. Classification (NCBI taxonomy): domain Eukaryota; kingdom Fungi; phylum Basidiomycota; class Agaricomycetes; order Agaricales; family Mycenaceae; genus Mycena; species Mycena polygramma. The sequence continues at coordinate 522,499 of JARKID010000049.1, forward strand.
TATTTCCCCCACCCCCACTCGCACCCGCACTGGTCCCGCCAGCGCCCCACACGCCCACGGGCGGCGCCCCCTGACTCCCCAATATATTCCTCAACGACACATTCCCGCTCACATTCGCCTTCGTCCGCGCCGCCGCCGACGGCGGCAGCTCGGGGAACAGCGCATTCGACAACTTCGGCGCTGGCCTCCCACTTGCACTTCCCCCATCAGCGGCGGCGGGCATGTGCGCGGAGAACGGCGTGGGGGCCGGTGCGGCGCTGGGGCCGGGGGGCGGAGGAACGAACGACGCGGAGGCGGCGAAGCCCGTTGGGGCCGCACGCCCCGCACCGGAGGACGACCAGGGGGTGTTGCGCTGGCCTGCGCCGCGCGACGACGACGACGAAGCGGCGGCATTAGAGTTGAGCGCGGGGAAGCGCTGGGTGGCGGAGGGGGGTTTCGAGGTTAAGCTGGAGGAGGAAGAAGCCGCCTGTGCGACGCGGTCCCAGACTTGCGCTGCACCCCGCCCACCGCGGCCGGCTGTGGCGTGTTTAGCGTTGAGGACGCGCCCGCTCGTGATGCCTGCGTAGCCGGAGCCGACGGCGGAGGGTACGAGCTCGGGGAACTGCCGGCGTTGCTACGAGGAACGGATCGGTCAGCACATATACGACATCAAGGGAGGGGAGGGAGGGAAGGCCCTTCGCCGACGCCACGCCGACGAAGAGAAATGGATAGCCCCGCTCGCAGCCGCACGCTGCAGCAACCCGGCGCATGTACGAGGACATGTCCTGAATCCTTGGGGGTGGCGGGCTCAGCGCTTCTCCTTGGGAGTCACGTTTCCCCCCGGTAGCGGAGGCTAACGGTGCCATTTGTCCGTCTACCACCAAAAGAGAGAAAAAGGAGGAGTGAAAAGCCACCCACCTCAACCTCAAACGCCCTCCATGCCCCCAACACCCCCTCGCGCTGTTCCCCCTCATCCAGGATATCCACCAGCGCATTAATCACGCTCGCGCAGGCCTCCATCTTTGCATCTACAACACTCCACAGCGTCGAGATCAAGTCGCGCGCGCTCGACTCGGAGGCGCGGAAGGAGCGGATGGCGGCGCGCGCGGCGGGGAGCGCGGTGCTGGGGTTCGGCGCGAGGGACGCGAGGCGGGCGAGGAAGGATGCGTGGAGTCTGCGAAGGGAAAACATCAGCATCGGCATCGGCATCGGCATCGGCATATGAATGAAAGAAGGGGAAAGATAAGCGAAAGGGGACGTGAGTGGAAAGCGAAGGGAAGGAAGGCCGTAACTCGGGGGGAGAGCCGAGCTCGGCCTCGGGGGCTCTGAGGACGGACGACTCGGGCGGCTGGGACGGGACAGCGTGCGAGAAGCCCGACTCCAAGCGGGAGACGCATGGCGGGCGGTTGTGCTCCGCAGCAAAACACTCCAACCACGCACCACGAAAATGAAGCGGGAATCGGTGGGTGGGCGAAAGAAGAAGAAAACGGCGCGCGTTTGTCGTCGACGCGAGCAAGAAGCGGCACGTCGAGATTATCTCGAATAAAGGGGAGAGAACAAAGGATGATAAAGGGAGAAAGAGGAAAAAGACGTACGCAGCGACAGCAGGATCCACATCCGCACGCGGGGGCGGCGGCGACGGCGCTGGTGGTGGCGGGCTCTCGCCTTCGACGGTCAGCGCAGCGCCGAATCCTTCTCGTCGTCGTCCCCCTCCACCACCACCCCCACCACCACCGCCGCCGCCGGGACGCTGCGGTGCCGGCTGGTGCGGCGGCGCCTCGCGCTCGGGCCTATCCCGATCCCTCTCACGTTCTCTCCCCCGTCCTCCTCCCCCTCCCCTGCCTCCCCCTCCCGATCCCCCGCGCGGCACATGCACATCATCCCAGCCAGCTTCGACCCTTCGCGCATTCCGCTGCCCGCCCTTACCCATATCCCCCGCGTGCTCCTCGACGAGGTGCGCTTGGAGGTCGAGCGCGGAGCCGAAGACGACGAATTTGCGTTCGCGGCAGGTGGCGTGCGTGCAGGGGTGGTGCGCGGCGGTGAAGTGCGTTTCCTGCAAGCGGGGTAAGTATGTGAAGGGTGAATAGGGGGAGGGGAAGGGGAAGGAAGGAAGCGTACGAGGGCGGCGTAGTTGAGGAAGCTGAGTGCAAGTTAGAACAACGTCGGGTGAGGAAAGAAGAGGAGGGAAACGCACTACTGATCCCGCACGTCATTCCGCTTGCACACGAAACACTCCTCGTGCGTCTCGCGCATGTGCGAGAACAGCTCGTCGTCGCCGAAGAAACACTCGCGGCAGAATTCACATAAAGGGTGCGTGCCGCCCTCGATGTCCTTGCCCTTTGCCGCAGCAGCTTTATTCGACCGCTGGTGGCCGAGCATCGAGGGGAGGTGCAAAGGGAGGATGTTGGGCGGGTAGAGCGTGTGCTCGTGCGCAAAGACTTTTTTGTGGCGGATGCATAGGTCGCTGTGCGTCGAAGTATTAGTATAGATGTATCATAGACGAGGAAGGGAGACCTACCACATCAACCGCCCATGCGTCGCGCGTACGTGCAGCTTCAGATCGCTCCAGCTGTTCCCGAGGTAGTCGCAGTCGGTGTCGGGGCAATTGAAGCGCAGAAGTAACAGGGTCTCCTCCATCATCTCCTGCGTCTCAAAGTATATGCTCAGCTTGGCGTCTTTGTAGGGCATAGTAGCCGTATCAAACGACGCGAAGAGCGCCTCGGCGTCGGGGGTGAAGACCATCATTGGTTGTGGATCCTTTTACGATTAAAAATCAGTCTTGTTTCGATGTAAAACGCAGCAACCCACCTTGCAAAAAGTGCAATCGGTCTTCTTGTACAGCGCGCGCAGACGGAGAGAGCAGACATGGCACGTCCGGTGGTTACAGCCAGAGACAGCATAGTATTTGACTGGTTCCGCACAGATCCAGCAGATAGCGACGTCTTCGCCCCCAGCGGTCGATTCTTCCGTGGTCGAAACAGTCGGGGCGGCAACTTCTTGCGTCCCCTCGACCTCCGGAGCAGCTGGACGCGCTGCACGGGCTTGTCCGCCACCGCGAGTGGCTCCGCGACCGCGATTGTTTCCGCGCTTGCCCTTGCCGCGCTCCGAGCGAGTTTGAGATTGGGTGACGACTACAGCAGACATGGCTCTTGGATAGGATGCAATAGAGCGGGGGAATTGGTGGAAATTGGTGCAAGGACCGAGGTGGAAGCCTGAAAGAAAAGGGTGGTGACAAGCCAAGCGGCGGGACCGGCGATGGCTTTGTAAGCCTGATCTTTGTCTGTCTTATCCTTGGTCTTATCCATCATGTTTAACTTTCAGCGGGACCGTGTACTGTCAGTACTGAGTCTCGCACGGACCTATACCTTAACATGACTCTTCGCGTTAAAATCCTCGTAGCCGACAACTCAAACCATCCATTGGGGTAGAGCCGAGATGACCCAGAACGGTGTGCACCTTCAAGCATTATTCAGATCCTTGTTACATGTAGGTCCTCTTATTTCCCACTGGCAGTATATCTGTTTTCTGTGACGACCATGTTTCCTTGTTACTGTAGCTTCGTAACTACTCTTTCGATTGTTCCAAGCCTGTTTTCTAAATGCTCAAGTTTCTGTGTCGGAATTTGAAATTTGTAGCCGCGTGACTTTCTAAGCTTGGACCTGACCCTGATGAACAAATTCACGACCACCTAACGATTCACGACGTACTGACCAGAAGTCTACTCCCCGAGGTGCCGATATCCCAGCGTAGCTCCAGCAAAGCAGCGAGGACCATGCCGAATCCTCCCTTGATCCGAGTCGACCCAAATCTTACTCCTGGTATTGCCCGCGTCGCCGAGACAGTGGACAGAATCTTCTAATCTTCGTTCTTCACAGAGAAGGATGAAGAGCACGAAAGGACTCCTGATATCAACGACGCACCAACACCCAGATCCAGTAGCGAAGAAGAACCCAATTCGCCCACTCAGAACCGCTTATCGACGATGTTCGACGGATGGCTCCGCTCGCCAGCATCCCCGACTCGCAGCAGTCTCATCGAAAACCGCAAGAGTCTCGTGGGGCATCCCAAGCTAGTTCCACATTTTACTGGCGGTCTGAAAGGTCTGGGAACGGTGGAAGAGGATATCGAAGCATTCGACGAGGCTGCGTTTGAAGCGTTTCTAGTATGAATAGCCTCTTGAACAGGATTGGCAAATTCTCATGATTTTAGGACGACCGAGGGCTCCAGGGAGACACGCGCTCTCCGATGTACGACCTTTCACCAGAACATAAGCGGTTTCTCCTTGAGCAGCATCGACAGGATGCAGCCAAACCCGCACCATCCACACAGCCAGGCCAGACAGGTTCGTATAATATCAATCCTGCCAGGGCCGCCGCGATGCTGGTTCCGCAACTAACCGGTGACGCTGGCCTCCTTCGCCGATTCTCGATGGCCGGGTGGGGAGCGGCGCCCTCAGTTGTAGCTGAGGAATCCAGCGGCATCAAGTTCGACCAAGCTCCAACGCATGTCGGGAGAGTCGCAGAAGAGCTGCAGCCCCTCCAAGCGCAAAGTACCGGCGGCTGGAGCTCCTTGTGGGTATCCTCCGGCGGCGACACCGCCGAATCCACCAGGTCCGCTCGATGGTACGTCGACGGCCTGCGCACTGCGAAAGTGGACCGCAAGCTCGTCAAGCACCTGATCGCACTGCGTGTACACCTCTTAACCGTCCAGGTGGGATGGATCGAGCAGTTTGTGGACGCCGAACACGGGTGGGATGCCCTCGGAACCTTGCTCTCGGCGCTGGTGGGCAAAGGCGGGAAGCGCCAAGATCTGAGCGAGGCGGAGACGGCCGTGTTGCTCGAGGCTATCCGGTGTCTCCGGATCCTGCTTAATGTAGTGGTACGGGCATTTTATTCTCTCCCGTGCCTTCAACATTTTGATATTCACATTCCGACTCCCTCAGGGCGTCGAGCGCATCCTGGCTTCGCCCACAATGATAACCCACATCACATACTCGCTCCACGCCTCCTCGCCAAAGCTGCGCACCTTCATCTCGGAACTCCTCGCCGCCGTCTGTTTCCGCTCGCGCGTTGAGGGACACGCGGCGGTCCTCGCGGCGCTCTCAGATTACCGAGTAGTCTACGACGAGTCCTTCCGATTCGAGACGCTCATAGGGGCTTTGCGCCTCCCGGACCCGACGAGCGACACCGAGAGCGACGACGCGTTGGAGTTCAGCAGCGAGGAGGAGGGCGTCTGGGAGGCGCGCGCCGCGTCAATGGAGCTGATCCGCATGCTCACGAGTCGGCCCGAATCCCTCGAGGATCGTATCCTGCTGCGGGAAGAGTTCGGGCGGCGGGGGCTGAACGAAGTCGCCGTGGTACGCCTATCGTTTTCTTACCTCACCCTTTCCCTAATATATAGTCTATAGACCCTCCGATACGTCCAACCGCCAGACTTCCTGCTGAAACATGTGAATGGCTATGCGGCGGAGAAATTCGCAGACGAACAGGCTATGCTGGAACATGCGCGGGGGGTCATGAGTAGCGGACATGAAGGAAGTGCATCGTCCGACACAAGTGTGGAAGAAGAACTAGACTCCTTGAGGGCAAAGTACGAGGAGCTGAACAACGAGGTACGCAGCCTGATCATTTTGTGGTGCTTTCTTTTCACGAATTTTGGCACAGCGCGCGGAACTGCACACCAAGCTCAATCAGCAAGCTGTTGAGATGGAAACCCTCAAGTCTCTTCTCCTGAACGCCCCGGTCCCAGACGGAAAGTCCTCCGGCAAAGCTGGTTCTGAGGTAGGGCTTTCGCTCAATTTTTGCCGATGTGTGTTAAACAACCCTCTCAGCATGTCCGTGGCCTCTTCCAGCGTATGCTGGAGAAGGAGAAGGAGGTGGGGAAACTGCAAGTTCTCGTTGAGCATCTCAAAGCGGAGAATACGAGTCAAGCCAGAGAGGTATTCCGCTGCTTTTCCCTTTAATTCAGCATTGATAGTCCAATGTGCAGGACGAACGAGCCAGACACGATCGTGAAAGAGCCAAATTGACCAACGAGATTGCCAAACTGAATGTCAAGGTTGCTTGATCTTATTTATCGTCGCGGCGTCGATCTAACTTATGCCAGGTTAGCGAACTAGAGTCGTCTATTGGAATTAAAGATGCGGACTTCACCCGCAATAACGATGAAATTGTGTCCCTCTCCAGCGAGGTGGCCGAACTCAAGGCCAAGTTGGCGGCGAAACCGAAGACTGAGAAGGAATTCAAAGCCAATTCGCCGCCTCCGCCGCCTCCTCCCTCCAAGCTCAGACGTTCATCCACTATTCCGATTTCTCCACCACCGCGACTGCCGCCGCCGCCACCATCTCGAATCGATTCTTCTCCGGCGCTGCCCCCTCCTCCGCCCGTCGTGTCAGCCATAACATCAGTCGCTCCGCCTCCTCCGCCTCCGCCACCCCCACCGCCTGGTGTTACAGGCGGTCCCCCGCCGCCGCCGCCGCCGCCCCCTCCGACTGCCTTCGGCGGGCAACCCAAGATTTCACGGCCTATCAAACGGCTGCGGCCGTTCTTCTGGACCAAGCTGGACAATCCATCCATCACGTCGACGGTGTGGGGAACAACTGCTCCACCCATCGAATTCCGTCTGGATGACCTGGAGGCCACATTTACCCTCGATCCTGCTCCGCCGACTTTCTCGCAGGCTCCGGTCAAAAAACAGGCAACTTCTTTATTGGACTCATCGCGGGCCAAGAACGTGGGTGCGCTCTTCCGCGATTGTTATTTTTTTCTCATCTGACGAAGGGTTAGGTGTGATGCTGGCCAATGTACGAATGAGTGCCCCTGACATCAAGAAAGCTCTGTTAGAGGTAGACGACGATAAATTGTCCCTCGAAGTCTTGGAGAGGCTCAAGACCCACATACCAACGTTGGAGGAGGTGACACATTCCATTCGACATCCGGCTCCTTTCTAACTCTAGCGCCCAGATCGGACGTCTCAAAGGGTTCGACGATTTGACCATCTTCTCGAAAGCCGACCAATACTTCGGCGAGGTAAGCACAGGATCTTTGGGCTGCGAGGATGTCATCTTAGATTTGGCAGGTCATGACGATTCCCCGGCTTTCAGAACGCTTAGCATGCATGCTATTCCGTCGCGAATTGGAGTTGAACCTCACGGAGATTCGGCCGCAATTGCAAATCTTCCGAGCCGCCTTTCAGGAGTTGCGTCGGGCAGTCAAGTTTCAACAGGTTCTACAGGTTCGCCATGACGTCCAGACCCTGTTTATCTGCACTCACCCATTCCTCACAGGCTGTTTTAGCCGTTGGGAATGCGCTGAATGGCTCGAGTTTCCGCGGTGGTGCTCGCGGCTTCCACCTGAGATCGCTTGAGCAGGTGTGTCAAAGCTAGGAGGCGTCCGGGTCGTCAGATTATTGACGACGTTCATAGCTCAAGGATTGCAAGTCTGTGAACGGATTGGATTGCCCGACTCTGTTACATTATCTTGCTCGTGTCTTGATGCGGACGGATCCATCGCTGATCAACTTTATCGACGAAATGCCTCATCTGGAAGCCCTAGAACGCGGTACGTCCTCACAACTCAGCGATTTTCAGGGATTAAGATGTCGATTCCACAGTCTCTGTGCAATCAGTTACGCAATCCGTCAACTCGATGTATGCCAGCTTGATCCAGGTCGAAGGCGAAATTGCCCGAGCCAAGTCTTTGAAAGTCGCCAATGACCGGTTTGTTCGTGTCATGGAGGTACGTACAATCGACAGCCTCATCAAAGTCGGGATCCTTGCTCATGTTATCCTCGCAGCCTTTTGTTGATGAAGCTGGAGGCAGCGTCAAAGCAATGAAGAACATGAGCGACGCTCTCGAGGGAGAATACCGCTCCCTCTTGGTGTACTACAGCGAGAACCCAAATTCACCGGACGCCCTCAACCCGGAGGCACTTTTCAAGCTCATCTTGTCCTTTTCCTCATCACTTCAGGTCCGCTGTATTTGTAACTCGGATCTCAAAGCACGTCTAAGCATTTGAACCTAGAAATGCGCACTTGAGATCCATGCTGTAGATGCAAAGAACCAGCCTGCAAAGAGACTCGCTGTTTCGGTGTCCGAATCTGTAAGTAACACAACCCTGTTGTTTGAGCAGATTCAGTTGCTCACCTACGTGACAATGCCCAGGTGGTGCAGACTCAAGGTCTCGCTTCACCTGGATCTCAGAGCCGTTTGGTTGGAAGGGGCGACCTTGATCAGGCACTCCAAAGCATCAGGGAAGGGAAGCGCAGAGCAAGACCATCTAGATCCAGACCAGTAAGCAACACGTCTTTGCATGAAGACGCAAGCGAACAAGATCGCACGAATGAATGATTTTATGATTATCTACGACCTGCGCGTTTCTACTACTCGCATAATTTCATCCTCTGCTCAACCTGTGGCTGGTTATGGTCTACAACAATCGTTTCGCTGGGATAGATTGCGGGCCCTTCCTATATTTCATCTCAGGGTCACGAAATGCGAGGCTCGGCGATCAAGGGGTTGAACTGTTCAACTAAGCTCACGAGGATGCCAGCGTTAAGACTTCCTTATTCCTAATTCATTCACTGCGCAGATGCTAGGTCACTCTGCATTTCGTTCTTCCGCGGCGTGGTATAGCGTAGGTCGAGTACGGCCGATAGCATGGGCTAAGTTATTAATACGATGAGAATCAGATCAGAGGCCATCCGCCCAACGGCGAATGCCTGCCCGCGTCGTATGACGTAACTTTTTCCTCCCGGCATATAAAGGCGGACCATCGGAGTCAATAATGCACCCACACTGTTGTCGAAACTACCATGTTGACAAACATTTTATTGTTTGGTGCCACTGGTACGCTCTACGACCATCCAGATTCTTGCCTTTTGACCTTCGGCAGGATACATCGGTGGAAGCGTGTTGGAGAAGCTTCTCACCCATCCCCGCAGTGCTGAATTCCAGATCTCTGTATTGGTCAGAGACCCTGCTAAAGCGGAAAAGCTCAAGGCTTTCAAAGTGACACCGGTCGTCGGGGATTTGAACTCCGACTTTGAGTTGATTACCGCGTTGGCAAAAGACGCTGATGTGGTATTTTCCCTCGTATGTGCCATTCATTATCCACCAGCGCCTTCTTTAATTATCTCGATGATAGGCCGATAGCACCAATATTCCTGCCGAGAAAGCAATTTTGGCGGGTGCCAAGGCTCGATTCGAAACTACCAAAAAACGAACCACATATATTCATGTGGTCGGTTTTTTAATATGTCATCATACTTATCACCCTTGTAACGCCCGTTTACAGTCTGGCGTTGGTAATGTCCGACCTCTGCGTTGCGGATTATAGCCTGATGCAAATCGCCCATCTCAGGAGTCATCGCTGATTTGAAGGTCTTCGGGGAGCACGCAAACTCACCTGTATACGACGACATGGATGCTGCGCAAATGGCTGCCATTTCCCCGAACCAGCCTCATCGTCCGGTAGACCTAGAAATCTTGGCAGCAGACCCTGATGATTCAGATGAAGGCGAGTTTACAGATACCACTTCCCTCTGGCGGATCGTTGATGGTATGAAAGATAATACCGGTTACATTAAAAGCTACATTGTGCTCCCAACTACCGTATACGGCCTCGCAACGGGGCGACTGGTCAAGGCAGGAATCCAAAAGGTGAACAATGGCTTGCTTCAGCCGCTTATCGGGGTCTCTCTAGCCCGCGGCCAAGGAGGTATGGTGGGCAACGGGAAGAACGTTTGGAACAGCGTCGAGATAGATGAACGTGCGTTCACCCCACTGGTATCGCGTTTCTGGGCTAACTCGATGCGTCATACAGTTGCGGAACTCTTCATCATACTTTACGATGCTACTGTGGCGGATCCTGACCTTGCCCACGGGCATCAGGGCCTATACTTCGCGGAAAGTGGTGAAGCCTACGAACTGTCCGACGTTTACAAGATTGTCGCAAGAATCCTTTTCAACAATGGAAAAGGAAAAAGTGCTGAACCTACATCGTTCACGACTGAAGAAATGAAGGAGCTTTCCTGGCTAGTTCGTGTTTTCCGTCCTTGTTCAATATTTTAAAGCTCACCAAATCAAACTGTAGGGACCTTTGATCGGATCCAATGCAAATTGCATGGCAAGCAGAGCACGCGCACTGGGATGGAATCCCAAGAAAACCGAGACCGATTTCATAGCTTTTGTAAAGGCGTTCACAGAGGACGTGGCCACGAGTTATGTTTCTCTTGTCGACGGCGACGGTGCGTGAAGCTCAGACTGCACTTATTCTTGTACTCGTTCAGAGAATCCCCTTATTATTCCAATCGCATAACATTATAAGTAGTTGAGTACCAGTTGCTCAACCAGTGAGTCTGGGGTATACTATGCAACGTAGCTCATAACATACGGGGTTGTTGACACCCGCAAGTGGTGAACGTCCAGGGTTTGTTAGGACATGGCACCACTAATGCCGTGTGCGCTAGGGCGCGGCCAGCAGGCCATTCACCATCCCGGTGGAATTCTTTATCTGGTGGCGCCTCAGGTTGACAAGGTGTAAGAAGAGGGATACGCTCACGGAATTCGAACACTTTAAGCTTTGGGGCGGCCTCGAAGACTAAATCCGCGTCGCTTTGGCTGGCTCTTCTTGGAGGGAAGCCGGGGCGACCTGCTCGCTCTCGGTACAACGTGAGACGTGGAAACAGGCGGATATCCGCCAGCGTGTTCTGAAAAAGGAGATCCTTATATCGGAGATTTCTGCGGTATATTATGAGTTCCTCCAGAGCGGGACATTGGTTAGCGAGGTCTGTGGTTGACAGGAAGACTTCCGTCGAGAGGTGCGCGAATCTTCTGAGTCCCGTGGGCACGTCGAGCCAGATGTCCGGCTCATGACAGTACGGCGACTCGGGCCCATGGCGCCGTAGTATGAGAATTTCAAGATTCGGCGCATTAAACGCCGCTAATAGCCTTGAAGGAATCGCGGCGTATGCAAGCCGCGGAAGACTCGTACAGATGCCACGGTGGGGAACATGATTATCCCATGTACCACATTTCACGTCAAGACGCTCCAGCGACGTGCTGGCGGCGTGGAGCAGCTTCGCGACCACATCACAGTTGCAATGGGTCGGGCCATGGGTGGATGAGCTTGAGCAGTAAATTGTGAGATCGACGAGTGTGACGAGTGTGACGAGCGAAGGGGAGTGGTGCCCGATATCCATTTAACGAGGCTAGGGAATGGGGTGGAAATCACCTCGTTCAGCCGCCTCTTGAAGAGGGTAGAGTAGGGCTTAGGGGCCAATGTTCCTTGTGAGTCCACTTCCAGGGAAATCTTCAGGATTCGTACGTCCTTGGTAAGAGCGGGGTAGTCTCTCAGCATCCAGAGAAAGTACCATAGGTCCTGCGAATGTCTGAGGACGACCCCGCGACTGAGAAGGTCGGGCATTGTGGCCACATATAGTTTCGAGCAGGTCGTGGCCAGGGAGGCCACGGTGGCCACAGGGAGGTAGCTGGTCACCTCTTGGGTCATTTCCAGCGGGAGTGCGTCGAGCATGCTTCTGCTTGTGAGTGGGCGCAAGTCAACAGTGTGGCAATTGCTCAATTGCTTTGGCGCGGCCCGGCCCATAACGATCAACGGCATCTACGGCCGGCGAATATCAGTCGGCACCGCACACGGCAGTCTGGAAAGCCGATTTTTTGACCAAGTTCAATCATCAACAGAGGAGGAAAATCCACAAGCGGCATTCGGCTCAAATCCAGACGCTGGGCTCTGTGCCGAGCTGTGCCAAGCTGCGCTTACCTGACCGGGAAAAGATGAAAGCAATTCGCACGACGCATGTCATCTTTTGCGGGGTAAGTTTGGGTTCCTCGTTCGCGAGGTTGGAATTATCTGCAGCCGTCCGACGCCCAGGTCTAATGTTGGATCATGGGCAGGTGTTATGGTCTGATATCAGCGTACTTTGAACCTAACCATCATCGCATCACTGCAGAGCGCATCAACGTTCAAATCATCGCATCACCGCTCAGCGCTTCAAATCTCGATCGAAGACCAGGAATTAACCAGTCTCCTACCGGGCCGCGGTGTCGAGGTTCATCGATCCTAGTAGTGATATCTCAGTCTGTTTCAGAAAAAAACTGAGCACTTGGATTGTGAACCTCGAAACCGCGGCTGGGTAAGAGACTTAGACTCGTGACCAGTCTGCCATGGCATATCTTAGTGCAAGCACTTTGCCGTAGGCAGACTGGTACAACTCGGGACGCCCAAAGGGCTGAGCCCGGAGTTTGAATTTCTAAGCGGTGCCGATCCGCGGCATCAAGCGGTGGCTGCGCAGTGCCATCATTTCCCTTGTAAATCGGGTGTGCGGTACTCAACATACATGACATCTGGTGAGATTCTGAACCAGCAGAATCAAAGAAAGATTGCCTTGCATCATATTCTTCCTTTAAACCTTATGAATTCGGGTGGAAATGATTGAATCTAGCCAAGAAGAAATAATTTCAAACTCCGGGCTCGGCCCTTTCGCTTAGCCCGAGTTGTACCAGTCTGCCTACGGCATAGTGCTTGCACTAAAGATTTGCCGTAAAATGCAGACTGGTTACGAGTCTATAAGAGACTGGGAATTAACCTGATTCAGGCAAGCTTCGGCTGCTTCGCATTTTGTGCCGGGCAGAATAGTCGACCGGTACAAATTCGTCGCTATGGACCGAGGGCCATTACTCGTTGCATGTCTAAGGTGTAAGTTAGGGGTGTACTACAAGTATAGGTGCACATGTACGCGCTCGTCGTGATATTATTGACAGTTTACTAGTTGTAATCTTGATCTACTCTCCCTCGCGCACAAATCGTCGTGAAATCCCTACCCCTTAGATAATGGACGTCTTCAAGTTTTTTAACCCTCGACGCCTCAAGCCTTCAAACCGATACTCACACTTGAACTCACGGCTGCGTCGCCGCCGCCGCCGCACGGATCCTCCTCCGTGTGAGCCACTGGAACAAGGTGAGCGTGACGCAGGAGAGCGCCACCCACGCGATGAGCACGCCGAAGTTCAGGCCCACTAAAAACAATTTGGAGGTACATCAGCTCTTCCGTTAGAAAAAATAGAGGGAAAAAGCGACGCAAAGGAAGAAGGAGGGGGAAAAGAAGAAAGAACGCACCATCGTTCTTCGTCCTGAAAATGATCGACCGCACGGCATTCGAGATATTGTAGAACGGGAACGCATATCCGTAACGGTAGACCTTGGGGAGGACTTGCAGCGGGAAGACGCACACAGAGACGTTGCTAATGATCCAGACGATGAGGAAAAAGGGCACGAAGCGAACGGTGAGGAGCGTGATCACGCTTTCGAGGGCGAGGCCGCTGTGCGTTGGATTAGATTTAAAGTACAGTTGGTTGTCTTTCGCGCGGAGGTGCGTACCAAGCGAGCATGCCCATCCAATTTAACATCCAGAAGATCACGAAGCCTGCACGGCCGAACTGCCGGTCGAAGGGTAGCTGGAACGCCCTGCTTAGGAGGGTGTAAAAGAGCTGATTTTTTGTGACATTAGATACTGATATGGGGGAGCATTGAGGAGTCCTTACGGCGATGAAGAAGTACGCGATGACAGACGTGCCGATACGCACACGGACGAGGGAGCCGAGGGTGAGGCGATTTGCGAGGCCGGAGGCCTCGCGCGCGGCGTTGGAAATTATCACGATGAAGAACTATTATTGCTGGGGGGTCAGCACTGGGAGTCGGGGTTCAAACAAGAGGTACGCACGGATAAGATGAGTAAGTAGATGAGCCCGACGAATGTGACCGCGCTCGCTCTGTAACACCCAGTCAATTACGAGCGAGAAGACAGGAGGGGAAGACCGTACACAGGAACATCAAACGGCCGCAGGTTGTCCACAGTAAAGTAGACAGGCCGCGTGAGCAGCTGTGGTGCGGTGGAGAGCAGGGTCCCGACATTCGCAGCGGCTGAGACGTTCTTGGCGAATTGCAGCGCGAATTGGTATGATATTGCGTTCAGCTGCGCGGTGACCATGGCGTTGTGGATCACGCTACGCAGGAAAATCAGTATCAGCGATTCGTCGAAAGCGAAGGGGACTCACTAGATGTTCTCGTTCCGCGCCTCCGCCGCCAGGAAAGTAATCGCCGTTGAGGAATCGTAGGATGCGTCCGCGGCGGAAACCGCCGTAGTCAAATTGGCGCTTGCGCCACTGTTGACTGGAAAGGACAGTGAGTTTAACGCCCAGATGGTATCCCAGAACTTACTTGTAACAGCATACCACGTCTTTTCCTGCACAATCGCGTCTTCCAATTGAGATATCCCTCCTGGAAACTGGCTGGCGGGGACGACCTCCCATGCAACACCGTTTGTCCCAGGATCTAACCCGCTGAGAGCAGTGGAGATCGCCTGACCCACTGAACCGCCATCGAAGTCCTGAATGCAGATTTTGAGTGTCAAAATAACGGAGGAAAGTGGGCACATACGACGATCCATCCAGGAAGGGTGTGGTGTGGTGTTCTCCACACGGACCCCCAGTATATCGAAAATACAGCGAAAATGACAATAGCGAGTGCACTGACACCGCCGATAACTACTTTACAGTAGATCGCGCGCGCAGCCGCTGCATCTTTATCGAAGAATTGATCGGAGAAGGGTGGTCGGGAGCGAGGTGCAGAGTCGTTTACGGTCGCTTCAGAAGGCGACTGGGGGATGTCGTTCTTCTCCATGACTGACTCTGACTGTGACTGGTGGGGCTGCAAATCAATTGCACCCACCGGTTTATAAGAAAGTCACGTCAGCGGCCATGTTTCCATTTATCCGCTGAGTCGCGCGTAAGCGATGCGCTTGGCGACATTCGGCGGCAAAACGGGCAAATAGGAGGTTCACCACAAATCAGTGTGACTCAGCGCGGTAGTGGATGGGCAGGGGCTGCTTGCATCGTTAGTCAATACTTGTATTCAGGTGCCCGGATAAGGGGGGAGCTGGCTGATCAATTTATGCAGTAAATCTCGGGTAGGGTACAACGATATTCGAGCCACCAAGAGACTTGAAAAGTTTTTGTCCCCAAGCCAGTCGGCGCTACTACATTTGAGCAAGAAGTCGAACGAAGAAGGAGGGGAAAGGCCCACCAGCATATTTTACCAAAACCGAGGCAAATCCACTGGCAACCTGGGTGAAATAATCCGGGTTGGCTTCCGGGTTCCGCCGGAAAGGTTGCGGAAAGGCGGCGGGGGCGGGAAGTTTACCGATCACCGCTGAGATTTTTGGACCGGAAAAAAGTCAAGCCCAGTCAAGCGGAGCGGCGAGAGAGAGTTGCCAGGGGGGAATTGAATATCGAAGACGACAAGAAGACGAAGAAGGAGGGCTGAAGCTGTAGGACAACAAACCCAAGCTCTGACAAAATCTCAAGCAAAGCCAACAAAGCTCGGCTTCCCGGCCAACCTTTTGGTCAGAACCAGATCGTACTCATGGCAAGGTGTTTTCGTTAGCCTCACGCAGACCGACGCCTCAATTCAATCGAGGTCTTCTATCTCAGTTCCATTTCCTGGCGCCGAGACTGGGCCCCACGTGCACGTTGACCTAGACGCAACCCACAAGAGTCCGGACTCCGATGTTTCGAAAATGGTGCGGCTTAACCAAAACTTGACCAAAACCTATGGTGTGGGGAACCGGAAATATATGCGTGTCTCAGCATGATATCACTCGAGCATGGGCAACCTCCGGGCATGAGTTTCGAAAGTCTTCGATGCAAATTCCGAAAGGGACCGGCTTTGACGAGTATCTCACTCCAAGCCTTACTTGAATACCGTGTTCGCATTGGCCAGCCCATGAAGCGAAATAAACACAGCGTGTCCGGCTTGCTGCTCACTTGCATCCTCAGCCCAGCCTCTCTCATCTGCTCGACTACCTTGCTGTCAGGTGTCGCCACCATTTTTAGCCACAACGACTGGATGGCCATGTCACTGGGAGACCATCTGCACCTCCCACTGGCGCTCAAAGGACGTTCTGAAGCGCCCACTCGAATCCGGAACCTCTCTGAGTGTCACGAAAAGCCACGTTAAGCGCTGGGAGAAAGCCCGACAGGTCCATTTTTGGAGGATGTATCAAGCGCCACATTGCGGTGAATGGACCCGGCGGGGCCTTATGGTTCCTTGCACATGCTCAATGCTCCTCTGCTCAGCGCGCTTCCCATCTCCTCTGCCATGCCTACTCAAGTCGCGTTTTCGCGCTCATAATCGGCATTGATCAGGTGGCGTTGCGATATAAATCCAGCCTCATCCATTCTCACGAGGCTTGACTTAGTACCAGACGCTCCCCAACCTGCGGGGCTGCGTCAACGACGCCAAAGACTTCAAAGCATTTCTGACGCACTCCCTCCGCGTCCCGGACGGGCATATCGAGGTCTTGACCAACAAAAATGCTACGCGGGCGCGCATCCTGTCCACGTTCCGGACCCATTTGATCAGCAACGCGAGCAATCCGCGCTGGGGGGCGACACGCTCGTGTTCTTCTACGCGGGCCATGGAAGCCGGGTGGACGCGCCGAATTGGCTGCATACGACGAGCGGAAGAGTCGAGACTATCTGTCCGCAGGACGAGGGATGCGTGGACGAAAAGGGGAGAGCGGTGCCTGGCATCCCAGACTACACCATACACACACTGCTCCAGAAACTCGCCGCCGCCAAGGGGAATAACTTGGTTTGTCTGCGTTCCTTGAGTGACCACGCACTGACTTCCCCTTACTGCAGACCGCCATCTTTGATTCGTGCAATTCAGGCGGCATCGGTCGTGGGCACGGGCGACTCGTTCCGCGATGCGTGGAGTCCACGGTTCCGCTGCCAGACGACCTCGACAGCGATATCATTGGTGAGGACCTCATGAGTGCGCGGGAAGGCAAAGCCACCCTCCCGGAAGGCTTTCGGTATCCGTTCATGGAGTCGCACATCCTTCTTGCGGCGTGCCGCGATACCCAGACCGCGTTCGAGACGACCTTCAAAGACGCCTGGCGCGGCCGCTTTTCCGAGAGCCTCATTCGGTCGCTGCGTACCATCTCGCTTGAGCAGACGACCTATGTCGAGCTTATGAAGCTCATCGAGCCGTGGACAGGCCAGAATCCGCAGGTCGAGGGGAAGTACAAAGAGCGCCGCTTGTTCGATGGGAGGAGTCCGCGGGTCTTGGGGAAATCGTTACCCTTGACGCCGACCAGTATCCCGGGGGCCCCGTCGTTTGAGATCAAGATGGGCAGCGTGGAGGGTGTGGTGGCGGGCACTGAATTTCTGGTCAGTGACGGCACTAGAAAAATAATTCTCTATGCGCAACACGTTGATCTCAATCGCTCCTTTCTTGTCGCCAAAGACAAGAACGAGAACCCAGCAAAACAAAACAGACTGACCGCGACGGTGTGGGACTGGAAGAACAACGGTACGAGCCTCGGTATCTATCTTCCCCGCCGTGCCGACCTCTTCGTCTTCTCCGCCCTCTTCCCAGACAACTCCTCCGTAACCTCCGCCCTCTTCCCCACCCGCCGACTGGCGTGGTCCAAGCTCGATTCTCTCCCGACTCCGAGAAATTTTGTACAAGTCAGCTCGCGGAGTGCTTCAGACGTCGAGCTGAAGGGCCCCTCGAATGGAGCGTTCGCTATCCAGTGGCTCCGGGGCATGATTAAGGAGCTTGCACCGTCAGCAGCGACAACCCAATTCTATTTAAATTGCCACGAATATCATCGGCTCCCAGGCATCATGGACGACATTGCGCACTTCAACTACTTTCTCAAGCGGCACGGTGGCGGGCAGATCCCCGCCGTATCGCTGGAGATGCACACCCTCACTGGCCCGGATCTTCAGCGCGAACTCTCTGCGGACATATTCCATCACCACGTCGCGCAGGTGAAGAAGGCGGAGAAGTACGGCTTCACCGTCTGCAATCGCTCACCCCACGCGCTTTTTGTCTATCTCTTCTACTTCGACCCCGCAGACTACGTTATTCAAGTACGTCTCCAATTGTGCATCTATTGGACAAGATAAGATATTCACCGGGACCGGTAGGCGTGGTACTCTCCTGCAACGCCAGATTCTCCGCTCTCCGCCTCGCGCGATGGGACACACGCCACGCGGCTGCCTATCGGGTATGGCTCCGGCGGGTATGCGTTCCAGTTCTTCCCCACCAAGGGAAAGAGCACGGAGACCGGCTTCCTGAAGGTCTTCGTATCGACGGAGTACTTGGATATGGGCTGGATAGAGCAAAAATCACCCTTCAAGGCCGAACTCCAGCCAATGGGTCGGCCAAAGGGGCGGCGGGAGACCCCGGAGACAGGCCAGCTTTGGGACGCGTTCCACGCTGTGGTAACAATGAGCAGCTAGTGTGTTTTCGTTCTAGCATCCCGTAAGGTGTAACTGATGTTCGGACAGAACGGAGACCAGAAAATAATGAGGTAGCCGCTACAGTGTGCGAATTGTGCGTCGCCGTATTTCATTGCCCCACCTTGCTGAATGTTAACCGTAAAATCCCTGAGCCCGTTTTCTTTAACTCTCTAAGCCGACTGAATTGCAAAGATGTTAATTTTGGATGGGAACATGTAATAAGCTTTCTTTAAGTAATGCCGGGAGAAACTGAATGCACGTGTACAATATATGAGTTTAAAAGACAGGGATGGAATGCTGCAATGAATTCATCAGTTTCGCATGCGATGCTTTCATGCGGCTTGTACCTTATTGATTGTTTTACATGGATCTAAGTGCGAGTGAAGGTATTGGTTGCAGCACCCTCGCCTGCGGCATACTCCGTCATCACCTGCTTTCGCAAGACCTCGTAAAATATGCTCTGAGGTGGTGGTGGGCTGTCCACCAGGGGCCATGAGTGTACTGGTGGCGGCCGCACGAGGTCCTTTCGTGGCAAGCCATCACCTTCAGGTCGAATGTCAAAACGTGGACGACCTATTATTCCGGACGGGGTGAGGGTCTTCGTTTCCATGTGGTACTCTATATCGGGAAAATCTGCAAATTCATAATGTCTGTAGGTGTGGGTGCGCTCTGTAGGTGATGGTGTTTGTGTCATAGGTCGTTCGTACTGAAGTTTTCGGGGTGGTTCAGCTTCTGGGATGTGCGCAGGTGGAAGGGGTGCACTTTTGTTGGAAGTGAGGTGAGCAAGGCGGGGTGTAGAACGGACTGTGATCGGTTTAACAAAAATGCCACCGGGAGGGATTTGGGTTGATGAGGGGAGTTTGGGTGGGATGATGGTGGACTGTGCTGGACGAAAGGGATCTGCTCGAGGAAGGAGGAGAACAGAACAGACATCAACAGCCTGGCCGACAAGATCTCCATGATGCTGTTCGAGATGGAGCACCAGATCCTTGGTCCGAGAAAAAGTGGTTAACCCAGGGTTTGCACATTTGTTGAATGGGCAGGGGAGAAGGGAGTGCTGCAGATGCGAGCGCTCAACATGTGCTTCGAGCGAGTTTAAGTTGGCCTGCAATTTTGCTCTGCATTCATTGAGTCTGCAGATGTACTGTGAAGTCTGGGAAGGCATCAGGTCTGAATGTCAAGTCTTGAATCTCACACCAACCTTGGCACGCATGGGGCAGTGTTTCAGCTGATGCTGTAAAAATCAATGTTAGCTTCCGTTGATAAACCAAAGCAGAAGAAAAGGGTAGTGCAACAAAGAATATCAGAGATGGACTACATGCAAGTCTATGACTCTGAAAAATATGCTGTCTTTGTGAGCTGGCACTCACCTTGTAAAAAGAGTTCCAGCAATTGAGTGTCTGTCCACAAGAGACCAGTTCGGAAGTGCCAGATCGGCCTCCAGGATTGGTAGGCACCAGTGTTTCACAGTGGAAGGGAAGCAACACAGATTTGGAGAGTTTCACCACTGTGTCCGGAGAGATGATGATGCCCCGTCTCTTCACAGATGCCATCACTGTGGCAGCTGCCGTGAAGAGACCTAAGGTATTTGGATATTTGGTATCTGCGGCTGTCTGTGCTTTTGTCAAAGGGCAGGTGAGAATGTCGACAAGATCTGATGTATGAAAAAAAAAATGCTTGCACAAACACTGTGACATCACGCATCACGCACACGGTCATGTGCCGGCTTTTCGGGCGCGTGCCTTCGTGTAGGCTTGGCGTGGGCCGCATCATGATCTTGAATGTCCTCTTGATGCTAGAACACAAATACTGAGATTTTGCTGAGGGGTCACTGATATTAGGTCATAGAATGTCTTACTTTTACATAACAGAAGGCTGCCAGCCTCGATCAGGAAACTTGCAGCCGTTGCAGGAGAGTCAAAATCGCAGCAAGCCCTGACCGAGAACCGAGTTGATTAAAGGGGATCAAAAGTACGAAGGCAGACCCAAGCCAAGCCAACTTAACGATTCGGATGGGCGATGTTTTTTATCAGGAAGCACTTCAGGATTCTCAGGTTTTCTGCGGCGACAATTGAGAGCTGTAACCGTCTGGCTAGTCCAACTCAGTTGTGGCGCCGTCAGAGAAACATCGCATGGAAGGAAGACTCTGGGAACTTCAAGTTTCGGTAGCCCTGAAATTTTGCTGACCCATCGGGTCGTCAAAAGAAGCCGATCTGACTCGTACTCGAATAGAGCTTCCCGTCCCTGGGACCGTTTTCGAAGCCTGTAGTCTCAACCAGCGCCGCAAGGCCTCAAGCCGCGGAAAGTTACGGAAAAATGCCATCACAACGAAGCCCCAGAAATATTCACCCAGGGGGCAAATTTGAATGGAAGCCTCTAATAATCGCCGTGTAAAATCTATAAGGTATTGAACAGTTATCGTAACAGCGGCACGAGTAATACACTACTACACTTCCCTACTCAATTCTCATACAATTGTGCCCAGCCCACTACGCAACGTCAAGGGATGAATTTATTGAGCAATCGGAAAACAACGCCATCGTAAGTAAACAAAACCTGCTAATTTGCGTCAGCAATGAACCACCGGTGCAAATGATATCTTACCCAGGAGTGGGGGAGACCCATTCCACGGATTGCCAGTCAAGAAGGTGACGAAGGACGTTGAAGCATCTGGATCAAGAAGAGAGCCGCCAAGAATTGTGAGTAAAACTCGCTCGTGAGGTCTGGGTTTTTCTTTGCAAGAAGGCGGGAGAGTCGTCCGCCGGTGAAATAGACCTGATATCAAAAAAAGGACATTTATGGACGGATTGAAGCGAAATCAAGATGTATCTTCCATCGGGTCGACGACTGCAAGAACTCAGGACACCAGGAACGCGCGAAAGAAAAATTACATACCAAAATACCGATCTGGCCAATATCTGGGAGTTCCCTCGTCGCTCTTCAAGCTGAGCACCAAGTCCAGACCCTCTGCGACCAGCTTTCTGAGTGCCGACGCAGCGCTGCCTTTTGGAATCCACAAAAACTTCTCCTTGGTCTCTGCCTTCCCGCCATCGCCATCATCAGACCCCGAAAACTCGTCATTACGCTTGCTCGGCTTGCAGAGATCTATGCGCAGGTGCCGGAATGTCGCGGTGTCGGCCGTTTTCTTCCGCTGGCGCAGTAACGCGACGAGACGGCTATAATCCATTCCGCCCGCGCGGGTGGCCGAGATCGTGAGGCTCGTCAGCCGAGGGAGCATGGACGGCGCGCGAATGCAGCTGATGACGCGATCGACACTGGGGCAAACGTCGATCTCGAGGGTCTCGACGAAGGGGAAAGCGGCGAGAAATGAGGCCAGCTCGACCTTCTTGAACTCTTCCACGCCGATTCCAAGGGTGCGGAGGACGCAGGAAGAGCGCGTTACAAAGGAGAGGATGACGTCTAGGAATGGGTAGTCCGTGATAACGAGGCTACGGAGGTTGGGAAGGACGAGCATATTCAGGACGAACGTGCTCTCGTATCCACCAAGGATGAAAGACCGAAGACGCGCATGGGTGGTAGGCGTCGCAGGCATCAACCCCGGGTGCCAGTGGGATACACCGCATTTCAGCCGCTCAAGGGCGGGAAATTCGGGCAAGAGCCGGAAGAGAGTGGCTGTCCCAAT
The DNA here is from genome assembly GCA_029449255.1 of Mycena polygramma. Taxonomy (NCBI): domain Eukaryota; kingdom Fungi; phylum Basidiomycota; class Agaricomycetes; order Agaricales; family Mycenaceae; genus Mycena; species Mycena polygramma. The sequence continues at coordinate 544,450 of JARKID010000049.1, forward strand.
GTGCTTGCCAAGTTCGAGGCTCGTCAATATACGAGACGAAAAATCGACAGCATCGGTAACAGGCTTGCCCCCAAAAAGGGAAAGCTCGCGCAGGGAAGGAGCACCCTCGATGATGTCGCGAAGATGATCGACATAAGGAGCGGCGAGAGATTCAAGGAGAGGAAGGGGAGTGTTAATTGGGATGATTTGGCGAAATTGGGTGGCCGAAACGTGAGCGACTTCAAGACGTTGGATTTGTCCCGAATGCATGGCCATGAAATGTAACAGTGCCGGAGAGATCGCCTTCTGGACTTCGCGGTCGCCCACAATACCTGATAACATGGATAACAATTCTGATGCTTGCCTTCCGGAGCCTTTGTCGACTCCGAAGGAAAGGGGGTGACCTTTTGCGCGAGAAACCCAAGTTTCAAGTAGATGGAAGACTTTTTTGAAAGATTCCTCCTGCGCTCGATTTGCTTTGAGGAACGGATCTGGAAAGTCGAGGTATATGGAGCTCCAGAGCTGGCATGTATCAATGGCGACTTCCCGCCAGCTACGACAGATCTGCGCAAGGAGGAGTGGTGCAGCAGTGGGCGAGGGCGCTACGCGTCCGTGCGTGGGGAGACACAGGACGAAAATTATGGATACAACATCGGCGGGAAGCGTTAGAGCGGGGGGAACGAACTCGAGGGTAGCATGGCTGGCTGCGAGAGACTCGGGGGGATCGTGTTTGCTATCGCCTGACATGGAGTCAGAAGAAAACCGGCGCGCGGTGTGACAATGCCACGTGCTTCCGTTACCGTGACACTATCCTTGACTTCAAACCAGCTTCAAAAGGAGCCAGAAAAATCCAAGAAATATTCAGGCTGTACCTCAGAAAGTGCAAGATTGAACCAGCCAGTTATCAATGGTCCTGGGTCCTTCCTGCCCGCTATTGGTCCTTGGAATCACTTTTTTCTTCCTGGCGACGGTCCCAACTTCAAATTGAAAGTTAAATCGACTAGGCACTGTTGTTCAGAGGCTCAGGGCCGCCCTGGCATCACTGCAAGGGCCGCCGTTCTATCTGGACTTCGAAATGAACCTTATAGCATCAATGGACCCACCGTGGCCATCGATGAGATCATGGCCTGCAGATAGTTCTCACCGGCAAGGGCTGGCCTCGTCTTCATCCTTTTACATTCATGGCAGACACTCTCCTCGAATCCTTGACTGCGAGCAACATCTTTGACCTGCGCGGCGTCGTGGCAGTCGTCACTGGCGGTGGAACGGTATGTACTTGTGCTTGCGGGACTGAAAACGAGGAACTTATCGCATCGCTGCCAAGGGCATCGGGATGATGATTTCCTCCACCCTGGTCGCGAACGGTGCGACTGTGTATATCATCGGGCCCGGCCAGCAAGACCTCGACAGGTTCGTGGTTTTCCTTCACTCCCGCACCGATCCTACCTAACGCGATATCGCAGAGTCTGCGCGACCTACAACGCCGCCGCAGAGAGCTCCCCGAATCGCGGGCGAATGTACGGTATCGAGGGCGACATCAGCTTCAAGGTCCCTTCCCTTTCTCTTCTTGTCGATTTGCCCGCCTTTCTAACGCTGCAGCCCATAGTCCGAAGCCACGCGCCTCGCCGCCGAAATCGCCAAGCGCGAGTCCGCGATCACCGTCCTCTTCAATAACGCCGGTATCATCGCGGGGAGCTACGCGCGCCCGCTGCCCAGCGCCACCGCCGCGGACTACGTCTCTGCGTGCTTCGACGCCGTCTCGGAGGAGGACTTCACGAGCACGCTCAATACGAATGCGGTGGGGCCGTACTGGCTTACCTTTGCGTTCTTGCCACTGCTGGAGCGCTGGAAGACCGCGGACACGGTTGTGGCGAAGAAGTTCGTGCCACAGATTGTTATGACTTCGTCGATGAATGGGTGGACGAAGGTGCGCGCAATTGAACGAGATGCGTATACGAACTGAACTGACGCCGACGCAGGACCCGATAACTGGCGGCTTGAGTTACCCGTACCTCTTCTCGAAAAGCGCGCTCGGGCACGCGACGGCCTCGCTCGCGCATGAACTCCTCCCACTCGGCATCCGCGTCAACGGTATCGCCCCTGGTACGCCCTTTCCCTCAATTCATAACACCGACTGACTAATCACGATCGCACGTAGGCCTCTTCGCCACGCAGGTCCGTTCCCTTGCCCCTCGCTCTTATCATCAGTCCCGCTTCAAAATCCGCGCACTGACGCCCCTCCCTCCCTCCCAGATGACAACCCGCGCCTCCGACGCGCACGGCCTCTCCACCTTCCCCCCCTCCTTCCAACCAGGCTTCGACATCCCCACCGAATCCGGTGTCGGCTCCCCGCGCGACATGGGCTCCCTCGCGCTCTTCCTCGTCGCCAACTGGTTCGTCAACGGCGAGACGGTGTTGATTGACGGTGGGGTGAGTCTCGCTTGTTTTCTTGCTTCTGCCGTGCTTTGGGCTTTTGGGCTTTCTTACACTCGTCCTGTTCTTGCTTCGTGTTCGTTGAGTCACATATAGGACACTGACACGATGCAATGTAGACCCTTCTCAAGCACCCGTCCTCATACTAGATGCTACGCACAATCTCCTTGCTCTCTATTCGCTCTGACAATCCACCCAATCCATCCATCCTCCTTCGCAACCACCTTGTTCATGTACCTTACCTGCTTTGAAATCAAATGAAATTCTCTTCCCCTTCCTGTCCTCTCCGTACACACCCGAATAAAAATTCAAAGCCTTGTATTCCTATTCCCACTATCACTATGCAACCCTATCATAAAGTACAAGCATACATTAAGCAGCAAATAAGATGAAAGACCCGCTTCTGCCCCGCGAAGGAAGGTGGTGGTGGTACAAGATGGTGGTGCAAGTCTATCGCATCGGACGTCCCCAGCAACGACCCACGGCAGTCTATTCGGTCATCGATTCCTCTCCTTCGTTGTTCCGCCCTGCCCGCCCGCCCGCCACACGTGTATTTCGGTGCCGACCATCGACCATCGACCATCGACCATCGACCATCGACCATCGACCGTCCTCCACTCCCTCCGCCGTCTCCACAGCCGCCCGCGCACCACCGTCTTCAGAGCGTTCCCTGTCCGTCCCATCTCCTGAGCGCGCCTCGCAGCGTCCGGCTATCACGAGCGGGACGGTAGAGAAGCAGGTCGAGGGTAGAGCATACAGGATTCGACGTGATGTGATGTAGATGTGATTTAGTCGGTCAGATACGTGGTAGGATGCGGTAGGATGACGTGGATGTGGGTGAGGCTCAGATCTTCTTCACGTCGATCTTCGCATCGGAGGGTGTTAAAATGTGTGTCATGCGATATGCGGGGGTGTGTCTCCGTTTGGAGTCGTAGGATGTGCGGGTGTGCGGATATGCGGGGAGATGTGCGAGGAGATGTGCAATGTGTGTGGGATAGAGATGTGTCGGAGTGGAAGGGAGGTAGCAAGGGGCGGAAGGACCAAGGATCACAGGATCCCCGAGTCCTTGAGCGCATTCTGCAGGATCGTCTCCTTGACGGCGGCGAAGACGAGCCGGATGTTCTTCGTGTCTGTCGCTTGGGTGAGGCTGGGAGACGGGGGAGTCAGTACGCGGACGACGAGGGAAGCGGGTAAGAAAAGAAGAGGGAGGGAAGAGGGAAATGTGGTGGCGGCAAACGGAAGAGAAGAGTGGAGGGATGGAGTACAGGGAGAGGTAGGGTACATGTACGGATGACGGAAGGGAATGAAACGACGCGGCAGCGGGAAGAGAGAAAGTGCGAAGACCGCCAGGAGCGCGTGTAGATGGCGAATAACGGGAATATGAGGGGAAATAAAGGTGGAGCGAGGCGAAAAGGTCCGAGGAAGATGCGATGAAAGGAGAGGGAGGAGGGAGGAATAGTGTGCAGGGTGGAATGATGGTTATAGACTCGTGGGGTATATGGAGAACGTGGATGGTGGGCAGACAGTCTGAAGGAGGGAGGGAAGAGGATACGGCGAACGGGCGGATAGAAAGAAAGGTGAAAGTAGAGTACGCAAGCAGGAAGTGGCACACAACCCCGCTGACAACAGGTCAGGGTCAGGGAGCGGGATAGCGCATCTCCCAAAACCAATCATGTACGACGGCATCCCGAATGAGTGCAGAAAATGCCCCCAAAAGCCCAAAGAAGAATCCCCAAAAACGCCTCCCAAGCAAAAAAAAAACCGAAAAAGCGATACTCACTGCGGATACACACTCAATCTTGCCCGGTTCTCCTGCATGAACCGCCACAGCACGTATTTCGCCGCCTTGTTGATGTCGGGCCCGCCGGTGTACTCGGGGAAGTAGCGTTCGAGGGGGACCTGGGGAGCAAGGAGGGAAGGAGGGTTAGAAAAGGGTAAAAAGGTAAGAAAGAAGGGGAGGAGAAGGATACAAAGGTAAGAGGGAAGGGGAAGGGAGGGAGGGAAAACATGAGAAGATCGACAGAGGGTATGAATGCGCGGGAACGGGACGGCTCCATCGCACCCTCGGAGCCGGCGCGTAACCAAGCACTCCAAGAATTTCTCGACAGTGCACCGCGCACGACGCGAGAGTCATTCTTCCCTCGTTCACCGCCCTCGCTGGAAGCGCAATCGCGGCTTCAGCATCAATCGTGCACCCGATAAGGCCCCAGCGCGGGTCCGACGACCGAGGGAGTCGTACGCCCAACCCTAGCAGGTTTCGCCAGCGCCCGTACATCGAGAACTGCCCTCGCAAACGCCAAACGCCAACCCCCAGATGCGGCAACCCGCTCCGTATCCACAAACTCCAAACGACCATCCGACCCGCCCTTGGGCTGACGACACACCGCCCGCACCGGGCCACTCCATCCACCAACGCACCCGCGACATCGTACCAGTTCGCCAACGCCCCCAACGCCCACCCAATTCCCCACGCACCCCCGCGCTCCAAGCAAACTCGCAGCTCGGGGAGGAGAACGAGAACGACATGCGTTCCCGCTCCACGGCACCACTTCGATTCTGCACGACCGCCAATCGTACATCCTCAACGTCCGCCATTCGCTCGCACCCGAGAGCCCGGAGCCCAGAGCTCGAAGCTCAGAGCGCCCGCCCCGTATCCGCGCACGCCCCGCATGCGCGCGCGCCCCGCATCCACCGCAGCCCGAAGCCTGCACCAAGCCTCGATTTGGAAGCCCACGACGCGCACATCACCGGGAGGTAGGTCCACATTGTCCTCCCCACTCCATCACACTCCTCTCTCGTTCTCCCTGCCCGCTCGTCCTCCCCGCGGAGTCGAAGCTCGGGAGAACGAGAACGAGAACGACATGCGTCCCCGCTCCCGCTCCACGTTCGCCGCGCCCGCGTCCTGCCCGCGTCTCCTCGAAGCACAACGCATTGGAGCAGAATCCGCTGGTCTGCCTGTTTTCCGCTCGCAGTCTCGCCTCTCTGCGTTCCCGCTCCTCCACGCACTCTCGCACTCGACACGCTCGCTCGAATCCCGCTCACTCCAAGCGCAGCGGCGCCGACAACTGGGTTCGCTGCATCCGCGTCCCGCGTCCCGCGTCCAACACGCCTCCCCGAAGCGCAAGGCGCGCATCCACCCAAGCGCAGTCCATCCGCGCTCCCCACGGTCCTCTCGCTCCATGGTCCCCAGAAAGCCACCGGAAGAGCCCCCCCAGAAAAGCCCCAATCTTCCCCGCACTCACTCGCCTCCGCGCAGGCTCATCTCCTCCCCGTGTCGCCCCGCACTCCCCGCTCCCCCAAAACTCCTCCCCTTCCCCTCCTCTCCCCAAACACAATCGTTTTGAAAGACGCTCACCTTCCCAAGCTTCCCCCGAAACACATCAATCTTGTTCAAAAACAAGATGATGGAGGTGCGCAGGAACCAGCGCGAGTTGATCACGGACTCGAAGAGGACGAGGGATTCGCGCATGCGGTTCTGCGTGCGTATCGGTTAGATAGGAAGGGAAGTGAGTTGAGACGAAGGAAGGAAGAAGGAGGAGGAGGGGAGGGAGGGGAGGGATTAGACGGGTGGAGGAAGGAAAGAAAGAAAGGGCAAGGCAATAGAAAGGAATGCGGACGGAGGGAAAACAGCAAAGAAAAGAGGGAAAAGGGAAAAGGGAGAGGAGGGGAGGGGAGGGATGGGATGGGCAGGGAAGAGGGAGAGATGGGAAGGGCAAGGCAATAGAAAGGAATGCGGACGGAGGGAAAACAGCAAAGAAAAGAGGGAAAAGGGAAAAGGGAAAAGGGAAAAGGGAAAAGGGAAAAGGGAAAAGGGAAAAGGGAAAAGGGAAAAGGGAAAAGAAGAGGCGGGTGGAACGAGAAGACAAGGGGGGACGAGGAGCAGACCGGAGCGCGGGGCATCCAGCGGGGAGGGAGACGGGCGGGAAAATATATGGGTGCAGGGAAAGACAGGCGGTGGAAAGAGAGGGAAGATGTATGTGCGGAGGAAGGGCAGGGGGAGCGTGAGCGGGAGCGAAATGAGGGTGCGGGTGGGGAGGGAGGGAGGTTTTTAACGAAGGGAATGGAAGTGAGAGGAGGGGGCGAGAGCGAGAGAACGGGGAGACGTGCGAGGGGATGGGGAGGAGGAAGGCAGGGAAGGGAAGGGAGGAGGGAGAGCATAGTGGCAATGTGGGGACTATAAGGCGTATGGTAGAGTCTACGGGAAGGGCGTAGAGAAGCGGGTACGGAAGGGGGTAAGCCTGTGCCCCAGGTGTAGCGACAAGCTGGAATGCGAGTGCGGAGTGCGGAGGGTGGAGGGAGAGGGTGGAGTGCGGAGAGGAGGGTGCAGGGTGCACGATATGCAGTGTGCAAGGAGCGTGAGGACAGTGGTCGGAGCGAGGAAGGATGAAGAGTGGGAAGGGGAACTAGGAGCGAAGAGCGAAGGAAGGATGAGATGAAGACCAGAGCGTATGTACTCCGCTCCTAGAAATGAAGTAGGAGACGGCAGGGATGGCGGGAGAGGGATAGCGGGGAAGTGGGAAATAAAAAATGGGAGGAAGGAAGGAAAGTGTGGGTCGCAGTCGAAGATGAAGATGAAAGAAGGCGGACTCGGGGGGTGAAAGAAAACACCCACCTGTCCCTTGGCCTCCAACAGCACCTGGTCGTACTCGCTCAGCGCCGTGCAAAATATGATGCTCGTGACGCTACAGTCCCCTTCAGCACAAAGTCTCCACGAGCAGTGGGAGCACCGACCTCTCAAAGCAATGTATCCACTTTTTCCGCTCGGAGCGCTGTCCGCCGACGTCGAACATGTGTATCGACAGCCCGCCCATATTGAAGCGCGTCTCGGTGATGCTCGTGCTCTGCGCTCGCGCGCGCAGCACGTCCTCCTCCGTCGGTGTGTACCCCGGCTGTGCGAGGCGCTGAATCGCACCGATGAAGCTGTCTTGACGTCAACACCCGCCACACACAGACACAAGGACAAGAGAAGAACTCACTACGCCGCACTATCCATCAAATAGAACTCGCTCCCATGCTCGTCCAGCACACGCGCCACGACCGGGTCCCGCCACAGCACCTCAATCGCATCCGCCGTCTCCGCGCCCAACACCTCCTCCGGCCGTGCCCCCATAATCGCCTCGGGCAAATGCCGGTGCCCCTCCGCCAACAAATCCTCTAACCCGCACTCGCGCAGCGCCAGCACAACCGCCTGCGCCGAGTCCACCGCGTTCTTGTGTATGATGGGGCGGAAGGCGAGCAGCTCGTCGGTGTTGAAGCCCTGCTGGTGGATGATCTTCATCTGCTTCACGATCGTCGACTTGCCCGACTCGCCCGAGCCCAGGAGCAGGATCTTGCATTCCTTTTTGTACCGCTTCGAGTCCTCGTCTAGCTGCCGGTCGATTTCGTCGCTTCGGGCTTTGGAGGAGCGGTCCGGCTGCGAGCTGCAGGCGCCCATGGTGTAAGAGTGAGTGTAGAGTGAAAGTGCAAAGGTGGGTAATTGTTTGTAGGTGTTGTCCTGCAACTTGACAGTTACCATCCATCGGCCCGCGTCTTAAATTAATTGATTAGTCTGCCGATGGGCGCTGACTGCGCTCCACTTTGCGCGAAGATCTGCACCGCTGCGGTGTTGAATGGCGCGCGCTCGGTTTTAGCCACGCCGGAGCCGGGGCCAGGTCTTTTTCCTGCATTTTTCTGGTACGACCTGCGCGCGGCCGCCGCCCTGAACCGCTAATTCAAAACGCGATCCATGCAAGACCCGACGTCGGACCGACCTCGACAAATTTCAATTCTACCTGCCACGCGTCGACCACACAGCGCATGAAGCCTGGTGGCGGATGGTCCGCGTCCACGCACGATGTGGTGGATGATTGATGGTTTATTGCGCCAGTGGAACACTCACCCGTTCGATTCGGGACCAGGCCGTGGGATAGGTTGTGCAAACATTTTTTTGGGGGGAAACTGTGGCGCCAACTGGGACCGCTACGGTTAAAGTCAATGTTTTCCCGCCGACCCAATGATATAAGTTCATCTCACCGTCTCTCGACTTCGACGTGCCACTGGCAACTCAGCATCGAACCCAGGCCCCGGAAATTCCAGGAACAAACACTCACGTTCAGCCCCATATCCAATTCCACCTCTCCAAGGCTTGGTAGCGGACGGTCCGCACCCGCACGAGATAGCAGCGTCAGCTAGATTTTATCGAATATGCAGTGGGACACCCGTTCGACTCGGGACCAGGCCGTGGAGGCTCAACTCAGCCCATTTTTTTTTTTGATCCAGAGTGGACTGACAATCCTCTTCTTGCCTGCAATACATTGTCCTTCTGCTGCTGCCTCCCAAAGGATTGTTACTTACGATCCCAAGAGGTCTGGGTTCAACATTTACATAATTCCTTACCCTTCTGCAGGTGAGCTGAATTTCAACCCAAACTTCTCAACACTTACCCGGCGGTAGACATACCGTTCAAGGCTTGGTAGCGGACGGTCCGCATCCGCGTAGCTTCTTGAAACTCGCTGCATCCAGCGGGACACCCGTTCGACTCGGGACCAGGCCGTGCGTGTTGAAACTTATGCGTGTTTTTTTTCTTGGATCTTTCATCTCACTGATTTCCAGATCGGTGTTGAACGTTGAACGCTGGATCGCATTCTTTCGAAATCTCACGAACCAACACTCACCTTCGTATGTATCGGGATACAATTCCACATTTACAAGGCCTGGTAGCGGACGGTCCACACCCACACGAGATGACCAACTGTTCATCGTTGTATACAGTGGGACACCCGTTCGACTCGGGACCAGGCCTTGAAGATCGTTTGCCGTATGTCTTTTTGAAGGTGGGCATCAACAAGTGAATTTCTCGTGGCCTCTACCGCTTACATGTTTCCTCGGTGTCGACATCAAACTCGTTGAACAAAGCCCTTCCGAACCTAGAGTCAGGTATTCAATATCCAACGTTCAACTCAGGTCAGCTGAATTTCAACCCAAAACCTTTATTAATGCTTACTAGGGTAGAGAATGTATCTCCAAGGCTTGGTAGCGGATGGTCCGCGTCCACACGACTTGGCGGCGTCAAAAGTGATCTCGAGTGCCAGTGGAGAGCACCCGTTCGATTCGGGATCAGGCCGTAAAACATGGGGCTGCTTTTTTTTGTTTTTGTGGTGACCGCTACGGTTGAAGCTCAGGGTCGTCCGCCGAACTAATGATATTTCACCGCCTTGGTCTTTCAGCACTGACTTTGATGCAAAAATGATTAATGTCCCACGACTTCCCCTTTTGGTCCTGGTGATGTCGTATTGGTCCCGCGCCTTGTTGGCTTTGTCCCATCTTTACGAGGCTGCTTTCCTGCCACAGGAATGGTTCCAAGTCTCTGCACCCAACATTGTATACCCTTACTGAAGCTAGGAAAATTGTAAATCCCTCACTCAGTAGCCGTGAGTGCCATCTATAAGCCAATTTTGCACACAATTCGCCGCTTCTTTATGTTCAACTAGCAGTATGCCCGTGCTACGCTACGGAATCGGGACGTCGTCATCATTCAGTTATCATTGAGAATTTGAATTCTGCATAGGAAAGATTAAAGTGCTGCTCGTCGCCAACCTTCGGTTGGCTCCTCGCAGCCTATGTGTGCAGTCAGCGGGAAATGCTTGAACCATTCGGCTTCCATTCCATCACTCCGAAACTTCCTGATAGAACTGCTTGGATCAGCACTCGGGTCGAATTTAGGTATTACCCTGAGTGGCCGTTCCGAGGCCGACACCGAGTCAAGATATCGGGTTGCAGTCTCTCGAGTTTTCTTCGCAGCTTTTGTCCTCGCCAGTGGATGTCTGCCTGGGTTCGATTTTCCTCTGCTCGCTGTCTCCGTGCCCTTTGCACCTTCACTCTTCGATCGCCGCACGGTCATACACTTCCGGTGGATTTTTAAGACGCACCTACCGCTCATGAGGTGGTTGTGTCATGACTGGCATTCTTTAGATGTTTCCCGGGGTGCTTAATAAGTTTGCCAGTTTCCGGGTCGTGTTTGTGATCGGTTTGGCTGTAGTAAGTTCAAATTGCTAGGGCCGCTTACCTCCAACGAAGTCGGGGTGAGAGTGAAAGACCCAGTTGTCCGGTATGGATGATGCTCATCATCCTCAGCATGATCCGAACAGCCTGAGTTAAAAATTCAACATATCAGCCTTCTGGCCTCCGTGCCAGAACGAAAATTGATTCATTCGCCCCCCCCCCCCCCCCCCCCCCCCCCCCCCGTGTCAGATTGTCCCCGTGAATCAACTTGACGGCTCTGCGATCACCTTGTTTCCTGCAAGTTCTCGTGCGGTTCAAATCCTTCACCTCGTGGTGTTGTTGTTGGATGATAGGCTTACAGCCTTCATCCGTGCCATCATGCTGCATCTTGTCATCTGGGAGTGTTCGTTGGCTCCTTGGGTAAGAAATCAACATTTCACTTTCAACATGCCGGTAGAGCCAAAAGAGGAATTGTGGGAATTGGGTATCCGAAGTTGGCCGGAAGTGTTCCTCACATTCCCGGAAGCCGGCCACGTACCATACACTGCAGTGAGCGGCTGTGAGCGAGTGGGATAGGCGGAGGGAGTCTGAAAGGCTTGACTCGGAGTAAGCCGGCCGACTTGTTTGCCGGGAAACAATGACATCATTGGAGCGGATGACCGGTCCGGCTTGTGTGGTCAAAGTCAAACCCAGGTGGATTCTTATATAGATGCTTCCACTGACCCCGCATCGATGTCTGCGGGCTTTCTACAAAGTTGAAGCCTATTTCCCGTACACATATCGTATATTATCCCTCCTCTATCCACCAGCGCTGAAAATTAACTCATCCGCCTCAAGTACGGCTCAACTGTTTGCATTTGTTTTATTTGCAAGACTGGATCACACATCTTCTCCTTTCCCATTGATGTGCTATGGCAGTAAGAAAAAAAGCTATCTACGCGAGCCCACAATCTAACCGACTGCTTTCTAAGGCTTTTTCTGCAAACTCTTCGCCCATTTCGCACCTTGCCATAGAGCTCTTGACGGAGGTCTGGGGAGCGGTCCCAAGACAAGCACTCTCTCAGATTCTGGGAGTGTCCAAGACATGGCATGATACTGCCACTCACATACCCTCTCTCTGGAACACACTTGACTTTGGTCCTCACTGTACTCTGGATGACCTTGATGTCGCCCAGCAGTGGATCACGAGGGCTCAAAACCGGCCCCTTGTTGTCACCGTTAACGTGACCAGAAACTCTGTGCTCGCCAGTCTTGTCCCCATTTTTGACCTCCTCGCCCCTCCGGTCTGTGACCAGATCCAGCACTTCTCCGTCTCCGCACCGGAATCCGCTGTTCTCGACACCTACCAGTACTTCACCGAAAATACATTCGGCCAATTGCAGTCTCTTTCCGTTTTGATAGCCACCGACCTAGGCCACTTCGCTGTCAATAGGCCTGAGGCCGGCAGCATTATTCCTACCGACTCCGCCTTTCCCCATCTCACCAAAGTCCACTTCGCAAACATGCCCTTCATCTTTTCTGCGCCATTCCATCTCACAGAGCTTGTCCTCGGAGCATATAGTTCCGATGATGTGCTCATCGAGAGTATCCTCGCCGTTATTCTCCCTCACTTTCGATCGCTATCGCGGCTGGGCCTTCACCAGCAGATGCTGAACCTTCCATCGCCATCATCCCTTATCCCTCACCCCGCAATGTCGCTGCCGCTCCTCACCCATCTTTCCATGCGTGGAGTTCATATGGACTCGCTCGCCCGTTTCATTCGACTTCTCGATGCACCACTCCTCACAGAGCTTACCCTCTCTGTGAATAGATGGGATCTCCGTCCAGAAGATAGCTCGGAAGAACTCACAGAGCTTCTACGAGACACATCCTTCACTCACCGACTCACAGCCCTTAACCTCCAGAGCCTTGATCCGTTTGCCAACGACAACTCTTTCTTCCGCTATTTCGAAAACATCCAGACACTGCGTCTCAATTTTCGGTATGAGGGCCTCAGCCCAAGCTTTTGGGACACCCTCGCCAATCCCGAACACGATGGCCCGACCTTTTTGCCGAATCTTCAAAATCTTTCCTTGGCTGGCGTCCCAGCTGGCCATGCCCAGGAGCTTGTATACCTGCGTGAGCGTGTGCAGCAGCCTCGTTTGAAGCTCCTGGAGTTGGTGTTTTTCCGTGCAGAAGATGTTTTGGACGCCCGATCTCCTGCATGGTCGACTTGGCTTTCTTCGCATGTCAATACCCTTGTCGTCCCTCCATTTGTCGAGCGTTCTGCTCAGTTGCAGTCGTTCCACCTGTTCTAGATAGTCTTCCGATATGTTAAGATGCACGCAATCAATATACACGTTGTTTGGAATTGCAATGGGTTCCGGTATCGAATCAATCCAATTGAGTGTATTACCGAGGCACTAATCTAAATTCATCTCCTTCAAACAACAAGAACTTGGTCCGGGGATTTTTCTGGCTCTGCCTCAGCTGTTTCCTATAGGCCTTACCAATTCCACCCGTCGGATCGTAAGATGTCAAAGCTGCGACAAGGCCCGATTGAAACCTTGATGGGGTGAAGTGTTTGAACACATCTGTGTTGCGCGCGCCCGGGAACACTCGAGTATGATATTGCCGAAGGGTTACTGCAAGATTCAAGAGGCATGGCTATTATCGTAGGGTTAGCCTCAGTGTGAAGCTGCCAAGGAACCGAAAAATCGCACCGTAAATATGTCGCTCTCCCAGTCTAGCGGGCCATCCGGTCCCTCACACACATACTGGCTCGCCACCCATGTGCGCCACGCCTCGTACTTCGCACTTACTACCCCTGCTTGGACCAGTAGGTTAGCTGGAACACCGGAGCCCTCGTAGCCACGATGATCCAAGCACGGAAAGAGGCAAACCAGGCAGGACAGATAGACAATGTCCATCCATCCTCTCGCATGGCTAAGAGTCAGGTCGAGGATAGACAAGAAGCATGGGACTGGGACTCCCCCAGTCCCATTAATGATGACAAAGAACATGGGACTCGTTCACTGATGTGGGACTCAGTCCATCAAAAATGGGACTCGACTTCTCGACAATGGAGCAGCCATCAAGGTGTGACATGCCCGCCATCAAGGGATCTGCGGGGCGTCGGTACCGTCGACTCTCTTCATCTCGTACGACCATGTCGACGGAAGCCTTCGACATATTTGAGCCGGCAGCGGATATCTCTCTGAAGGACACTATTGCCTATGGTGGCGGACCGAACTTTGTGACAAGTCAAAGTCCCAATTTGGTAATTACTACTACTACCTCAGTTTTTTTCGGAATATCAAGTGAATAGTAGAAATAGCACTACTAGATGTCCCTCTATTGATCTGCCGGAACAAAAGTTTGAAAATATCAATATCTGTTTTTCATCCACCGATTTCGCGCTTTTGATTGCGGATCAGCCGGACCGGTGGCGGTGCACCGCCATCATTTGCGCATCAGCGTCCCCCACAGCGAGCGCAGCGGTGTCCAGCATGCCCCGAGTACGGAAACAAGCATCCCATGCTCAGAGGGCTGGCACTGGGAGGTTTGCCTCCAACAGCAGCCCTCCACCTACCCAGGATGGACCCGTCTCCGACAACAGCGACTCGGATGATCCTGCAGGATGGGAATCCAGTGCCGACGACTCAGAGCAGGACAGCGAGGATGAAGTTTGGAATGCATGGGAGAAGCAGCCGCCCCCAGTGACATATGCTGAGAGACTGGAGCAGCGTGCGGCGCAGAAGGAGAAGGCCACGGAGAAACGGCGGATTGCAGAAATGCGTAGTGCGGAGCGGCGTCTCGCAGGTCAGATGGAAAATCAAGCGGGTGTGTATCTCCTTGTTCACTCATCTTCTCTTGGTTGTTCTAATTTCTCTTAGGCAAAAAACGAGGGCCCTATCTTGGCGGAGGGTCATTACGGAGTTCACAAGAGAAGCGCAAGAAACTCAGAGAGCAGTTCGAAAGCGGTCAACTCCGGATCTCCCCAACCGAATATCAGCGCCGGATGGATGCTCTGATTCCCCCCAAAGCTCCTGCCCCCGAAAAACAGCAGTCCATCCTGAATATGTTCCAGAAACGGCCTCGGGCTATTTCCGTCTCGTCCGACGAAGATGAAGTTGAAATGTCTTCATCTTCTGCCGCCATCTCGACTTCTAAACATCCTAGAGTCGAGGATGCACCCCGTCTTGCATCTGCAGGCCCGTCTACATCTTTGCGCACAGAGGAAGAAGAGACATCAAACTCTGTGCAGGAGCTGTCGGACGGTGAAATCGACCTTGACAGGGAAGACGATGTGGCTCCAGAGCTGCTTGAAATCGAGGCCCGTTTAGCGCAGGGAAATGCCGCCGTTGACTCGATTGCTGTAGCCGATGAGATTGCGGAATGGGTGGAGACTGTTCTGGATGACGCTGCTCCTCTAGAACCCTCGCAGCTTGGGTTTCTCGCTACCGACTGTCTCAAGAAGGCTCGCAAATCTCACGACTTTCGAAGCACTGTTCTGTTTGCAGCCCTGGTCGATTTCTATCGCTGGATGCCTCGGATGGGACGCTTGAGTGCTGCATTGCGCGTGGCCAAAAACCATGGGCGTGGTCCAGCGTTCCAGCGGGTTCTTTGTGCACAAGCTCGATTTTTTGAGGCGACGGGCACGCTCAAACCAAGTCATCAGGGACAACGACAGAAGCAGCATGGTCTTCTCAATGACGAAGGGTTCTATATGGGCGTCCAACGGTGGCTGCGTACACTGGAGGTCGGGACGGTGCGTTAATTCGGGCCTTATCATTCAATCCAAACTAACTAGAAATATATTCAGGTGAACCCGAAACTGTTGCAGTTGCATGTCAACGAGACCTTGCTTTCTTCCCTCTCCCTCAAGAAAACGACGGTATCAATTCGACACTGTCAACGATGGCTTTTTAAGCTAGGTTATCGCCGCAAAAAGCACACCAAGGGCGTCTATTGGGATGGGCATGAGCGGAAGGACGTCAAGAAGCGACGCAAGGAATACCTTGCGGAGCTCGAAGCGTCCGAGCCGTTCATTCCCAGATATGCTGAACCAGATATGGCCGAAGTTTCCCTCGAGCTTGGTGACGGCGAACAAGAGCATGTGTGGATCGTTCACGATGAGTCGACTGCTCACACGAATGACTATCAAAACAACCACTATTGGCTCAAACCTGGCGAACAAGTCCTGAAGAAGAAGGGTCGTGGGCGACTGATGATGATGTCCGCTCTTTTATGCGAGCGTTACGGTCTGCTTGATCTCACGGATGAAATGGTCGCTGAAAACGAAAAGCTTACCGGGGAGCTTCGTTTAGAATTCACGAAATCAACTACAACAATTTATCCGGACAACAAAGCGGGCGGAGATGCTTACTGGAACATGGAACAAATGATTGCACAGGTAAACATTCTTTCCCTCGTCGTCTCTTACTGACACAATTATGTCAGATTGTAAAGGCTATTCTCATCGCACGTCGAATGTTTCCCAACGCAATCATTCACTGGGTCTTCGACAACTCGTCCGCCCACGGCAGTCTTGCAAAAGACGCCTTAACAACGACAAAAATGAATGTTAAACCTGGCGGTAAGGTCCCCGAGATGCGGGAGACTGTTATTCCTCTGGATAACCCGTTCGGTCGAGGCGGACAGCCACAGAGGATGACTTTCGACAAGAATCTTCCCGCTGATCACCCCCACAAGGAGTTCGAGGGACAGCCGAAAGGGATGAAGGTCATTCTTGCTGAACGGGGTTATACGACGAACACGAGTGGTAAGGCATTGATTGGTGAGTGCAAAGCTTGCAAAGCAGCCAAGGCTCGCAAGCCACATCTGGGGGGCGCTTCTGCCGAGGACGATGCGGGGGTGTTTGGCGACGATGGCAATGACAGTGACGAAGAAGCAGAGCGGCCGTTTGATTGCTGCATGCGGCGATTACTTTCACACCAGCCGGATTTTGCACATGAGAAGTCTCAGCTTGAATTGGTGTGTGCTCTCACATCGTCTTATTCACTGGCTTGACACACTGTTGCAGCTAATTGAGGCTGCACCCGGCATGGTGTGCCATTTCCTCCCAAAGTTTCATCCGGAGATGAACCCGATCGAATATTTCTGGGCCTGGGTCAAGCGCTATTTCCGCGAACGTTCCAACGGTCAATGGCAGAAAGGCAAGGATCTTCTTGAGGAGGCTCTCCATGCCTGTCCCCTTCCCACCATTCGTCGTTTCTTCCGGCGTGCAAATCGTTACGCGAGTGTTTACCGTCTCGGTGCAACGGGACCGGTGGCCGAGTTTGCGGTCAAGAAATACCGTTCGCATCGCGGAGTTCAGAAGCGCGAGTTGGATGTTGTAATGGCTGAATGGGAGAAGAAGAAAAAATCGAATAGTCTCTAACCTACGTAGTTGACGTTTTCCAGCATATTTATTTTTCGGTTTTCCATCTCAGATTTCGCGCTTTTTTCCCACGCTCCGGACCACCTCCGTTTTTTCTGAAACGAAAATTTTATCGACAAACCAGACCATTCCGGTGCCAAATCTCAAATCTTGGAGCAAAACGAGCAAAACTCCGGTTTGACATGAAGTTTTGGCTGCCACCATACAGGGAATTTGTCAGTATTCACGGCTACAATGTCAACTTCCATGACTAAATGACCTACAGGCTTTTCCAGCGGCGCTCAGCGATCGCAAGCATGAACCCTTTTTTTCAGTGGAGGAACCAACTGAGTGGATAACCTCTCATGGTTACCAACTATTCCTTCTTGACGAGACAGCGAGTTCTGAGCATGTTGCCGACGCGGACCTCTCAACAAGAGAATTGAAAGGCTATCGGAACTGCGTATGTATGGTTTCTTCTTCAGCACGATGAACTCATACCTTTGTTCAGATGGTCACCAAGAAATATGTGGAACATCCCTTTTTTAGCATGGACAACACCGACGCTTGGATCGCGCCTGCTGCGTTCCAAGCATACGTAGCAGCAAACCCCGGCTTGTTCGAGCGATATCGTTCTCGTGCACCATCTCGGGCAGCTTCCTCCATATCCTGTGCTCCGTCCCGGGCTAGCAGTCGGGCCTCATTTGTCCCTTCTTCGCGCGCTAGTTCACCTGTCTCATTTGCGGCATCCGACATTGGCAGTTCACGTCCACCTAGTGCTATGTCTCTCGACAACGCTGAGGACTTTGCTAATCTCGGTGACGACGATCCGGAAATGCCTACCGAGGCTGCTCAGAAACCAACCCTTCCACCAGCATCGAAACCGCCAGCTGCACAGTCGGTTTCTAATGCGCAAATCACGAAATCACGGGGCAAGGCAAAGGCAAAGCCTGAATTCAACATTCAGCTGACCCGAGAGCATTCGGTGAACGAGATCATTGATTCGTCCACGATTCCACCCACCTTTCCCGTTCAACGCCCGGACAATCCGACTGCTCTGCGATTGGATCTTACCGACTCCCAAAAACTTCTGACGAAAAACGGTAAAGTCCGGCCTTTGGCGTCATATATACTTTCTGAGGTACGAGCTAATCTCAATGAACAACCATGATTTATTTTCTGATGAAAAAAACACAGGATCGGGAATCTTGGTCCGGGTCAAATGGCCATGCCGCCGGCGACGTTCAAGTCTTCGGGCTCACTGACGACCTGGACCAGCAGATTTTGTGTCGCCGCGCCGATTATAAATGCAACGGACTCAACGTCTGTCCCCATTTCGACGAAAGTTTATTTGGTGAATGTGAACGCTATGAGGTGGATGAAAAGGGCACTTTGGAAGTGTGGGAACGCGAGCTGGACGAGAATGTGTACGAAGCAGCGCGGCCTCTAGGTCCCATCGCACGGTGTGTAGGCATACCCGCAATTGTTCTCCAAAATCTGACATAGGTCAAGATTCTATTGCCGGGTAATGAACTACTCCAAGTGCAAACGAAGTGCGAAGAACTGCGACGGCATTCCGATGCTCGTTTATTTCAGGGTTCACCACAATATTTCAACTAAAATGCTGCGATTAACCTGACATAAATCTAGGACCCGTCAAAACATGGCAAGAAATCATTTGTAGGTTGCTCAAAGTGGTCTGCCGTCAATAGGAGCGACCATTTTTCTCATTCCATCCCGCCAAACGTGGATGAAGAGTCCTTCAAGTTTGCAATGGAGAACCACGGCCTTCTACCAGGAGATCCCGTGACCGTCAACGACCACTGCGTGCTCACCGTTCACCCTCGTCTCGGAGTCCAGAATTGTGGTGAGTCAATCGATCCTTCTATCCAATTTGTTGATGACATGCTCTCAGTATACACCCATGTCGTCGACGGTCGCATCATCAATTCAAAATTGCGTAAACGACCTTGCCAGACAAGAATGACCATTTTCACGCCGGTCGAAAAGCTTGATATAGTCGAATTCAAGGCTCTAGTCGTCGTCAAAACTGCGCACAATCATCCAGCTCATCCGAAAACAAAACCCACTGCCGAAGATCGGCTGAAACTCGAAGAGGCAATTCAAGCTGCCGGACTTACTGGTCTCACCGCCCGGAAGTTGCTCATAGGTAGTTCCATATGCTGTCGAGTTCCTCGTATTCACGAGGCTCGTCTAGCTCCCACGACCGCGACAGTTTACGCCGGCAGAACCATCGCCGAACACAGTCCGGCATTCACGGACAACCGCAAAATTCGTGATTTCATTACCGACCAGAAAAAAGTGCAGCACCCTTTCGGCCTAGAGTTTGAAGGTAAAGTATCCGAGCCCTCTTCTATCTATGTCGCTCAATTCAGCTCAGGTGTTTGCTTCGAAATGCGGCGCCAAGTCGAGCGGCCAATGGCAACACGTTACATTCACACCGCTATCGAAAAGAACGGCTTCAGGCTCATTGTAACCATGCATCCGTACATTGCGACACTAATCCACGAGGTCCTCTCGCTCAGCATTGATTACACGTTCAAGCGCATTAAAGGCACTCTGGATGAGTGGGAAGTTGTCGGATTTTCGGATCGGTTCAAAGAACGTGAGTTGCGACACCGCATCTGAACATATCTTGATGCCGAACTGTTCAGGTCTTACATTTGCAAGCTTGTACTGCGATAAGCAGACACGCCAAGCCTTTGCACAACTCTTCACTGAGTTGTTTGATACCGTTCAACAGGTGACCGGCGAGCCACTAAAGCTTGCGCCATTCTTTCCCACCGCCAAATGTCGGGCGATCATCCTGGACGGTGAAGTTCCTCAAGCGCAAGGCTTTGCGGACTTCCTTGCCAAGTACAACGACCCCGAGATAAGTGGTATACATAGCCGCGATCGGGAGGAATTACTCGGAGGCTCACTCAAAACTTGCGGTCCCCATTTTGAACGGTATTTGTTGCTTCTGTTCATCGAACGTTCCTTACAAGTTCTCAATCCGGATTTGCAGGAACGTCGATGAGTTGCCAAACGATATTCCGATCCCAACCATCGCTCGCCTGAAGTCCATCGTGGGGCTGCAGTCACAGTCAGAAATCGAGTGCTGGCATAAGTTCTGTGCTGCGCAAGACCATCCGGCTATACAAAGTGAGGAACAGTCCATTTTCTACGCCACAGCAACTGAGCCTTTGCGCAGACTGGTATCAACATAAGCTTGCAAATCCCTGGATACTTCCGTCGATCAATAAATTCCTCTCAAAAATGTCGCCGGACGACTGGGATATTACACCCAGTCATTCAAATTATGTCGAAAGCGCGCATGCCGGTCGCAACGCGGCCACAGGGACTGGGGTTCCCATTCTCACAGGGATTTTACAGTACGTCAATTTTTGCTGAGATCCGGTTTCTTCTCTTTAAGCTTGCCACAGGTCTCACGGTTCAGACGATGTCATCGCCGAACGGCTCGCTCAGATGACTCGCAGTCAGAGTCGGAAGGCGCGAGTTTAGTACCTAGTTTTTTACATACCGAATGCAACGGCTACAAATGGGATGTTGGACTCGAAGAACGTCAGAGTTTTGAACAAGAGAAAGTGAAAAATCAAAACCTGCTCGGAACCAGTCACCTCTCATGCAGGGGGACAATTTTCCGGGGTACGTGAGACCTTTGCGGTGATATATGTCCTTTGGATCGAGGGAATCTGACCAGCGGTTGTGGAGAACGATAAAGTTGGGACCGGAAGTGTTTGATGGAGGGACCCAAAAAGGAAATCGGCGGGGCCACAATGGCTTGGCATTGGGGCATTAAAAAGTTTGTATGGGGGCATTAAAGAGTTTGTATGGGGACACAAAAACCTCGGTGTGAGGGCAGTACATGGTTGCCTCAAGGGCATAAACTGACGACTGGTGGGACAAGAGTAACTCGGTGGTGGGACAGAATCACATTCCAGTTGGGACTGAATGTTCGCAGCAGGGGGACGTTATCCAGTAAGTGGACGGACAAAATCTGGTGTGTACTGGGACATTGCTGCTGAAGTGGACGGACCAAAAAGATAACTCAAGGACACAAATGTTAAGTCAGGGGACATTAATGGTACACGCGACTTTGATTTTCTCTCCAGGTACTTCCTTTGAAATTCCAAGATCTGCGAACACTCACCCTCGATCTAGTTGCACCTGTACAAGGCTTGGTAGCGGATGGTCCGCACCCACACGAGATGACAACTGATCGATTAAGAAGCGGGGCACCCGTTCGACTCGGGACCAAGCCTTTCATCGTTGGCTGAGGTCTTTTCAATGCAGTGTAAGTTTTCATCCCCGCTGCCTTTCTAACGCTTACCTGTTTCCTCGGTGTCAACATCGAACACGTTGAGCGAAGCCCTTCGAATCCGAAATACAACATTCAATGTACCCTCACGCAGGTCAGCTGGATTTCAACCCTAAATTTCACGAATACTTGGCAGGCAGTAGGAATAGCCTTCAAGGCCTGGTAGCGGACGGTCCGCATCCGCATAACTTTCGAGTTTTGCCTTCGTGAATGCAGCGGGACACCCGTTCGACTCGGGACCCAGCCTTGCGCGCTTTTCTCTCTCGTGTCTTCTTTTGTATCGTTGTTCAACTTATGCTTCAACTTGGCCCATCTCACAGGGAATCCAATATTCTCAGCTAGTGTTCTTCCCTTGTCGAAGACGTCATTCACCGGCTCACGGCTTTCAAGTTGGTGAGTAATATGCCATTTCCCCCCGCTAGGCCCATTGAATATTCCAAGTCTATTGTTCTAACTCAATCAATCGATAGGGACACCTGAACATCTGGTAGCGAAAGATTCGCGCCCACGTATGATACGATCTGCATCTTGGAGGTTATACAGCGGGACACCCGTTCGACTCGGGACCAGGCGGTGTTTCCACAGCTGTACAGTCTCTGTCTTTTTTGGAGTGAACTGACAATCCTCTCCTGTGCAAGACACCAATGGCATACATTGTTCTTCTGCAGCTTACCTTCATCCTCCCACAGGTGGGCTTGGTACGATACTAGCGAAGACCGAATACCGCACTAACATCCACTGTAACTCAGGTCTTGCTCAGGTCCGCTGAATTTCAAACCAAAATTTGGCGAACACTTACCAGGCGGTAGAAATATTGTTCATGGCCTGGTAGCGGACGGCCCGCACCCGCATGGCATACATTCTTTGTCTTGTACATGGTGGGGACGCCCGTTCGACTCGAGACCAGGCCGTGCATGTTGGAATTCGTGTTTTTTTTTGGATCTTTCATCTCAGTGATTTCCAGATCCGTGTTGAACGTTGAGCGCTGGACGCTGGACCTCTTCTTTTGATATATAGTTCAAGAACCAACAGTCACATTCGGCTCGGTATCCGATTCCACCTCTTCAAGGCCTGGTAGCGGACGGCCTGCATCCACATGATGTTATTGAGAATTCCGTGAATTGCAGCGGGACACCCGTTCGACTCGGGACCAGGCCTTAGGATCGCTACCGTGTTGTCTTTTGGCGGTGGACACCAAGCGCAAGTTTTTCATACCCGCTGCCTTTCTAACGCTTACCTGTTTTCCCGGGTGTCAACATCGAACAGTGTGGAGCTTGACCGGGTTTGGCCGGGGTTGGCCGAACGTCAAGGCCGTTTGACCACGGTTGGCCGTTTCGTCAACCCAATTTCCTTTTTTGGACAACCATCCTAAAAACCCTCGGAACCCATCCAAAAGTGTGTGCCGATGCACAGACGGTAGGAATACAGATGTATGTTCATTATATGCATCAATGATTCGCATAACTAAGCCTCCAGCCAAGTAAGAACCAGATGTTCTTTACAGTGTTGCAGATCACCTTTGAACACAATTTGAACGTGCAACTAGCCTCAAGACTGGACTGCTGAGGGATGCATAGTGGGTACCCTACTGCCTGAACCTCCTCAATGTATATTGGACCATATACAGTATAATAAGGGATCAAACCTGTTCAATAAATCGAGTGTGAAAAGGTGCCGCAGTGAACTCGTAATTGGGCCTGCACTTCCTCAACGTTAACCCACATGCTAATCAGGATATTTTGAGAAATAGGTGGTGACTCCGATCCGTCTATCATGGGACTCAAATTCCCATACTGCTGCGAGGTCTACTCTGACCATGTTCCTCTTGACTGGGAGTCCTAGGGACTTGTTTCAAAATTCCAACGGTATAAAGACATCATTTCATTCTTTGCTCGCAGCCCCCAGGATAATTCTCGACACTGCCAACTCACTCATAATTGTGTCTTTTTCATGCCGGTGTGGAACTGGTTTAGAAATTTGACCGCATTAAACTCCGTGCTCCGTGCTACAACCAAGCAATGCCGAGTCAATTGGCAGACTGAAAAAGCAAGTTCTGTGTTCAATTGACTGTTTGGATCCTAGTAGACAGCGTACACAAGCAAGAAACTCCTTCACACCACAGCCAAAAAGAAAATTGAAGTCGGCTTCCTGAAAATTCAGATGAGGTTATCCAAGTCAAGCCAGTGACAGAATGTATGTTATGGAAGCCAAGGGACCACACACACTTCCTACCAGCTCTCACAAAGTCCCAATGGCAAGTAATTGTTAGTCCTGAAGTTATGTGTCGTGAAAATGTGTTGAGAAAAGACGACTCCATAGGCCAGGACGCATAGGGCATGGCATAGCATCAAGGTAGCATCACTGTAGGACCATCAAGGGTGATTCAAAAACACTTCTGGGTGCAAGAAAAGCGGTTTACAGACACGGTCAAAAAAACGGCCAAAAATGGTCAAGACCGGTCAAACCCGGTCAAAGCGGCCAAGTCGGCCAAACCTTTTGGGCCATTGACTCGGCCCGCCCCACACTGACATCGAACGCGCAACGAAACCTTTGAGTCCGGGATTGAATATTCAATTCCGTATCTTTACGCGGGTCAGCTGAAGTTCAACCCACACCTTTCGCGAATACTTACGTGACTGTGAGGTACCCTCAAAGGCCTGTTAGCGGACGGTCCGCACCCACGTATGATTGATCTTCTGCCTGGAGGCTATACAGCGGGATGCCCGTTCGTTTCGGGACCAGGCCCTACGCGAAACCGTTTCCTTCTTTTTCTTCAAGTGAAGTGATAATCCTCTCATATACAGCGCATGCATCGTTCTTCTGCCACATAGATTCTCCCTCCCTCAGGTACATAAGACTACCCCCGACGGCGACAGTCCTGGATTCACATTCCTGATGCACTCCCGACGGATTATCCGATTTCAACCAAAACTTATTATGTAAAATACTTACGAGGTGGTGAAGATATCCTTCGAGGCTTGGTAGCGGACGGTCCGCATCCGCATAGCCTTCCGAATTGGTGCCGTCTCACTAATGCAGCGGAACACCCGTCCGACTCGGTCCCAGGCCTTGTGGGTTTCGGTTGGTGTTCTTTTTGAAGGTGGACACCAATCAGTAAGTTTTTTTTACCCGCTGCCTTTCTAACGCTAATGACTTTCCTCGGTGTGAACACCGAACGCGTTGAACGAGGCACATCCGATATTCAACATTCAACATGCAACTCAGGTTGCCCGGATTTCGACCCAAAATTTGCGGACACTTACCTAGCTGTGAGGTACGCTCCAAGGCCTGGTAGCGGACGGCCGCATCCGCGTAGCTTTCAGTCCACCGTGGTTTCAACAAATTCAGCGGGACACCCAGGTAGTCACACACCCGTTCGACTCGGGACCAGGCCGTAAATTTCATGTGGAACACCAATTTTTTTTTCGAGCGAACTGATAATCCTCTTGAATCTAGCCCGCCGCTCTTCTGCGGCTGCCTTCTTCCTCCCAAAGGTACATAAAATTGCCCCCGAGAGTCCCGGATTCAACATTAAATTCCGTACCATCATGCAGGTCAGCTGAATTTCAACCCGAAATTTCTCAACACTTACCAGTCGGTAAAGGTACTCTCCAAGGCCTGGTAGCGGACGGTCCGCACCCACCTGATATGCTCCTGGTGCTTCTGATATGCAGTGGGATACCCGTTCGACTCGGGACCAGGCCTTACGGGTTTCGTCGGTTTTCTTTTTGAAGGTGGGCACCAATCAGTAAGTTTTCCATGCCCACTGCCTTTCTAGCGCTCACTTGTTTTTTCAGTGTCAGCATCGAACACGTTAAACAAAGCCCTTCCGAACCTGGAGTCAGGGATTGAATTTCAACATTCAACTTAGGTCACCCTGATCTTGACCTATAATTTCACGAATACTCACCAGGCTGTGAAGGTATCCTCCAAGGCCTGGTAGCGGACGGTCCGCATCCACATGTTGTTGCCGAGGATCTCGTGAATTGCGCGGGACACCCGTTCGACTCGGGACCAGGCCGTAGAATTTATCTTGAACACCCATTTTCCTGGAGTGAACTGAAAATCCTCTCGCATCTGGTTACTATGGCACGTTGTTCCTGCGCCACTTCCCTTCTTTCTCCCAAAAACAGACTTGATACGATACTGAAGACCGAATATCGGATTCAACATTCATTTCTGAATCAGGTCAGCTGGATTCAAACGAAATTTCACCAGGCTCTGAAGGTACTCTGCAAGGTCTGGTAGCGGACGGCCCGCCTCCGCGTGAGTTTCAGTCCACCGGATTCTCACTAATTCAGCGGGACACCCGTTCGACTCGGGACCAGGCCATATGTTGTGTCAGCAGTGGTTTTTTTGGAATGAACTGATATTTCTTCGAGTACGCACATCTTTCTTCCGCCTGGATTCTTCGTCTCAAAAATTCGTTGCAATCTGGGATTCAACATCCGATTCCCTACCCTCCTCATTTATGCGCAGGTCGCCCGGATGTCAACATGAAATTTACGAATGCTTACCGCGGTACGGTGAAGGTACCCTCCAAGGTCTGGTGGCGGATGGTCCGCATCCGCATAGCTTCTCCCAATACGATTGTCTTGATTAATACAGTGGGACACCCATTCGACTCGGGACCAGGCCTTAGGATGATTGAGCCCATGTCTTTTTGGAGCAAGTTTTCAATGCCTTTCGAACCTTACCTGTTTCCTCGGTGTCAACCTCGAACTCGTTGAACGAAGCCCTTGGAGTCCGGGAGTCAATATTATTTCGACATGAAACTCAGGCCAGCTGAATTTCAACCCAAAAATTTCACGAATGCTTACCGGGCTACGGTGAAGGTACCCTTCAAGGCCTGGTGGCGGACGGTCCGCATCCACGCGAGATGGGAAGGGATGTCGTTAGCGTTGCCCCAGTGGAATACCCGTTCGACTCGGGACCAGGCCTTGTTTACCAACCCCGCCTCTGTCTTCTTTGGAATGAACTCACAATCCTCTCGCATCTGGTTATTATGGTACGTCGTTCTTCCGCCGCTTCCATTCTTCCTCTTAAGGGGAGGATTGGTACGCGGAGTACCGGATCTCACTCAGCTCAGCTGACTTTCAACCTGAAATTTCACACGAATACTTACCAGGCTTCAGAAGATACCCTCCAAGGCTTGCTAGCGGATGGTCCGCACCCACGTATGATTAATCTGCTATCTCGTCTGGACGTCATACAGTGGGACACCCGTTCGACTCGGGACCAGTTTCTATCAACGCCTCTGTCTTTTTTTAGAGTGAGCACCAAGCAATGCAAGTTTTTCATACCCGCTGTCTTTCTAACGCTTACGTCTTTCCAACGTCGAACGCGATGAACGACGCTCTTCGCGGGATTCAACATTCAACATTCAAATTCTCACACCTGGATTCAACCCAAAATGTTGCGGACACTCACCAGGCTGTGAAGTACCCCGCAAGGCCTGGTTGCGGACGGTCCGCACTCGCACGAGATAACCACTTCCACTACAGCTCATCGAATGTGCCGTGGGACACCCGTTCGACTCGGGACCAGGCCTTGAAATCGCTGATCCGGCGTCGGTCTTTTTTGACGATAGACAGGCATGAGCGCAAGTTTTTCATGCCCGCTGCCTTTCCAACGCTCACCTCTTTCCGCAGTGTCGACATCAAACTCGTTGAAGGAAGCCCTTCCGAACCTAGAGTCAGGGATTCAATTTCGACATGCCAGTCACTGTTACTCAGGTCGCCCGGATTTCAAACCCAAATTCTGTCAAACTTGACAAGCTGTGAGGGTACCCTTCAAGGCCTGGTAGTGAACGGTCCGCACCCACCTAATATGATCCTTGGGTAACTTATATGTAGTAGGAAGCCCGTTCGACTCGGGACCAGGCCTTGATTGTTAGCCGTATATGTTTTTTTGGCGGTAGACACATACAAGTGCAAGTTTTCATAATCACTGCCTTTCTAACGCTTACCTCTTTCCTCGGTGTCAACACGGAACGCGTTGAACGAAGGCCTTCCAGTTATTAATACTGGTTTGATATCCCACATTCAACTCAAGTCGAACATTGTCTAGGCGCGGAATCTACACTCTAGGGCCTGGTAGCGGACGGTCCGCATCCGCGTACGTTTCAGTACACTGTAGTTTTGAAAAATTCAGCCGGACACCCGTTCGACTCGGGACCAGGCCGTGCCAAGGTACAATACCCTTTTTAGCGAATCACTGTTCTCAGATCCGATAGACCGCTTTCTTTTGAAATTTCACGAACAAACACTCACCTTCGTGTTACGGTATACAATTCCACCTCATCAAGGCCTGGTAGCGGTCGGTCCGCATCCGCACGAGATGAGAGTTGCTCCATTAAAAAGCGGGACACCCGTTCGACTCGGGACCGGGCCTTGTCTCCGTCGCTAGTCTTTTTTTTTCGGAGTGAACTGATAGTTCTCTTGCATACGCTAGATCGTTCCTCCGGAAACCTTCTCCGTCTCAAGGAATCGCCATTGCCAATCCGGGGATTCCCATGGCATTGTTTATGCGCAGGTCAACTGATTCGACTCGAAATTTGTGAACACTTACCGGGCTGTAAAGGTACCCGACAAGGCCTGGTAGCGGTCGATCCGCGTCCGCATAGCCTCCTGCGCAATTGAGCCATTGATACGGCGGGACACCCGTTCGACTCGGGACCAGACCTTGATGAACATCAGTTTGAGGTCTTTTTGGAAACTTTTTGGAAGTGCACACCGGTCCGTAAGTTTTTCATCCCCGCTGTCTTTCTAACGCTTACCTCTTTCCCCGTTGTCAACATCGAACGCCTGGAACGAAGCCCTTTGAGTCCGGAGTTGAATACTCGACATTCAAATCAGGTCACACAGAATTCAACCCAGATTCACAGATACGTAACAGGCTGTGAAGATACCCTCTAAGGTCTGGTGGCGGACGGTCCGCGCCTGCAAAACTTGTTGCCGAGAGATTGATCCAACGGGACACCCGTTTGACTCGGGACCAGGCCCTATGCGAAACCGTTTCTCCTTTTTTTTTTTTCAAGCAAAGCGATAATCCTCTCATATACGGCGCATGCATAGTTCTTGGACTTCTACCATGTAGATTCTCCCTCCCACAGGTACATAAACCTTCCCCCGACCAACAAAACTCGCTCCCGTGCTTGTCCAGCACGCGCGCCAAAACAAGCACCTCAATCGCATCCGCCGTCTCCGCCCCCAACACCTCCTCCGGCCTTGCCCCCATAATCGCCTCGGGCAAATGCCTGTGCCCCTCCGCGAGCAACGCCTCCAGCCCCCACTCGCGCAGGGCCAGGACGACCGCCTGTGTTGTAGTATCGACCCCGCTATCCATTCCGGATGGGACGCGTCGGATACGTGTTGTTTGGTTCGCGGGGGTGGTGTATATACTGGAAGCCTGCGACCGCGGATCTCTTCAGTCTGAAGAGAACGGTCGCAGGTGAGTAACATGTATCTATTCCAATACATTTAGTCTGAAGAGAACGGTCGCAGCGTGACCTTGAACTCTTGACCTACAACAGCCTGCGCAGAGTCCACCGCGTTCTTGTGGATGATGGGCCCGAAGGCAAGCAGCTCGTCGGTGTTGAAGCCCTGCTGGTGGATGATCTTCATCTGCTTCACGATCGTCGACTTGCCCGACTTGCCCGAGCCCAGGAGTGCATTCCTTTGTGTACCGCTTCGAGTCCTCGTCCAGCTGCCGGTCGATTTCGTCGCTTCGGGCTTTGGAGGAGCGGTCCGGCTGCGAGCTGCAGGCACCCAGAATGTGGAGTGAAAGTGCAAAGGTGGGTAATTGTTTACGAGTGTTGTCCTGCGTCTTGACAGTTACCATCCATCGGCCCGCGTCTTAATTAATTGATTCTGCCGATGGGTATCACGCTGCCTGCGCTCCACTTCGCTCGAAGACTCATCTGCGGTGTTCAATAGCCTCTCATACGAACTGGAATGGCACCAGTTCTGTTCAGAATTTGGGCCACATCTTTTTTTCGCAATTTTTCTGGTGCGACTTGCGCACGGCGGCCACGGCCGCCGCCCTGAACTTCAACCGCTAATTCGAAATCCAGACCCGATCCATGCAAGACCCGACGTCGGTCGACAAATTTCAATTCTACCTGCCACGTTAGACCCTCTCATTGCGCACAAGCCTGGTGGCGGATGGTCCGCGTCCACGCACGATGTGGTGGATGATTGATGGTTTATTGCGCCAGTGGAACACCCGTTCGATTCGGGACCAGGCCGTGCATGGGTTGTGTGAAGATTTTTTTTTTTCGGCGGGGCGGCTGCGGTTGAAGTTAATGTTCCTCTACCGAACTAATTGTATTTCGCCGTCTTGGTCTCCAACTGACATGAATTTTCGTTCCAGGTAACTTACTTCCTTTGAAATTGCAAGATCTGCGAACACTCACCCTCGAGTCTCAGTATCTAGTTGCAGTTGCACCTGTACAAGGCTTGGTAGCGGACGGCCCGCACCCACACTAGATAACAACTCGGAGGTCTGGTCGAATATACAGTGGGACACCCGTTCGACTCGGGTCCAGGCCTTGCGCACGAATTTGCCTTTTTTCTTACAGTGAACTGACAACCCTCTCATTTACAGTACGTCTTTCTTCCACCGCTTCCCTTCTTCCTCCCAATGGTAGGCTTGGTACGCCGAGGACCGGATCTGACTCAGCTCTTCCTCAGCTCAGCCGAATTTCAACCCAAAATTACCAAATCTACGAACGCTTACCAGGCTGTGAAGGTACCCTCCAAGGCCTGTTAGCGGATCGCCCACGTATGATTCGATGTCACCTGAAAAAATCACACAGTGGGACACTCGTTCGACCCGGGATCAGGCCTTGCGCTTGTCTCCTGCATTCCTCTTCTTTTTTTTGGAGTGAACTGATGATCCTCTCAGTACGTACGCCTTTTCCTCCCAAATAATTGTCACGATGGCATCCAGCATTCAATTCCGCACCGTCATGCAGGTCAGCTAAAGCTCAAGCCTAAATCTTACGAACACTCACCAGGCTGTGAAGATACCCTTCAAGGCCTGGTAGCGAGCGGTCCGCATCTGCATAGCCTCCTGTGCTATCATCTCGTTGATGCGGCGGGACACCCGTTCGACTCGGGACCAGGCCATTCGCTCGGCGTCGATTTTTTGTTTGTTTCCGGACAGATATCATGTAACTTCGTCCTCAACATGTCAACATGAACGTCTTTCATCCCACTATTTCCCAGATCCTGGTTGAAGCTTTGAAGGTTGAACGTTGAACCCTGAACCCCTTTTTTTGAAACTTCAAGAGCCAACAGTCACCTTCGGCTCGGTATTGAATTCTGCCTTTCCGAGGTCTAGTAGCGGATGGTCCGCACCCATATGATGTGATGTATGGTCTGGTTATACAGTGGGGCTTGAGTGGGGCACCCGTTCGACTCGGGACCAGGCCGTAAGGAATAACTGCAGCCCTTTTTTGGGATCTTCCAGCTCACTGCTTTCCAGACCCGTGTCGAACGCTGGACCGATTTCCATTGAAGTTTCAAGAACCAACAGTCACGTTCATGCCCGTATCCAAATCCATCTCTCCAAGGCCTGGTAGCAGACGGTCCGCATCCGCATGAAGTTTGATGTTTGTAGTGAATGCAGCGGGGCACCCGTTCGACTCGGGACCAGGCCGTAAACTTGATGTGGAACACCATTTTTTTTTCCGAGCGAACTGATAATCTTCTCAGTACGTGCGTCTTTCTTCCGCCGCTTACCTTCTTCCTCACAAGGGTAGGCTTGGTACGCCGAGGACCGGATTCAAGATCTGACTCAGCTCTTCCTCAGGTCAGCCGAATTTCAACCCAAAATTACCAAATCTACGAACGCTTTCCAGGCTAAAGAATGTACCTCCAAGGCCTGGTAGCGGACGGTCCGCACCCACCTGATATGCTCCTTGCGCCCTTGCGTTTAGTTTATATGGAGTGGGACACCCGTTCGACTCGGGACCAGGCCTTACGGGTTTCGTCGGTTTTCTTTTTGAAGGTGGACACCAATCAGTAAGTTGTTCATACCCGCTGCTTTTCTAACGGTTACCTGTTTCCCTGAATCCCTGGTGTTAACATCGAAGGCGTTGAACGAAGGCCTTCGAGTCCGGGAGTCACTATTATTTCAACATGGAACTCAGGTCGCCCAGATTTCAACCCAAAATTTCACGAACACTCACCAGGCTGGAGAATTAGCCTCCAAGGCCTGGTAGCGGACGGTCCGCATCCGCATAGCTTAATAGTGTTCTATAATTCAATCAACTCAGCGGGACGCCCGTTCGACCCGGGACCAGGCCTTGTGTGGGTGTCATTGTTTTTTTTTCGGAGTGAACTGATAATCCTCTTGCATGCAGTACGTCGCTCCTCTGACGCTTCCCAATGGACTGTTACTTACGATACCAAGAGTCCCGGG
Organism: Mycena polygramma; assembly: GCA_029449255.1. Taxonomy (NCBI): domain Eukaryota; kingdom Fungi; phylum Basidiomycota; class Agaricomycetes; order Agaricales; family Mycenaceae; genus Mycena; species Mycena polygramma. The sequence continues at coordinate 575,973 of JARKID010000049.1, forward strand.
GTTCAAAATTCAACGTAAGTACCCCCATGCAGCTGAATTTCAATCCCAAGATTTATGACCACTTACTGGGTTGTGAAGGTACCCTCCAAGGCCTGGTAGCGGATGGTCCGCGCCCACGTACTTATTATTCGATGAAGCCAAAAACTTACACAGTGGGACACACGTTCGATTCGGGACCAGGCCCTGTTTCGAAGGCGTAGGTTGTTCTTTTTCCAGGAGAAATCTCATACAGGTCTATCCTCAACATGTCCGCATAAACGTCTTTCTGTTTCAGCTCACTATTTCCCAGATCCTGGTTGAACGTTAGACCTCGTTCCGATGAAACATTCAAAGGACCAATTGTCGCCTTCCTCTCGCGATGCAGTTCCACCTCTCCAAGGACTGATAGCGGACGGTCCGCATCCACCTGATATGGTCCTTGCGCTTCATTTATATGCAGTGGGAAATTTGTTCGACTCAAGACCACGCCATCCTGCATTCAGATTCCGGTTTTTCCTCAGCTTTGTTTTTTTTTTGTCTGCAGCGCTGCGCTGCCATAGTTCCGACTCCAACATTCAACTCGGAAGTTGGGTGTTAGTCAGTCCCCAGTGGGTTCGAATATTAATTCGGTACGCACTAGAAAGACTGCAATTCAACCCTCTCGATAGCCTGTTAGCAGATGGTCCGCACCCACACAAAATATTCCGAAATTCCGTCAGCGTCAGAGGGACACCCGTTCGATTCGGGACCAGGCCTCGCCTTGTTGTTTTTCTTTCGGCTTCGTTATTCATGTTATCCCATCTCACAGGGAATGCAATAAGTACTTTCATCTTAGAACGAACAGATAATCCTCTCAGTACGCACGTCTTTCTTCCGCATACCTTTTTCGTCCCAAACCATCGTCGCAATGCGGGGTTTAACATTCACTTTCATACGCAGGTCAGCTGATTTTTTTTTTCAACCCGAAATTTGACGAAACAGTAACTTACCAGGCTGAAGAATGACCCTTCAAGGCCTGGTAGCGGTCGGTCCGCTGTGGTGGTGGGCGTCGGCCCACACCACATCAGGTTGGCCGTGTTTGGCAGTAGCTTCTGTAGATTAGTCACCATTCTGTGCTTGCTTCCTGCCGTATCGATCGCTTTGCTTGCTTTGCCCTAGCGCGGCCTCCCAGCGACTCGGAGCCTCCCCTCCCACTCCACCGCATCCACACGAGATGGTAGTTCCTACTTAATATATCGAATATACAGTGGGACACCCGCTCGACTCGGGACCAGGCCGTAAAATCACTAGATCGATGTCTTTTTGGAAGAGCACACCAGTCAGTAAGTTTTTCATACCCGCAGTCTATTCAGCGCTCATCCCTTTCTTCGGGGTCAACATCGAACGCGCAACGAAGCGCTTCGAGTAAGGCTCCAACCCTTTTCGTTTACAACCGTTTGTAAACGGTTTATCCGTTTATATTTACCGTTTAGTTTACGGACTCCTGTAAACGGTAAACAAATGGTAAACAAACGGTTTAAACGGTTGAATATTTTACAGATATCACATCCCTCAGTCCAAGGAACATTTGGGTGCACTATGTCCGTCAGGAGTCCACGATGGATCCAACTGGCCCCGACCTTGGTTGATAGCCATACTACAACTCACCGACACCCCAACAGGGCCGGAATTTCCTAACGGGGAAGGGCTATGCGACTCGGCTAAGGTGTGGTGGTCCACCCCATGCCCATTTACCATCATCTAGTGCAGCAAAAGTGGATGGGGCAGCATAGACCCGTTAGAACATCACTTTCCAGCTTCCCAATCCTCCCACAGCCCTCAAGAAAGGCCTTAAAATAGATGCCGGGGAAAATACCGTTTTTAAACGTTTATAAACGGTTGTAAACCGTTTACCAACCGTTTTCGTTTAGTTTACGGGGATCCGTAAACGAAAACTAAACGGTTGGAGCCTTAGCTTCGAGTCAGGGATTCCATATTCGACGATTTCAACCGCAAAGTTACGAGCATCTATCAGGCTGGAGAATATACCTCTAAGGCCTGGTAGCGGACGGTCCGCACCCGCACCCGCGCAAGATAATCACATCCTGGTATACAGTGGGAAACCCGTTCGACTCGGGACCGGGCCGTACAGTGCGGGCAGTGTTTTCTTTTTTTCCGGGACAGATATCATATAGGTCTGTCCTCAGCATGTCAACATGAACATCTTTCATCTCACTGTTTTCCAGACCCGTGTCGAACGTTGGACCGCTTTCTTTTGGAATTTCAAGACCCAATCGTCGCCTTCCACTCGGGACGCAGTTCCACTTCTTCAAGGCCTGGTAGCAGACGGTCTGCACCCACCTGATATGGTCCTTGCGCCCTTGTGTTTAGTTTATATGCAGTAGGAAGCCCGTTCGACTCGGGACCAGGCCTTGTGTGGCTGTCGTTGTTTTTTTTGGAGTGGACTGAGAGTCCTCTCAATACGTGCGTCGGTTTACTTACCACATACCTTCTTCATCCCAAAGAATCGTCGCAATTGCCAATCCGGGGTTCAACATTCACTTCCATAGCCTTATTCATGCGCAGGTCAACTGATTCAACTCAAAATTTCGCCAACACTGACCAGTCTGTGGATATCCTCCAAGGCCTGGTAGACGGTCCGCATCCGCATAGCCTTCTTATGGTTTTACTAATGCAGCGGATCGCCCGTTCGACTCGGGATCAAGCTTTGTACAAGACTGCAATCAGTCCTTTTTGTAGTGAACCAATCCTTTTGCATACAGTACGTCGTTCTTCTGGCGCTTTCCAGAGCATCGCGCCCAGATTTCCGCCCAAAATCTCACGAACACTCACCAGGCTGTAAAGGTAACATCCAAGGCCTGGTGGCGACGGTCCGCATCCGCGTAGCCTTCGGTTTGCGTCACGGTTTCACTAATGCAGCGGGGCACCCGTTCGACTCGGGCCCAGGTCGTGCCGATGGTTGAATCTTGTTTTTTGGGGATCTTTCATCTGTGTTTCCTATATCCATATTGAGGGCTGGACCGCTTTCTTCTGATATTTTCAAGAACCAACATCCACTTTCGTCTCGGGATGCAGTTCCACTTCTTCGAGGCCTGGTAGCGGACGGTCCGCGTCCACACACAATGGTAGGAACCACTTGTTGCGCCAGTGAACCACCGATTCGACTCGGGACCAGGCCTATACGGAAAACCCGCATCCCTAGTGAGCTCATTTTTCTTTTTATTCCAGGTGCTCCATCTGCCTCAGGCTTGGGACTACAAGTCAACATTCGGCTTCCAAGTTGGGCGTCGGTCAGTCCCTGTCGCGTTCGAATATTCATTCGGTACGCATTGGATAGACTGCAATTCAACCCTCTCGATAGCCTGTTAGCGGATGGTCCGCACCCACACAAAATATTCTATTTTGTTATTTAAATTAGCATCAGTGGGACCCGTTCGATTCGGGACCAGGCCTTGTCTTGTCGTGTGTTGCTCTTTTTCTTGTGGTATAATACCGAATACCGGACTCGACATTTCACGCAGGTCTTGCTCAGGTCCCCTGATTTCAACCCAAAATCTCGTTAGTACTTACTTATCAGGTTGGAAAACGAGTATCCAAGATATCCAAGGCCCGGCAGTGGGCGGTCCGCATGAAACATTATTCTGGACAAGTTGTTCACAATGGGACACCCGTTCGACTCGGAACCAAGCCGCAGGTCGAGGTCTCCATCTCAGGTCGGTGTCCCCGAATTCGACTATTGGCAAGTTTACAAGATTTTGATTGGTCTCAGACTTACAGTTACCACCTTACGCTCGGTCCGTGACCACAGATGATTAAAGCTCCTTCCTAGTCGTACTAGCCCTGGTTTGGATGATCTAACTCAGGTATCGCGGGTGGCATCAACATGCGGACGACATAAATTAATGTCCGCCCACTAGATAATTTCCTGAATCGTAGGACATACTTCTGCGATCAACGATCTGACAGACTGGACTATTGTAGGCGGCAGAGTCGACACATCCGCCCCTTCCGAGACGTGCTGCGCCAGGTAGAAGAGTGCGTCATGGACGATCGAGTTGCTGGCCCGCGTCGAAAGCATGTAGAAATCGAAATTGTTGGGGACTTCGGCAACAACAATGTGCATCCGCCGGTGACTCTGCAGCGCTCGCGTGAAATGGGAATTCGCCTTTTCCTTTGGAGGCAGAACCTCGATGGAGACTGGGCCGTCCTTGTAGTCGAACAGTGTATACAAGCATTCACCGTGGTCAGTGATTCGTACAATCAGGGTGAGGAATATATGCTCTTTGTGTTGTTCGTAATCGTGGGCGACCATTGTTTTAAGAAATGCACGATCGCGGCTCGTAAAGAACACTGGACCATCAAGGTGGTCCGCTCGCCAGCCATCTAATGGAAATTAATAACTTCTGAGTCCTCAAATGCGATACAACATACCGGGCGGTCGAGTATATCAACAAACTCTTCTATGATCTGCTTGCCAGTCCTTGATCTGGCACTCCTTTGAACAGTAATGCTGGTACTCGCAACCGGCACAGCGCTTCAGATCTGTCTTTTTTCTGATTTTGCCGCACTACGAAACAGTTCAACCGTGTTCTGCAACATATGGAACACACTACCTCCATATTGTCGCAAGCCTTCAGGTTGCGGGCGACGTATCCCTCAGAGTCAAAGAGCCGTTTCACCTCCAAACGCTCGAGGGCAAGATTGACAAGAGCTTGCCAATCTTGATATAACACCGAGGTGCGGAAAGCCTGGGTTGAGGTTGCTCCTTCAAGGCGCGGGAGGTGGACCTCGAGAAGGGAGAGGACAGGGTAATATATGGTCGCCGGCCGTAACACACTGCGTTCCGACCCCCAGTAGACACAGTGTAGACTGAGGTAGACAGGGGGTAGACTGACCCCTATGTCTACCTCGGTTTCTGTGGTCTGTCTACCTCGGTCTACAGGGGTAGACGGACGTAGACATACCCTCGAACCACGTAGACCGAGGGATAGACTGCAATTTTCAACATGCTCAATGAAAATTCCTGTATTTCTCAATCTTGGGCTATGGTCGGTCGACACATGTAGACAGAGGTAGACAAAGGTACACAGAGGGGGGTAGCCGAACGTAGCCAAATGTAGCCGAACGTAGCCGAACATAGACCAACATTCGTCTACGACCCCCTGTAGACAGATGTAGCCAGACGTAGACCGAGGTAGCCGAACGTAGCCACAATGTAGACAAAGTCGGTCTACTGGGGGTCGGAACGCAGTGACAGCTTGGCGAGGAAGGTTTGGAGACGATACCCAGCGATAACTTTGTCAGCATGCTTGTTTACAAGCGACACAATGACGGTAAGAACACCGGCATCGATGGCCTCTACAGTGGAGATGTAACCGCGGCCTGGGCTAAGTACCAGGAGCCGGTAAAATGAAACCCAAGTTTGGTCGAATAGGTCCGAATATATGCCCTTTGCGGTGGCACCCTGCAAAAAATGTATCGCAAAAAAGAGAACAGATATCAGAGCAGGCAGGTATTGGTGCGCTCGTAGGGTCGATGTCCATGTATCATTATCGTCATATTTGCTGGCAAAGATCACAAGACCCAGCAGGTTAAGCGCAGTGCGGACTGGGATGTCAGCGCTCTCGACTAGACCATGCACTAGACGGACTACCAGTACTGCGAGTATGTCCGTGCCCCCCGCACCTTCCACGAACTCGGTGAAGTCATACTCGCAATCGATGGCCATGACGAGAAATCTGGCTAGGTGGCTTATGGTCCGGGTAAGAGTATCGTTCTGGTTCCGAAAGCCGCTGCTCCAGACTTGTGCAGCCAAAATCCCAACTCCTGGGGTCGTAACTATGTGGCGCGACGTATCATTGGGTGTCTCCACCATGTTCCCGATGAGAGAGAAGAAGCAGGTGCGACAGATACCTAAGGTGGGTGCGTCGGGGATTTGGGAATGATAAACATCCAAAAATTGGATCCAAGGCCAAACCCGTGTCCATAAAGCAGGCCGCGAGCTCGAAGGGGGTAGCGATAACTCGAAAAGACCCTTCAAAGACAGAAAAGCGCAGGCAATGATAGAAACAGTGTCGTCCGGTAAAGATTCCGTATGCATTACATTCTCGCTGGGAATCTTGCCCTGATCGAGGTGGTGGAAAAACACTGGGAGAAAGTGCATCTCGTCACAGGGGAATTTGACGCTCTCAACGAGACCGCGAAGACTGGGCACCGAATCATGCATGGCCATCGTCGCCAACACCTGAAATCCAGAGATATTTGCGATGTTATTACGGAATCATGGGGAGAACATACGCGTTTATGGGAGGGAAGGTCATCCAGTCGTTCTCGGCATAAAGATATGTGCATCCTGGGCCTGATGGAGAACTTGCCACTGGAAATAGCGGCTGCGTACGACTGCAGAACGCGCTAATTGCTGCGGGGGAAGACAGGGAAGATCCGGAGGAGACAAATCCTAAGCAATGAGCAAGCGGCAAAAGGGTGCCTCTTTACTGGAATTTTTTAGATTGTGTGAGTTGTGCAAGAGCAAGTTGAGAGCAAGAGCCACCGTGTGACTCAAAATCACATCAGTCACAGTCGCTTCAATCGGACCGGTGCCAAGACCTTAGACCAACATTTTTTTCCGCAAGCCACACGCAGGCAGGACCTCCAAGTTCCCTTTCGTCCCTTGTTCTGTTCAGGCTTAGGTGGGCTGCGGGCCTACTCACATATTGGTTGCTTCAACTTGCCCTCAAAATTGCTTCGAAATTGTAGGGAAGAGAATTGGAAGAGAATAAGTATTAGAACACCCACGATGCATGAATCTTTGCGCTTGGATAAAATATCTGGCCTTTCCGTTCATGAGCGTGTATGTTCATCTCTTATACTTGAGTCGATCTCTTATCTCAAATCCCGTAATTTCAGGCTATGGTGACGGCGGCCATGAAAGGCTCCTAAGGTCCTGGAGGCGTCTCCGCAATCTGGTAGAGCTCGTGAATGTTTTCCACGACGAGATTCGGTTTCTTCCCGTGTTCTATCATCATCTCGACCCCAGCAAAATTCCGAGCGACGCCGTGATGGACGCGGAAATCCTGTCGGACGACATTCTTTCCACGGTCACTCTTGCCTCTTTCTCCTTGGAAGGCTTATTCGATGTGCCAACGCCCCCTCCCGGGTCACACCACGATCTATGGCTACGCGTCTGGCCTTGGGCTCAATTTTTTGACGTCCACCATCCTCGATTCGCTGGCTTACCCACCGAGGACATCCTCCGCGCTCGCTTCTTCTCTACCACTGGCAGCTTCACCAAACCCTACACCGAAATATCTCGTCACATTACTTCGACGCCGGGCATAGGAACCTTGGCCGCACAAGCCTGGGGAAGTTATTTTCGGGATCCGAATCAAACCTCAGAGGTGGCCCTCCGCCGTGTAGCCGACTTCCTCGTCGTCGCGATGTCCTCTCCGTACGATTTCGATGAGTTCGTCGAAGGCGCGGGCGGTGAGGATGCTCTCGCAGTCTTGGTGGTACGACTGGTGGAATATCTGCTCGCCAGCACTTTGAATCCGACGCGCGCTACGGCACTGAACCTGGCCGGTCTTCTCGTCTTTTCCACGCGAATCGAAAACCATACATGGATGTCGGCCCTTCTATCACACAAATACTTGTCAGCCCTTGTATCGATCCTGATGTTTGCAGACCGTGTTTCGGATGCCGCCACCGCTCCGAATTTGGCTTTGTATCAAGACCTCTATAAAAACACTTGGAATATGCTCTGCCACAGTGTTTGACTACACTGAAGGGCAGGTAAAGATTACGGAAGAGCCTGTCTCCAATGGCGGAGAAGTTTTTTCCAGGGTTGCTAGAAGTGGCCGCCTGATGCACGTCAACGCCGTTGTAGTCGTCAAAGACATCGGTCATTGGCAACTTCCAACGCGATCCAGTAGCTCGCACATCCACGATGCGCTCTTTACTCTGGCGGAGCGTATCCCGCCAGGGACCGTCAATGAGGTGTCCGACCTGCCGCCGGCCGTTGTCCAGGTGGTCAAAAAGCTCATCAAAGCAGCAACATCTTCGAACTACTTGGAGATCGTGTAGAGGGTGTATACCTATCATGAGAAGCAATACAGCGTTCAGGATTGGATCACTGAAAAATCGACTATATCATCGCATTTCAGCCGGCAAAGTATGTACGTCCCCAGAATCAAGGAACAGCGAGATTCGAGGCCAGTGCCGTGTCCTGCTCGTGGCTCCAGTAATTGCCCCCTGTAGTCACCGCTCCAATTGCCTGCTATAATCGTCGACTCACTGACCCTCCCGCCCGCACCATCCTCATACTCGCGCACTTTGTCTCCAGCACAAACCGCCGGTGCACTAGCCTCTTACGCCTCGCCTCAAACTCCTCGCACACCGCGCGCGCGGGGTTATCCCGCTGCAGCCGGTCGTGCATGCTCAGGCGCCGGTTCAGCCTGGCGTACTCGGCTTCGAGGGCTTCGAGCGTGAGAGGCGTGCGCCGAGTGCTGCGAGCCGGGGTCTGGGTGCGCGATCGGCGGGTGCTGAGCGCTGGACTCTCGCGTGGGACGATGGGTGGACGATCTTTTCTGGGGCGAGGGGAAGGGGAGGAATGGGGGGCAGGCGTGGGTGAGGGAGGCTGCCAGCCGGGCAGCGCAGGCGTGAGGGACTGAAGAGGCGATATGCATGGCGCAGGTTTGGGTGATCGAGATCGCGGTCTGCGGGGCGCAGGCGTGGGCGACGACGCTGGGAGGACCTGATAGAACGTATACACCCCGCCCGACGGCGAAGTGATCTTATGCGCGGGGAACATCGTGCCCGCAAACTCGTGCTGCTCCTGATCCACCAGCGACTTCCCCTCTCCCTGCGACGGAGTGCACGGCAACGACCAACCCCCACCGCCACTACCGCTGCTCGCATTCGATCCAGCGGGGGGCAGCCTGCTCGACGATGCCACGGGCATGTTCCCCACGGGGCGCAGCGGCGAGACCGACGGCGGGCTCGAGATCGTCAGCCACGCGCTCGTGTCGAAACGCGCGCGCCCCGCGCCGGGCTGTGAGTCAAACGGCGAGCCGAGCTGGGGATCCAGGCGCGCGCGCTTCGCTGGAGGTGTCCGCGAGGTCGCCGGGCTTGGACTTTCCATCTGCCGCTTCTTGCCCTTGTCCTGATGATGCGCGTGCGGGTGTGGGGGTTGGCGAGGAAGGGGGAACCGCAGCGGCGACGACGCGGGCGTGAGGAACCCGGCGCGACCTGGGTGCGCCTTGCCATTGCCACCGGCAACACTGGACGGCGTAGCGGGCTCAGACGAGGACGGGAGGCACCACTCCGATGGTCTATCTTCGATCCCGGCCAGCCCCGCAAACAGCAGGTGCGCCGTGCGCCCGCGCTCGTCGTCCGCCTCGCCGTAGTTTGAGTCCTCGTCTTCGCTGTCGAGCATGCGCTGTACTTCCCTTCCTTTCCCTTTCCCTGCGGTCGTTCCTGCCCCTGCTGGGCCAGAGCTAGTAGGAGGCGGCTCAAGAACACGATCGACCACACGGCGCTCGCGTATGCCTAGCCAACCGCGGACGATCTCCATCTTCTTGCGCAGCTTCCCGCTCTCGGCCCAGCGCTCCGCGAGCCCGACAGCGCCATCCCCGCCAACGAGGTTGAGGATGGCGGTGTCCATCTCTGCAAGGGCGTCGTCTGCGGGGAGATCGAGGTCTGCGTCAATGTCCTCGTCTGCAATGTGGGAGAGTGGAGCAGCAAGACAGGACGCGAACATTCGGTCGATAGCCTTCCAGTCAAGCCCATGCAGTCCCGGGATGAGCGTGTTAGGAACGACGCGCCGCGGGCGGAAGAGCGAGACGAAAGCCTGCAGCTCCGGGAGGGGCGAATGGCGCGAGAGGGGGACGAGCTGCAAACGATGTCATTGGTTATATATGAACGAAGCGCAAGAGGTGACTTACGAGGCAGGTTATCCGCTCCCCGCGCCCGATGGCAAGCTTCGTCTCTTGGAGATACGTCGCCCAACGCGCCGCGTCCATCGTCACAGGATTAACATACACAAGACGCTTGCCCTTCTGGCTCCGCCCCGTACTCGCGCGATGCGAATCTACCGCCGCCACATACTCGCACCGGTCAAACCGCTCACACGCATGGAAACGCGTCGCCGCCTCGTCGCGCGTCCCAATCGTCCGCAGCACCGGGTCCGAGATGCTGGTGTAGATGCCGTGCTTGTAGCGGTCGAGGTGGATCGACGCCCGGAAGGCCCGCGTGATGGCTTTGAGGACGTCCTCGTAGCCCCACGTCCAGGCGTTGATGAAGAAGTAGGTGCTGGTGGGGAGGAGCTTCATGAGCTCGATGAGCCCAGCCGTGGCGACTTTCTGGTGAAATCAGGATGATTTCCGCTGCTGGAGGCAGAGCATACCTTGATGGGGACGGTCGCGGACGACATCACGGAGGCGGTGTCGAGAAAAATAGTCTCGAGCGTGTTGCTGCGGTCGCCGGGCTGCGAATCTTCAGAGGCAAGGTACGGCTGGAGGAAAGGATTGTTGGTGATGGAGTCGAGAAACCAGGGCTCAGCACGAAAGTCGCCGGTATGGAGCACGGCGCCTTGCGGACCCTGTATGAGGAACCTGGAGACGAGTGAGTCGGAGGGACAATTAGGCTGGAAAGAACGCACATAACGGCGCCTGGACAGTGGTTTGCATCGAATAGCGTGATAGTTACGGATTCGTCGTTGGAGAGCTCAATCTCGGTAGGAGAGTGAAGCGGTAGCGGTCTCTGGAGGGGAATTAAGACGTGTGGAGCGTTTGAAAGGCCCGGGCACGCACCAAGAGATCTCTGGAGCCGGTATAGTACATGGATCCATCCGGATAAATGAGCGGATCCACTTTGAGGTGCGAATACGTCCGAGTAGTCTCGGCTCGATATTCGTTCTCGTGCAACGAGCGTTCCGCGTAAACCTCGTGGCGCAGCAGCATCTCCTTCGCATCGTGCGAGCAGATGACGGTGTAGCCGAACGACTTTGCCTGCAGACCAGTTATGTGGTCTGAGTGAGTGTGGCTGAGGAGATGGAGCGCAGGCACCATCTCCATCCCAATCGAGTTGGTGAATTCATCGACTCTAATGCGGTATGGGACAACAAATGAGTTGTATGGAGCACCCGGTGGCATCTTGTTAGATAGTAGACAATAAGTTAGGTTTCTGGAGAGCTATGTGCAGGCGTGTGGGGTATTATGGCGAGTATTCCGAGTCGAAAATTGCAAGCATATCAATGCGCTGGCAGAAGCTTAAAGCTTCATCGCGTGCAGAGGTCGTGGTCGGGAACAAGCGTGCGTGAGTCATGTGACCCCGCCGCTCCCGAACGTAACGCGTGACGGTTTCGTGGGAACCGGCAGGGTCGGCCTGATCTGTGGTTGAACGTTGGCTGAATTTCAAAGTTGAAACCATACGGCGGATATGTGGATTTCAAGGAGGCGACCTATATTTTTTGAACAACTTGAACCCAATCTTGTTTTGAACATCAGTTCTCAGGCCGCTCGTGAAAACAACAGTGTATAAAACAAGGTATAAAATAAAGATTGACGCTGTCTGGTAGTATAGACACAGAACTCCCAGGTTCCGCTCTTAAATTACGCCATCACGACTGCAACACTACAGCGCCATTGACAGCGAGGTCAATCCGACTACGGCAAATGCGACCATCCCTACTCCCACACGTTCGCCGCTGTTGGACGCCACGGTGATGTTGTTCACCGGGTGGTTCGCGTCTGCGCACGAAGCCACGAACGCTACAGATATTGCATAAGTGCCAGTGGGAGGAACAAAAGCAAGAAGGCGAGGGCTTAGGACGAACAATTGACGTTTTCCTGCAGTGTCGCGACGGGCGCGGCACCGTTCTTTGCCTCGCAGTCAAGGCACGTTTGGAACATTGACATGATGTTGTTGCTGCACTCTTCCGCGACCGTAGTGGTGTTCTACTTGGACTGTCAGAAACCGGCAGGACGGTGGTGTACTTTGCCACATACAGATATCGCATCTTCCAGCGCGAAGCACGGGGTTTCGCATGCCTTCACGATGTCGGGATCCACATCGCTTCGGACCGAAAGTCGGAGAGAACGTGTGTTGGAAGAAATGCTCGGAATGGCCATGGCTGGAGGCTCATCGTTAGGACCATAGCTTCTCCATATAAGCATGAGTGACGCGTACCTGACTGGGAGGCCAGTAGCAGAGAAACAGAGGCAGACAGGATCGTTGTGAAGCCGAACATTATGAAGTGAAGGTGTTTGTTGCAGGTTCAAGCTGGGCCAGATAAAAGAAAAATGGCAAGGAAGCGGGGACGAAAGAATCGGATAGGAAAGAATTAATGCGCATCCTTGCGAGGGCCCTTGAATTTTATACGCTGATCGGTGAAACAGTCTTGGCGAAAAGTGATAAGGAACTTGTCCAACCACTAAATCTTCTGTCAACTCTCCCAAAAAACATCAGAGATAAAGATCTGCGTGGGTCAAGAACGATGCCAAGGGTTATCCACGACCCGTTCTGACATTCTTATTTGAGTGTCGCCAAAGGTCCAGAGAAGAGCCCCAGATAGTCGACGACGATATTCTCTCTGGCGCCTGGGAGGGTAAATGTAGGATGAGAGTCCGTACTGTTGAGCGCCTGTTTTTGGCAGCATACTGTAGATTTCCTGGCAACAAATTCCACAGCTGTGATGCCCGGCGAATGTCGCGAATGCCATCGAAAACTTCCGCTCTGAACCTCTGACGCTGATATGAATCTTGTTAATCACCACCAGCAGCAGACTCTGAACACGGAAGAGATAGTCCTCGAACCAGGAGGAATCAAGGGAGAACGGCAGGCGCATCATCAGATTCGGTTTGAGAAGGCGGTGGCAAGAATTGGCAAGGGGCGCTTGGCTTTGGCGGTGTTATCAACCGACGCCTTGAGCACACAGAGCCAAGCAACGCGTCGACCTTTTCTCTTCCTCATCAGCGCTCCACGCTTGCAGCCACCTGTCTTCCGCACTGGAGACTTTTGGCCCGTTTTCAACGCCATCCATCGCCGCAGAAAAGCCTAGATCCATCACCCTAAGTGGCCACCAACCTCGACCGACTTCCTTGAAGTTACTGATAGAATCGCGCGCCAATCTGTCGCTGCCTGTCCTCTAGTTGCCTTCAGTTGCCTTCCCCACGACATACGCGACCCGCATGGATTCCACGCGTCCTCGTAAATCTAAAAAAGTCAAATCAAACACCGAGCGAAACGTCGTTTGCTGTGTCTGCGGAGGAGAACAAAAAGACCAGTACGAGAAGTTTAGAACGTGCAGCGGGTGTAAAGAAAAACTTGGCAAGCGGCGGTACTTCTGTTCCCGGTATGCGATCCTCGAATCCTTCTTTCCGCTGAGTTTCTGAAACTGTTGCGATCGTCAGCGCATGCCAAAAGATGGACTGGAAAACGCACCGAGAGTGGTGCGGCTCGCACGACTTTTGGGAATACCCGCACAAGCCCCTCCTCGCCGGCGATGCCGACGAATTTGGGCGACGGACGCCCGCGACCCTGCTATGTCAAATGGCACTCATCGACGCCGATCCCGATGTGCTCTACAACATTGCACCGTGCACTGATGTGAGTCCCGCACCATCCACCCAGTTCCCTCATGTTCTCACAGCTTTTACAGACCGTCGTCCGGTTCGCAATTCGCGACAAGATGCTGAACGTCTCCTTCCGCCGCCTCCGGGACAAAGCATTCACGACCCGCGATCCCGAATCGATCGCCATTTTGGGTCAGATACTCGTCGATGCAGTACACGAACAGTCCTCGGCCGCGGTGGAGGAGGAATCGCTCACTGCTCGTCGGATCGATAATGTACTCAGCCAGCTGGCAGAGGAGTACAACGTCCCGGACATCGCCGATATGGTCCTCGAACTTCTAGAGGAGCAGAAACTTGATCCACTAGGACGCACCCAGTTGCAGTGTGTTCACGAGGAGAACATGTCGAAGCACCCATCCGATTTTTGGAAAGGGCTGGCCAGGCCGTTAGATTGATAGGGTGCGTCGTCTCTCATTCGTCCAACGAAAACGACTGCTTACGCATCGTTCATGATCAGCAAACACGTCCAGCGATCCCCATTGCTAATTTTGAGCTGTATCTGAGCTCAATTGACCTACAGTCACTTACCTGTTCTCGTAGATTTTCCGAATCTGTAGATAACGTTCAAATTCATCGACACTTGGTCTTTGAAAATCTATCTGGCTCTCGCACAATGCGTGTGGTCAGGACGTCTCCTCGACAGCTAATATGCGCGCGCTCAGCTGCAAAGACGGTTCACATCCATGCGCATGCGTGATTGTTGGTCGAACATCGGAATCGCTTGAGCTATCTGCCACTAGATTTCGTCGCTACATATATGATACCCAGCTCAATCCAGGTTCCAGTCACCCCAAAATACTCCTGGTCGCTCTTTCAAGTCACATTTTGTCGTTTCATCTCGAATCTTTTTGCGTCGATAGATTTCTGGCAAAGTCAGCCCTTGTTTCTCAGGCCGCTTGTCCCACCCGATGTTCGTCTCCCTTCCGTTGCCACCCCTTACGCGCTTGAACTCCTGGAATAGACCCCCTCTGATTCAATGCGTGGCTGCGAAAGCTTGCTTTACTTGACTCGACTCAAGGAACGCCGCGGTTCTGGAGTTCCGAGTCCTTCCTCGGGTGAGTCAGTTCAAATAGTCTGACCTGCGGGAAGTTCTTGGATAACAAGTTTAGAGGAAGTAACCATGTGGTTGGTTTTCTGTAGTTGAAGCGGCGGTACAGGCTCCTTCAACAGTCGGTTCGAAAATCTGCCCTTCAACTGCGACGATTCAAACTTCTGTTGGTGACCCGACGGGATATCCGGACTCCTCACTGTCCTCAGCCACTCGGAATGGACCCGGAAATTTCGGAATGGATTCGGAATTTGCTAATGTGTTCGGCAGAGTGACGCAGCGCGGCATGAATGTCTCAACCGCCCAACTTGCCCTCCAAAATATTCTAGCTCAGCTGGATTCCTGGCCTGACGAGGCTCGGCATCGCTGGGTTCGGAATGGACTCGGAATCCCCTGACATATGACCAGAGTGTACGTTAAATACTTTCACTGACTGCACTTTCTAGACATAAAATTTTCATCTTCTCGCCCTCTACAACTCCGATCATGCAACCGAAGGTATCGGCCAGAATCAAGTCGCAGCTATCGAAGCAACCTCCTGTCGTCAAGGCAGATTTGACGGGGAAAACTGTCTGTGTTCTGGGCGGTGCGCACTCAACCCATCTAGGAATTCAGAGATTAATGTGAATCGTGTATAGCTAACACTGGGATCGGTTTTCAAGCGACCAAGCACTTCGCTACTATGAATCCTGCCAGAATTATTCTTGCCTGCCGGAGTCAAGCACGCGGACGAGAGGCCGTTGAAAGTGTGTTTCCATTTCTCATCTTCATAAAAGATCGTCTTCTCAACCTCGGCGTCAGGGCTCAAAGCAGAGACTGGATACACCAAGGGAGAGCTGTGGATCATTGACCTCGCGGATTTTGGGTCCGTCAGAAGATTTCGTGACCAACTCGAACAGGACGGGGGACGCCTCGACATTCTCGTTGCCAATGCTGCGATTGAACCCGGCAAATTTCTCTTGACAAAGGACGGATGGGATTCGACGTCAGTCACCGCTCCATTCCCCCATCATAGTGTGCTCACCCCACGGCGGAAATTGCAGCCTTCAAGTAAATTACCTTGCGACGTCATTTGCTGTCCTTCTGTTACTTCCGACGATAGTCAAAACGGCCCACGAGAATGGGACCATTTCCAGAGTTGTTGTCGTGTCCAGCGAGCTTCATTACGACGTCGTCATTGAGAAGGAAGCTCTCGCGAATCCCGGAAATATCCTTCGCACACTCAGCAGTGCACAGTATTTGAAGCAGGGCAAGTGAGTGCATCCTCAGTCATGGTGCGGGATAAGCAAATATTGACTTGCAATTGCTCTACAGACGTATGCAGAACCATTATTCTATCACGAAGCGTAGGTTTACTATTTGATTTGATTTGATTTGATTTATCAGGTCTGTAACTACATGAAGTCTAGCGACTATGGTAGCTGTACGTACGGGGGTTTGGACGGTGTTCGTGATGGTGTTTGTATGAGTAAAGTTATGTAAAATATAAGGAGCGAGCAAGTCTTGATACGTATTGGTAAAATATGGGATGGAACGGATTTATGATTGGGGTTTGTTATTCAAAATGGTGTCTATGGGTATGCCAGTTCGAGGGTATGATTATGAAGGGTATGTCATGAGAATTATGTCGCTGTCTGTATAGTAGAGTAGAGAGAAAAAGAGAAAAGAAAATATAAAACAGAGTGCGAGGACTTAGCGAGACTAGTGGCCGTCAAAACGGTGAGAGGCGTCGATAAAAGAACCCAAGGCCTTGAGGACTTTCGGTTCCGACAGTAGGGTTGAGACATGGAGCGACCCAAAGTGACCCGCGCGCCTCGCGGCATCATGGAGGGGCTGGCGAAGAGGTTCGAGGATGGGGCATTGGAGGAGAAAATGGGCCCGCGTTTCGTATGGCTCGCCGCACACTTCACATGCAGGGGAGTTTGTGAACCCGGATTGGTGTCGGTGGGCATTCAAGTGCGAGGGGCCGGTACGCAGACGCGAGATGATGGATATTGTCTTGCGTGGCAGGGAGGGCAACGAGTAGAGAGCAGAGAGTTTTAGGCATGGAGGAGATTTGTCAACGTCTCGGAGCGATTTGCCCGTCTTGGATCGTTCCCATAGAGTGCACCATTTCCCCAGGACGAGTTGGCGGACTGCGCGCTGCACCGTCGTAAGCGAGATGTAGAGGCTGGGGTCGGTGTCCATCACGGTCGCTGCCTTCGCTGCATCATCTGCGAGCTCATTGCCGACTGTGCCGATGTGAGCGGGCGTCCAGAGATTGGTGATTGTGAGATGCGGGAGATGCACTTGCGCGGAGCGGACAAGTTGATCATACAGGATAGCCCTGAATTGGCCCGAGCGTGGCGCGGTTGATAATATGCCTCGTAGCGCGGCTTGAGAGTCGACGACGCAAAGAACTTGTGCATTGCCGCCTCGGATCGCCGCACCTGTTGCCTCAAGAAGCCCCGCCATTTCTCCTTCGCATACCTGCCCTGGCCCCAGCGGAACCATCAGTCTCTCCTTCTCACCCCCATTCTCGATT
Organism: Mycena polygramma; assembly: GCA_029449255.1. NCBI lineage: Eukaryota > Fungi > Basidiomycota > Agaricomycetes > Agaricales > Mycenaceae > Mycena > Mycena polygramma. The sequence goes on from JARKID010000049.1 coordinate 593,152, forward strand.
CTCACCGCCGCACCCCCCGCTCGGCCATCCATGAGCGACCCATCCGTGTACCAGGTGGATTTCACGACCCGCTCGTCCTTCATTGCGTGCTCGAGCGCCTTGAGTGTGTTTTCTTTCGGCGTGATAACGGTGAAGACGGGAAGCGGCTCCGCCCACGGGGATGCGTAAACTGGTCGGATGGGCTCCATGCCTAGCGTTGCGTCGACTCCACCTTCACGCTCCGTCACCTCTTTCCTTTCCACTCCCCTTCCTCGCAGCCGCTGTCCCCGACTTGGTACTCCCGCCGGCCATCGCACCTCAGGGAGCAGCTCGATGTGGTGGAAGAGGGATGCCATCTTTGAGTCTTTGGGGCTGTCGAGGAGGGCAGATTCCAGATGGCGGTGGGTGCCATGGTCCAGGGGAAGGGTGAGGAAGCGTGCGACTGTAAGAAGAGCGTCGCGCTCGATGCGTAGATGCGCCGGGAGTATCGCCGCCTCCTTCTCGAGAGCTGCCAGTGATGCCGTCCGGAAACTGCCAGTGATACATCGAGCTGCAGAGCGGTTGACACGTTCCAAGGGTTTGAGGATCTTTGACGTTAAAGGAAGGAAGGCCGCGACACCGTAGTCCGCACGTGGAAAGATTGTGGACTGGATAAGATCACGGATGAGAACAGGACGCAGACCCCATGACGAGTGCATGAGCGCCACGGTTGCGTTCAGCGCCCGAACCGCCGACGCCGCCCTCATTTCAACGTGTTTCCTTCCCGTCAGCCCTCGATCTAGCCATATCCCCACCCACTTCACCTCGTCGGACGGCTTTATCACCCTCCCGCCAAATCTCACCGTGAACCCAGAGTAATCCGCCCGCCCCTTCACCGCATGAAGCAACTCCGTCTTGTCCTCCTCAAATGACGCCTTGTCCTGCACCTCCCATTCCTTCGCCACCTTCCCCGCGTCTTCCAGGCTTTCCACGTTTGCCATAATTGACCTGCTCGCCGTGGAGAAGTTTATGTCGTCCACAAAGCCGTTCTTCCATGTGATGTTAACGGAAATCCGGCTCAGTTGGGAGAGCTTGCGGAGGAGCCTGTTGATGCTGAGCTGGAAGACAGTGACAGTGAGCGCCGATCCCTGGGGCCCGCCTCTCCCAGTGATCCGGACCGTGACCGTTTGCTTGCCGTCAATAACCACCGTAGTCCTGTGCCCGTCCAGGAAGGATAGAACAAAAGCAATCTCAGCCTTCGTGTATCCTTCCTCCGCCATGGTGATCGCGATTACCCGGTGGTCGATGTTGTTGTAAGCGCCCTTCAGGTCGAAGAACAGGGTTGACACGATCATATTCTTGTCCATGAGTGTGCGGGCTTGATGGATAAAGCCACTGGCCGCTTGAAGCGTACTGTGGCACGGTCGCCCACCATATTGGTCAGGATCCAAGATACCGCGAGTTTCCGCGAGGTAGGAGATCCTATCAGCCATAAGTCGCTCCAGAGGTTTTGCCAGCACCGCAGCATGTTGTTCCACCGGCCTCCAAGCTTTGGGACTAGATTTGTCTGTCTTTGCTGGTTTGTGAGTCGGAATAGCGTTAGATGCTTTGAGAGAGTTGGGGTAAAGTCCCAGGGAGATGGAGGCCTTGAAAATGGGGCAGACGGCGGGTGCTAGCACCGGCCACCCACGTCGCACGAAGCCGATCTGCATCCCCCGGCTATCAGGCGCCTTCCAGTCCTCCCCGGCCCACACCGCTCTCTTCACCTCCTCATCCGTGACAGGCTCCGCAACACGCTCCCCTCCGTACACCAGCCCCTCCATCAACTTCCGCACACGCTCCGCGCTCTCCTTGCCTTCTCGTGACCATCGACTCCTTCCTTCCCCCAGCCTGCTTGCCCCATCTCGCCCATCGTCACTACCTACTGGTCTGTCTTTGATGCTTTTTATTGTTGGTCTGTCTGATTGCGTATGCGTGTGTGTTTTATTCGTTTGTTTTCGAGATCCCGGTTGCTCTTGGTGGTTTTTCGATTGCTTTGTGGTTTTTTCCGATTGCGTTTGATGTTTTTCCGATTGCTCGTCTTGGTTTTGAACTTGTTTTTCGTTTCGTTTACGGTTGTTGTCCGCCACTGGTTCCTCCTCCTCTCCCTCCCTCTCCTCCGTGGATGTCCCCGCTCCCACCAACGTTCCCTGCATCGCCGCACCGCTTTCTCCCTGCTTCCCGCTCCCTTCCTCGTTCTTGTCAGCCGCCCTTCCATCCCATCTCTCACTCTCCATTTCCTCCGCCGCCCCCCCAAACCACGCCTCCGCCAGCAGCCGCCCCCTCTCCATGTGACCTACCACCGCCGTCTTCAAGCGCGCGTCGACGAGGGACGGGAAAACAGATTTCGGTCGGCGTCGAATGCGATTGAGAACGTCGTAGACATTGGCGCGCTCGATACCCCGTTTGAATTCCACCCAATCTTCCCCTTTTGCCCTCTCGACCGCCTCGTTGAAGGCCCTCCGTGCCATTGTCCACGCATCCTTCGTAGACGGCACCCTGCATCTCTGGAACCTCCTCTGCGCCCTGCCCACCTCCTTCACAAGCGCCGTCAGCTCCTTCGACCACCATCTCTTGGAGTGCTTGCACGGCCTCCTCTTCTTCGTCGATCCCTCCACCGCCTCCCACAGCGCCTCCTCGAGCTCCTCCACCGCCTCATCCAAGTCCTCTTGAGTTGCAATCTCTCTCACCTCCCCACCCAGCCGCTTCTTCAGCATTCCCAGGAACTTGTCCATGTCCATAGATTTTGGATTGAAGCGGATTGAGGTCGACGGTTCCATGTCAAAGTCCAGGACATATGTGATCGGGAGATGGTCGCTACCCAGACCCATCTCATCCTCCACTTGGACGTCTCGGAGAATCGAAAGGAGCGACGGCGAGGCCCATCCCAGATCGATCACGTTCTCGGAAGGAAGGTGTGTTGGCACATCAGGAGGGGTGATAAGAGCGAGCGGGTGAGAGATTAGAACGTCATGAAGATCAAAGTCGGCGTCAATAACACGAGACTTTGTTTTGGAACCCCATTGGACATGATGAGAATTGGAATCCATGACCGCGAGGATGTCGGCGTTCGAAGAAAGCTGAGCGAGTACTCCGTCGATTAGTCCCACACCGGCACGAGTTTCGCAGTCATTGTACAGATTGATGAGGGATATTCTCCGGGTGCGAAGGATAAAGTCGACAACCAGGATGTCGGGGGATGTTGACAAGTCCGGGCGTGGTACGATGTTGGCCGCAGGAATAGCTGCCTCGCGAACGTAGATTGAGACCCGATGTCTTGATGCGCAGTGGGGAGTGATAAGATAGTAGCCCGTGTGCTCAAACGATTCCGCCTCCTTCGCCCACGGCTCCTGGAGACAGATGATATCGAAGGCGTAATTTCCCATTAAGGTCTCCATGGGAAACTTCGACCTCCAGGCGTTGATTTGGACGATTCTGGCTTTCATGACCGTTCGTGCAGCCGCAGCGCGAAGGAGTCGGTCTTGTTCACAGCAGGAGATACGGCTTGGGTGGTTGATGACTCAGAAGCAGTCCTTGGCTTGTTGTAGCTCGATGCCTGGTCGAGCGCACGACAGATGTCAGCGGCCCGCTGTTTAAGCTGGGCCGCAATGCGCTTACGGGCTGGGCACGCCATACTATCCGAACGGTGAGCCTCACCGCAGTTAATGCAGGTTGGTTTCTCCGTGCAGATGGGACCATGCGCCTCTTTCCCGCAGCCTCCGCATCGCTCGGTTTTGACACCACAGCGCGAGCGGGTATGGCCGTACTTCAAGCAGCCCCAGCACTGGCAAATACGGAGATGGGGAAACCCACGCTCCACCGTAGGTGCCATGCCGGCGAGAATCACGCGGCCTGCGGCCACTGCGCGATCGACGCTATCCCTGCTTTGCAAACGAATGAACAGAGACCCCGCCGTCGGCGGCTTTTTGCCACGCGCTGCAATAGCGGCAACTTTAGCCTCTGACGGCGGCCTATTCACCCATGTGATGCTAAGCACTTTCCCGAGAGCTGGGTTCCGTTCCTCGAATTCCCTTGCGGTACTATCGAGCGACTCCACAGCCTTGAACGGGACGCCATTCACCTGCAGATAGCAGTGCTCAGCGACAGGAGCAATCCGACCCCCAGGTAGAACCTTGGGAGCCCAGACATTCCATTGCCGGGTTAGCAGCTCCAGATCCTCCTTCGTCTTTGGAACGATAAAGATACTGGTCGCCGACTGCTTCTGTGTATACACGAGCCCAGGGAGATCCAGTGACGCCAGATGGGCGTTTAGCTCCTTGAGAATCACGTGATACTCCAGGCGAAAGATAGGCGGAACCTCGCCGTCAAAGCGCACCAAGATGCGTTCGTCGGACGGGTTGGGGATGGGCGGTACGGGTTTTGCGGAAGCCACGCGTGCGAACGATTTAGCGGACGTGGGTGAGGCGCTGCTGACCGACTGGTCCGTCAGAATTGCGGCTTTCTTCAGGCTCTCAACCGATTTGGTGAGGCTGATGATAGCCTTGTTCTGAGATTCCAGTCGTGTCGAGAGCTCCTTCACCGGCACTGAGACGGACCGTGTCACGATCGCGCCGAATGCCTCCTTATCATCACCCGCGCGGGGAAAGGCATGGTGGTTAACCAGCCTCTCCGTGATCGCGTCTAGAGCCTCCCAGTTAGCCGCAATGGGCGCCGAGGTTTTATAGCCCTTCATCAGCGTGACCACCTCAGCAAACACCGTCGCGAGATCATCCAGCGAACTGGTTTCATCCTCGTCCAGTATCTTCACCCGCAGACGCTCGAATTCGCTCCGCTTGGCTGTGTCTGGTTTGCGATTCTTTTTGCCTCGTTTGTTGCCCGATTTCTCGTTACTAGTGGTCGGCTCATCGGAGAAAGCAGACACCGCAGAGAGGTCGCCAGAGAGATCGCGGTAAGTCACTTGGGGCCGAGGGCGGTGTGGGGACGGCGTAGGAGTAGTAGCAAGCGGGGTTGAACTAGCAGCAGGCCGGAGTACACGAGCGTTGTCGGGGACGGGAGCAACCTCGCGCTTGGATGTCGTTCTCGTGATCCGCGGAACGTGTGCGGTTGCTTCTTTCTCCCGCGCTGTCCCAACGGCGTTTCCTTTCTTGGGGTTGTGTTGCCTAGCCGCAGTGGTGCCCGATGCTACGGGCGTGGTGGATTTGGGCGCAGCCGACCCCAGCCCCTGAGCGGACATGGTGGTGGTACGGATCAAAAGATTCGCACTTTACTATTATGTTCACTCTGCGCCACTGATGATGCTCCAGTTCTCAACATATTCTTTGTGCGCGCACTCAACGCCCACCTCGGACCGGCTGCACCTGTCATTGTCAACGCCGTCGCTCCTGGCTTCTGTGTCTCCGAGCTCCGGCGTGACTTGGCCGGGGGCTTCAAGTACATGGTGAAGTTCATGGAATGGATGCTGGCCCTGACTACGGAAGAGGGTAGCCGTCGCCTCGTCTGGGCGGCCGTGGGTCTGCCCGCCGCCCCCGATACACTCCGCGGACAGTATATCAACTGCTGCGAGGTGCTGGAGCCCAGTGACTTCGTTGTCCAACGTCGGAAAGTGGAACAGGGTGTCTGGGTATGTACAATCTTGAAGTGCCGATGCGATACTAATTCTTTCCAGAATGAGACGATGTCCATTCTCGCACAACTGGATGCCAGGATTCGCCCGACGGCGCAGAAATACCTAGCTTCTTCGAACACTGTTGTTTGACCTTGTTCAGACTCGATTCCACGCACTTCGTATACTACAGATCATAAATATTTACTGCGCCGCGCTCGAACCTACCGCCATTGAACACATTCCTTTGTCTCAACCTCCGGCTGACGCATGATCTTGCTCAACGTCCGACTCACAGAGATTTCGTCCAGTTCCACAGGATAAGCAGGATAATGAGATCCCGGGCCAATACGGCAGGGTGGATGTCGACAAGAGTGAAATGCATGGCGACGTGTTGAGCGGCATCGATCTCACGGAAAGTAGTGTAAACATGGCGAGCTGAAGGATAGTTAGCTCATGATCATAGCCTCTAGGTGTATATATTCACCGTCACCCACTCTTCCAAAAAGAAAGGAGAGGCTGCGCTGGCGTTCGGTTCCGGCGAAAGTTCGCGAACGATCACATCGCGGTCGCCCGAACAAGGCCAGGGCCTCAGGGGCACCCAGCCGTCGAGGAATCCCTGCAGCAAGCTATGAAAATCGTCGTGGCCGATAGTGAAATAAGTCACAATACAAGCGTGAATTTCTGCCATCCATTGTCAAAAGCGGCATGCGATGAAGGTAGAGGACGTACAAGGTATGTTTTCTGACTGGGAGAGCATCCAAAAAATCCGGTCATATCGACTCCACGAGGAAGCAAGCCCAGCCTGTTGTCCTACTGTTCGGAGTCGCGAGATCAGCCCTTTATTTTCCGATAGAAAAAACGCGTCGAGAAGGTCCTTCTGTGCGGCCTGATGAAGATTCTTCATGTCAGACATGTGGCCAAGCGGCCTGAAAGACACGCCAGGAGATTATGAGAAGCATCAGGAACCTCGGCTGTGATGATCTTCTCAGCCCGGCGTATTGCATCGATGGCCTCGAGATAGAGTCCCATTTTCATTAACGCGGCGCTCAAGTTACCAGGGTATACAGCGACTGACGTTTAGGTCAAGCCTGACGTTTGATTGCGATCACATTATGATGCCAACACGGCAAAATGATGGCACCTGCTGCTTTATCGGAACTCCCATCTCCAATCCATCTGCTTTGCACCTGCCTAACCGTCCTTTTCTGAGCTGGCTCAAGGTCCATCGCAGAGTATGAACCTCTATGGCTAGAGAAAAAACCCCACTGAAGCCGTGGTGTCGATCG